>JACEHZ010000197.1:0-1200000 GCA_017893485.1 Hemerocallis citrina | reverse complement strand
TTTTTTAAGTGGCTTGCGGGATGAGATAAGGTGGGATGTGAAGTCACAACAACCTAAGAATGTTAATGACGCTATAGGTTTAGCCCGTGGGTATGACGAGAAGATACAGTGCAACAAAAAGTTTACTAAGCCTACCTTCATTCCTAGAAACACTGCAGCTACCCCTCCTAGTTTTAAAGGTGTTGAAGTACCCCAAGTTGTGACAAATGTCCCTACACAGTTACTACCACATGAGCTCAAAGAAAGAAAGGCTAGAGGATTTTGTTTTAATTGCGATGAGAAATACTTACCAGGACACAGATGCAAATCTTAGAAATTTTATTTCCTAAGGACGTTTGAAGATGATACCGAAGAGGGAAATGTCATTACCGATAAAGTAGTTGATGATAGAGCTACGGTTTTGAGTATGGATGCTGAAATCCCCATGATTTCTTTCAATGCACTCACTGGTTCCTCTCTTTACCCACAGACCCTCAGAGTTAAAGGCAGAATTAGGGGTAGAGAAGTTAATATTTTGCTTGATACTCAGTCTACCCACAATTATATTGATCCTCAAACAGTGTTATAGACTGGGTTAGTCATCCATCCAGAGATAAAGTTCAAAGTGACTGTTGCTATTGGAGAAATTATGCATAGTGAAGGGAAGATAGAGAATGATGCGTCCTCTGTACACGATGTTAATCTAACTGCTAAGCTATTGATTCTTCCATTGGGTCCTTCTCAGAAGGTACTCAGAGCCCATTGGTTGAAGGCTTTAGGAAGGGTAACTATGGATTTCAACAGTTTAACAATGGAATTTATGCTAGAAGGCAAGTTGAGAATTTTGCATAGTGTTAAAGAAGGAAAACTGCAAGTAATTGAAGCTGAAGAGCTCTCAAGAACCTTAGAAAGTTCATGCCAAGTTTTTATGCTGAAGTTACAACAATGTGAAGATTTTTACTGTGTTTCTCAACCCAAGGTGCAAGCTGTTGAATCTTATATGAGCAATTGAGTTCTCAAGATGACCCTATCAAAAGGGTAATAGCTCAATTTTCTGAAGTTTTTCTCTCCAAATATCAATATGCCCCCTAAGAAAAGTATAGATCACCAAATTCTCTTAACTGAAGGTCACAAACTAGTATGTATCAGGCCTTACAAGCAAACCTATTACCATAAGAATGAGATTGAAAGGTAGGTGAAGGAAATGTTTGATACAGGGTTAATCAGAAACATTGGAAGTCCTTATGCCTCTCCTGTGATTTTAGTAAAGAAGGTTGATGGAAGTTGGAGATTGTGTATTGATTATAAAACTCTTAATAATCAAACGGTGAAGACTAAGTTTCCCATCCCAATAATTGATGAACTATTGGCGGAGCTTTATGGAGAAAAATACTTTTCAAAAATAGACCTAAGGTCTGGTTATCATCAAATTAGGCTCCATGAGTCAGATATTCACAAGACTGCCTTTCGGACACATCAAGGGCACTATGAGTTCATTTTTATGCCCTTGGACTTATAAATACTCTGGCTACTTTTCAAAGTCTCATGAAAGAGATTTTTCAGGAGCATTTACGGAAGTTTATATTAGTCTTTTTTAATGACATTTTCGTTTATAGTCCAGATTTAGAGAGTCATGTGTTGCATCTTTCCAAGACTTTGGCCATTTTGAAGAGTCATCAACTAAGATCTAAAGAAAGCAAATGCAGCTTTGGGAAAGAATCTGTTGGTTATTTGGGGCATGTCATTAATGCAGCTGGCATAGCAGTAGACCCTATTAAGGTAGAGGTGGTCACTAAATGGACAGAACCTAGCTCTGTCAAGGAGTTAAGAGGTTTTCTAGGCCTTACTGTATATTGTAGAAAGTTTGTAAAGAGGTATGGTAGCATTGCTGCACCACTGAATCAATTGTTATAGAAAAATTATTTCAAGTGGTCACAAGTAGCTACATCAGCATTTGCCAAGTTGAAGGAGGCACTGACTACTACTCCAGTGTTGCAATAACGAAATTTTTACAAGAGTTCTACTTTGGAGACAGGTGCTAGCCTTCAGAGTATTAAAGCTGTCTTGATGCAGGATGCACATCCCATTCATTGCCTATATGAGTAAAGCTCTAAAGGGTAAATCTCTCTCCCTTTATGTTAAATCTGATTTGGGGAAATTAGGGTTTGGTTAATCTCTAGCCGCTTAAGATATTATACCCTGCTTATCAGTATTGGAATATCACAGAGCACTACCTCTAGACCAGCTTATAAAGAGATTAGACTGGGTTTAGGGTACTGTGCTTTTAGCCCACTCAACCCGTTCCAATAATTAATACATAACACGTGTAAACCCGTGTTGCCCCATAGAACAATATACACAATATTATCCTATTATATTGAGAATATACATATACATCAAACAATCTCCTCCTATATTCTCAATATATTAGGCTAAGCAATGTTATAATATTGGATCACAAAAATTCAAACATTATTGAATCATAAAGAACATGGTTCATAGACTAAATCAATTATAACTTGAATAGTTCAAATATGACTAAACCAAAATAATCAAATGATTCTAAAACCATAAATGAATAGTTCACAAAGACTAAACCAACAAGAGGAACCTGTCATAGTTTCAAAATCAACCAAAGCAAATAAACTTCAAGAATAAAATATGAGTTTTAAGCTTATGAACATAAGAGTCTTAAACTCGACAGAAGTTTTATCAAGCAAGTGACAAAGTTATTCCTCAGAGAAATAAACCAAGACTATATCCTTGCAAACTGCTTTATGTTTACTCCTCCATTTTGAGCAAATTATTATTTTGAAATCTATGTTGACAGATTCAACTCCTCCATCTTTGCTAGCTTTTTGAAAGCAAGAATATCAAGAGACACATCTCTAAGAATTCTAGCAAATTTCATAAAATATCTAGTTCTACTAAAGAACTTAGTACAATTCAACGATAGCTTAGCAAAATGTAACGCAAGCATCACAATCAAGTTTCTTTAACAAAATAAAGAACAAGAACTATTATAGTTTCTGTACAAGAACTATACTATGTTTCATATTGGAATGATAGAACAGTCAAATCAATTATGGTTAATCCTGAATTATCAAAATTGGAATGAAACATGAATCCATAAAAGAGTTATATCATCAAAATTGGAATGATATAACAACAATTCTAAACATCGGAAACACATCGACAAGTTTTCATGCTTTCTTTTAGAATAATGAGATGATTCTAAGTAAATTATAAAAATATATAGCATCATCAAAATTGGAATGAAGTTATATAACAGAATTTACATAGAACTTTTCAAATTATCTAAAGCATGCCAACTACCTAAAATTGATGCTTTAGTTTGAACTTCTCTATGGCTCCAATTGGATTCTAAATCTCAAAATAACTTGGATGTTAAAGCTTTTGACTCAATAGCTTTTAACTCCATTTCCCCCACAGTTTTGATAATTAGATCACTTTCAAGTCTCTTAGCAAGTGCATTAGCCATATTTATCACAATTGCACTTAATCTATGAGAAAGTTCAACTAGGCTTCTTTCATCCTTAATATACTCCTCTTGCTATTATAGAGTGAGTTATTAGCTATAGTGCATTATAGCTTGATAGTCGCATAACAGAATTAGATAATTTACATTAAACTTCTCAAATGGATGATTAGCAATAAGTCATTCAATCCACTCAGCCTCTTCCCCTGCAGAGGATAACACATAGAGGTCTGATTTCTTGGATGAGAACGCAACGCTTGTTTGCCTATTAATCTCCATAATTTTCTGCTCCTCCTAGTGTGAACACATATCCACTAGTTGTCGACTTTTACTAAACTTTGAGTAGCACAAAGCAAACTCTTGAGTACCACTCAGGTATCTCATTAGCCTGTTAAGGGCATTCAAATGTATATGAGATTATTAGTGAGTCTGCAGATCATACCTACCTCAAAGGCTATGTCTTTTCAACATGTCTTATAGTTGCACCATCATTATGTGTCAACCTTTTTATCATAATCATAAGGTGTTTCAAAACACACTTTCAATCACTATATCCCCACCTTTAAAACACATTATTGATTTACCGAGTTTGACTAAGGGTTATCCCTTGCCAATCCAAAACTCACCCTTATACATAATATGGTGACCACAATACTTAGGTGTTTCAAGCTAAATTTATTTGGATAGCACAATTTAACTCCATTTATAATAGAGATGTCACTTCCAATCAACAAGCATGTCAATAAAACCAAGTAAATAATAGCCATTATATTTGACACACCACAAAGTTAAAGGCACTGATCTGAATTACTTGATTCATATACTAGGCTCTTTGAGAAATTTGTCAAATTATTTATACGATAGCTATATTACATGTTTCAAAGCATACAATGATTTTACTAAATTGTAAATCTTGTTCACTAAACATATTAGTCCAAAACTTTTCAGTACAAAACTGTTCAGTACAAAATATCAAGTACAAAACTTTTAATATCGTTTATGAATGACAAAATTTTCAATAGATGTAAGGGTAAAAGAATACTTATTGTAGCAATATGACAAACATGTGAGTAGACATCAAATAAATCTACCCCATTTTTTTCAGTCAATCTGTTAGCTACTAAAAAGCATTAAATTGCTACTGAACAATCAAAATTAAGTTTCTTCTACAAAACCCCACTTACTTACTATAGTTTTAGCCATTTTCGGCAGATCAACTAAATTGAAGTATTATTGTATGACACATAATCATCTCATTGTCTACTAAAACTCTTCTTAGCTTATTTGTCATTCAGGTTTTTAAGTGTCAGTAAGACTAGTTCTTGATTCCAACTGTGAATCGTTGAGCATGTCTGTATGACTAAATTATTTCATACATTTATCTTTGATGAACACATCCTGAAAGAACTCTGCAAGTCTAGATTCTTCTAACACAAATTAGATAGATCCAACATCTGTCCACCGAACTACATTCTGCACTTTCTAAACACACACAAATATCTGTTGTAGGTCCTACTTTAGGCCTTCTAGGGTTATGTATTCTAACATAAGTATCACAACACAAAATCTTACTTTAACAAAACTATTTGTGTTTTCATGCCTTAATCTACAAGGTGTATTCAATTTAGAGTGTAGTAACACATTTAGAGATATGATTAACAATACAGCATCAAACAACAGTCAATAATATAGAATTCAACATTTCACTAAGAGTTTGATTCTAACATTTATCAATACTGTTTGATTGTTGTAAGTAGAGTACAGTAGAGATTATGCCCAATGCAAACTTCTCTAAAGTTGTTAAACATATTCACCACCTCTATCAAATCTGAACCCTTGATTTTTAGCATTCAACTATAATTTTTTAATTCATTAACAATAATAAGTGCTTCATTCTTCATATATATGACAGACTTATATTAATCATCTACAAAGCGATTAAATACTTCTGACCAATAATCGTCTCATCTAGTTGCAAAACTACTGAGATCACAAATATCAGAATGTATTGACTCAAGTAGTTGTGTGCTCCTAGAGACCATACTAAATGATTTTCTAGTGATCATAATCTGAGCACAACTTTCATATTTATCATATTTAATGGAGTGTCATTTAGCAGAGTTATGAGTTTTAACAAGAACAAACAATTCAATATATAGTTCATAGTGATTCTAAATCTCAAAATAACTTGGATGTTAAAACTTTTGGCAAAATAGCTTTTAACTCCATTTTCCCCACACTTTTGATAATTAGATCACATTTCCTCACAGACAATTGAATGTATAGTTCTCAAATTCTAGCCAAATATGCTATTGTTCAAGAACACAATTAGAACTATTATTATTAATTGTCTCATTTGTTAAATTGAGCTTATACATGCGATTGACAATATATGCACCTTATAAGAGTTAATACAAAATTACTCTATTACATTTTACAAAGTTTATTGCTTTCTCTAGTGATTCTAACAATGTCCCCGTGCTCAAACAAATTGAGCTATATTTTCTTTATTCGTTCTTCATCATCTTCGAAACACTAAGCGAGATAATGAACCATATTTTATAATTCAATTTTGCACACACAGTACAATGAACGATAAAGAACAAAACGTAAATAATGGAGTCATATTCTGCATTACAAAATGCTCCTATCTAAGTTACGGACATTTGTCATAAATCTTATACAAAAATTTTAATTTTAAATTTTAGAGAAGCAAAAGTGTAATCTCATACAAACTGCAAACACTGGATTTGTCAAAATATCTATACACATAGTATGATAAAACACTTAACAATCCTAAACATGCTAGTTTTCCAAAGCGAGAATAACTATGATCTAAAACTTTCAATCATATGATCTAACGCACAAAACGTTAACACATTCATCATATGAAAAATACTAAGAAAATTAGAGTAGATCATACCGACACTTCAAGTTAGAAGTGTTTTCCGAATTCGATGGAGAAGCCTGCGTGGTGCAGACTTGTTCAGCCGTGATGCATATCCATCGTCTCCAACATACACAGTTTGTAGGTAACATTAAAATTGCTGCATTCACCAAATTGTTAAAGATTAGCCAATTAAACAAATTATTAGCACTATCTGATTCTAGCAACAATTTAATTGGAGATCCGAATTTTATAGTCAACATACAGTTTAACTTATCAAAAAATAGATATTTGATTTTAGCACATAGCCAAAACAACTATTCAACTTGTATTTAATTAACCAATGATCAACATGGTTTTAAAACTTTAGCACTTAGTAACAACATTCAAACAAATAAATGAATGACAATTTAAATTTGGTGAAGAACTTATCTTTACTTTAGATCTGATCCAGTCCACACATATTTAGATCTAGTCTAAACACATCCTCATCTCTTATTGTGCTTCCATCTTCCAACAGATGAAAGCTTCTGAGAACCAAAAAACATATATTCTCTTCCTCTGCCTTATTTCATTGCTTCAATAATCTATGTGATTGGCCTCCACCCTGGACTTCATCAATAATGCCAAATCATCCACATGGTTGGATCACAGCAGTCCAAAACCATTTCATGACCAAGAAACGCGATGGAAGAAGGTTGGGCGGGTCCCACGGGTTCCTATCTCTCAGCTTCCAGATCAGCCTCTATTGCTCTGATAAAGAGCCGGGTCCGGATCGGAATCCATTAGATGAGATGATGGAGAATCATCGGAAAGACCCTGATCGGGAAGAGAAGTGGGCAGGGGTTTCCGGTGGTTTGCGGCGGCAGTGGCCAGTGAAGTCGGTGCCCAGAGGTGGCGTTCAGCCGCGACGCTATCGACGGCAGTGGTCGGGACAACAGCTCTCGCGACGGCAGTGGTCGGGACAACAGCGCTCGCGACGGCAGCGCTCACGACGGCGCCGCTCGTGACGGCAGCGACGGGGGCGGGTGTCGGCGACGGTGCCGACGGCTACGGAGCAAGCGGCGTCGACCCCTCTGGTGAGATCCGACGAACCCTCTCTCTCTCAATCTCAGATTTTTTGATTTCTTTAATATCTTAAGATTGTTAAATCTGATTTGGGGAAATTAAGGTTTGGTTAATCTCTAGCCGCTTAAGATATTATACCCTGCTTATCAGTATTGGAATATCACAGAGCACTACCTCTAGACCAGCTTATAAAGAGATTAGACTGGGTTTAGGGTACTGGGCTTTTAGCCCACTCAACCCGTTCCAATAATTAATACATAACACGTGTAAACCCGTGTTGCCCCATAAAACAATATACACAATATTATCCTATTATATTGAGAATATACATATACATCCAACACTTTATATGTAAAAGAAGTATTCGCTATACTCAATGCAATTAAATATTGGAGGCATTATTTGATGGGTAAAGAGTTTGTCATCAAAACTAACAACGGAGCATTAAATACATCCTTAAGCAAAGAGTGAATACTAAAATACAAGAGAAGTGGTTATGGAAATTATTGGGTTTTAATTTATCAGTGGAGTATAAAAAGGGTAAAGATAATATTGGAGCTGATTGTCTCTCTCGAAGGCCACATGTGGAGGAAGAAGCTCAAGCATTGTAACTAACATTTGTAGTTCCTAAATGGTTGAATGATGTCAAGTTGATGGTGCTTGAGGAATGAGGATCCCTATTTCTATACACACTGCTAGATTCACCAAGGGTGAATTAGAAACTAATAAGTACAAGTTACTAGGAGATATCTAGTATTATAAAAGCAAAATTTTGTTGAGCCCTAGTTCAAGCTTGAGACTGAGAATATTTAGTGAAAATCATGACTCTAAGTTGGTGGGGTGGGGGTGGGGGTGGGGGGGTCAGGGTTTCATAAGACACTGAATAGGATCAGAAGATCCTCTGTTTGGAAGGGGATGAGCAAACAAGTTAGACAGATGATAAAAGAGTGTAGGGTTTGTCAAAAGAATAAAAATGAGACTCAATTACCCGTGAGATTACTTCAACCCCTACCTATACTTGAGTTGATTTGGGAGGATATATCAATGGACTCCATTGAGGGATTACCGAAAAGAATAGGGAAATCTGTTATATTGGTGGTGGTAGACAGGTTGTCTAAGTATGCACACTTCATGGCCTTGTCTAAGCATGGGGAAATATGTTATATTGGTGGTGGTAGACAGATTGTCTAAGTATGCATACTTCATGGCCTTGTCTCACCATTATATAGCTCAAGAGGTAGTTCAAGTATTCACTGAGTATGTTAGTAGGCTGCATGGGATGCCTCGAAGCATCATATCTGATAGAGACCCCATCTTTATAAGTTCTTTTTGGTAAGAGTTATTCAAATTGCAAGGGACCAAGCTACAAACTTCAACATCATACCACCCCCAGACTCATGGACAATCCGAGGTTGTCAATAAAACTTTAGAGATGTATCTTTGTTATATGTGCGGCCAAAGACCAAAAGACTGGGCGAAATGGCTTAGTTGGGCAAAAATCTGGTACAACACTAGTTGGCCAACATCAACTGGTGTTTCCCCTTTTGAAGCAGTCTATGGAAGACCCCCTCCAACACCTAAGCTCTATGTGAGAGGTACTACCAATACCCAAAGTGTAGAGGAGTTAATGAGTAGAGATGCTATATTGTAGTTACTCAAGGATAACATGAAGGCTGCACAAAAAATAAAGAAATATTTTGTTGACAAGAAGAGAAGAGAGAAGATGTTAATGACTCTGTCTTATTGAAGCTCCAACTCTATAGGCAAGTCAGCTTGCATAATCCCTCTCCACAAAAGTTATCTCCCAGGTTGTTTGGTCATTACAAAGTGCTTGAAAGGGTGGGTGAGCTAGCATATCGACTGGAGCTACTACCTCCTCAAGCAGTGATACACCCAGTATTCCATATATCTAAGCTTAAGAAATTTTGGGGTGATCCATCAGTGGTAGTTTCAGCTGAAATCCCTACCTGGTGGTCTAGTGATACAACTTCAATTGTGCTGGAACTGGTGCTAAATGGAAGAGTGTACAAAGAAAGGGAATGGAGCTGGTGTGAAGCTGTTAATCAAATGGGTTGATCAACCTGCTAGTTCAGCTACTTGGGAAGATGCAGATGACATCCGTAGGTCTTTTCCTGACTTTGATCTTGGGTCAAGCTCAATCTGAGCAGGGAGGAGTTGTTCCAGGATGAAATTGCTCAAGGAATGTTGAATCATAGGCAGTTGATAATCAAATGAGAGATGTATCAGTGAATGTATCAATGTCAGTCTGTAATAGTTGTTTTTGCATTTAGGGTCACTGTTCATTCTGAACAGGTACTTCGGGTGCAGGATTTACAAACGGGTCAGGCTGTAATAAAGTCTTGAATAAGCAGTTAATCCATAAATACTAAGAGCATCTGTAGTCGTTATTGTTAAATTTATCCATATATCGATAAATAAAAATAGAAATTTGGATTTCGCTGCACTCGTCGAAAGCTATATTATAGCAAACAATTATTTAATATTAAGCGACGGCATTTCATATGCCGTCGGAGGGCGAAAAAGCAAAAATTGGGCGCGGAATCGTCGGACGGCACACGAAGTACCGTCCGTTTAAATTAAAAAAAAAAATTGCACAGTGTGTCTAGGACGGCACATGAAACGGCACATGAAGTGCCGTCCGACACACTTTTGGACACTAAGCATATTAAATGACCCATTATCTGACACTTTTGGACACTTTTGGACACTAAGCATATAGATAAATGACCCATTATCTATACTTAATACCTAATGACCCCTAATTATCTTTATAGCAGCAGATTTTTTTTTTATTATTAAAGTTCGACGGACGGCACATCAAGTTCCGTCCGGGAAAAAAGGCTTTTATCGGATAAATTAGGATTTTGACGATTATAATAGTATTTTTTTTAGTGGGACGGCTCTTCGAATGCCATCCCTCAGATATCGATAAAAGCTATATCGCTTCTCATTTATAACAATCTACTGTAGCAATTTATCGATAATATCGATATATAGTAAACGACTGCAGCTGCTTTTTAACCTAAATATCGATATTATCGATAAATAGCAAATGACTACAGATGCTCTAATAGCCCTCTATATAAGAGGATAGTTGGCTCCATTGTAAATCAATCAATATTTAAATAGAAATTTCCCAATTCTTAGCTCCCAAAATTCTTCTTCCAAACCCTCACTTCAAATTCATGACGAAGAACAAGCACAATCAGGTTTCAGCTCCTATCACTATCCTCGGTTTCCCTCTCCTCGTATTCTTTGGAACTACTTCAATGTTATCCTCCACATCAGAATCAAAACCACAGTATCCTTCAAACTCACCACTCTATCGGTTTCGGTAATCATATCATCCTTTGATTTCAGTGCGAAAACCGCAGCTCGAGTTCGAGCTCTGTTGTGCGGAATACAAATCAAACCAACAATCAAACCAACGCGGAAACAAAGAGAGAACCAGCGAGAGAAAAACAGAAAAGCAAGCAACACAAGAACACAAGATTTACGTGGTTCGGCAAAACGATGCCTACATCCACAAGGGGCGGTTGGGGTTTCTTTACTATGTTCTCCAATGGGCAAACAAAGCCTTTACAAGAGATGACGGCTACAAAATCCGAATTAGGTGTTACAATTTACAAAACCCTAACGGATGTATTTATAGGGAAACTATTGGGCCTTTCGAATTGGGCCGAATCTGGATCCAAAACCCGCCGACAGTCGACTGGTCGAATTACCAGTCGACTGGTACTTCCTTCGGGACAGTCGACTGATCAGTCGACTGCTGCTGCTGTATCTTTAGTCTTTGAAAACTTCTCTCTGGACAGTCGACTGCTCCTCCATCCAGTCGACTGAAGCTCTGAAACTTTCGAACATTGCAGATACCAAATACCAGAATCGAGCCATTATCTTACAATCTCCACCTTGGCGAGATCTTCCAAGTCAAGTATCCAACAATATATCTCCACCTTGGTGAAATCTTCCAAGTAGCCCAAGCAATCTCCACAAATACTTCAAAACAACTGCTCATCACCAAATGCAACAAACGAACCCAAACTCCACCTTAGTATGATATCACATACTAAACAAACCAATAGCAAAGTACTATCCCAATCGCCCATGCCAAATTATCAAACATGCAAAATATTAGCCAGGTTCATGCAATGCTTGAACTTGGCTGCCCCAACAACTTTGGTCAACATATCAGCAGGATTATCAGCTGTTCCAATCTTCACCAAATGAATATCACCATCCTTTATCAAATCACGCACAAAGTGATAACGAACATCAATATGTTTGGTCCTCGAATGATGAACTTGGTTCTTCGCTAAATGAATAGCACTCTGACTGTCACAGTGTACCTCCACCTTCTCCTGATGAATTCCCAAGCTCTTCAAAAGTCCATGTATCCAAATGGCTTCCTTCATGGCCTCAGCAACCGCCATGTATTCAGCCTCAGTAGTAGACAACGCTACAGTGGACTGCAAATTTGACCTCCAACTTATAGGTGCTCTAGCCATAGTAAACAAATAGCCTGTAGTAGACCGCCTCTTATCTAGATCACCTGCATAGTCTGAATCAACATATCCAACCAATAACCTGCTAATATTGTCATCCCTTTCAAATTTCAAACCCACATCTGTGGTGCCACTTATGTACCTCAAAATCCATTTAGCTGCTTGCCAATGCTCTTTGCCTGGATCATGCATATATCTACTAACCATACTCACCGCCTGAGAGATGTCTGGTCGAGTACAAACCATGGCATACATCAAACTGCCAACCACACTAGTGTAAGGTACATTAGCCATATACTGTCTCTCTTCATCTGTACTTGGAGACTGAGAAGCACTAATTCTGAAATGACTGGCTAAGGGTGTGCTAACTGGTTTAGTTTTCTCATCTATACCGAACCGTTTCAGCACCTTCAAAAGATATTGCTTCTGTGTCAAACTCACTATGCCCTTTGCTCTGTCTCTAGCTATCTCCATCCCAAGTATCTTCTTGGCTTCACCAAGATCCTTCATCTCGAACTCAGAACTCAACTGATTCTTCAAATTTTGAATCTCCTTAGCATTTTTAGAGGCAATCAACATGTCATCCACATATAATAACAGATATATGAAAGAACCATCCTGCAATTTCCTGAAGTAGACACAATGATCAAACTCACTTCTGGAATATCTCTGCACCTTCATAAACTGGTCAAACCTCAAATACCACTGCCTTGGAGATTGCTTCAACCCATAGAGAGACTTCTTCAACCTGCAAACACAATTTTCCTTCCCAGCTGTCTTGAACCCATCTGGCTGCGACATATAAATTTCTTCATCTAGATCCCCATGTAAGAACGCAGTCTTCACATCCATCTATGTCAATTCAAGATCAAACTGTGCTACCAATGCTAACAAAATCCGAATAGAAGGATGCTTCACAACTGGAGAGAACACTTCATTATAGTCAATACCTTCCTGTTGAGCATACCCCTTTGCAACTAGTCTAGCCTTGAACCGAACACTGCCTTTTGGACCTTCTTTCTTCGTATACACCCACTTGCAACCAATTGCTTTCTTCCCCTTTGGTAGTTGCACTAGATCCCAAGTCTTATTCTTATGAAGAGAGTTCATCTCTTCATCCATAGCAACTTTCCAATCTGCATTTTCTGAACTTCTAGTAGCTTCTTTGAAGTTGGAGGGAACTTCATCATCCACAATGGGAAGAGCAAATGCAACTGTATCTGTAAAACGAGACGGTCGTTTGATATCTCTTCTTTGCCTTTTTACTGCAATTGATTCTTCCTGCTGGATAGGAACTTCTTCATCATTCTCAGTATCAACCACATCATCTTCATCTTGGACAGGAACAGGATTTTCAACTGACAACTTTCCTAACTCCACCTGTTGGAAAACTCTCCTACCAGTCGACTGGTTATCGCCAACAGTCGACTGTCCCGAGCTCCCACTCTTCTGCTGTTCAGGACCACCAGTCGACTGCTCCTGTACACCAGTCGACTGTCCCGAGCTTCTGCTACTTACCTGTTGGAGAACTGTCCTACTCTTCTGCTGCTCACCAGTCGACTGTCCCATACCACCAGTCGACTGTCCCGAGCTAATCATGCTGGTCTCATCAAAAGTCACATCTCTGCTGATTACTAACTTCTTTTGTTCTGGACACCACAACCTGTAACCTTTGACACCAGTACTAAAACCAACAAATATAGCCTTTTTGGCTCTTGCATCAAGTTTAGTTTCAGTTACATGAAAATAAGCAGGACAACCAAATATATGCAAAAAACTATAATCAGATGCAGGTTTACCACTCCATACCTCAATAGGCGTCTTGCCTTCAAGTGCTGTTGATGGTAAACGGTTGACAATGTGGCTTGCATATATAACAGCTTCTGCCCAAAATGTCTTCTTCAATCCAGACTGTGCTAACATACATCTCACCTTCTCAAGTAAGGTTCTGTTCATCCTTTCTGCAACCCCATTTTGCTGTGGAGTCTTCCTAACTGTGAAGTGCCTCTGGATCCCTTCATCTTCACACAACTTCAGAAACGGATCGTTCTTGTATTCCCCTCCATTATCTGACCTCAGAACCTTAATCTTCCTACCAGTCTGATTTTCAACTTTCTTCTTCCAACTTGTGAACAATGTCAAAACTTCATCTTTGTGCTTCATGGTATATACCCAAACTCGTCTGGAGTAATCATCAACAAAAGTAACAAACCAGTGTCTTCCACTCATAGAAGGTGTCTGAGTAGGGCCCCAAACATCTGTGTGCACATAATCGAGGATACCCTTTGTCTGATGTACAGCTGTACCAAATTTCACCCTAGTTTGCTTACCCAAAACACAATGTTCACAAAATTCCAACTTGCACCCTTTAGCATCTTTAAGCAACCCTTGCTTCACAAGCCCCTGCAAGGCCTTTTCTCCTGCATGCCCGAGTTGCATATGCCACAACCTGGTAGAGTCGGGAACAACCTGTTTAGGCTTCTCAGTTACACTGGCAGCCTGACCCAAATATGTTTTTCCCTGCAAGAAAAACAAGTTCCTCTTTCTTTGCCCTTTCATCACCACGAGTGATCCGCTAGTCACCTTCAGAATGCCACCTTCACTAGCAAATTTCAATCCACTGGCCTCCAAAGCACCTAGTGAAATCAGATTCTTTTTCAAATCTGGAACATACCATACATCTGAAAGCTCCCTAATAAGACCATCGTGCATTAGCAATTCAATCTTCCCGATTCCTACCTTCTTACAAGGTGCATCATTTCCCATCAAAACTACACCACCATCCATATACTCCAAAGAAGTAAACCACTCCTTTTTCCAAGACATATGATAGGAGGCTGTTGTATCAAGAAACCATACTTCTTGATAAAGTGAGGGACTAGAAGCAAGTGCAAAAGAAAAATTCTCGCCACTTTCTAAATTATCAACAGTCACATTTGCAGTCGAATTTCCCTTATTTCGTAGCTTTGGACAATCCTTTTTCCAATGCCCCCTTTCATGACAGAAAGCACATTCATCTTTGGCCGGTATTTTCCTGTCCTTCGAAACTCCTCTCGATTTGGAACGAGATTTGTTTCCCTTTTTCCCAGATTTGGACTCAGATCTGGTCTCAGTCCTGCCCCTTACAATTAAAGCTTCAGAAGTTTCTCTATCAACCATTTTATCCCTTCTCCTAGTTTCATTATTCAACAAAGCATTTGCAACATCTTCATATTTCACAGTATCTTTTCCATATAATAAAGTAGTTGCTAAATGATCATAACTTTCAGGTAATGAATTCAACAGAATTAGGGCTTTATCTTCATCCTTAATTTGCTCATCCAAATTTAACAAATCAGCCAATAATTTATTAAATGATTCAACATGAGCATTCATAGACATACCTTCCGTATAGGTGAAGCGAAAAAGTCTCTTCTTCAAATACAGCCGATTCTCCAAACTTTTCCTCATGTATTTGTCTTCGAGTTTCTTCCACAACACCGCAGCAATGGTATCCCTCATCAAATCGTACTTCTGAGCCTTCTCAATAAAGAGCCGAATAGTCCCACACGCAACTCGATTCAACTTCTTCCAATCTGCTTCGGACATATCCTTAGGTTTTTCTTTCTCCAAAGCAACATCTTGTTCTTGTTGAACAAGAACATCCAACACCTCACATTGTCACATCCCGAAATTGTTTGTCCCATCAAATTTTTCAACTTCAAATTTTGCGTTGTGAATCGTTGTTCTTGACGAACTTGATCCCACAACATCCTTGGTTGCATCTGCATCACCCGCCATCTCCCTCTAGGTCGAACCAACAGCTTTGATACCACTTGTTGTGCGGAATACAAATCAAACCAACAATCAAACCAACGCGGAAACAAAGAGAGAACCAGCGAGAGAAAAACAGAAAAGCAAGCAACACAAGAACACAAGATTTACGTGGTTCGGCAAAACGATGCCTACATCCACAAGGGGCGGTTGGGGTTTCTTTACTATGTTCTCCAATGGGCAAACAAAGCCTTTACAAGAGATGACGGCTACAAAATCCGAATTAGGTGTTACAATTTACAAAACCCTAACGGATGTATTTATAGGGAAACTATTGGGCCTTTCGAATTGGGCCGAATCTGGATCCAAAACCCGCCGACAGTCGACTGGTCGAATTACCAGTCGACTGGTACTTCCTTCGGGACAGTCGACTGATCAGTCGACTGCTGCTGCTGTATCTTTAGTCTTTGAAAACTTCTCTCTGGACAGTCGACTGCTCCTCCATCCAGTCGACTGAAGCTCTGAAACTTTCGAACACTGCAGATACCAAATACCAGAATCGAGCCATTATCCTACAAGCTCCTCCCCTTCTCGGCCTCAATCCAACTCCAGTTTTCTCAACAATCCCATCCAAGATCTCATCTTTCTTCGAAACCCTAGAATCCAAGATCTCATCTTTCTTCAAAGTCCCCCTTCTCGGCCTCAAACCACCCCCATCCTCAACCCTAGAATCCAACATCTCATATTTTTTCTAATTCTCCCTCCACGCCCTCCCCCTCCTCAGACTCTTCGGCTCGTCTCCCTCCCTGCCCTCCAAACCGGCCTCCATCTCACCCTCAGCACGAATCTTGATGGAGATCAAGGTGGTTTCGCCGATCTTGATGATTTCGCCATCGGAGAGGGGGAAAGGATCGGAAGGCGGGATTTGGAAGTTGTTGACGGAGGTGCCCTTGGAGGTGCCGAGATCCGTGAAAGTCCATTTGGAGATGGAGGGGGTGAAGGCGATGGTGAGGTGTTTCTGGGAGATGTCGGGGTCTTTGATGGTGAAGTTGTTGCCTTTGACAACTCGGCCGATCCGGATGGTGGCTGTAGGTTTAGGGGGTTAGGGTTTCGCCATTTTTAGGGCCTTTGTCGATGGTTAGGTGAAAAATGGGAGTCGCCATTGAAACCCTAGAAAGAGAGAGAGAGAAGAGTGTGTGGGGGTGAGAGTCTGGGAGGGAGGAAGAAAATTTTGAATTTCTTTTTAGAGATAAAACGGGTGGATGGAATTTAATTGAGTGATAGTAGTAGATTTTTGGGTTTTTCACGTATAGGTCACTAACAAATATTTTAATTTTATATACCTCATTCACAAATATTTAATTTCATATAAATATTTTTGAATAAATTATATGGCATTAAATTTTGATAACAAAAGTAGTTATTTAAGATTGATATCATATAGTAAGTGAATTATATAAAATTAGGCATTTGTGAGTGAGATATAGATATGAAGTATTTGTTAGTGACCCATGTGAGAAAAATCCTAAATTTTTTGAGTAATGTTACATCTACTACCAATTTCACTACCATTTTGTTCACTACTTTAGGTGGCACACTCCAATTGGCAGGAAAAAATATAATGGGTGAGAGAACTCTCCAATAGGATTATACCACCTAAGGTAGTGAACAAAATAGTAGTGAAATTGGTAGTAGATGAAGCATTACTCAGATTTTTTTAGATGAAAAATATTTGAGACTGATTTATTTTTACTTTTCCTGATAGGGGTCATCAATAATTTTGTCAATTCCAAATAAGAAAAACAACAATTCTCTATTTATGTGAATACCACTAACAATTAACAATATGGGCTTCACTCTGAAAAGTTGGATTAAGCACAAGATTATGAATGATGTCTATATGATCTTATTAGAGCATCCATAGTGGTTTCTTATATTGGCAAATTGCCATTTTATAGCAAACAGATCGCTGCAGTGGTTTTCTATTTTGCCATTTTTTAGCAAATATGTTATATTCGTTTCTCATATATGAGAAACAGAATAGCGATTCTCAAATTATAAAGGACGGGATATCATATATCGTCGCTCCCATTTTAATATATTTTAATCGCGTCAGACGGGGTATCATATACCATCCCTCCTCTTTTTTTTTTTTAAAAAAAAAAACTCCTAAGACAAGAGATCATATCCCGTCTGAATCAGACAAGAGATCATATACCGTCTTAGAGGTTTTCTTTTTTGTGCGACGGTATATCATATACCGTCCCACTGAATTTTTTTTAAAAACCGCAGAATATAGCAAACAACCACTGCACCCTTCGATCCTATTTGCTATTACTGTAGCAGCCATTTTTGGCAAAATGAAAAACACCATTGTGGATGCTCTTAGTTGTACTTGAATTAATTCAGTTTATTAAGTAATTAACCTGAATTAAAGTTTAAAAATTTAAATAATTGTTTTTTTGGATGTATAACTTATATTGTTGATGGCGTTTATGAAAATAGATATTTATGAGTAGCTTATTTATAATTATCTAAATAGATATTTAGATATTTATGAGTAGCTTATTTAGAATTATCAAAGAAGACAATGCAATCTAATACTGACACCGATACTGATCACCTAACTTGTTTAATATGAAAACATACCATGACCAGAAATAATCCTTTTTTTTGCTAACCAGCGAACAGGACCACACAGACACTTTGATGTGAGACTGTGATTAGTTTACAAATTTCACAACTTTCATTTCTCTATTTAGTACTAGACTAGAGGTTAAGGATGTAATACCTTTCAACATATTAGTCGTTCTCATGGGGATTAAGAATGAAGGATTGCTCTGTCCTCCTCCTAAGATGCAGAAACCAAATAGAAGAAGGGACATAAACTTATGGTTCCGATTCCACAGGGACCATGGCCATAGCATTGTTAAGCCCTCAAAGGGGTGATCGTGGCCCTGATCCGTCGAGGTTAGCTCTCCAAGTTAGCCCAGAAAGACAAGACCGCTTTCTACTACTCTCGTGGGGTTGACAAACACCGAGAGAAAGAACTCGACTCCCCAGACTTGGATCACATGGTGGTCTTCCAATCTATCCACTATGGACCTATGGGTGGAGAATTTAACTTCTCCTGAAAGTCTTTTGTCCGAAAAATAAACTCGGTGCATGACTTCACTTTAGCCAAAGACTCAGGAGTTCCAGTAACTTTCTCTAACAAGGATCTTGAAGGTGTTAGAACACCTCATTGCGACGCTCTATTGATCAGCCTTGCCATGGCAAACCACGAAGTACACCATATTCTGGTGGACAACGACAACTCAGTAAATATTCTTTTCTTGGAAGCATTTGAGAGCCTTAAGCTCTCTCGAGACCGTCTCAAGCCTGCTGGGTATACCCTCCATGGATTCTCGAGGGGTTCGTCCAAATCGAAGGAATAGTCACCATCAATATGACCGAACAAAGGTCATGGACTTCATGGTGGTCAATGTGAAGGCAACTTACAATACCATTCTTGGTTGCAATGGTCTAGCGGTCCTTCACACCGTCCCTTCAGCCTTCCATATGAAGATAAAATCCCCCACAGCCAGAGGGGTAGGAGAAGTCAAAGGAAGCCAAGAAGCTGCTCGGGCCTGCTATACGGCCACAGTGAGGGGCTCGGTCTTTCTCCTTGATGTCATAGAGCTCCCTCAAGAGATGAACCAAATTAACCTGGGCACGTAGATGAGTTAAAGGAAATTCCATTCTCCGTGGAAGATGAAACGAGGTGCTTCCGAGTGAGCAAAACTCTTTCTTTCCGAGTCAAAGAGCAAATCATCCATTGCATCATGGAGAACTGATACTTGTTCACTTGGACCACCGTAGACATGTCTAGCATCTCTGAAGGGTTAATCATGCACTTTTTGAGTGTAAACCCAGTCCAGTAGACCACAAGTTTGCCCCTGACTGACATAAGCCGTCAAAGAAGAAGTTAACATGCTCTTAGTCGCCTGCTTTATCAAAAAGGTAAGCTATCCCGAATGGCTAGTCAATGTGGTCATGATAAAGAAAGATAATGGCAAGCGGAGAAACTTGCATTGACTTCACCGATCACGACAAGGTATGCCCAAAGGATCCATTCCCCTTTCCCAGCATCGACACCTTGATCGATGCCACATTCGGGCACGAGATCCTAAGTTTTATGGATGTATTCTCAAGATATAATAAGATCCATAAGTTCCCTCCTGATATCCCAAAAACATCATTCACTACCGATCAAGGTCGATACTGCTACTAGGTCATACCCTTTAGGCTAAAGAACGCTAGAGCCACCTACCAGCGCGTGGTGAACAAAGTTTTCAAGGAACAGATCGGAAAAAATATGGAAGTCTACGTGGATGACATTCTCATTAAGAGCCTCAAGAAAGACGAACATGTGTCCGACCTCCAATAAGCATCTGACATGATGCAAAAACTTAACATGAGATTGAATCCTTCGAAGTGCATCTTCTGGGTCTCCTGAGGAAAATTCTTGGGTTTCATGGTCAGTCAAAGAGTAATCGAAGCCAACCCTGAGAAGTTCCAAGCCATAACCAACATGGCTCCCCCGACCACTATTACAGAAGTTCAGCAGCTTACAGGGAACCTCGCCTCCACTGTTCGCTTCCTCTCAAAGTCTGGGGAGAAGTGTCTACCATTCTTCAAAGCCCTCTATGGAGAAAAAGGTTTTGAGTGGGGACAAGAACAAAAAGTAAAGTTTGAACAACTCAAGGCACACCTCATCAACCCCCCACTCCTGAACAAGCTAAAGTCGGGCGAGGTTCTCTCCCTCTGCCTAGCCACTTCCGATTAGACCCTCAATGTCATCTTGGTAAGGGAAGAGAACAGGAAACAAAAGTCAATCTACTATGTGACCAAAGTCCTCTACGACGCTGAGCTCCACTATTCCAAGACGGAGAAGATGGCATACACCATGATCACGATAGCTCGGAAGCTCTACCCTTACTTTCAAACACATTTCATTTCAGTCGTCACCGACTAATCTCTTAAGCAAGTTCTCCATAAACCAGAGAACCATGGGTGGCTTATGAAGTGGTACATCGATATCAGCTACCGACCAAGGACGGTTATCAGAGCCCAAGCCTTGCCATCGAATATGAGGCACTGATTGTCGGTTTCCTCCTAGCTCACAAGGTGGGGGCACGAAGGGTTGGGGTGTTCAGCGACTCCCAACTGGTAGTAAACCAAATATGTGTAGACTATGAGGCCAGAGATGACCATATGATTAGATACCTAGCCTGTGTGAAGAAACTCTCAGCCGTATTCAAAGAAGTCGAAGTTACTCGCATTCATTGCAAGCAAAACGGGCAAGCAGATGCCCTCTCTAAGTTAGCATGCTCTTCTTTCGATGGACTTGACTATAGTGTGCTCATTGAAGTCATACTCAAACCAAGCATCGAATAGGGAGCATTAGAGCTCGTGTTCATCACCACCCAAACACCATAGATTATTAGATGAAACCTTTGATCAACTTTCTCAATGAAGAAATCCTCCCAGCATATATCAAAGAAGCAAGAAATATCCAAGAAGATATACACTGGTGGAGGAAATTCTTTACCAGCGTTCTTACACATTAGAAGATGGCATGCCTTACTTGCGATACTTGCCCCCCAAGAAGGCAAAATATGCCCTTAGAGAGGTACAAGAAGGAATCAGTGGTGGTCACCAGGGCATGAGGTCCCTTGCACGGAAGACCCTCCCTCATGGGTACTATTGGCCCACACTCCTCCAATATGCCCAAGAGCATGTCTGTCAATGTACCCCTTACCAGACGTACTCCTCCATCAAGTGGGTGCCTTAAGCTAACATCAGCTCCATGTCTACTCCTATCTCCTTCGCCATGTGGGGAATGGACTTACTCGGACCATTTTCCCCCGCTACTATGCAAAGGAACTTCCTCGTGATAGTCATTGACTACTTCACAAAGTGGATTGAGGTGAAACCACTAACTTTCATCACCGAGCACAAGGTTCATCAATTCTTCTAGAATAACATCGTGTGCAGGTTCGGGATCCCTTGAATCCTCGTCACTAATAATGGAACACAATGTACTGTCAAGAAATTTTGTAAGTTTTGCACTGATCTAGGGATTGATCAGTGCTTCTTCTTCTTCTCCCACCCCAAACCAATGGACAAGTTGAGAATGCCAACTGACCGATTCTTGAAGGCCTCAAGAAGATGTTAGACGAAGCCCCAAAGGGACAATGGGTTGAAGAGCTCTGAGTGTACTTTGGTCGTACATGACCTAAAAAAGAACACCAACAGAAGAGTCCCCGTTTAACCTTACCTTCGGCTCTGAAGCGTTGATCCCCCTAGAGATCGAACTTCCTTCCCCCCACCCCATCTCTTTCAATGAAGAATAGAACTCAAATGATCTCCGATGCAACCTCGATCTCATTGAAGAGGTTCATGATAAATATGCCCTACATCGAAGTATCGACCACCTGCAGGTGGAGAAGTACTACAATAAGAAGGTTTGCCTAGTTAACCTCAAAGTAGGGGACATGGTCCTCCGAAAGCTTGAAATCTCTAAACCCCGTAAGAAGGAGCAGCTTTCTCCAAATTGAGTAAGACCGTACAAGGCCTCCTAAGTCGTCTGCCCCGGGGCTTACCGACTTGAAGACCTGGGGGCCAAGAATATATCAATGACTTGGAACGCCGAGTACCTCATGAATTACAATCAGGGTGCTTAACCCCCTCCACCATCCGTAGTAGGTTTTCAATTTCTAATAAGGCCGGCTCTTATAATAGTCAGAGGATGTAATAAAGGTGAGCCATCAAGGCAGCCATTTAGGTTCATTTTTCAATGAAAACTTAGTATTCTTTTGCAAATATTCATGTACAACTCTCTGGAAGTGAATAGTGAGTTAGGTGGCAGCCCCCTAACTCACGAGCTACGCCAACAATTCATTAACCCTTCAAACAGTAAGTTTGGAGTCCATCTCTTCCCTAGAGTTGCTCCCACAACTAGCTAAACTTTAAAACAACAAGTTTAGAGTCCAAAACTCGTGGCTCAGAGTCGCTCTCACAACTCACAAACAAGCAAGTTCAGAGCTCCCCTTGCCACTCAAACTGCTCCCACAAATGTTGACCCCCCAAATAACAAGTTTAAGGTCCAAAACTCGTGGCTCGAAGTTGCTCTCTTAACTCGCAAACAAACAAGTTAAGAGCTCAACTTGCCACTCGAACAACTCCTACAACTCGATAAAATCTTTAAACAACAGGTTCGGTGTCCAAAATTTTGACTCGATGCCATTCCCACAACTCGCAATATGCAAGTTCAGATCCCGGCTCGTCGCTCGAAACTGTTCTTGCAACTCATTGATACGCTAGAACGGCAAGTTCGGAGTCCAGCCCTCTAGAGGCTACCCCTACAACCTGCTAGATTAAAACAAGTTGGGTCCGGAGCCCTGCTCTCCCCCAGAGCCCCTCCCACGGCTCGACAACATTAGCCAAAAAACCACAATGCAAAGAAGGCAAAAGACAATACTCAAACACTTAGAAGATTTTTTACTTCATGATGATATCTCATTACAAGTTAAGAATACAAGAGGAATCTTTTCCCACACTAGCATAAGTCTAAGATCTGAAGTACATGCCCCACCCTACAAATCCCATCACTCCCGACGATTAGGAAAATGGAAACTTCGATACAAAAGCACTGACTACTTTTGACATCTTCGAACCACCTCGGCCACCCGATCGACTCGAGAAGTGTGGGTGCCAACCCGCAGATACGGTCTTGGCCTCACGACCGCCATCTCTTCCTACTTTCATGTTGGGAGCAGTGCTCAAAGTCCCAACCACTCCACTTTAGGCATCCCCAGGGTTCCTCCGAAATGTTCGGGTATCCGAGGTTTTCCCTCTAGACATCGCTTCCGGGGTACCATCACTAGGGCAAGGATTACTTCGCGTCTGCAACCCTCCAAATTTTGCCTCAAAGGGGTAGATTTTCAAAATCTTCTCGATAATCAACTCCTTGAGTTGGGCCTATTCACTAGGAATTTGTTCTCCCGGGATCCTTTGCCCCGACCCACATGGTCGTTTCGAACCACTAAGATAAGCCTCCCTTAGATAGGCAAACTCCAAGTCTTTCTTGACTAGAACAGCCATTATACGTGCAAGCTCTAGCTCCGTCTCATGTGACTTCTAGCGTGAACGAACAAGATTCAACTCCGTCACGTGCAACTTGTTGCAAAGTCAGGCAATATCGATGCCCTGAGGATCTCTATACATGACAATCTGCAAACAGAAACAAGCTCCTAACATAATTAAAATTGGAAAGAAAAAATACATGAATATCGTTACTGCCCCCAGAAGCTCCTAACAAAGTTCTTAGCACCTCTAATTGTCCCCAAAAGTTATGCAGGCTCTCAGACCATGTGAAATATGGCTAACTACTCCTCGAAGGCTGAGAAGTCCAACCTTCGGGAGTGAGGGACTTATGATGTAGGTAAAAAAATTACAACAAATCAGGGCCGCACGATTTCAGCACGAATCTCAAAACTTCTGAGGGCAAGACGGTAATTTTACAGCAGCTACAGGCATGCATAAACAACATGGGCTGTTTTCCAACCATCAACTCAACTTGGCCTACAATTAGGGCTAATTTACAGCCCAATAAGAGGAGTCCTAGCAAATAAAAAACTCTTGACCAAATCATCTATCCAAAGTAAAGTTATTAACTCTATCTTCTAACCATGCAAATCAGCCGTCTACATACAAAAGAAACACTTTCAAAGTGATCTTTGGTAACTAACTCGGCCTATAAATACCCTCCACTCTCTTCAGAATCAGGTAATGGTTATTTTACCACAAAAAACTGAATATTATTCAGAGTTCTGACTTGAGCATCGGAGGGTCTTTCGTCGGGGAACGCCCCTGTGTTTAGACTTTTTGCAAGTTTTTTGGAGCGATCTTGACCGTTCAAATCAGATCAAAGTGTTCACAATCGTCAGAAATCAGATTAAGAAGTAGTTAACGATGACTAAGTGAGATCCAATTAAAGGTTAGATATTGCTAATTTTTCCATTAAAGAATAATTCACATCATCTGAAGGAAGAAAAAAGGAGCAACAATACTCAGTGCATCAGGACCATATAGAATCCCTTGTATCCTCTGTCAGTCGTAAGATCACACTAGCTGGTTTATGTTTGATGTATCAAGTTGCATTGAATTCAACCATTCTTTTTAGATATCTCCTTAAAGATCCTTACAGGTTCAATTCTGAGGTTTATCATATATTTGTTTTTGGGATGGTTTATTCAGTACAATTAATTTGAGCATGGCTTCAGGAAGGGCATGGGCTAGAGGCAACATGTTGAGGATGATAAAAAGAGAAATATTTGAAAATTGGTTCCACTCAAACATTACATCCTATATTTAGGCTCTGTTTAACATGCTATGAACAAAACTATTGTGATTAAAAGGTGAACAAAATTGCTACTAGGAAATAGATCTATAGGATTCTATTGGTGGGAAATTAATTTTTGAAAAAGTTAAAAGCACATGTTTAATATGGTTGCATAAGAGGGGAGATGACAGGTGTGCCCAATACAGTTACTAAATTTTTACCTAGCATTTGTTTGATGTATAATAAATGATTTTAGAGTTAAATGTATAGTGTTCACCAAAAAGCACAACTAAACATAGCCTTTTAGGGAGTTGGAATGACCATAACTTACATAGGAATTTAAACCTGGCTGATAGGACTTTGTATAAATTAACGAGTTGTTCACGTCATTGTATACAAGACCGACATGATATGATATCCATAAATTTTCAAGGGAGATAATGTGGTGGCACTATGGTATGTGGCCTCCACCCATCTAGTGCTTCAAGTTTGTACGTAGCAAAAAATATCTGGTGGTTCAAGATTGCTATATAAGAAATTTTTAGTTTTATTTTATTTTTAGGGGTCAGTGGCCAGTGGGTATATGTTGTTATTTGATGATGTACTGTGACGACATTAATGAAGTTGAGCCCTGTGGATCTCTTGAAGGGTTACACAGAAGTAACAGGAAAGATGAGTGGAGATAGATAGGAAGTTGAGGCAAAACCAATTATGCTAATAATATGATACCAGAGAAACAAAACTGAGATTTTAATATCTTTAAGGTGTTTGATATTATAGATGAGTTCGTTCAAGATTTCTCTGTGACCATTGTAATCAGGCATAAAGGAGACGGTTGGATACACATGGTTACCTCGGTTTACGGCCCCTATAACCCGACTCTGAGACGAGCTTTTTGGGCAGAGCTACAAAACATTAGGGATAGGTGCACTTGTCCATGGATCATCGGAGGAGACTTTAACATCACTAGATTTGCTTATGAACATAAGGGTAGGGGACCTAACGAGAGGGACAGGCAACTGTTTAACACTACTATTAACAACCTTAATCTCATTGAAATACAAGCAAACGACAGGAAATTCTCATGGACTAACATGCAGGCAAATCCAACCCTTGCTAAATTAGATAGAATGCTGGTGTCCACAGAGTGGGAGGATTTATTCCCCTTCGCAACAGTCAAATCAATCCCGAGACTTACGTCTGATCATGTTCCTCTGCTGCTAGAATGGGAAAGGGACAGGCGGCCAAGACAACGCCACTTCAGGTTCGAGAAGGCGTGGATGCTGAACCCTAACCTAACAAACGTCATTAAAGAATCCTAGGAATTGGTGACTCCGGCATCCGACGCTGTATCTAAATGGATCATCAAGCTTCGTCGCCTGAGAAAGCGGTTAAAGAGATGAGCTAAAGAGGAATTTGGGAAAATCAAAGAAAAGAAAGAGAGACTAGGAAGGAGAATTCAGGAATTAGAAAAGGTGGAAGAGAATAGAGATCTACATGAGAGGGAATTTGTGGAACTGGCGGCCAGTAGGGCAGAAATCCACTCAATTGGTGAAATGGAAGAGTGTTACTGGAGACAGAGATCGAGGATTCAATGGCTCAGGGAAGGAGATGCGAATACCGCCTTTTTTCATAGGGTGGCCAATGGTAGAAGGTGCCACAATCATATCAAGGGGTTAGTGGTGGACGGGGTATGGACGGAGGATGAGTCCGTAGTTAGAAATCATATCGACGAGTCCTTTAGAGATCTATTGGGTAAGAGGAGAATGCTGAGAGGGGAGCTGAGCTCGGATATGTGGAGCGAGGGGGGAATAGAGGGATGTGAAAGATTAGAAGAACCCTTCACGGAGGAGGTGCTAAAAGCGATCAAGACGCTAGGGCAAGAAAAAGCTCCAGGCCCAGATGGATTTCCGATTTGCTTCTACACAAAATTTTGGTCCATCATCAAGAAAGATCTTCTAGACATTTTTCAAGACTTTTTTGTGGGGGAGGCGCAAGTAGAGAGATTGAACTATGCGAATGTGGTCCTTATCCCAAAGAAGGTCGAAGTCATCAGCTTTAAGGATCTCAGGCCTATCAGCTTGCTTAACGGATCATTCAAGATTATCACGAAGACACTGGTAAACAGACTAGCTCCTGTGCTTAATGATATTATAGGCGAGGCACAAAGTGGGTTTGTAAAAGGAAGAGACATCATAGATAGCATCGCATCGGCACACGAAATGATTTTCAGAGGCCACAAAGACAAGGTAGACGGCTTCATGCTAAAGTTAGATTTCCAAAAGGCCTATGACACGGTGGAATGGGGTTGTGTGGAGGAGGCAATGAATTTGAAAGGACTTGGAGAAAAATGGAAGCTATGGATGAAGATGTGTATTTCGAACGGCAAGTCCTTCGTGCTAGTGAATGGAATAGCATGAGGGAAAATCAGATGTAAAAGAGGTCTTAGGCAGGGAGACCCATTGTCACCACTCATTTTTGCAATTGTAGCAAATGGGTTGGCTGAAATGATTAAGAGAGGGTTGGAGGCAGGACTTACCAAAGGGATTTCAGTTAAAGGGATATCCAAACCGTGGACAATCCTACAATATGCGGACGATACTTTAGTCTTTGGGATGGCTAAGGTGGAAGAAATCTTGGCTATACGCGTGCTCCTAAGATGTTTCGAATTTTCGTCCGGTCTGGCGGTTAATATGCAAAAGAGCTGCGTTACTACTCTACACAACAACAATACGACATCCACAGAATTCACATCTACCTTGTTCCAATGCGAAACAAAGGACTATCCGATTAACTACTTAGGAACGCCGATCAGACCTGGTAAACTGATTAAGGAAGATTGGATCCCTTTAGTGGAAAAGATTGAGAAAAACCTGGCAGGATGGAAAGGAAAATCTCTATCCCTAGGGGGAGAATCACTCTCATCAATTCTGTCCTAAGTAGCATTCCCACTTACCTTATGTCGATCTATGAGATTCCAAGTTGGGCAATCGAGAGAATCGACGGGTGCAGGCGGAATTTCCTGTGGAAAGGAGCGCACGACAACAACAAGGGCATCAATCTTATTAGGTGGGTTAGGGTCTGCAAGAAGAAAGAGTTTGGTGGTCTAGGGATCCTTAACCTTAGAGACACGAATAAGGCCCTACTCTCCAAATGGTGGTGAAAAATGCACAAACAACGTAAGGCATGGTGGAGTAACTCATTCATGAGATACCATAGGAGGAAAATTGCCAGATTTGGAGGGAAATGTAGGTATGGAAAGGTGTTCGGTATCTGGAAAGGGGTTGCTAAGGTGGGCGACATCTTCCATGCAAACACAAGATGCAAGGTGGGGAAGGGTAACAACATCAGATTTTGGAAAGACAAATGGTGTGGAGAAAACACGCTACTATCACTCTACCCTGAGCTAGCATTGTCAGCCAAGAGGGATGACGTGTTAGTCGCAGATGTATGGAGGAACAGAAGGCTGACATTACAGCTCACAGGGGACCCATCCAACGATGTTCAGAAGCAACTAATGAGGCTAAATGCGATGCTTCTGGAAGAAGGAACACAAAATACGACACAGGAAGACGTCAGGGAATGGAATCTAGGTCAGAGCAAAACGTTCACAGTCTCCTCTATGTACAATTTTGTTAACGATGGTGGGTTAAGGAACTCTCTCGCCGACATTATATGGAAGACTAAAGCGCCCCCCAAAGTTAAGGCCTTCCTTTGGCTGGTGCTCAACAACGGTATCCTCTCCAAATCTAATCTAAAGAAACGAAATATTTTGCTCGACGCTACGTGCCAACGCTGTGACAACGGAGATGAAGACACCATCCACATCTTTTTCATATACCCTAGAGCTAGGTTGACTTGGGAGATTATGGGTCTGGTCTTTCACATGACCGCAATCCCGAGCAGTATCGATGATCTATGGGGGAAATGGAGAACAATACACATTAAATTAGAACATAGGGGTCTATGGGATAGTACGGTTGGGGCCATTGTGTGGAGTCTATGGCTAGATAGGAATGAGTTTTGTTTTCGCAATAATAGATGCTCTTTTCATATGTTAATTCATAGAATGATAGCGCTAACAGAGGATTGGACAGGTCAAGCAGGGGCTTGGAAGAAACCGAGGTTCGATGGAGCACAGTAGTCGACGGTGGACCATGTATGGAAGACTATAGCTCTTTGTGGGAGAAATCAAGCAGGGCATGTCCGTTATTTTGGGAGATCTTTATGGGATCATTGATGTAACTTCTTTTGGTGGTTTGTGGATCTATCTTTGTATTAGACTGTGTTAGATTGATTAGCTTTTGTTGTATTGATGAGTAATTTTTGTTTCGTTAATCAATTATTAATGGAACCGGTGGCTTAGCCACTTTTCTTTCCAAAAAAAATATATATATCTTTAATTTTGTTTACTTGAAGATGATGGTTGAGGAGGTACAAGAATACTAGGTGTTGTCTCCAGTGGTGCCGCGTGCTCTGGGGCTATTCGGATTGTACCTGTGTTCTAGGTCGGGAGGGACTAATGCTTTGCGGTCAGTGGATCTTAGCGCCGTCGATGGACGCATGTTTTCCTTTCGGCCCCCTATGCAGTTGCGGCGTTCTTTTTTGGTTCCTTGTGTATCGTTAGTTAACGCAGGCAATCTTCTCAATTGCTAGCTGTGTATTTTTTAATATTGTTGTTTGCTTTTAGTTTTACTTCTGGTAAAATTGTACTTTGTTGTTCTCTTCGCTTATATATATATTGGATTGAAATCGTCATATTCTATCCGTGTTATCAAAAAGAATACTAGGCCTCATAAATAACCTAGTGGAAGGTAAAAGAGCTGCAAATTGGGTTACTACTTCTTTGCACGAGGGGGATGCATATGGAGTGCGATATGTTAGAAAGCCTTTTCATGTTTTGTTATTCTATTTTCAGTTTGTAATTTGTCTTGATTATTAAAATTAAAAAAGAATAATTATAATTCAGTCTATTCCAAATTATAAAGCATTGCCGTCCCCATCCTTTTCTGAAAACCCTTTCTCATAGACTCATAGTGGTCCACTTAATGCTTAGCGGTGAAGTTTTTCTTTACCATTGAAGACTAGGAACTGAGAAGAGTGTGGGGGTCATGCATTCTATTTAATGAAAGGATAGGGTGCAGGTTCACTGGTTCTTTGCATGCAGATTGCAGGCATTATCTACAACCCTCCAACTTGAGGTTCAGGTGCATGAGACTTGGTTCAATTAATGGTCACAATATGCAGCATTTCCAGCTAGTCAAATGACATTTATATATGTGTGTGATTCTATATTGTAATTGTAGGGAAATCATGTCTCTTGTCAGTCTCTGGTATCATCCATCTCATTATGGGCACTTTTTATCTGCATACTTGCGTTACTGCAACCTTTTGTTTTTTACCTTTAATTAATAATGTATGGTCTGAATCAGAATATCTCTGGAAAGTAATCATAAACTAGAACTGGGCAATTGTTTGGTTGAGTTTTTTTTGCTGTATTTTGAGGATTAATGAGGTAGAAGTTGGTTCTATCTACTATTAGTCTTTAAGGAGAGGGTTAGGAAACATATTTATTGTGAATTAGAGGGAGAAATGCACCATAGTACTCGATCATATATATCTTCCATGCACCTGAATATATATACATAGAGTAATGTTCATCTAATACCAAAAGGTCTGTTGTGTTCTCAACCACTTTAGGTTACTAACTTAATCTAGTTTTGTTGATCATCAAAACAAAACTGAATCTAGTTTTGTTTAATACATAATTGCGCTCCTTTCACATGATAATAATATAATGTTGCATTATAATATGTACTTTATTTTTTGTTTAAATTAAATAAAGAGGCCAATCTGCACTGACCTCCAAACAATAAAATTGCTATAATTAATAATAATTGTTTAATTCATTAACTTCCTAGTTCAATTTTGTTTAATCATTCTAATCTGGTCACTGATTAAACTTGTGGTTTTCTTGTATATATGGTCCAGGAGGTATAATGTATATAATTACAAATACATTCATGATTGGGTAGTTAAAGAACTGTATGTAATATGGATGCGACAGAGGCTGGTGGCTTATTGTTTGTCTTGATTCTCGTTTTTTCTCCCCCATATGATTGGTGTGGTTGATAGATATATTGAAGCAGTTAGTAGTAGTAGTTCTTGGCATGTGGCCTTGATAATGCCAATGCATCTCAACCTCCACTCTCTATTAATGGCGCGCCATTGTGGGGATCTTCTGCATCTCTCTCTCTCTCTCTCTCTCGCACATTGTATTCTCTCATTTGGTGGGGCCTCTTTCCTATTCTTTATGTATTATTGGAGGGTTTCAGTAGAAGTTGTATTTCTAGCCAGTCATCTATTTTCTTATTTCGTAATAAATATCATTTATTTTTAATAGATATATATGACACAAAGAGACGGAATTAAAGTACGTAGAATATAAGAATGAGAATGGAGAGGTAATATACATACCCATATCCATACTGTCACATTCCAACTTTTTTGTTATAATTGGAATGTCTAGGATCTGAGTATTAATTTTACTCCAGTATCTCTCCTGTCTCTTGATGGTATATCATGTATGGAAACTACAGGAGGTTCCCATGAATCTAGTTAGACCACATTTTGTTATTGTTATTCGACATCTTTGATCGATTTAAATGTTTCAGTGACAAAATTAGAGAGAACTAGGACCAGTTCCGTTTTGAAATTTCAGTATCAATTTTAAAGTTTGATGCAGATCTATTGCAATTCAAGTTTTTTTTTTTTTTCAATCTATTTGCAACTCAAGGTTTTTTCTACTGCTTCGCATTTTACTTATGAATCATGGTAAGGATGTGTTGTTTCTTTCTTAATTGAAAAAGAGATGTCTTTCTTTCGTTTTAATTGCAGGCGAATGTAAAATAGGAACGAAATTACCAAACAGCTTGGGTTGAGTCGTGGACTAGGTCACTTACTTTAAAATATTTTGAGGCTCTGCCCAAGATTGTGCAAACATGCAATATGTCACGTCGTCACCATGATAAATAAGCTCAGAATCACTCTGTCTCGGACTTCTCCTGCACTGAAGAGAACCGGTCAACGAACATCCCCAAAGATTGCTCAAAAATCAAGATAAACTGTAATTGTTTTTTAGTTTTGTATGTCTAAAAACTGATGACTCTATCTGAATTTATAGTAGAGAATAAAGTGTAGTGGGAGTAAAAAACGTGGAGGAAGGTGGAGCAGATGTGGAGAGAATAGGGGAAGCTTGAGCAGTTATAGACTGAGTCTCCCTCTTACTCGGTAAAAAACACAACAAAATTCTTTTACCAAAAAAAATAAACATAGATCCGTTGAAGAGATTAAAAATTACTGTTTTTTTATTAAAAAGATTATTAATTTTCACACACAATGGACAGCGGTGCGCATAGTAGACCAACAAGACTATCTCCTCCAAACCCAGGTATCAAGATATCTATATAATAAATTACAAAGAAAACTATCAAGTGGCTCTCATTCAATATTCTCTAAAATTAATGGCCTAGATTTAATCTCACAAAACATATTTTCCCTCCAAAAGTTCCCCCAAAACTCAAATTCAAATTCCCCCTCCAAAACAACTCATTTATTTATTTATTTCTTTCTCTCTATGTATATGGAAACATGGACTTTTATATCCCAATTTATCATTATTTTTCACCATATACTAATGGAAATATGGACTTTTATTTACAACTAATTATTGTCATACTAATTAAACTTCAGCAACATAATTGTTGATTTACTGTTTACAAGACTTTTCATACACTGTATCGTTCTGAAGACGTGGCCACGGGCAAATCTAGTACACCTTTAAGAATGCGCAAATATGTATTTTTTATCCTTTTTCATTTTCACAAATTTTGCTCTGAAAACACTTGTGCAACACTGTTCATGAATATTCATTTTTTTCGGTCACTTCCTCTCTCCACTTCTGAGATTGTTTTTATCATACAATAAATTTACGCAATCCTCTATTTGAATCAGACAACTCTCCTCCCCTGGCCGTTGAGGGACTAAAGACTGAGAGACTGCATATGGATTTAATTAAGTCCTAAATTAAAATTAGGAATCAAAGGTTAATATCTAATTAATCTCTTCCTTCAATTCTTATTAAACTTTTTTCTTCTCATAAATTAACAAAATCCTATTTAAACCGACCTCTCTCTCCACTCGTGGCCGATGTGAGACTAAATAATGGGCATATAAACACATCAACTTACTTTCTGGTTTTTTCTTCTCGTATATTAACAAAATCCTATTAAAATCCCTAGTTTGTTTTTTTTTTCTTTTTTTAATTGATTTTCAGTTTTTTTTAGGTTTAATTTGATTGAGTTTCGGTTTTTTTTTTTTGGTTTAATTTAATTAAGATTAAGCGGATGTTAATTGAGTTTCGGTTTTTTGTTTAATGAATTATGATCAATTTATTTTAATTATTTTAAACCCTAATTAATTGAGATTATTTCAAATAAAACAAAAAGTTAAAAATTATTTTAAATTACGGACACTACAGTATTCTTACAACTCAAACAAAACTAATCTTTCATGGAAAAACTATTCATGTTACAATAAATCTACATTCAACCAAAGCTATTTCAAGAAATCAAATCCAACGATTTACTTTCGCTACAGTGTTGTGTTGACCCTAAGTTTGGTGTGCAAAAACGTATCATTTAGACTAATATTCTCAGTTGAGATTTACATGATTTACAAGAAAAAGTAATTCAAAATAAAGAGCCAAAAAGATTAGAAACCAAGTAAAAGAGGAATGCATCAAAAGAGATTGCTAAAATCAAGAAGATTTCAACTAAAAAAACATGTGTTTCAAATCCTCAACAAAGTCAGCAATGATTAATTATGTATTTCTGTTTTTTTTGTGAAAATATTATGTAAAGAGTCGTTGATTGATTGATTAGTATATGGAAAGAATATGAAGTGGATTCGCCAAATAAAAGTTAAGTCTGCACAATTGCGGTCGACCTTCGCAACAGTCGACCGCTCATCTAGTTCAAAAAATGAGTCAGTCGTCAGGTCACCCTTCAACTTTTTGGCTGAAGAGTGAACGGTCGATTTCTCAATAATATGGTCGACCGTCCACGTGTAGTTTTGACTTTTTGGAAATATCTTTTCTTTTTTGGAAAGATCGATTTCCTCGTTCAATAAATAAAGGCGAATTGACTAAGTATTCTTCACCTTTTGGAATCATAATTCTTCTGAACTAATCATTCAATCAACAATCTGAGTGTAAGAGCATTTATTGTTTTCTTCAGTGAAGATCGTTATAGATCTTGATAGTTTTTCTTTTCTTCCACTTCAGTGAGTTTTGCGGGAGTTGTTTGTAGAAGTCTTGCGGGTGTAATTAGTATCTCAGCCTAAATTCCGAGAATCACAGTACAAGGGTTTAAAATATAGTGGAACGCTTGTGGCGATACAAGTAGCTCGTGTGGACGTAGACCTTGGGGTTGAACCACGTTATATCGCTGTGTTTGCATGCCTGCTTTGTTTTCTTTCGATAACTCTATCTCTTTACTTTACACATTTTATTTAAGTTTTAATTTCCGCACAATCACCCTATTCACTCCCCCCCGCCCCCCAAGGTGATTTATAGAGATATCAGAGTGAGGTGCTCATTAAAAGCGTAAAAGCTTGAGCGAAAGGTTCAATGGCCAAAATTTTTCCTCTCGAGAACTTGTACACATCGGAGCCGTTCATCTCCAATAGAACAAGTCTGACATGTTCACCTTATTTTGATGAAAAATGCTATGATGTTTGGAAAGTTCGTATGTCTCACTTTTTGCAGATGCTTGGAGAAGAAGTATGGAATATTTGTGTAAACTAAACAAATATTTTTGTCAGTGAAGAAAAGAGGGCTTTCACGAAAGCTGAACTAGCAGTGAAAATTGCAAATTCCAAGGCTATGACAACACTCTATGCAGGTTTGAATAATGAAGAGTTGATGCGATGTGGGCGAAATTACAAGACGAAATATGAAATCTGGAATAACATGCTAAAACGGTATGAAGGAACATGCTAAAACACCCAAAATTACACCTACTAATCTTCATGTAGGTGTATCAACGTATCATATCCAAAGATTGATGGTACCTTGATAGTGGATGCTCAAATCATATGATAGATGACAATAAATACTTTACATCACTATCAAGAAAAATATGGAAGGACATCATCTTTGGAGATAACAACACCCGTCAAATCATCGGAAAAGATAAAATAAACTTTGGTTCATCATGCTCCACTGATGATGTACTTTTGGTAAGAGGTTTGAAACACAATTTAGTTAATATTAGTCGGTTATGTGATAAAGGTTATACATTTACTTTGGATAAAAATGCATGCACTGTATTAGATAATAATAAACCATGCTTACTTCTTGCTAATAGATGCAATAATGTGTATGTCATCAATAATAATGAATTAGCAAAGGAAAATATGATATGCTTCGTTGCTAGAAACGAAAATGGTTGGCTATGGCATTGGCGACTTGGACACACCGCTATAGATAATCTTAACAAACTTGTCAACAAGGAACTTGTACGTAGAATTCCCAAAATTAAGTTTGAGAAAGATAAGCTCTATGACTCGTGTCAGTTCAGTAAGCAAACTAAAAGACCCCACAAGCCCAAAAAAATGGTATCAACTTCAAGACCTCTTCAACTTCTGCACATGAACCTTTTTGAACCATCACGAACACGTAGTAACTGTGGTGTACGATAGGCTTTCATTATTGTAGATGACTACAGTAGATTTACTTTGGTTTCTTTTTTATCACCAAAGGATGAAACCCCATATGTTTTTTAAAAATTTGGTTGTATAGTAGAAAATAAGAAAAGTCTTACCATTGTCACTATTCGTAGTGATCATGGAGGGGAATTTCAAAATCAACTATTTACGTCGTTTTGTGATGAAAAAAGAATAACACATGAGTTCGCTCTCCCCAAAAAAATGAGGTTGTTGAGAAGAAAAATCAATCTCTTCAAGAAATAGCCTGCACCATGCTTAGTGAAAATAATTTACCAAAATTCTTTTAGGCATAAGCTGTCAATACGGGATGTTACATCATTAACCAAGTAATATTAGAAAATATCTTGAGAAAACGTCTTTTGAACTATATTATGGAAAAATTCCTAACTTAAGTTATTTCGTATATTTGGATGCAAAGTGTATGTTTTAAATACCTTAGATAACTTAAAATTTGATCGCAAAAGTGATGAAGGCGTATTCTTAGGATATTCGTCTCTAAGTGACAAAGCTTATCGTGTATTTCATAAAAGAATACGCACAATTCAAGAATCTATTGATGTTATATTTGATGAAACTAATCATCTCGCAAAAGAAATATTACATGTTGTTGATGATGATGAGACAGGTATTCGCGTTGAAAAGAAACAGAAACATAATTAAAAGAGACCGAATGAAGACTCTCAAAACAACTCATCACATCAAGATAAAAACTTGTCCATCAATCAAAGCACAAAAAAATCCCTAATAGACGAAATGAACACACACCAAATTGATGTCATGGAAGATGATCACACTCCTCCAACAACACAAACTCATCCTCTTGCCAGTGAAAAGTGTCCTGCTTGGAAAATCATGTCTAGTCATCTCTCAGATCTTATACGAATCGATATGTCCAAGGGGGTAACTACTCGAACTCAAACTAAAAACTTTGTGTTTTTCTGTATTCGTGTTCATACTTGAACCTAAGACCCCAGCCAATAAATATTTTATATATATAAAAAGAAGAGTGCAATATAGACAATACAACTCAGTTTACAAGATGTTCTACCAAAAAATGTACAAAACAAAAAAGAGCTCAAGAGGGGCCAAACAACACTAGAGGATATTGCAGAAGACCTCCAAAATAACAGCCGGTCAGCAATCAGTCTGAAGCAACACGAAACTTCGCAGAAGAAACTAATGTCATGACATGAACAAGCCCAGACGAACAGAGGTAACAAATCAGCGCGTCCACAAGCTGTATAAAAGTAAAGAGAGGACCTGAATGCCTCAGGAGCCAGATAGCATGGCACAATCAAGCACCATGGAAGACCAATACAGCGGCCAAAAGAAGATAACACAACCAGAGACAAGGCCAACAAAACCAGCACGCACAGTAGGCCAAAGGAAAGGAAAACAAAAGACCTTCCAGATATACATCATAAACAAAAGCACTAAAACATGGAGTCAGTGGAAAAGGTGAAGTGGAGATACAAAGAAACTCTCAAAAAATCGAAAAGATAGGAACAACTAAAACATAGGGAAAAGCACACAGAGAATATACAAGGCAACAAGACAAAGCAAGCACCTACATAGCTCAAGAAAGACGAAGAAAGAACACATCAAGCTCGGCAACCAAAAAGCCTGCCGAAAACCAACAGTAGCAACCTGCACATAACACCACCTAACAGCAACTACAAAGCAACCAAGAAAACACAAAAGCCTTCAAGAACCGAGAGCAATTTTCTTAGCCTATATACGTGCACCGACACGAACCTGTGCAAAATTATAGATTTTTTAATTGTATTTTTGCATAGCTTGCGAAGGGGCTATCTCATCCAATGGTAGAGACATCTACAATGCCAGACAAACTAGCCACATCCTGGCAAGGGCAAGAATTTGTAGATAGAGCAGTGGAAGAACTAGAGTTCGACATTGTAATGGAATTTACATGACAGATACTATCCTGCAGAGTAATTAGAGAATTGGAGGGAGAGGAAAAGGCATTAATCGGGGGAGACTTGAAAGGGTTAGAAGAAAGATTATTCATAACCTCAAGGAGAAAACGATGCAAACAGGATCTAACCCCTAACAACGGATAAATCGGAAAAATGCAACCAAGAAAATGACAAGAGAAGGTAGAAAAGTTGGGGGAGAAATCAATATAGAACAGATTTGGAGAAAAAAATCAATCAATCTCAAAGAGTAGGGAAAGTTTTATTCAAACAAACCGCTAGATCCAACCTAACATGAACCAAATTTGATTTAGAAAAAAAAATAAAATAAAATAAAATAAAAAAATAAAATTTTAAGTCAACGGAGTACCTACACAGGCCATATGCCTGGTGTTACTAATTATAAAAAGATTTGCAGGTTTCATAGTATTTCTTATACATGAATATTAATGTTTAATTGTCATATGTATATATGATCTATTTTAAGGCTAAAGATATTGTGTTGTGATTAAATCATGTTCAATTATTGAAGCGAATAGTCATTTTTGTTTTAAGAATATTATTAATGCTCCAATCTTGTCTAATAAATGTCTAGTCCTTTATTGTTCTCTTCAAGTACATTGCTTGACTGATCAAATTAATTACATAGCAAATCACTCTTAGAATTGTAGTATATCAATTGATTCTTCGCTTCTCAATGTTTTGGTTGAATAATTTGGATTTGCACAATGCATGATGAGATTCAAACTCTAGAATCTCACATGGCACGAGAGTGAATTCATGTCGCATGATCTACCCAATTAGTAGTATTCATTCTCCATTACGATAGCTTGTTGAACAAGAAAATCAAGCTTAAAGAGTTGGGAAAGTTTTGTTCGAACAAACTACAAGATCCAAGAACCTAACTGTGAGGAACTGTAGCCTCAAATACACGTAGACACTGAGTACTTGAAGTTGGAGAAAAAGAAGATGAGGCAAGGACAGGAAGAGGAGACAACAACAAATTAAAGAAGTGTAGTCTGGAGAGTTGCGGTCGACCGACCTGGGGGTGCGGTCGACCGACCCACACTGCTGAGAGTTCTTCGAGTGTATAAGTCCAACAGAGCAGAGGACGGTCGACCGTGCAGTCGATCGGACGAGACTCAGGTCTGGCTCTACACGTTGCGGTCCACCAACCTTCGGGGTGCCGTCAACCGATTTCGGCAGCTGACTGTTTTTGGACTTACAAGTTTAATGCCCAATTGCTCGATTTGTGTTTATCTTTTAGGATTTACTTGGGGCTATATATGTGGATGTAGACTCTAGGGTTTAGATATCTGAAAAGATCCAAATAGAGAGATTTGGTGAGCCATTATCATTGTTCAACTTCAATAGGAAATTGTGCCGAGTGTTTCAAAGGTGAGAGAGAGAGATTGAGAGTTGTAATCTCTTTTGTAATATTTGTATTTTTTGGGGAATAAGAACTATTGGTTATCTCTGCATATTGATTGTGTTCTTGTGAGATCTTGCATGTATTGTAGTGACTTGTTCTTGGTTTATCTAAGTCTTTGGAGTTTCCATTGCTTGTGGTGTGTTTCCTCTATTAGCACTACGAGTCGTGGGGTAGATTCTTCAACAAGTGGTATCAGAGCAGTTGGTTCGAGATAGCCGATAACAAGATGAAGATCGAGAGATTCGATGGGAATAACTTCGTGATGTGGAAGATTCAGATGATAGCGTATCTTCATCAGAAATATCTTAATGGTCCGTTGTTTGATGAGAAGCCGGTAGGTGTAGACAAGGATGCGAAGATCTTGGCAGATTGAAATCGTTTGGATCAGAAGGTGCTGAGGCAGATTCAGTTGGGGCTGAGTAGGAAGGCGTTATTTCATATCTCGAAGGCAAAAACCACAAAGGAGGCTATGGAGATTCTCACGGATAGGTATGAGAAACCGTCGGCATCTAATTAAATTCTTCGTATGAAGAAATTGGTTAATATGAAGTTGAGTGAAGGGGGTTCAGTAACAGAGCATGTGAACAATTACTGTATGGTTTACAACCAGATGGAAGCTGCAGGTTTGAAGTTTTCAGAGAGGGGGAAGTCATTGTTACTTATATATATCTACTCTACCCGATAGTTATGGTACGGTGGAATAGACTATTACAGGCACTATGACAGATTCGACGAATCTACAGGATGTGGTGAGTAGCATTCTGAATGAGGAGGTGAGAAGGGTGAGAAATGGGGGATATCAATCATCATCTTTTAGAGATTCTGCAATGTACGTTGAGAAGAGATGTGAGAGATCTAAGAGTAGTCGAAGAAGATAGGATCAGAGTAGTTCATCTGAGATTGGGTCAGATGACAGCGATGGGGGACATGGTCTTGATTGCTGGTATTGTCACAAGAAGGGTCACATAATGCGCAGTTGCAAGGCTTATATGAAGAAGAAGCAGGAGAAACCGAAGGGAGATAGCCCAAAGAAAGCTCAAGTGGGGCTTGTTGAGGATCTATACTTATCAGCTCGGGAGGAGTTGGGCACTCAAGATTGGTGTATTGATTTGTGTCACGCCCCGCTTCCCAAAATACTGAAATACGAGCACGTGACATGACCCAGCGAATGAGGTTCGACTCAGCATCATAACAAGAAGTATAACAAGATTATACTCAACCACGCAGACATGAATAATTTATTAACCAACAGGAAAGCATTTGAAACAAATATAAATATCCCAATAATTTCAAGATCTGGATCAAAAGAAAGAAAACTTTGGGACTACAAGCTCGTTACAAGTTTGAAGTAGCAACAAATTAAATAAACTCAATTACAAGATAATTAAAGCAAGTCTTTTCCCCAAGCGAAGCCTAGAACATTTGCTCACCAATTCCAGCAGGCAACTCATCTCCCAAGTCTGTATATATATATAGAAGAAAATAAAGAAATAAAGACAAATGCTCTTGGTGCAAGTTAGGGCCGCAAGTAGTACAAACAAGGGTATGAAAATAAGTGCAAGAAAATATGAAACAAGATTTAGAATCAAGAGTATACAACCTGATTTGATAAGGATGTAACAAATAATAAAGTTCAAAAGACTGGCTAGCATATAAGATAACTCAAATAACAAGATTGGATAACCAGTACAAGTAGTGGAACAAGTAACAAGTAGGCATGTAGTTGTATCAAGTATCAAGTGACAAGTATCACGTACAAGTGTCAAGTAATAAGTATCAAGTTACAAGTATCAATTAGGGTATTAAGTGACAAATTAATCTTAAGTCTAATGTTTAATTCTATCTAGGTAACATTTCATGCATCCATACTTTTACTACATAGTTGCTACATAAAATCAGTTACGTTTAGGTCTAGTGGTGGATTTTATAGGGCGGTGTACTCAGGTATCAAGTATCAAGCAAGCCATGTTCATGAATCGGGTAATCATAATCATATAACTAGTTCATGTGTCAAGTAATAACATGACAAGTTATGAATCAAACAATAATATACTAGTTCATGAATCAAGTAATAACAAGTCCATGAATCGAATAATCATATACTAGTTTATGAATCGAATAATAATATACTATTTCACGAATAGAATAATAATATAACTAGTTCATGAAACATGTCTCAAGTGGGAAACACAGGCCCCTTTCCGATTACACTTATCTATATTGTCCACTACTATAGTCTTTCCCTTAAACCTCGGCTTATTATTATTATTATCATCAAACAAGAATGAAAGTGTGCAAAACAAGTCAAGTAAACATGATCAATAACATGAAACAAGTTTAAGATAATCAGAAAGCATATTCAAGGGACAACACAAATTAAAATTATCAAGAACTACGAGAATTCCAATTCTGGACAGCATGATGTTGCTGCACCAAAATTGTGATTCCCGTTGCTACAAGACAGAAAATATACATCCGTCAGAAGTTCTAGAAACTAGACTCATGTCCGGTTCCAATGCATATAAATAAGATATATAAAAGTTGTAGCATCATGAGTCAAAACAGCAAACTACACATGAGTTGTGTTCAGCCAGAATTTGTAAAACTGTGTTTATACATATGAAACAAGTTTGAAATGTCATTAATTAATTCCAAAAAAATTAGGAAATGTTCTCTAGGGTGTCCAGTATCAGCATAAAAAATTTCAAGTCATTATCTTACTGGTAGTATAGTTAAATTAATTGTAAAACAAAGTGATGCAGCAGTTTTTATGAATCTGCGATTACAGACACAGCAACAGTAAAACTGCGATATCTCCTAAACCGTAACTCGGAATTCAATTCCGTCAAAAGAGTGGTAAACTAGACGTCTGGGACTAAGTTTCATATTCAAGACAAGTCCATATTCTGGTTTTATTGGGGTCGAAACAGCAAGCCAGGACAGGACAGAAACCAAATAAGACACTTTTTGCATGAAATGTATCATAATTATACTAGTTGTGAATGAGTGTATCAACGAAAAGTTGTGACTTTTAGAACATGTAATTGATAAGGTGTAAAATGAGATCATCAACTGATAAACCAACGGGGGTCACAACTACAATCTACTTACAGTATTTTTAAAGAAAAGCTTGTACTAGAATAATAAGTTGTACAAGAAGATACTTGCCTTGAGGTGTAGACGAAGAATCCAACGAAAGAATAATGGGAACGGATCCCGGCACGGATCTTGATGATGATCAAGACCAAGGAAGATCGGACGACTGAGATTCGATGATCAAGAATCCAACAGCAAAACAGCAATCAGATATGATCCCCTTCCCACAAACAGCAAACACCAAAATCACGATCCCACGATGGAATCGGATGGCCGAGATTCAATCTGATCAAATCCTTCTTCCTTCTTCACAGTGACGGAGAGAGGGAGAGGGAGAGGGAGAGAGAGAGGACGAAGACCACGGAGGCGGAAGGCGGGGGTCGTCGGAGCTGTGGGGGTGCACGGGGGTGCAGGGGGAGGTGATCGGAGGTGGCACAGTCGACGGATGGCAGGGCGGCAATCAAGAATCGGAGCTCAGAAGTGGGTGTTCTGTTCTTGGGCAGAAAATCAGGGGAGGATGAGGATGCTGTCGTGGTGTGTTGATGTTGGCGGAGCATCAAGGAGTGGAGCGACGACGAGGGGAAGCCTCGGTGGTCGTCGACTGGCCGCCGGAGGAGCAGTTGAAGACAGCAGCAACATCGGCAATGGCGCAGGTGATGGGGTTCTTCAGAGGTTCGACAATGGCGACGCTTCGATGGGGGGCAGCCATGGCGGAGACCAGAGGGTGCGAGCGGGAGGCTCGACGGAGTGGACGAGATGGGATGAAGGAGAATGGCGGAGGTTGGAGGAGCAGGTGGTGAGCGGAAGGCCTTGGCAAAGTCGATGATGGGGGAGGTCGAGATGACGATGCTGGGGGATAAGGGGGCTGTCTTCGTCGTCGGGGGTGTAGACGCAGCACAAGGCGAAGGAATGGCGAAGTGGGTTCAAAGGGAAACAGAGAGGGAGAAAGCGGGAGATGGAGAGGGGTGAACAGTAGAGGGGGCGGCAGTCTCTATAGTAGGGGTTAGGGTTAGGGGGCTAGGGTTAGGGCATAGGGTTTATATAGTATGGTTATGGCTGTTGGGTTAATGGATGCGGGTTTGAATAGGGTGTGATCCAATAAGCAAAAGGGTTTGGGTTTTGGGTTTAAAATCCAATAGAGAAAAATAACTAATAAAATATATAATTTATAATGAAATATAATTTGCATTATAATATAGAACTTATTTTGAAATGACCACAATTGTGATTAACATATGGAAATGAGTTTTTAATAAGCAACCGAAAGTAATAATAATAATAATAACAATAATAATAATGATAATAAAAATAATAGTAAAATAGATATAATAATAATAATAATAATAATAATAATAATAATAATAATAATAATAATAATAATAATAATAATAATAATAATATATTTGTGTGTGTGTGTGTGTGTGTGTGTGTGTCGAAAATGCAAATTCGGTTTTAAGAAGTAGATCAAATGGAAATAGAAATTGGGGTTAAAATATACCATTATTTGAAATAAATAAAATTTTCGATTAGAAAATATTTTAACAGAGAATCAAAAATGAATTTACACAAGGTAAATTATAATTATCGAATTACATAAAATATTCAGAAAATATTTATTTACGAACACGGGGGTTATAATTCGGGAGCTTCTTTTCATTGCACTCTGAGGAGAGAGGTATTTGATGACTACGAGGAGGGTTCTTTTGGAGATGTGATCGTGGAGAATTGTTACCGGTGTCCTGTACGTGGGGTTGGTACTGTTCGCGTGAACACCAATGATGATCAAAGTGATATCTTACGGGAGACAAGGCATATTCCAGATTCGAAGGAAAATCTTATCTCGATTGGAAGGCTAGACAAGGAGGGGTTGTCTACTATAGTTGGTAGTGGGGAGTGGTGATAGCTGCAGGTTCAAGGGTGATTGCAAAAGAGAAGAGTGGGGGAACATTGTATTTTCTTAGAGACGTGAGGGGCGTTTCTCCTGTAGTTGGCTATCAGCCGGAATCGAGTAGTAGGTTATGTGGGGTGTAACCAAATTCTTTCAGTTGTAGAGAGGTGGTTACTAATTTAGTGGGAGCTGCTGGCCATGGAAGTGATCCTAGAGGGCAAGTCGTGCTGCGGTTAGCGTACTTTGCGAATTAGTAGTCAAAGCTTCAAGTCGCTCTTATGTGATAGAGAGCACCGGTAACGATATGCACGGCGATGTCGGTGAGGGTAACCGAATTAGGACTGTAGGGGTTAAATGGTCTGCGGATATTGTGGAGGTTTCATCCACGGAGACTTCTAGTGCAGAGGGTGCATTGAGAGGCTTGAAACCATGTCCGGTGTTGATGGAGATTTTGCGAGTTGGGGAATCTCATAACACGAAATCCGACACGGGAGGTTGTTTCTCCGGTATTCGTGCTCTATGCGATTGGTGGAGCACATCCTTTATGAGGTGATGAGGGGTGGTTGGTGCACTCCACATGGAGGAGTGGCGGAGGTGCTCTTCATGAGTGGGGAGTACTTGGGTCTTCTATGAAAGTGGGAGATTGGTAGAGATAATGCGAGGGACCCACACTGCTGAGAGTTCTTCGACTGTACAGGTCCAACAGAGGAGGGGAAGGTCGACCGTGCAGTCAACCGGTCGAGTCTCGGGTTTCGCTCTACACATTGCGGTCGGCCAACCTTGGGGGTGCGGTCGACCGACTTCGGTGGCTAATTGTTTTTGGACTTACAAGTTTAAGGTCCAATTGCTGGATTTGTGTTTATCTTTTAGGGTTTACTTGGGGGCTATATATATGGCTGTAAACTCTAGGATTTAGATATCTGAAAAGATCCAAATAGAGAGATTTGGTGAGCCGTTATCATTGTTCAACTTCAAGAGGGGATTGTGCCGAGTATTTCAAAGGTGAGAGAGAGAGAGAGATTGAGAGTTGTAATCTCTTTTGTAATCTTTGTATTTCTTGGGGAATAAGAAGTATTGGTTATCTCTGCATATTGATTGTGTTCTTGTGAGATCATACATATATTGTGGTGACTTATTCTTGGTTCATCTAAGTCTTAGGAGTTTCTATTGCTTATAGTGTATTTTCGCTATTAACACTATAAGTTGTGGGGTCGATTCTTCAACACAAACATGAACCAAATTTGATTAAGGGAAAAAATATTAAAAACTAAATAAAATAAAATTGAAAATTTCAAGTCAACGGAGTACAGAGGCCATATGCATGGTGCTACTAAAAAGGTTTGCATGTTTCATAGCATTTCTTATACATGAATATTAAATTTCCAATAGTCTTATGAACAGAGCATCAAAAATATAGAGAGAAAGAGAGAATGGCGAACTCGTGCGCAGCTGTCAAGATCATGATCGGACGGCTGCATGCGCGAGTGCGCAGCTGTCAAGATCATGATCGGATGGCTGCATGTGCGAGTCCGCACGTGATTAGGTACGAAAAGCTCGCACCTAAATCGTTATTTCAAACAACGGCTTATTTAATATACTCTATGCCGTTATTTAATATACACCGGCTAATTTACACGCATTGGCGCGCTACCGTTTACAACTGAAAATTGCCATATATATATATATATATATATATATATATATATATATATATATATAGAGAGAGAGAGAGAGAGAGAGAGAGAGAGAGAGAGAGGAGTGATCCGATGAGATACATCTTAAAATGAGATAATGAGATACATCAATTATGACCATTAGATATAAGGGAATTGAAATGAGTGGCTCTCATTTATTTCTACATATCTATTATAAAAAAAATGAGATATCGATTATATCTATTATAAAAAATACCTAATTTCTCTCTCACCGTCCCTCATCTCTCATCTCTCTCTCTGTTTCCCTTTTCAAAACCCAACCGCCCATCTCCCAAACTCCTGTTGCCAACTCCGACCACCTTCCACCTTCACCATCATCCTCTTCACCAACCCTTCGTCACCTCCAACCCATCGTCGCCCCTCCGATAACCCCCTTCTCGTCATCCACCGCCCAAACCGTCTCCACCGAACCCACTACGCCATCGCCATTCCATTGCCACCCTCGTTCATTGCCACCGTGATCCCTCTCCACCAAACCCCCCTTCAACCACTGGAGAACGCCCTCGTCGCAGTCGTCGCCGTTCCATTCTCATTTTTTTTTAATAATAGATATGTAGAAATAAATGAGAGCCAATCATTTCAATTCCCTCATATCTAATGGTCATAATTGATGTATCTCATTATCCCATTTCAAGATGTATCTCATTGGATCACTCTTCTATATATATATATATATATATATATATATATATATATATATATAGGCAAATGCTCTATTGAAAACGGGTTTGTTTTCACGGGTTGGAAAACAGCGATCTGAGCCATTGGATCACTCTTAATCATGATCAACAGCTCAGATCACTTTCACCCATCACCCAATATCACTCAAGTGGCAGAGGGTAAATTTAGGAATTTCGTCCCAAATAACTCTTCACCTGATTCGCTCTGAAAAATTGATATAACCTAGGCCGTAGTTGGGAACAACGGCCTAGGTTATAAAAAATTGAATCATAAGGCCGTTGTTTGGTTCTAAATTTTTATAGCCTAGGTCGTGGTTCCAAACAACGGCCTATGATTCAATTTTTTATAACCTAGGCCATTATTCCCAACAACGGCCTAGGTTAATTCATTTTTTCAGAATCCGTGAGGTGAAGAGTTATTTGGGACGAAATTCTCAAAATAACCCTCCGCTGATCAATTGAAACGGGTGATGGGGGGCTCGATCTAAGCCGCTGATCACGATCATGAGCGATCCAACGACTCATATTGCTGTTTTCCAACCCGTGAAAACTAGACTCATTTTCAATGGAGCATTTTTCATATATATATATATATATATATATAGAGTCCCCTTCGGTTGCACACTACTTTTGGTGAGCACTCCGTGAGCACTCATGAAATAGAGCACCTATGACAAATCCGAACCGCTCATATTGTTCTATATACCTTAGATAGCCTAACAATAAAAAATCAAGTAATTTGAATTTCATTTGCCCATCCATCACGCTGTTAGAATTTTCAGCCATACAATTTTGTAATGATGTAAATCATGGGCAAATGAACTTCAAATTACTTGATTTTTTATTGTTAGGCTATCTAAGGTATATAGAACAATATGAGCGGTTCGGATTTGTCATAGGTGCTCTATTTCGTGAGTGCTCACGGAGTGCTCACCAAAGTAGTGTGCAACCGAAGATTTCTCTCTCTCTCTCTCTCTCTCTCTCTATATATATATATATATATATATATATATATATATGAGCTACTAGCTCACTTACTAGATGAGTAATTCATGATGTGGTAGACAATAATTGCACAATAATTATTTAGTAGTCACTTCAACTACTAATGCATAGTTGTCACATAATCAATTTCTCATTTAATGAGAGAGTTAGTAGCTCATAACCATTTGGAAGAAGGATGAAATAGCACTCAACGTTCACCTAGGGCCTATTTGGTTGGAGGGGAATGGAGGGGAGGAGAGGGGAGGAATTTTTTTAGACATTTCTTGTTTGGTTCATTTTTTAGGAGGAGAATGGATGGGTGCAGCATCCCTCCTGAGTCAATTTTTGCTCCCCTCTAATATTGGGGGGATTTGAAGAGGAGAGAAATTGAGTCAAATTTTTGTATAGTGATTGGATTAAATTGCCCTTTAGCTAAATCCATTTAATCACACCATTAAAATTTGTAATCACTCCATTTTGCACAGGGGTAGATTCAACATCATATAATGTGTTGAACCAAACTCAGATACAGGCTAGGCCATGATTTTGCTTGTAGAACAAATCAAGAGATAGAGGCAATATTAGCAAACTCAGATCTTCAAACATTAGAGACACTTGGTATTTTTTTTGGTTGAGTTTTGTTATAAAATGTAAAAGGGCATAAAAGTAATTTTATTATAAAATTCATTCCCTCCCCTTGTGAACCAAATAAGAAGATAATTATTTTCCCTCCCCTCCCCTCCCCTTCCCTCCGTTAAAATCCCTCCCCTCCCCTCCCCTCCTTTGAACCAAACAGTCCCCTAAATTCTCAAATGGCACCCAAAGTTTTTATAATACTCAAATAGCATCATAAGTTTTCAAAATATGACATAAAAATCCCCTCCATTAATTTTTTTAGTTGAAATAACATGAAATTGCATAAATACCCCCACTCTCTTCTTCTTCCCTTTTCAGTTCAGTTTTTTTTCCCAGTTTTTTATGGAGATAGTGGAGATGGTGGTCGGTGGTGATGATAGGTTTGGATTTTAAACTCGTGAAGATGTGAGGGAAATTTCGATATTTTATACTCTTCTTAAAGGGTTGAAACCCGTTAGAGCATCTGTAGTCGTCAAGACTCAAAATTTCCAAATTTAGGGAATAGAAATAGGAATTTTGAGTTGGATGTGTAGTCGTCAAAAACTTAAAATTTAGTCGAAAGGTGGATGATCTCTTTGCTTTTGAATCTCAGCCATTGATTAAAAAAGGAAAAAATTTGAGTCCAATACATTTGGAAAATATTGAAAATTGTACGCATAGAAACCCCTAATAATTTCTATAGGTCCATTCAATCTAATTCCTTGATCAAATAATCAAATCAATCTAAAAGTAACTTTATATGCATAAATAATCCTATAGGCTCTATTCTATAGAAATGAAAAGTTAAAAAATTATGAAAAATGGCAGGCGTTCGATTTCTTTCTTTCTTTCTTTCTTTCATTCTTTGTTTTTTTTAATTCGTTGGACACAAAAAGATTTTGTGTTCGATATCTTCAGAGTTTGTTTTTCCAGACGCAGAATGATCTTGCATCCGATACTTTTTTTTAAAAAAAATATTCGGACGCAAGATGCGTCCGAACTGTTTTTATTATTATTTTTTAATAAATTCTTCATACACAAGATCATGCTGCGTTCGAGATTTTTTTTAGATAAGACGCAAGATGATCTGTCAATTGCTATATCTGAAAATTTTCTATATCGTCTCTCAAATATAGAAGCCTACTGTAGCAAATTTTTCAAAATTTGAAAATATAGGGAACGATGCTCTTAAGAGATATATTTGAGAAATATTCCATTAACTTAACGGAAAACTTAATGGCACGTGCTTTTTTGTCAATATTTAAATACTTCGGAAACTATTTGGGTATTTTAAAAACTTTAGGTACTTTAAAAACTTTGGGTACTATTTGAAAATTAGTATAAATTTTGAGTGTTATTTGGTCATTTCACCTACCAATTTTTCCATATATATTTGTATGTGTGTGTGAGAGATCTCTATTTAAAGGTTAAAGATATTGTGTTGTGATCCAATCTTTGCTCAATTATTGAAGATAATAGCCATTTTGGTTTTAAGAATATTATTAATGTTCCAATCTTGTCTAATAAAAGTTTAGTTCTTTATTTTTTTTTTATAAAGAAAATGTGGAATCTGGCCACCAAGTTTAGTTCTTTATTGTTCTCTTCAAGTGCAATATTGCTTGACTAATCAAATTATTTACATAGCAAATTACTCATAGAATTGTATATCAATTGATTTTTTTTATTTTTTTTAAGAAAATGTGGAATCTGACCACCCAGTTTAGTTCGTTATTGTTCTCTTCAAGTGCAATATTGCTTGACTGATCAAATTATTTACATAGCAAATTACTCATAGAATGCATATCAATTGATTCTTCACTTCTCGATATTTTGTTTGAATAATTTCGATTTGCATAATGCTTGATGAGATTCAAATTGTAGAACTCTCACATTACATGGGTGAGAATCCATGTCGCATGATCTACTTTTTTTCATTCTCTATCATGATCGCTTGTTGCTAGCTTGATATCAATTGGCTGTCTGATATAGATTGGTTGTGTTCCCGTGATGAACTCCACTTTTGTTTCCACTTTTGTTTAGTGTAGTTTTTTGAGTGACTAGTTGCACTTTATTCATTTGTTCTGTACCGGTGATGATTTATGCTCTTGCTTAGAGTTGTTAGTTTGATGTGCTTGGATGTATTGTTTCCTTTTGTTATGTTTGTGGTATACCCCTTTCTAGTCTTCCACTTTGTTGTGTTCGCTGAATTGTCGGCCTATTGTGACTCTTGAGCTGGTATTTTTTGTTTCGATGTTCAGTCAGATGCTTTGTATCAGGATTGTTCTTCAATCATGTTGTTTTGCTTCTAATTTTTCTCCTTTATTCCATGTTTAGTTCTTTCCCTCTTTGTTGTTGCCCTCTATTATTTTTGATTTTTCGTTTCTTAGGGCACTTATGATTTATATTGGATTGCTGCTTGCTTCTTTTCATCTCTTTCATGTCTATTTATAGATTGCTGACTTCACCATTTTTTTTTTCCTCACGTCGTGTTTTATCTCGGCGCTTGCGTGAGTTACCCATGGCGACTGATTGTGCCTTACTTGTTGTCAGTTGATGATTCTGAATGACCCCATCGCTTTTCTTCTACTAATGATCATGTTGATTTGTTGCTTCGTTTCGCCCTCATGTTCCTGTGGTGGCGCTATGCTCATCAGCTACATTTTTTTTAGAGGGTCTAATTGCTATTCAGCCACAGTTACGGAGATCTTCTGCTATTGTCTTAGCTGCTTTTGAGCATCTCGATTTCTTTCTTGTTTTGTTTCTTTTCAGTCTTACATCTTGTAAAGTGATCTGTGTTTATTGTATATTGTACTCTTATGATTATATATAATATGTTTTGTGGCTGAGGTCCTTGGATACTATCCGTTTATCAAAGAAGAAGAAAATCGCTTGTTGCTAGCATATAACGCATTAATGCTATAATTCCCGAATTTTAATAATTTCCCCTATGAAAGTTTCGCATTAAAAAAAATTGATCGACGGAAATTATTGTTAGAAAATGAGTGTTTTTAGACACCATTTTCGAACCGATTTTTGAGCAATTTTTTGAGTAAGATCCTCAATGAATTATTGAGAGATCTTGATTGATTTGTGTTCTCCTTCGTGAGTAGATCAAAATCATATATTGGTTTGCTAAAATCGGTTAAGGGGTGAATGAGAAATTTTCTCTCAAAGTGAGACGTTTTCATTCTTGAAAATGGGTTAAGGGAATATAGTCCCACATCGGAAATAACAAAGGAAATAGAAGAGGATATATAGTAATCTCCTTCTAAGCATTGTAAGATGGCTAGAAGAGAGGCTCTCTCTCGCGCGCGCAGGGGGGGATGCAAATCACGGACCGGATTACATGCGACTTGTGTGCGCCCGCACGACCTGCGGACACGAATGCCGGACCGATTTGATCCCACCCCGTGCAGAGCCACTTTTTGCTACAGTATTCCTTTTGTAACTGCTGAAATGAATGCAGAAACGGTTCTGTCTACCGTTTCAGTGCTGTATTTAACATTTTGTCTGCCGTTACAGTGAAGGCTATTAATGCTTTGTCTGCCGTTACTGATCTAACCCAGGCTCTATAAATAGAGGCCTCCCCTTTACTTTCTTCCCTGCACAAACCAGATCTTCTTCTCTCCTTCTCTGAGTCTTCTTCTGTACTGTTCGTCGGTTCTACTTCTGTTGGTAAGTCGGTGATAGGTTCAAGCGCTTATACTTAGTTCGGGAGTGGTACGTGGTGCCTACGGGATCGCTCCAAGTCGTTGCATCCTGGGAGACAGACGCCTCCGTTCATTCCAGCAACCGGAAAGAGGCGAAATCTGTTTTAAGGACACTGTGTGATACACAGGCCTCGGCTTCTCAAGTTGTATTTTTCATTTGTTCTTGTAAGTTGTTTATTTAATTTTTCTTCTTCTTTTCTTTCGGTTTTCCTCTCTCCTGTTCTCTTCTATGTTTTCTGTGCCTCTCTATCTTTCGATCGTAAAACGAATTTTGTAAACAATATTTGTAACAAACTTAAAACAGATTTTGGATTTCTTTCATTTCCGATTTTGAGGCACGGTTTTTCTTTTTATTTCTTATATCTTGAAAACTTACACTCGTGTTGTGTAAATTTCAGAATCACAATGACTACAGCATTGGACAATGCTGTTGTGTCTGAAACGGTTTATGTGCCGGTTGTTGATACAACGCAAGAACCGAATGCTGCTGCGGCACGAGTGCCAATGCCCACCGTTGTACCTGTCTCAGTCTCCCATGGGGAGAAACCTGAGAAGTTCAACGGGCAGAACTTTAAGAGGTGGCAACAGAAGATGATGTTCTATCTGACCACACTGAATCTTGCAAGGTTCTTGAACGAAGATGCTCCAGATCTTAAGAAAGATGAGCAAGATAACCAAGTCATTGCCGCTGTGGATGCTTGGAAAAATACTGATTACTTGTGTAGAAATTACATAATGAATGGATTAGCCGACTCTTTGTATAATGTATACATTGACAAAAGAACAGCTAAAGAACTTTGGGAATCACTAGAACATAAATATAAAACTGAGGATGCCGGCGCCAAGAAATTCATTGTGGGCCGCTTCCTAGACTATAAAATGGTAGATTCTAAAACAGTAATCAGTCAAGTTGAAGAACTACAACTAATTTTGCATGAGATTCATGCTGAAGGTATGAACTTAAGTGAAAGTTTCCAAGTGGCTTGTATAATTGAAAAATTACCACAAGGTTGGAAAGACTTTAAGAATTACCTAAAGCATAAGCAAAAAGAAATGGGCATTGAAGATCTCATTGTCAGGCTTCGTATTGAAGAAGACAATAGGGGATCTGAAAAAGTTGGACTCATCAGTCATGCAGCTAAGGCAAATGTAATGGAACATAAACAACGTTCTAACAAGCACAACAACAAGGGTCTGAAGTTGGGGCCTAAGGGAGGAATCTCCAAGAAGCCGAAGTTTCAAGGCAAGTGCTTCAATTGTGACAAAATGGGTCACAAGTCCACTGAATGCAGACTTCTCAAGAGGAACAGGAACAGAGAAGCAAACTTGGTTCAAAGAATTGTTCAAGATGTTTCCGATATCAACCTCTCAGCTGTGATATCAGAGGTGAATATGTTAGGTTCAAACCCGAAGGAATGGTGGATTGACACTGGAGCTACGCGACATGTGTGCTCCAATAGAAGTATGTTCTCCACTTTCGAACCATTAGAGAATGGAGAGAAAATGTTTATGGGGAACTCGGCTACTTCAGAAATAAAGGGCCAAGGCAAGGTAATCTTGAAGATGACTTCTAGAAAGGAACTGACTCTGAACAATGTTGCATATATTCCTGAAATCCGTAAGAACCTGGTATCTGGTTCGTTGCTTAATAACCACGGTTTTCGTTTAGTGTTCGAGTCGAACAAATTTGTTTTGTCTAAAAGTGGAATATATGTTGGTAGAGGATATATGAGTGGTGGAATGTTCAAACTCAATGTAATGACCATGGTCAAGAATATGAATAAAGCTAGCTCTTCTACTTATTTGCTTGAGTCTTCCAATTTATGGCATGGTAGACTAGGACATGTTAATTATGATACTTTGCGAAGACTAATTAACTTGAATCACATACCAACATTCCAAATTGATTCCAAACACAAATGTGAAACTTGTGTTGAGGCAAAACTAACAAGATCATCATTTAAAAGTGTTGAAAGAAACACCGAACCACTTGATCTAATTCACACTGATATTTGTAATTTGAAAATGATACAAACAAGAGGTGGTAATAAATATTTTATTACCTTCATAGATGATAGCACAAAATATTGCTATGTATACTTGCTTAAAAGTAAAGATGAAGCTATAGAGAAATTTGTTCTCTATAAAAATGAGGTTGAAAATCAACTCAATAAGAAAATTAAGGCGCTAAGAAGCGACCGAGGTGGAGAGTATGAATCGCCATTTGCTGACACATGTGCTAAGCATGGGATTATACATGAAACCACAGCGCCTTATTCTCCTCAGTCCAACGGTGTTGCTGAGAGAAAGAATCGTACATTGAAAGAAATGATGAATGCAATGTTAATAAGTTCTGGTTTACCACCAAACTTGTGGGGAGAAGCTATTCTTTCAGCTAACTACCTTTTGAATAAGGTGCCCAAAAGGAAAGAAGAAAAAACTCCATATGAATTATGGAAAGGAAGAAAGTCATCCTACAATTACTTGCGAATGTGGGGATGTCTTGCCAAGGTGGTAGTACCTCCACCTAAGAAAATGAAAATAGGACCAAAAACAGTTGATTGTATTTTCATTGGTTATGCACTTAACAGTAGTGCCTATCGGTTCTTGGTGTACAAATCCGATATCACTGAGATATCAAAGAACACGGTAATGGAATCTAGAAATGCATCGTTCTTTGAAAATGTATTTCCATGTAAGTCAAAGGAGGAACCAAGTTCCTCCAAACGAACACATGAGACTATCAGTGAAGATAGTGGAGACCAAAATGAAGAAGTTGAGGAGGAACCTCGACGCAGTAAAAGAACAAGAACGGAAAAATCTTTTGGTCCGAATTTCTTGACTTTTATGCTTGAAGGAGAACCCCAAACCTTCAAGGAAGCGGTGAACTCTAGTGATGGTCCTCAATGGAAAGAAGCCATCAAGAGTGAAATTGATTCTATCTTGCAAAACCATACTTGGGAACTAGTGGATCTTCCACCGGGTCGTAAACCTTTAGGTTCCAAGTGGATCTTCAAGAGAAAAATAAAACCTGATGGATCAATTGATAAATACAAGGCAAGACTTGTAATTAAAGGTTATAAACAAAAGGAAGGTCTTGATTACTTTGATACATATTCTCCTGTGACGAGAATAAATTCCATTAGGATGGTACTTGCCGTAGCAGCTCTACGCAATCTTGAAGTACATCAAATGGATGTAAAAACAGCTTTTCTTAATGGAGATTTAGATGAAGAAATCTACATGGAACAACCTGAGGGTTTTTCAGCTCCAAGACATGAAAAGAAAGTGTGTAAACTGGTGAAGTCATTATATGGCTTGAAACAAGCTCCAAAACAGTGGCATGAAAAATTTGACAATGTCATGATGACAAATGGTTTCAAGATCAATGAATGTGATAAATGTGTATATGTCAAAGACACAGAAGATGGATATGTCATTATATGTTTGTATGTAGATGACATGCTTATTATTGGAAGCAATGATCAGATAATTAAATCTGTTAAAAACATGTTGAACTCGAGGTTTGACATGAAAGACATGGGACTAGCTGATGTTATATTGGGAATTAAAATCACAAGAACATCAGACGAACTTATTTTAAGCCAGTCACATTATGTTGACAATATTCTTGGAAAATTTGATAAAGATAATTCTGAAATTGCCAGAACTCCAATAGATCTAACTTTACATTTATCCAAGAATAAAGGGGAGAGTATTTCTCAAGTAGAATACTCTAGAATCATAGGCAGTCTAATGTACTTAATGAGTTGTACATGACCAGACATAGCCTATGCAGTCAGTAAACTAAGTAGATACACGAGTAATCCTGGAAGCGAGCATTGACAAGCAATTATAAGAGTACTGAAGTACTTGCATTTTACTCGTAACTACGGGCTGCACTATACGAGATACCCGGCTGTACTTGAAGGATACAGTGATGCGAACTGGATATCGAGTGATAATTCAAAATCCAATAGTGGCTATGTGTTTACACTAGGTGGTGCAGCAGTTTCTTGGAAATCCTCGAAACAAACAGTGATCGCTAAATCCACGATGGAATCAGAATTTATTGCATTAGACAAATGTGGGGAAGAGGCTGAATGGTTACGCCACTTCCTTGAGGATATTCCAAGGTGGACGAAGCCTGTGCCTCCAATCTGCATACATTCAGATAGTCAATCTGCAATTTGTAGAGCACAGAGCAATATGTATAATGGTAAATCTAGACATATTCGTCGAAGACATAATACCATTAGACAACTACTCTCTACTGGGGTTATCTCTGTGGACTATGTAAAGTCAAAAGATAACATTGCGGATCCACTAACTAAAGGGTTAAACAGAGAGTTAGTTGATAAATCATCGAGGGGAATGTGACTAAAGCCCATGAAAGAATAAGTCGATACAATGGAAACCCAACCTAGCTGACTGGAGATCCCAAGATCTAGGTTCAAAGGGACAACTAAATTGTAAAGACCAAGTTAGATCACTGTGAGAATTTTTCCATGTCCATTCCCATGATGAAACAGTGATGCCCGCAAGGTAACAGGTTAAGCTAGGCTTTTAATGATTCTTATGCGTCGGATATCCGAGCAGAGTAATGCGGGTTACTCTTAAGTAAGAAATTACCTATGTAAGATGGAAGAAGGGCCGTTTCCAAGAGAATAATATAGGGCAATATTCTTGTTAAAATCTTGCAGAACCAGACATATGTTCATGGCCAAAACGAACATAACAGTGAGAACAGAAAAAGCGTTAGAAAGATTTCTGTGTGAGATATGTCATCGTTTACACAAATGGCAGAACAGTTCAAAGACATCGCGTCTACTGTTTAGTTAGTAAAGTAAACATATTTTCATAAGGGAATGTTCAAAGGGTAACACCTACCTATCCTATGCAGAAATCGTTGAATTCTATCACCAAGTCTGTCGGGTCAGTCTGTCGTGTCAGTCTGTCGGGTCAGTCTGTCTTGTCTGTGGTCGTCAATTTTCATTCATGTGGGGATTGTTAGAAAATGAGTGTTTTTAGACACCATTTTCGAACCGATTTTTGAGCAATTTTTTGAGTAAGATCCTCAATGAATTATTGAGAGATCTTGATTGATTTGTGTTCTCCTTCGTGAGTAGATCAAAATCATATATTGGTTTGCTAAAATCGGTTAAGGGGTGAATGAGAAATTTTCTCTCAAAGTGAGACGTTTTCATTCTTGAAAATGGGTTAAGGGAACATAGTCCCACATCGGAAATAACAAAGGAAATAGAAGAGGATATATAGTAATCTCCTTCTAAGCATTGTAAGATGGCTAGAAGAGAGGCTCTCTCTCGCGCGCGCAGGGGGGGTGCAAATCACGGACCGGATTACATGCGACTTGTGTGCGCCCGCACGACCTGCGGATACGAATGCCGGACCGATTTGATCCCACCCCGTGCAAAGCCATTTTTTGCTACAGTTTTCCTTTTGTAACTGCTGAAATGAATGCAGAAACGGTTCTGTCTACCGTTTCAGTGCTGTATTTAACATTTTGTCTGCCGTTACAGTGAAGGCTGTTAATGCTTTGTCTGCCGTTACTGATCTAACCCAGGCTCTATAAATAGAGGCCTCCCCTTTACTTTCTTCCCTGCACAAACCAGATCTTCTTCTCTCCTTCTCTGAGTCTTCTTCTGTACTGTTCGTCGGTTCTACTTCTGTTGGTAAGTCGGTGATAGGTTCAAGCGCTTATACTCAGTTCGGGAGTGGTACGTGGTGCCTACGGGATCGCTCCAAGTTGTTGCATCCTGGGAGACAGACGCCTCCGTTCATTCCAGCAACCGGAAAGAGGCGAAATCTGTTTTAAGGACACTGTGTGATACACAGGCCTCGGCTTCTCAAGTTGTATTTTTCATTTGTTCTTGTAAGTTGTTTATTTAATTTTTCTCTTTCTTTTCTTTCGGTTTTCCTCTCTCCTGTTCTCTTCTATGTTTTTTGTGCCTCTCTATCTTTCGATCGTAAAACGAATTTTGTAAACAATATTTGTAACAATTATTTTCCGTCTGATTTATATAAATTTATAAAATAACGACGAAAGATGGTCTTTTGTCTGATTCATTTTTTTTTAATGAACGGACGAAAGATCCGGCTATATTTTTCAAATTCCTCCCTATTCTTCCAAATAAAGCAAACCCCTACTCCCCTCAAATTCAAATTTTTGGTATATAGCCAACGGTTGCAACACATTTTAGCCAATCTACTACAAGTGCTCCAAGACTTTATTTGAGGAATGATAACTAAGAACAACAAACTAGAAACTAAAGTACATAAATCTTTTTGCGAAAGAGAACAGCCTTCCAATTGGAATGAAAGAATTTTTAGAAGGTTGGAAAACTTCCAACTTCCAATTTCAACTATCTTATTGTACAATTAATTACCTTCTGACTTTATACCAATACCAATACCAGGAAAAAGATCTTTTGTATGAGGAATACTACACATATATTATATTTGTCTTTTAATGAATATTGGGTCAATCCTTCACTAAAAATTAAATTAAAAAAGTTCAATAATTATTCAAAGACTAGCTCAATATATAATTGGGATAGAAGCCAATGTATGTGTATCATTTCTCCTTTTGTATAGCTTCTTAAGACAGTTTGTGTTGTATCTGATCTCTATAAAGAAAATTTTGCTCCGTACCTACTAGCTCAAACTCTTGCTACTGTATTTGAAACTTTGACCCTTGGATTGCAGTCTATTATACAAAAGTCAAATTAGTGTGCTAACTATTATATGTCAAAGCTTAGCATATGTCAAATTAGGAACTTTTCCAGTAAAAGTGTTGCTAGTTGCAGAGCATTTTAAGGAACTTTTAAAATGTTACTTTAAAAAAGCCTTAGTACTCGCGCTGTATAATTAGCATTGCTGACTGGCAATATAAAGTAGTACAATGCTTATATTATAACCAAAGAAATTATTTTCGATAGATTACGCAAACGCACACATCTCAAAGCAGGATGACACTGACAACCCAACCCACTGTCTTTCGAAGTCTTCCCAAAAAAAACTGTAGTAAAATTCAAAAGAGGGTAGTTTGGGGATGCAGAAACTTTTCAATTTCCAAAACAGTAATTAAGTGAGATCTAACGAGTCAATGATGGAGTACATACGTAGCTCTCATTTGAGTAATGTGTTAATAATGATGAGGATGATGATTCTAATCTAATACCAAGTGGTCCATCAATCCATCATCCGATGGTTATAACACCGTATTCAATCGCTAAATTACTTAATCAATGCATTCAATATATCGTCATCTCAATATAATACTATTGAAAATCAAAATGTAAATGCCACTTTTTAAAACTATTTGCAGAAAATAAGAACATATGCAGTCGTCGGCAAATATCAAAAAAACAAAAAAAAAATTGGCCACAAATTTGTTACAGTCCTTGATCAAATACCCATATATTGGATTTGGAGTGAAGAGTCGACTACCAAATTTAGGAGAAGAAACGGCAAAAGCCAAAGTTTGGGTTTCAGAACATAATATCTCGTCCGTCGAGCTGTTTTAATATCATCTACTGTCCCTTATCATTTCCTTCTGAATTTTTTTTCTTCGATACATCTGAACCTATAGTGATTTTATGGGTAGATATAATCAAAAAAATCCTCAGAAATTTATATAGGGCGGGATATCATATCCCGCCCGATATTTTTTGGAAAAAAAAGAAAATAAAGTTTCGTGCACAAAATGATCTTTCGACCAACGTTTAAAAGCCAAATTTTGGGTTTAGACGACTACAGCTCATTTCTATATTTTCCATTGCTATATGCCAAATACCCATATTTTGGGTTTAGACGACTACATAAGCTCTAACAATTGCCAAAGTATTTGTACTCGTGGATTCAACAACTAAATTCGTCATTCCCAACGACGAGTTTAGTTGTTACATGTTCGCCGTTAGAACACGGCGAGTATAGCTTTTTTTTAAGAAACTCGTCGTTCCAGCGACGAGTTTAGTTCGAAATTTTTAATGAAGACTCATTGTTCTCAACAGCGAGAACATTTATACTCGACTCGCTGTTGGGAACAACGAGTTTAATTCAAAATTTTCAACGAAGACTCGCCGTTTCCCAATGGCGATGACATTTACACTAGACGCGCTGTTAAGTACGTCAAGTTTAATTATAAAAAAATTCTATGGAGTTTTTTTTCAAAAAATCACTTAGTCCAACAGAATGTTTCGCTCTGTGAAAAATTTCCTAAAAATAGTTTAGAAAAGTGGCATAAAAAAAATTCATATACTATTATTGTTGCATATGATATTATGATATGATCAATGTTGGCCTTGAGTTTACGGAGTCGAGGCAAACTTCTGAAATGTGGCTCCCATACAAAATTTATTTTTTAATTGTATGAAATTTTTTGAATTTTTTCTATAATTTTTAAAAACACATATATATGAAAAAATAGATGAAGATTTAGGAATTTGAGGGAAAAAAAATCTGTATGCAATTCCAAGCTCAACTAAAACAAGTTTGTCAAATTACTAATTTTTAAAACAAAAGCCAAAAATTAAATTTTGGGCCCCTAAAAAATCTTTACGCGCAAAACACCTATATATAAATACAATGGAAAAAATTGAGGTTCCCTTGAATTGGAAAAATTTTGGGGGCCTGAAGTGGCCGCCTCCGGCCTCCATTGGAGGGCCGGCCGTGGATATGGGGCCGGCCCTGGATATGATATATATTGAATGTATTCTAACCTTTTCATATGTAAAACAACTTGCTTTCAAATATTCTAGGTTAGATTCGGCTTCAGTAATTTTTGGTACTGACAAGTAATTGGGTTTTTTCAACATAACTTAGCAACAAATAATTCAATTCAGTATAACTCACTTAGACCATCCGTACTTAGACCATACGCATCCGCTATCGTTCATGCTATATTATAGGTATTTGAAAATATGAAAATGAAAATAGAAGAGTTGCGTTACTATTGTTAAAACCAAAATTTGGGTTAAAAAATTATTAAATATACAGGCAGAAGAACATCCTCCGTCTAATAAAATAAATAAAATTTTTAATACCCAAAATTCGATAGACGGAATATCAAATTCCATTTGAAAATATTTTTTTTAAAAACCGCGCGAATAATTAAATAAAATAAAAAAATTACCCGATTGGATGATGATCCTCCGTCTAGGGAATATTTTTTTTTTTAAATATGCCCAGCGGGAAGATGATCTTCTGTTTGGACATATTTTGTTTGTTTGTTTTTTATTATTATTATTATTTATTTATTTATTGGGTTTTTAAGGAAAAGGATGAAAGTGAAAAACAAACAAACAAACAAACAAACAAACAAACAAACAAAAATTCGCCTATCTCTTTCCCATATCTCTTTCCCATTTAAAAAAATGTCGTAAAAAAAATGAAAAGAAAGGGCCGGAAGAAGATCTTCCGTCTCTCCATTTTAATTTATAAAAACAAAAACAAAAAAAAGAGATGGAAGATCTACTAGACGGAAGATCCGTTTTCTATATTTTGCATTTGCTATTTTATTCTGCTATGTATGGCATCTACTGTTCACGTTTCGGCTATAAAATAGGTTTTTAGCCAACGATAGTGCCGAATTTTTTTAGGTTTATAGCAGACGATAGTGGACGCTCTTATAGATTGTTATTTTATTTTTATTTGTTTATTTCATACTGATTTATTCTAATCAACCCTAAAAGTGATCCGTCAAAACTATATTTGAAACGCAAGTGTCAGTATGCCGGGCTGGCCTTGAGCTAATGGGAGTCCAAGGCGAACTACCACAAAATTTAAATATGGGGCTCCTAAAAAAATGGACAAATTGTAATTTGACTTCACACGCAAAATATGTATTCATTGATATAAGGAAAAAAATTTAGGGGTCCCAAAAAATATGCAAAATTCGGGGGTCCGAGACGGCCGCATCTCCAGCCTCTACATCAGGGTCGGCCCTGCTAGTATGGTCCAATGATAAGTTTCTTTTTTGGTAAGAGTTCGGAAGTTTGAATTGCGTTTGCACCAAAAAATGTCCAATTAATATATGTCTCTAATCTCTAATATTATAATGGAAGAGTTGTCATTTGTATGCATTCAACCCCAATTAAATCTACACCACACAATTAGAAACATGTGATTTGTATGCATTCAACCTCAATTAAATCTACACCACACAATTATATTAGATCTTACTCTAATCTAACTAAAACTTAAATCTACACCACACAATTAGATCTAACCCTAACCTAACTAATTCTAAACCACACATCATAATCTCACCTTTACCAATTAAAGTCCAATTAATTTAAACATCTCTCCCAAAACTCCCACTCTTTCCATAAAAAAAAACTCAGATCGATTGCGCCTCCTATCTATCTATATTTTTTATAGGCGTGCATCGCATGTACATTATACTAGTTCAGAGTAGAGTGTGGGTATGTGTGACTATGACCTTATTTTTTTTAATAAATAAAAAATTTAAAAAAATATATTTGTGACATTATGAAAATTTGAATCTACTAAATCAGTCCTCTAGAAGAAAAAGAAAAAAAAACATCTGAAGTAAAATGGTCTAAAACATAATAAGATCACAATGAAGGAAAATGTGTTTTTAAAAAACGAGACCCTTATGGTTTGGAATTTTTTATTATAAAAAGTTAATTCAATATATCGAAATTTTGCCTGATGTTACAATTGAGATTCTTGTTGGAAAAAGTTTTTGCAAATTTTTCGGGCCGAATTTCGGTGGGCTCCAGTCACCGGCAGCACCGAAAATTGATTGGATCATGTTCCTCTCGTCGAGTACTATTCCGTAATGTACTCACTTACCAAAAACGATTTCCATATGAATGAGAAATGTAGGTCCAAAGTTGGGTACTCGAAATGTACTAACTTGGACAGTTGGAATGAATTATCCCACATCAGAAGATGGAAAAGATTTTCACTAGTATATAAGCTAAAGAAATGGACTAAAGGGCGTAGCCCTGGAGTTACCGCTAATGTGTAGTAGGAAGAGGACCTAGCCAAAATAATAAACACACGCGCGCGGGCGTGCGCCCCGCCCAGCCTGGCCCGACCCCGGCTTCGGCTGGTTTGGTTTGGTTTGGTTTGGTCTGGCTGGCCTGGCTTGGCACTGGATTATATTTTATTTTACCCCGCTCCATATTTTTCCCCAGTTACTATTGAGGATTTTCAAATTCTGTAACTGCTAGTACCATTACTCTACAACAGCAGAGTAATGGCTCATCAGTTACGTTTTTGAACCATTACTCTGCTGTTACGTTTTTGAACCATTACTCTGCTGTTACAGAGTAATGGACCCTTCAGTTGCTCTCATTCTCCTATAAAACCAGCAATTTTTATCTGCCAGTACATAGTTTTTTGTTTTTTTCCTTCAAAAAATCAGTCTGAATCTTCTTCTTCTTCTTCCTCTGTGTCACCTTTGAGAATACAACACAGCTCTGGTTCGCTGAACACTCTGAAGTTAGGGTGCTGCTCTTCAGGAAAAGGTAATACAGTTGTATCCTATGAAGCAATTCGTCAGCCACCGTCACACTACGGGGCGAATTTTGCTTTAAGGACAGAGATATTCAAATCTCGACTCTGTATTGTTTTGTATAGTTTGTTATTTCATTTCCTGTAATTGTAATTCTTCACAATTATTTTTAGTTTTTCCTATTTTATGAAATTCATATTCTAACAATCTTAAAGCAAAATTTTTTCTTTTATTCTAACAGTTTTTGTGAAGATTCTTTACAGGTACTGTTATCACTTCGGAAAAAACAAAACAACTAACAGTTCTGTTTCAACTGTTTCAGAATATGGAAAACACACAGATAGATAATGTTAGTGGACTTATCAATGAACAAACACAAGTGACCCAAATTGTGACTACACAATCGGTTGCGGCACAGACGGTCGTTCTGCCCACACACATAACTGTGGGAGAAAAAACAGAGAAGTTCAATGGAACTGTATTCAAGAAGTGGCAAGGAAAGATGCAGTTCTACCTGACCACCTTGGAGCTGGACAGGTTTCTCACTGAATTTGCCCCTATGCTTGCAACTATAGATGCACACTCCGTTGCGGCAGTTGATGCATGGACACAAGGTGATTATTTTTGCAGAAATTACATCCTGAATGACTTGGTAGACCCGTTGTACAACGTCTACTGTGTCTTCAAGATGTCCAAGCTTCTGTGGGGGTCCTTGGAAAAAAAGTACAAAACAGAAGATGTCGGCTCCAAGAAGTTTGTAGTCGGCAAATTCCTGGACTACAAGATGGTTGACTCCAAGACAGTTGTGAGTCAAATCCAGGAACTACAGGTGATAATGCATAAAATCGCTGCAGGGAACATGACGCTGTGTGAACCATTCCAGGTTGCAGCGTTCATCGAGAAGCTTCTGCCTGGATGGAACGACTTCAAGAACTACCTCAAGCACAAGCGAAAGGAGATGTCTCTTGAAGACCTCATAGTCAGGCTACGGATTGAAGAGGAGAATCATAAGGCTGACATGTCCTATGGAAATCAGTCCATAAAAAAAGGCAAACATGGTGGAGCATGAACAAAAAGGTAAAAAGAGAAAGTTCTTGTCACAGGCCTCGAACAAAAAACCGGCAGCAAAGATATTTGCTGGAAAACGCCACAAGTGTAGTAAGGTGGGCCACAGAATTTCTAAATGCCGCAGCTAGGACAACAACCGTGCTGGAACTAGACAGGAAAAAGGATCCCATGCACACATAGCTGAGAACTTGTCCACCGGTCTCTCTGACCTGGACCTCTGTGCTGTTGTATCAGAGGTGAATCTTGTGGTGAGTAATCCTCAAGAGTGTGGTACGACACTGGAGCCACCAAGCACATCTGCTCGGACAAGGATATATTCACTTCATACCAGAAGTGCAACAAGGTTGAACTGCTGTTCATGGGTAATTCATGGATACGTATTCACTCTTGGTGGTGCAGCTGTGTCATGGCAATCCTCTAAACAAACGCTACTAGCCAGATCCACTATGGAATCTGAGTTTATTGCTTTGGACAAAGCGGCAGAGGAAGCAGAGTGGCTTTGAAACCTTTTAGAGGATATTCCCATGTTGGAAAAACCAGTGCCTGCTATATGTGTACACTGTAACAGCCAATCGGCTATAGCAAGGACACTGAGTTGTATGTACAATGGTAAGTCTCGTCATATCAGAAGGTGACACAAAACTATTAGACACCGGCTCTCTAATGGAATAATCTCTATAGAGTATATAAAATCGACCGACAACCTAGCGGATCCATTTACTAAAGGTTTGTCAAGAGAGCAAGTTGTGAGATCATCAAGAGGAATGAGTTTAAAGCCTATGACGAAAGAGGATACTTGATGGAAACCCTACCTAGGAATTGGAGATCCCAAGATCTAGGTTCAAGGGGACAACTAAATCTTGTTGAATCAACGGGAGCACTGAGAGATTAAAATCTCATACTCACTCTTAGGATGATAAAATAGTGTTGCCTGCAAAGAGTTAGTATAAGTTTGGCTTTTAATGATTCCTATAGCTTTGAAATAAAAGTAAGGTATGGTAGGATACTCTTTATGGGTAATCACCGTGTGAGTGTGAAATGGGGCCGTTTCTAGGAGAATGAAGAAAAGCTGCATTCTCCAAATTCACTCACGATTGACTAGGGTTGTTCAATGCCAAAATGAACACAACAAGAGAACCTAGTTCTGTGAGAAGATAAAACTGTGTGATAGTTATTGTCTAGGTTCACATCAAAGCCCGGGTAGTTCTAGACATCATGTTTACTACCTGGTCAAATGAATCCAATGGCTACTCACTAAGGATGGTTCAAAGTTGAAAAACTACTATTATTCATGATGCAGTGATTTTTCGATTGTATTCTCAGAGTCTTTTTCTGTCATGTGTCTTTCGTGTCTGGATTACATGGTCTGGTCATTTCCATTCATGTGGGGGATTGTTGAAAAAAGTTTTTGCATATTTTTCGGGCCGGATTCTGGTGGGCTCTGGCCACCGGCGGCGCCGGAAATTGATTGGATCATGTTCCATCGTCGAGTACTATTCCGTAATGTACTCATTTGCCAAAAACGGTTTTCGTATGAATGAGAAATGTAGGTCCAAAGTTGGGTACTCGAAATATACTAACTTGGACAGTTGGAATGAATAATCTCACATCGGAAGATGGGAAAGATTTTCTCTAGTATATAAGCTAAAGAAATGGACTAAAGGACGTAGCCCTGGGGTTACCACTAACGTGTAGTGGGGAGAGGGCCTAGTGAAAATAACAAACACACACGCGCACGCGCGCGCCCGGCCCGGCTCGGCTCTGGCTCTGGCCTATATTTTTTTTTGCCCCGCTCCATATTTTTTCCCAGCTACTGTTAAGGCTTTTCAAATTCTGTAACAGCAGAGTAATGGCTCATCAGTTACGTTTTTGAACCATTACTCTACTGTTACAGAGTAATGGGCCATTACTCTGCTGTTACAGCGTAATGGACCATTCAGTTGCTCTCATTCTCTTATAAAACCTGCAACTTTTGTTTGCCAGTACATAATTTTTTTTTTCCTTCAAAAAACCAGTCTGAATCTTCTTCTTCTTCTTCCTCTATGCCACCTCTGGGAATATAACACAGCTCTGGTTTGCTGAGCTCTCTGAAGTTAGGGTGCTGCTCTTTAGAGAAAGGTAATACAGTTGTATCCTGGAAGGCAATTCGTCAGTCATCGTCACACTACGGGACGAATTTTGCTTTAAGGACAGATATATTTAAATCTTGACTCTGTATTGTTTTGTATGATTTGTTATTTCATTTTCTATAATTGTAATTCTTCACAATTATTGTTAGTTTTTCGTGTTTTATGAAATTCATATTCTAACAATTCTGACATATCACTTTGAAGTTGGTTCAAATAGTAATTTAGAAATAGTGATTTGTAAATTTGTTACATCGAATTATAAAATTTGTTAGTGAGTCATGTCAAAAAGAAACAAAAATTTATTAGAGTTCTTTTTAATATTAGACTATTTCAAAAATAAATGGAGAGGATCTAACCCTTGTAAACAAAAATAATCTGCTGCACTATAAAAATACTATCTCTACTATTATAATGGGAGAAGGTCATAGTGTCATTTGTTATTTTGTCATTCTATCAACATGTTCAATGCATGTACATAACTAATATAAAGTAGGTTTTCAGTTCAAATCTTTCCTACGTCAGAGTTTTTATTTTTATTTTTTTAAATTATTAGAACATGCATCGCATGTATAAATTACTAGTTTAAAATACATGGAAAAGAGAGATTGTGTGAAGTCATTCTCGAGCTTACAAATTTAGTGATTAGAACAATTTGTTTAAAACCATAGGTCTTCTTCGTCTGTACCAAAGTTAAAACCAATAGAGATTACAAATATATATACTCCATATCTACAGTCACTGTGTTAGCAAAAGGGGAAAAAAACAAATTTTGTTACTACCTCACACACAAAAGTTTACACCATTTATATTTTACATTAAGAAAATATCTTGCTACAGGAAAAAGATAGTGGAACAATGTGGTTGAATTGGGCAGGTCTAGGGCTGCAAACGATCCGAGCTATTCGCAAGTTATTTGGCCCGAGCACGGTCAAAGTTCGACTCGAGACGAGCTCGAGCTCGAAATCGAGCTCGATAGCTTAACGAGCCGAGCTCGAGCATGGGCTTTTTGTGATTTTAAGCTAAGCTCGCGAGCTACTCGGCTCGAATTTGGCCAAAGCTCGGTCAAAGCTCGGCTCGAGATGAGCTCGACCGAGATCGACCTCAAAACTGAGCTCGATTCCTTAACGAGCCGAGCTCGAGCCTCAAGATACTCGGCTCGGCTCGACTCGACTCGTTTACAGCCCTATGCAGGTCCACTCCCAAACTCTTTTGGAGCTTGTTTGATATCTATCTCTGAGACCCTATTGGTTCTATTTGGATGTAGGTAAGTGGACTGTAAGATTTAAAATTTATGGAAAATAGGTGTTCAACAGTAACTGCAAAAGAAATGCAGAGAAATTCCTCCGAATTCAGTTGAAGCGCACTGTAGCGCGCTATTGTACCGCTTATTTAATTGTTTCTCTCGCCTACTTTTTTACTCTATCCAATAAAATAATTTTACCTAACTCTCTACATTAATGCTTTCTCTCTCATCTCTAACCTATATTACAGTAAAATTATATCTAAACAACCAACTTTTTTGGAACTTATTTCCACAATTTTTTTCTACAATAATCTTACAACCGTGGAAATATTTTATAAACAACTAATCAACATGATCAATGTGCACGGTGTCTATAAATTCAGTCACAGATAAAATTTGTACATCAAATGTACTCGTAAAACTGCTAAAAGGTTAGTGGAGCAAAAAATTGGTTGCATACCACAATTTAGGCCAATTATACTTAGGGTTGGCATTCGGGCAGGCAGGCTGAGTCCTAACTCGACGGGTTTCCCCGAGTAAGGGACGGACCCAAACCGGGTTTGAGTTTCAAAAACGTAACCCAAACCGACCCACTAACACCTACGGATCAAACCCGACCCAAGCCGGGATGACCAGGGTTGCCCTAGGGATGACATTCGGCTCGCCGGGGCAGGGCGGGCAAGAACCACCGAGCCAGACCATGTCCCGGGCCTAGGCGGGTTGGGGCAGTGAAGTAGGCGGGCGGGGTCGGGCTGGGGTGGGGGGAGGGGAGACCCAGACCAAACCTTCGGCCTCTGGCTTAGGGGCCGGGGCAGGCCTTTACGAGTTCGCGGATCTTGAATTAAATTTTTGTTTAAAATTAAATAGAGTATGTTAATATTTCAAAGTTTATATATATGCATATATGTATATATGTATATAAGCAAATATTTCAAAGTTTACATTTTGGTTGAAATAATAATACGAGATATTTTAATTGCAAACTGAGTCTCAGACAAACAAATATTTAGTTTATTGGGATTGTAGATACCTTCAGACCTACACTAGGGTTACCATTGTATTTAGACATGCTCATAGTGGTTATGAGATTAGAGTAAGCTCTATAAAATCTATATTATCATGTCCCTGGATAACTATTATAAGCATCTAAAAGTGATGTTGAAGTTAAAAAAAATGTCATGCAGTGTTTCTAACAAACTATATGCATTTCAGGTAAGTTCAAGCTAATGATCAAGAAGGCGATGGTTGAGCTTAAAGGTAGATATGCTGCTTCCTCATATAATATGTTTCCTACTTCAATTAATTTGCTAGATCTCTAAAACTATTTTATATAATCAAACCAGGTACATCGTTCCGAAGACGTGTTGTAGGCATGTGTCAACGGGAAAATCTAGTACTCTAATATATTCCAAAAGTTTATAAAAATGGGTGTGGATATAAAAAAATAATTGATCACTGCCCACTACACATTTACACACCCCACCCTAGTTATTTATAACCAACTTCACCTTCTCACTTCTTTTATCTCACTAATGTGGGTCTAAATGTATTTGCATTTTAAACTTTGAAAACCTTTAGTCTAACATTAGTGAGATGAGAGAAGTGAAGAGGTGGAGTTGGTTATAAATAGTTATGGTGGAGGTTGACAAATTGAGTAATTGGTAATGATCAATTAATTTTGATATCCGCACTCATATTTATAAAATTTTGAAATATTTTAAAGTATATCTATATGCATATATACATATATACATATATTTTGCAGTATATAGGCATATATACATATGGCAAACATAGTTTTGGAAAGAATTATAGATTTACAAGGAAATCAAAATTCTTTGTTGAAAAGAATTTCTATTTCCTCGACAAACCATGAAATTTGAAGATTCTTGTAAGATTTCAATAACAAAAAATAAAATAACCCCAAAAAATTAGAATGAACCCCCCCCCCCCCCCCCCCCCCCCCCCCCCCCCCCCCCCCGAATTTGATGATTCTAATGAGATTTTCATAACAAACAATAAAATAACAAAAATATAAAAATATACAATAATAAGTGATTATCAAGAATATAATGTACTATACCAAAAATGATAATGTAATATTCATGGTAATCTTCGTTCCCACTCTCATATCACCGAAAATTCTCTCATTTCTGAAAATATTTCAATCCGTGTACTAAAAGCCCCCTTAATGAACCCTACAATTCACTAAAAGATTAGTTTCGTATAAGTTTGATATAAATCTCATGTATATATAACATTTCTCATAAACTAACAAACACAATATACGGCGTACTTGCTCATAAAGCTTGAAAAGATGGTAGAAACAAAGCTTTAGGGTGAAGTTGGTGGCGGACCCACCCACATACATCCAAGAACTAGAGAATGAACAAGTCCAAGTCCGTGGAGTGCTGGCTTAAAGGCAGGCGACGCCCATGCTCCCCAACCCCACACGTACGCCTTCTTCGTCTCATCATGCTCCTCTTCTCCCTTGCGTAACTTTCTATGAAAACCCAAAAAAAAAAAAGACTCGATCGCTTCAAATAATATATATGCATATTCAAATTTGTTTGTGGGGCCCACTCACCGTCCACTTGTTCACTCTGTAATCCCCGGCAATAAGACAACAGAAATGGACGAAGGAGGAGGAGGAAGACGAGACACCCGAACTGATTATTTTATTGTAGTATAAATTTATTGCAGTAGTAATTCATGAGAAAAGAGAAACAGAGAGTCAGATTTTTGGGGTATGATTACAAAAAGCAGGATAGACGTTCTCTTCTCTTGCTTGTTCTGCTTCTGCTTCGTCTGCACTGTAGGCCCCACCCGTAAAAGCGGTTAATGAATGCGAGGGGAGGATTCACGAGTGTTGAGGCTCGAGACACACCACTGCTGCTACGTCACCCAATCCCAATCCCAATCCCAATCCCAATCCCGACTTTTCAAAACCTAGTCAGTACACTGGTAAAAGAAGATTAAAAAAGATAAAAGATAGTTTGTTTTTCGTTTACATTCCTAACAAATACTAGTATTGTATTTTCATATCAATCAAGGATTGGCTATTTGTGTATTCAATGATGGTGGAACTCATATGGAGTAGTATTTGTAGTTCTTCTTGTTAGGGTTATATACTGAAAGAATCACTTTTGTATTAACTTTATTTTCTTATTTTTTTTGATTGAGAATCATATGGGCATATGTTTGCATATTGTGTTTATTATAATATTAATGCAAGTATCTTATATTCTATAAGGTTAATAATATGGTGTGAGGTGACACACAGAAGATCATATTATCAGTTCCCTATGGAATATATAAATAGTTCACAACCTAGACGGACTTGGATAATCCATTGGAAAGGTTGTAGTGTAATCTGGTATTAGTCTATCTTGACTATAGGTTTACACTAGTACACTTTGTGTGTATTGAACAGGACCACTTGAGGTTGTTCTCTTTGTACTGACTATAAAAGAGAACAAACACCTCTGTTATTATGGATGCTTATGCTCTTAATCCAGATATAATAACAGACATGTATATGCAGTGTGCATTACTTTGATTCATAAAAGAGTGAGATTCATTATGGATCAACAACCTCTATGAATTGGGTAATAGCATTGTATGTATGATGGGCTGTTGATTGTAAAAGGAATCCATGTCCCGATACGTCGGGTTGATGATGTCCCCTTAAGGAGCTCATAAGGATTGTCATGTAAACCCTGCAGCTGGATTACATCCGACATGACAAATAAAGTTGAGTGGTACTACTTAAGGATAAAAGATGTTGATCAATATAGTTGTCAGTAACTTAATTTGATCGACAGACATTCGATATCTTAACATGGGGAGCTCAACGAGCATATAATAAAATGAGCCCATAAATATAATTTGGGATTAGGAAGGTAGTGCAACAATAGCTCCTTAGTGGACCGAGCTATTGTTAATGGGCCTGGGTTGTGTGTTCGGGCTGAACACGGGATACCCAGATTCGTTAGGAGACCTAACCCTAATTTCTCCTCATGGTCCCTGCCGTAGCCTTATATATATCCTCTATTTCTCTGGCCGTCATTGATAATCTGAAATATAAGATTTTTCTCTAAATTCGTGATTCACGTAAGGAGAGAAAGGGAGGTCGGCCAAGGAGAAGAAATGTTGGGAGATTGTCGCCCACACGACGTCCAACCCGAGGAAGGAATACGTGCAGAAGATCTTGGGGTCGCTGTCGTCTTCTTCTCATCGCAGGTTTAATTCGTGAACCCTAGATTCCGCTATATAGGGTTAGATCACGTTTTTTAATCTGTTAATCTTTTATGATCGATACGCACACCAATCCGTAGTCCTGAGAATCATCTCAGTTCCATCACTTCTTTCTGGTTTAGGATCAATAAATTAAGAGTAATGCTTCATCCTTTACCAATTTTACTATCATTTTGTTCACTACCTTAGGTGGCATGTTCCTATTAGAAAGTTCTCCCACTTATTCTATCTTTCTCTACCTATTGGAATGTGTCACCTAAGGTAGTGAACAAAATGATAGTGAAATTGATAGTGGATATAGCATTATTCTTAAATTAAATAACAAAATCAAAGTTTACCAAATTATTGTTCTCATCCTTATTAAAGTTGTATCCTTAATTAATGTTTGACGGTCTTCTTTTTCTTGACCAACAAATTTACTTTATGTCGATGTCTTTTAATGACCAATATGTCTTTATCGTCTCCGTGGCTGGAGCGCTGATAGAAAATTTTGAGATAATGTGCGAGGATAATGTTCGGAACGTTTCGATTCTGATTGTGGACAAAAGAGTTAATTGCCCAAGTACAATAAGAATTAGTCCAAGTCTTGTCACATAAACTTAAGAATACTACTGATGCGGTTTGTTTTTGGGGAGTGTGGGTGCACCAGGCGTGAGTTGTATTTGTTTGTTTTGTGGAAGGACGCGGTACTGGACGGTACGCCTGACCCTCGGCAAGAGGGGCACGAGCAGGTACTGAGGCGGTGGTCGGATGGTTGGCTCGGTAGTGGAGGCTCGGCTCGGATCTGGAAGCTCGAATCCAGGAGTCTCGTGTACCTGCACTTAGCCTAGGAACACTGGGGTTGATCCCGGTGGCAGGTCCTCCGACGGTCTAGTTAATTATTGAAGTAGAGCAACAGTAGCTAGGGTTTTAAGAGGGAAAAGATTGATTACCTTTGAAGGGGGAAGAGGGCCTGGTATTTATAGGCATGCCAAACGGGTATGGATCCGTTTGGGCCGGGTATGGACCCGTATACCCGTGGGCTTTGTGGAGTAGAAGTCCATGGGCTTAAGTGTGATCTGATGATCATGGATGAGAGCTTTTCGAGGGGATTGGATGGCCTAGGATGTGCCAGGTCATTTTTCTCCTATGTCACAAGCCCCTCACTCCTGTAGGGATGCGCAAGCTAGCCATGGAGGAGTAGTTTTGGTCGTGCAATAGTTTTGGTCGTGGAGGAAGAGCGGGAGAAGTTTTCTGGAGGCCTTCGGCATCGTCGCCGAGGCTGGGCGAGGCTCGAAGGCCAGAGGCTGGTTGTGGGCCTTCTGAAGAGGTGTCAGGGCGAGGCTCGGAGACCGAAATATCGAGGTCGGGACGAGCCGGTGCGCTTTCCTGAGAAAGCAACCCTAATGCGGTTTGTTTTTGGGGAGTGTGGGTGCACCAGGCGTGAGTTGTATTTGTTTGTTTTGTGGAAGGATGTGGTACTGGACGGTACGCCTGATCCTTGGCAAGAGGGGCACGAGCGGGTACTGAAGCGGAGATCGGATGGTTGGCTCGGTAGTGGGGGCTCGGCTCGGATCTGGAAGCTCGGATCCAGGAGTCTCGTGTACCTAAACTTGGCCTAGGAACACCGAGGTTGATCCTGGTGGTAGGCCCTCCGACGGTCTAGTTAGTTACTGAAGTAGAGCAACAGTAGCTAGGGTTTTAAGAGGGAAAAGATTGATTACCTTTGAAGGGGGGGAGAGGGCCTGATATTTATAGGCATACCAAACGAGTATGGATCCGTTTGGGCCGGGTCTAGACCCATATACCCGTGCGCTTGTGGAGTAGAAGCCCATGGGGTTAAGTGTGATCTGATGATCATGGATGAGAGCTTTTCGAGGAGATTGGATGGCCTAGGATGTGCCATGTCATTTTCCCCCTATGTCACAAGCCCCCCACTCCTGTAGGGATGTGCGAGCTAGCCGTGGAGGAGTAGTTTTGGTCGTGGAGTAGTTTTGGTCGTGGAGGAAGAGCGGGAGAAGTTTTCTGGAGGCCTTCAGCTTCGTCATCGAGGCTAGGCGAGGCTGGTCGTGGGCCTTCTAATGAGGTGTCAGGGTAAGGCTCGGAGACCAGAATATCGAGGCTGGGACGAGCCGGTGTGCTTTCGTGAGAAAGCAACCTGGGTGCTCGAACTAACCTCAGAGTGCCGAAGGCTTAAGGGTCGGTAAGGGCGATGGCATGCCGTAGCACTTCCCTGAGGAAGCAATCCTGGTGCTCGACCTAACCTCGGAATGTCGATGATTTAGGGGGTCAGCAAGGGCGCTGGCGAGCCGTAGCACTTTCCTGAGAAAGCAACCCTGGTGCTCTGCCTGACATTGGAATATCGAGGGTTTAGGGGTCGACAAGAGCGCTGGCGAGCCGTAGCGCCTTCCTAAGAAAGCAACTCTAGTGCTCAACCTGATCTCGGAATGTCGAGGGTTTAGGGGTCAGCAAGGGCGCTGGCAAGCCGTAGCGCTTTCCTGAGAAAGCAACCCTGGTGCTCGGCCTGACCTCGGAATGTCGAGGGCTTAAGGATCGGTAAGGGTGCTGGCAATCCGTAGTACTTTCCTGAGAAAGCAACCCTGGTGCTCGGCCTAACCTCGGAATGTCGAGGGCACAGGGGTCGGCAAGGGCACTGGCGAGCCGTAGTGCTTTCCTGAGTAAGAAACCCTGGTGCTCGGCCTGACCTCGGAATGTCGAGGGCTTAGGGGTCAGTAAGGGCGATGGGGAGCCGGTGCGCTTTCGCGAGAAAGCTACCCTGGTGCTCGACCTGACCTCGGAGTGCCGAGGGCTTAGGGGTCGGCAAGGGTGCAGGCGAGCCGGTGTGCTTTCGTGAGAAAGCAACCCTGGTGCTCGACCTGACCTCGGAGCGTCGAGGGTTTAGGGGTCGGCAAAGGTGATGGTGAGCCGGTGTGCTTTCGTGAAAAAAGAACCCTGGTGCTCGACCTAACCTCTAAACGGCGAGGGTTTACGGGTCGGCAAGGGTGATGGCGAGCCGTTGCGCTCAGAGTTAGCACTGAGCATCAGTCTCCCAGTGGAATTAATGAGGCTCCGGGATTCACGCGCGATGCTTCAAATCCCTAGGGGCATTGATGATGCTTCAGAATCCATGCGGTGTTTCAGCTCCCAAGGGGGAATACGGCGAGACGCTTTGCCTTCCGTCGCTTGGCCTCCCTGAGGTCATAATTGCAGCTTTGGAGGGCTATAAGTACCCCCCCTGTTGCTCTCCCAGCAGAAGAATGTACTGGTAGCTCATCGGCTATCAGAGGTGTCTGCCGCAGGCGGACGCCTAATACTGAAACTTTTTTAGGTCAAGAGCCCCGGATAGGTGGTTCCACTGCCGTCTCTGTCTTCCTTTGGGTATGCGGCTCTGAGGGTCGTCTGTCCAAAGGAGATAGAGACGGGAGGCGTATCGACCGATGTTCGGGGCCCAGGCAGACAAGTCTGCCGTTGTCTAGTATTCTTAGGTATATCAATCTGAGCCCAGGGTTCGGTTGAGATTGGTATACCCAAAAATATCAGTTTCGGTTGACTAAAGCAGAGGACCTCGGATGGGTGGTTCTCCTGCCAACCCGGTCTTCCTTTGGGTATACGGCTCTGAGGACTGTCTGTCCGAAGGAGGCAGGGATGGGAGGCGTACCGATCAAGGTTCGGGGCCTGGGAGGTGAGAGTCTGCCGTTTTCCTAATATTTTTTGGTATATCAATCTGAGCCCGTGGTTAGGCTCAGATGAGTATACCAGAAAATATTAGGTTCGGCTGACGCAGGTTCGGGATCGAGAGCCCGGTCACGGTGGTTCTCTTCCTGCCCTCGAACAGTTCGAGGTTTTGGCTTTTAGGGTCGCAGGTCCCGAATTGTTCGTGGGTGAGAGGGGTGCCGACCGAACCCTGGAGCTCGAGGTGCTCGCCGAAGGCGAGCGCCTTAAATCTTTAAAATAAACTTTTTGTGGAGCAGCGGGCTGTCATCGCCGAGCGGAGCGGGGCACAAGGCCTGAAAAGGCCAGAGTCCAGCTCGGGGCCGATGCCCCGCATTCGACTTGTTGGCCTGTGTTTGGCGATGATTGTGTGGAAACTGAAGGGTTGCCAACCGCTTGTCTTGATGACGTCACTGTCGCGAGTTTCTAGGAGCAGTTAACACGATTTTCTAGGAACTGTTTTGCGAAAATCTAGGAACAGTATTGCGAGAATCGAGGAGTCTCTCGATGCTCTATAAATATCCCCCACCTCCCTTTCTTTTTCATTCTTCACTTTTACTCTCTCTTTCTCTAGAAAACAGTGTCTTCAGCACTTCTCTCTTTAGTCTGCTGCACTTGCTTGTCTCGCCGAAGCAGATCAGGTTAGTTCAGTTGCTTTTTCCTTTAGTATGTCTAGGGCTCAGTCTGGGTCTTCGGCTTCGACCTCGAGGGAGGGGGACGACCCCCTCACGGGCCTCGCTGACTCGATGTCCTGGGAGGAGGATACCAAAGTGTATGATGTGAAGCCCCTTCGTGTTAGGAGACCGTTCGTCATTCAAAGCAGTGACTCCGAGGAGGAAGACAGCGGAAGCTCGGATGAGGTGGAGGTGTTGGATCTCGTGTCGGACGATAGTGCTGAAGAAGGAGATGCGGAAGTGTCGACGGCTCGGAGGAAGGGCAGGGTAGGAGTATCGTCGGTTCGGAGGAAGGGCAAGGGGGTAGGCTCTTCTTCGATGGCGACCGTCCTCGAGCCATTGGCCACGCCTTCTCCGGAGAAGGCCACGAAAAAGAAGCAGCCGAGAAAGAAGTGGACGATGCCTAGCAGTCCGGATAGGACGACCCCTGCTCGTGATTTGGCGACCGGGTTCTTACCGCAGCCGAGGTCGATCAGGCAGTATCCTGATGATCTTTCAGACAAAATCTTGTACGGGGTACAACCATCTTGGCCGAGCCGCCAAAAGATCAAGATGGATGCCACACCATCTACTCTGGAGGCAGATGACTTGGCATCATTCGGTGGGCCTTCCATATTGGACCAGACTACGAGTTGATGTTGCCGAGCCCTGGTCTTCGGCCCACCAACCCTTTGTCTGTGTGGTACTGCATCTTCCCAGCTGATGCGTTCGGTTCCGGGCTTCGGTTGCCGATCCACCCGTTCATTCGAGGAGTGTTGAATTGGGCGTCTCTGGCTCCGATGCAATATGGGCCGAACTCGTGGAAGCAGATGGTGTGCTTCATGCTACTGTGCGAAGAGAGGAAGCTGCCGCTGAGGCTGGATGTCTTTCGGGCAATGCTGGGGATCAGCTTGTCTGGGGAGTTCGAGGGCATCTTTTATATCTCTCCTCAGGGCCGAGGGAAAGTAGACCACGGCCATCTGGACTCGATCAAAGAGTGGAAGAAGAAGTACTTCGTCATCCAGAGTAAAAAGCCTTGGGATATTCCCACTCGATGGAATTTCTACAAGCCGAACTTCAAGGTGTCGAGGCCGAAGGACCTGTCCGCCGAGGAGTGGGGGTACGTCAGTGCCTTCGAAAGGGGAACAACATCAGCTGGACGAAGGTGACGGAAGGTCACATGGCCCGCGTCGGACTGAGCCCGGCTACGTGTAGTATGTAGTTTGTTCCATTTTGTTCATTCTAGTATTCTTTTGTGCTCATTATTGTTAATGGGTCTTCTTGCAAGTATGGACCCAGAATCGATCAAGGCTAGAAGGATCGCCCTGAAGAAGCAGAGGGTTGAGGAGAGCAGTCATGGGAAGAGAGCGAGGGGTTCCTTGCAGGTCGTCTCTGATGGCCCCACCGAACCGAGGGCAAAGAAAGCGTGCCCTAAGGCGGGCAAAGAGGTGCTCGTCCCACCGAGCCCAGTAGAGAAGACGGTGACCGACCGTGCCAAGGGGAAGGTGCCTCCGTTCCGGGCCGATGCTGCGGAAATCATGGGAGATGAGATGCTGCAGCCGTAGGCCCCGATCTGGTCGATCCGGAAGGGCGATAGCTTGACTGAGGGGGCTATTGCAATCAAGGTCTCCGATAAGCTGGCGACTCCTCGGGATCGCCAGAGCATGAGCAATGACACCTTGGAGGTGGCTTACATGCGGCTGGCGTAGGCAAACGTGCTGGTAAGATTTGCCGGCTCTTTTTCTTTTGTAACGTTTTATACGAAGCGACTCTTTTTTCGAACCATCGTCCATGTTGCAGGCATGTCTGGAGGGGGCCTAAGTGATGAAGCTCCACGAGATGGCCCTGGAGCAAGAGCGGGAGCGAGCGAATAAGTACCAGCGGGAGATGAAGGAGATGAAGATCAAGCTCGAGGGCTCCCACAAAAGGGAGCAGGAGATGAAGGCCGGGCTTGCTACCTTGGAGAGCGACTCCGTTCGAAAGGTGGGCCTGCTGAGGAAGAAGTTTTCCAAGGAGAAGGAGCTGCTCACGACAAAGGCCCAGGACATGATAATCGAGGCCCAGAACGAGGTCTATGAGAAGGCCCTCGGCTATGTGAGGCATTTCTATCCGACCCTCGACCTGACCAACTTCGATTATGATATGGTCATCGAGCCAACTCCAAAGACTCCCGAAAAGGGGGAGCAAGAAGAACCGCCTGTCGCCTCGGCTGCAGACCCTCCCCTCGACCAGACCGATCCAGAGGTGGGGAATTAGGCCGCTCACCTCCTTGTTTTTGCTTTCTCTTTCTTTTTTGTTGTATTTGCCAACCGCGGACTAGCCAGCGCATCTTTGAATTATGAATTTGATTTATGAAAAAGGATTTTTTGTTTGGCCAAGTGTTTTGGTATTTGGAATGATGGTTGTTTCCCCCTGTTAGGTGCCGACGATTTCTTCCGAGGCGGACCCTTGCCACTCCGATGTGGTGTGGCTTCAGAGCAAGATCAAGGTCCTCAAGTCCACGTTGGTCCGTTATCGGGAAGGGACTCGTGATCAGGATGCCGCCTTTCACTACTACCGAAATAAATTCGAGGCGCTGAGTGTGGAGGCGACCAAGTTGAAGAGGGCAATGGTAGATCGCGAACTACGCAGCACTGGTCTTGGGCACACTAGGTCGAGTGCATCGGTGCAGCGACCCTCGTCGGAGAGGCTCCTTCGCAATGTTATAGTAGAAAAAGAGATGGAGATACAACGTTAAAAGACGATGTTGGGCATGTCTGGGATGAGGACGGGCTCTTCTTCGGGAGGTTGTCGAGCGGGGGGTGTTCCCGCGGTGCTGATGTTACTGGAGCATACTTGGCCCGCCGATGCCCAGAGCTCCGTGGCCGGTGTCTCAACTTTGGCCGATCCGAAGGGTCATTGTGACGTGGAGGGAGGCCCCCGTCGTTCGGTCGAAGTCAGGCTATCCTGTGCCGGACCTGACGGGCACTGAAGAGTCTTTGATTTTTCTCTTTTTAGCTGAATGAAATGTTTTGTAACATTCTTATTCTTTCGACGGTACTTAATTAATAAAAGAGTGTGAATAAGGAGTTTCGTTTCTCTTTTTGCTCTTGCAACCTATTTTCGGGAAAACTACCGAGGACAGGAGGGTAGGCGCCCAGTGTTCGGACTTGGGCGCCATAGCTTGAGAAAGCTACCTCTGTGCTCGACATTGGATCGGAGCTACGGAGCTAGGGAGAAGTTGGGGGTCGGCGCCAAGTGTTCTGACTTGGGCGCCATAGCTTGAGAAAGAAACCTCTGTGCTCGACATTGGATCGAAGCTACGGAGATGTTGGGGGTCGGCGCCCAGTGTTCTGACTTGGGCGCCATAGCATGAGAAAGCTACCCCTATGCTCGACATTGGATCGGGGCTACCGAGGAGTTAAGGGTTGGTGCCCGGCATCGTGACTTGGCCACCGTAGCTTGAGAAAGCTACCCATGTGCTCGACATTGGGTCGGAGCTACCGAGGAGTTGAGGGTCGGAGCCCAGTGTTCGGACTTGGGCAACATAGCTTGAGAAAGCTACTCCTGTGCTCGACATTGGGTCGGAGCTACCGAGGAGTTGAAGGTCGGCGCCCAGTGTTCAGACTTGGGCGCCAGAGCTTGAGAAAGCTACCCCTGTGCTCGACATTGGATCGGGGCTACCAAGGAGTTGAGGGTCGGCACCCAGTGTTCGAACTTGGGCATCGTACCTTGAGAAAGCTACCCATGTGCTCGACATTGGATCGGAGCTACCGATGAGTTGAGGGTCGGTGCCCAGTGTTCGGACTTGGGTGCCATAGCTTGAGAAAGCTACCCAGGTTCTCGACATTGGATCGGAGCTACCGATGCTCAAGAAGTTTAACGAAAAGAGCTTTTTTACTTGAGCCTTTTAATACATGAAGAGAGACGCTAACGGTCTTTTACACAGGGCAGGTTACAAAAGTGTTATTTACATAAATAAAACAAAAACCCTACTTTTGCCCTTCCAGAAATTTGATCAGATGTTCGGCATTCCAGGATCTCTTGACCGCTCGACCCTCCATATCCACGATTCGGTAGGTGCCCGGGCGTATAACCTCGGTTACCTTGTAGGGGCCTTCCCAGTTGGGAGCCAACTTTCTCTTTCTCGTGGCGTCGGAGACGGATAATTTGCGGAGCACGAGGTCTCCGGCCTTGATGTCAGTGGGGCGGACTTTCTTGTTATAAAACCTTTCGATCTGATGTTAGTAGATGCTTCTTCTTATGGCGGACTTCTCCCTGACCTCGGCAATGAGGTCCAGGTTGGCCCTCAGGCCGGATGAGTTGTCGGCTTCGTCGAAGGCCATGATACGCAGAGAATGGAGGCCGATCTCGGCGGGGATAACTGCCTCCGTCCCGTAGGTTAAATTGAACGGGGTTTCGCCCGTAGAGATTCTCTTTGTAGTCCGGTGCGCCCACAACACGCTGGGCAGTTCTTCTACCCACTGTCCCATGAAGGAACTGTCGAGGCGCTTCTTCAGGCCGTCGAGTATCTGTCGGTTTGCATTCTCCACTTGGCCGTTTGACTGGGGATGGCATATGGCAAAGAAGCACCGCTGGATGCCGATATCTTCGCAAAACCTACGAAAGTTCTAACCCGCAAATTGGGTCCCGTTGTCCGTGATAAGGACCTGAGGAATCCCGAACCGGCAAATAATGTTTTTCCAGAAGAATTGTTGGGTTTGTCGCTCGGTGATTTTGGACAGGGGCTCGGCCTCGATCCATTTTGTGAAATAATCGATGACGACTATTAGGAATTTTCTCCGTCCGGTTGCCACGGGAAAAGGGCCGACCAAGTCCATCCCCCACGTGGCAAATGGGGTCGGGCTGGCCAGCGAGCGGAGGTTAGCCTGAGGAAGTCTCTTGATAGGGGAGAATCTTTGGCACGGGCTGCACCTCTTGACCAGGTCCTGGGAGTCTTGCAGCATTATTGGCCAATAATATCCGTGGTTCAGGGCCTTCCTGGCAAGTGATCTGCTTCTCATGTGACATCCACCGATCCCCTCATGAAGTTCTTTAAGCGTGTAGCTAGCTTCCTCATTGGCGAGGCAGCGAAGGTAGGGCTTCCCGTCCGCTAGGGTGCATGAGCGTTTGAAAAGAACGTTGTTGATCACGGTGAACCTTTCAGCTCGAACCCTGATCCTTCTCGCCTTGGCCCGGTCTTCGGGTTGCTCGGCCTTTCGTAGAAACTTTTGGATTGGGGAGGTCCAGTCGTTCGGGATGGCTTTTTTGTTCACACACATTGCCTCAGGGAGATCGATGCATGGCTTCAGAGGACTTCAATGAGTACTGTTCGGTCGAGACCCTCGAAGGAGGAGGAGTCGAGTTTTGACCAGGCATCCGCCTAGGCGTTCTGCTCTCTTGGAACTTTGAGGATCGTGGAACAGTTGAAGGATGATAGGATCTGCCGAACCACGACTAAGTACCGGATCATTCGGTCATCATGGGCCTCGTAATCTCCGGTGATCTGGTTGACCACGAGATAAGAATCGCTGAAGGTCCGGATCTGCTTCACACCGGCCTGGTGAGCCAGGGTTAGTCCGGCAAACATAGCCTCGTATTTCGCTTCGTTGTTGGAGGCTGGGAAGTTGAGGCGGAGAGAATACTGAAGGAAGAAGTGGTCGGGACCCCGCAGGATGTTCCCAGCATCGTTCCCAGACTCGCAGGAGGATCCGTCGACATAGACTTCCCAGGTCGGATCCGAATCTTCGATGTTGGGCTGTTCGGAAATGGTCCATTCAGTGATGAACTCGGCGAGGGCTTGCCCCTTGATCGCCGTCCTTGGCTGATAGCCGATGTCTTACTGGTTCAGCTCGATTGACTATTTGACTAAGCGACCAAAGTTCTCCGGCTTGTGAAATACGGCCTTGAGGGGTTGGTCTGTCAGCACTTGGATGGAGTGCGCCTGGAAGTAAGGGCAGAGCTTCCGGGCGGCCATGACCAAAGCATAGGCCACTTTCTCTATTCTTGTGTACCTCGTTTCGGCTGGGAGCAGGACCTTGCTCACATAATATAGTGGCTTCTGAACTCCGTCATCTTCTCGGACGAGGACTGCACTGAGGGCATTTTCTGAGGCTGATAAGTACAGCCAGAGTGGCTCGCCCGGCTCGGGCTTGCTAAGGAGAGGTGGGTTGGCGAGGTACTGCTTTAATTGTTTGAACGCTTCCTATTGAGGGGTGCCCCATTCGAAACCCCCCTTTCCTCGCAGAGCTTTGAAGAAGGGTAGGGATTTTCCCCCAGATTTGGAGAGGAAACAGCCGATGGCCGCCAACCTTCCCGTGAGCCTCTGGACTTTCTTAACGTTTCGGGGAGGAGCCATGTCTATTATGGCTTGGATCTTCTTAGGGTTCGCCTCAATGGCCCGCTGGCTGACGATGAACCCGAGAAATTTTTCGGACAAGACGCCGGAGGCTCATTTGGCGGGGTTAAGCCTCACGTTATGTGTCCGGAGTATGCCGAAGGCTTCTTCGAGGTCAGCGACGTGGTCCTTTCCCTGCCTGCTTTTGACCAGTATGTTGTCGACATAAACCTCCTTGTTATGACCAATCAGGTCCTTGAAGATTCGGTTTACAAGCTTCTGGTATATGGCTCCGGCATTCTTCAGCCCGAAGGGCATGACGCGGTTATAGAAGAGACCTTGGTCCGTGATGAAGGAGGTCTTTGCAATGTCCGGCGGGAACATCCGGATCTGGTTGTAGCCTGAAAAGGCATCCATGAAGGACAGGAGCTCGTGACCCAAGGTCGCGTCAATCAAAGCGTCAATACTGGGGAGAGGGAAAGGATCTTTGGGGCATGTTTTGTTCAGATCCGTGAAGTCTTGCAGATCCTCCAGCTCCCGCTTGCCTTCTTCACCATGATGACGTTTGCCAGCCACTCGGGGTAACTGACCTCTTGAATGAATTGGGCGAACAAGAGCTTGTCTACCTCGATCTTTACCACATGCTGCCTCTTTGGAGCAAATTTGCACCCCTTCTGGACAACCGGGTTCGATCCCAGAATGACGCTCAGCCTGTGCATGATCAGATCTTCGGATATCTCGGGCATATCGGACGGCTTCCAGGCGAAGAGGTCGATGTTGTGGCGGATGCAGGTGACTATTTTTGACTTCAGATCCTTGGCGAGGGAGCGGCTCACTCGGAACCACTTCGACTAGTCCCCTGTCTCGAACGAGACTTCTTCCAGCTCGTCCGCTGGTTCGGGATCCGGTGGGCTTTCCAGCTGAAGTTCGACGGCGTCAAGGGGAAAGACACCCCCTCCGACCGCTGTCATGTAGCAGGATCGTGCAGCCTCCTGGTTACCTCGGACAACACCGACCCCCTGCTTCGTGGGAAATTTAACTTCAAGTGGTAGGCCAACGGCATAGCCTGAAGAGAGCAAAGCCCAGGTCGGCCGAGAATGGCATTGTATGCCGCCTTAACCTTCACCACCATGAAATCCATTGATTCGGTTCGTCTGAGGGGTGTCGTACCCACGGTGACATCTAGGGTCACGATTCTTTCTATCACAACCGGGATGCCGGAGAACCCATGCAGGGTGTATCCGGCCGGCTTGAGCCTGTCCCTGGGCAATTTTAGGTTCTCGAAGGCGTCGAGGAAGAGGTTGTTTACCGAACTCCCATTTGTCGATGAGGATCTGGCGAACCTCAAAATTTGCCATGTCGAGACTAACGACGAGGGCATCGCAGTGGGAAAGGCGGACGCCCTCCAGGTCCTCTCCTGAAAAAGAGACAGGGAGTAGCTGCGTCCGAGGAGACGGGAGGTCTCGGACGGCGTTCACCTCTCGGACGAACGCTTTACGGGAAGTATCAGACTCCCCTCCCATGGGTTCCCCATGGACACAATGTAGAATGGCCTGCCCTTCGGTCCCTCCGGTCTCAAGATCTCGCTCGGGATGGCAGTTTGGAGTGTTAGTGGGGAGCGAGGGCCTCCGATTTCTCGTATCCTTCCACTCCCTCTGGTTTTCCCTTGTGAACTCACGGAGGTACCCTCATTGGATGAGGGCCTCGATTTTGTCTTTCAGGGCCCGACACTGGTCGGTTTTGTGCCCGTGATCTTGATGGAAGCGGCAGTAGAAGCGCTGGAATCGCTTCTTGTTGTTGCTCGGTTGAGAGGGTAATCGGACGAGGCCCTTGTCCTCTATTTCCAGGAGGATGGCGGACACGTTCTGTGTCAATGGCGTGTATCTCTCGAAGCGGGGGACCGGAGGCGCCCTCTTCATGCCGACCCCTTCTTTTGCTGCTTTCTAAGCAGGCTCGGTCTCGTCGACCTTGCGCTTGCCCTTTCCTGTGGCTTCTTTAGCGCCTTTCGGGTTTAAAGCTTCTTTTGCCTGTATGTACTTCTCGACCCGGTTGAGCAGGTCGGGGAAGTCCTAGGGAGGCTTCTTGGCCAAGGAGACCTTCAGCTGGCTGTGTCGGACATTATGCCGAAAGGCGGCCGAGGCAACCCCGACGTCAAGGGAGGAGACAGATCTTGCCTCGGTGGTGAACCTCCTGACGAAGTCGCGGAGTGACTTTTCCTCTCTCTGTCGGAGATCTAGTAAGGATGCACTGGTCTTCTCGGCCTTCCTGCTGGTTATGAAGTGGGCCAAGAAGTTGGCCTCCAGCTGGTCAAATGAGAAGATCGAGCCTGGGGAGAGTTTGGAGAACCACTCCCGAGCCGGACCCCGAAGTGTAGCAGGAAATGCACGGCACAGCAGGGAATCCGAAGCGCTGTGAATCATCATGAGGGTCTTGATACCCTCCATGTGATCAGCAGGATCACCCTCGTCGTTATAAGTCTCGAATTGTGTCCGCTTCTAGGATGGCAGCCGACAAAGGCAGTCGGGTCGGCCTGCGGCCTAGAGTGGGGTTCGGATTACCATTGCCGAGGTGGTCGGGGCGATTCTCCATCTCCAGTAGGCGTCGGAGCACCACGTCTTCGCGTTCCGGGAGATGGGTCGGGTCACGAGTGTGGCTCCTTCCATCGCCTGCCCGGTGGGATTGGTCGAACGTCTCGGCTTTGTGCACTCCGTAAATGGCCTCCATGATTTCATCCCAAAAGCTGGGGAACTCGGCCCTTGTGACCGCACCATGGTCAACCGGGTCGTGCTGGGGCGGCGATCTTCGACCGATGCAGCTGAGTGCCGACGCTCGTCCTTCGGGTGGAGGTCTGGAGTGGTTTGGGGCTGAGTTGGAAGCGGTCCCTCCCCTAGTCTGACTCACCCTTTGGTTCTGGATGAACCGACGAAGGTCAGGCGCGACCAACTGAGATGCGCCTTGTTGGTGTCCGAGGATGACCCTCGGGTTATTCGATCCGTGAACGCCGTCGAGGGCATTCGGAAGAGGAGGCCTGTTCGGACGATGCGCGGAGGTAACTGCTTTCCTGGGCTTGGGTCCCATAGGAGCACGGATCGAGGGAGGCCGCTGTTGGCGAGGTTTGGGTTGACGTCCGTACCGAGCGAGAGACTTCCCACAGACGGTGCCAACCTGATGCGGTTTGTTTTGGGGGAGTGTGGGTGCACCAGGCATGAGTTGTATTTGTTTGTTTTGTGGAAGGACGCGGTACTGGACGGTACGCCTGACCCTCGGCAAGAGGGGCACGAGCGGGTACTGAGGCGGAGGTCGGATGGTTGGCTCGGTAGTGGAGGCTTGGCTTGGATCTGGAAGCTCGGATCCAGGAGTCTCGTGTACCTGCACTTGGCCTAGGAACACCGGGGTTGATCCCGGTGGTAGGCCCTCTGACGGTCTAGTTAGTTACTGAAGTAGAGCAACAGTAGCTAGGGTTTTAAGATGGAAAAGATTGATTACCTTTGAAGGGGGGAGAGGGCCTGGTATTTATAGGCATACCAAACGGGTATGGATCCGTTTGGGCCGGGTCTGGACCCGTATACCCGTGGGCTTTGTGGAGTAGAAGCCCATGGGCTTAAGTGTGATAAGATGATCATGGATGAGAGCTTTTGCAGGGGATTGGATGGCCTAAGATGTGCCAGGTCATTTTCCCCCTATGTCAACTACTTATGTGCGGAGGTCACATTAAGTGAAAATAACCATTTGAACAAAAATACTGAGTTACAGCTCGAATAATAAAGATACAATATGGGCAGATAAAAATGTCTCATATTTAAAATCAGGATACGACGTAGTTTTAATTTCGTTGAAGAAAAAACAAATCATACATGATGGATATGAAAATATCATGTTTGTTAAGATCGATTGGGCGAAACCTAGAACAAATAAGGAGTGGTTAAAAATTAAATTTACTCGGAAAGCAAAAGAACTAAGCAGGGCCGGTCCTATCGAGAGGCGAGAGAGGCGGCAACCTTGAGCCCCAGATTTTGGCCCATTTTTAGGGAGCCACGGTTTTTTTTAAAACCTACATATGTGGTTTTTTCAAAACTTGAGTAAGAGCATTCACTATCGTTGGTGCTAAATTATAAGTATTTGGCAATAGGTATTTACAAATGAATGTGTTGCGCTGCTATCATTAGAGCTAAAATTTGGGTTAAAAAATTAATAAAATATAAACACAGAATAACATCCTCCGTCTAATAATTTATTTTTTTTTAATACCAAAAATTGGATAGACGGAAGATCATGTTCCGTTTCAAAGTATTAAAAAAAAAAGAGCCAGACAGAAGAAGATCTTCCGTCTGGTAGCAAGATATTTTTTTTAAAAAATCAACCAAGACGATTGTTGATCTTCCGTCTGGGGAGAATTTTTTTTAAAAAATAAATAATTCACCCATTTCCCTTTCCCTTTCCCTTCCCATTTCCTTTTACCAAAAAAAATTTAAAAACCAAAAAAAAATAATTAAAAGAAAGGTAAAATGGAAATTCGAGAAACTGAAGAACCAAAAACCTTTAATTTTTTTTAAAAATAAAATTCGAGAGACAGAAAAACTTCTTCCATCTCTTTCTTCTTTTCCTCTTAAAAAAATTTTAAAAGAGAAAGACGGAAGATGTTCTTCCGTCTCTCTAATTTTGACCATTCAGCTCTTCAGAAGGTAGAAGATCTTTCGTCTGTCTTAATTTAATATTGAAAAGAATTAAAAAAAATTTGAGAGACTCAAGATCATCTTCCGTCTTCTATATTTGGCAATTGCTATTTCACGCTGCTATATATAGCAATCGACTGTCCATGCTATGACCAAAAAATAGGTATTTGGCAAATGATAATGGAAAAAAAATTTGGTTAAAATTTTCAAATTTTAGGTAATTAGCAAACGGTGGTGGATGCTCTAACAGTGCACATTTAAAATGTCAATATGAGTATTTCTAACAACATAAAAGAGTAGAAAAATCAAACCTGTCCACTAACATGAGAGCTCAGAAAACAGTTAAAGTAAACATAAATTAAATTTTTTAAAAACATGTGTGCTCCCTTCCTTTTCTTAATAAACTCAGGCCTCGGTGGAAAATTATGCATACTAGCAATCTATACGTGCAATACACGTTATTTTTTCTTAAGCTCATCCTTTCACATATCAACCATAATATGTGCTATTTATATTTTACCCGAATTGGGGGATTGAATTTGTACCTCCGATGCACGAACGTCCTAATATGTGCAATGCACGTTTTTTTATCTTAAGTTGGGGGTTTGAATTGCGGAATTTAATTTACACAGACAATTCATGTATGTTTTTTCATTTTTTTATTTTTTAAGTACAGGTTATGACGTAGACTGGCAATGAACCTGGGACCTCCCATTATAATACTAGAAGATTACATGTCCGTACAAAATACGTGTTTATTTGTCTACAAATTATACAATCTCAACTCACTCATTATAATATTAGATATTAGAGATTAGAGATTAAAGATCTTAGAAAACCCCATAAAATCTTACAAATAGTAACAAAACATTACGAAACTTATCGAGTATGTAGGATTCACCAAACATAAGTTAACCCAACTTGTACAAGTGAGTTCCGACTCACGATTTGCGAGATACGAGCATGTTTCAATTTACTTTGGATTTACATGTATCTCGCAAACCGTGAGTCGAAACACATTTCTACAAGTTGGGTTAGCTTGTGTTTGGTGAATCATACCTACTCGGTAAGTTTCATAAATTTTGGTTATCGTTTGTGGGAATTTCTAGGGTTTTCTGCCCCCCAAAAAAAGTATGGTTAACTGGCAAATGTGCAAACTTCAGTAGGGTTATCTGAAATTTATCCTAGTTTTAAATTTTTTTCACTCGCATTATAATATTAGAAGATTACATGACCGTACAAAATACATGTTTGTTTGTCAACAAATTACACAATCTCAACTATCTCATTATAATATTATTACTAGTAATTTATACGTGCGATACACGACTTTATAAATATATATATATTTTTTTAAAAATTCGATATTGTCTGGCATCGAACCTAAGATCTCCTTTAAATTGGTTATGCATGTGCATTTTACGTATTAGTTGGTTACAATGTATGTATTTATTTGATGACAAAATCTCTCATTAAAATAGTAGAGACATTAGATATTAGAGCATCCACAATCGTGATTGCTAAAAAAATAGCAAAAATGCATATTATAAAAATAGCCAAGTGGAGTTTGTCGCAGTGGTGAAATGCAATAATATAGCAATTAAACATAAAATATTCCAGGACGCAACCTGAAGCTTTGTCGGAGGAAAAAAAGAAGATATTAAATACATCGGATGACACATGAAGTGCTGTCCGGCACATTTTCTCGTGATCAAGTGCCGTCCAATGCATTTTTTTGAATGGGACGGAACTTCGAGTTCTGTCCAAGGGTTTTTTTTTAAAATTTCTAACATTTTTTTTATAAAAAAAAAACTAATTTCATCGTCTCATATTTTATCTGGGACGGACCTTCAAGATCCGTCCTCTATAATATGCATTTTCTCAAATCGCCTATCAAATATAGCAATTTTCTCTGTCGATTTTGCCAAATTATGAATAAATAGCCAACGACTGCAGAAAGGTATTTGCTAAGAGCATCTACAATGGTGTTTCTCATATTTGAGAAAATGGCAAAATAGCATACAGCAAAAATCGCTATTTGCTGCAGTCGTCATTTGCTATAATTTCAGAAATATGAAACATCTTGTTTCGTCTGTTTTTTTTTACAGTTAATTAAGTAATGATTAGATATAATAATAGGTTAATTAAATAAATTAAATATTATAATATATACTAACCTACCTAATTTATACAGTAACATAAAGATTAACCTATAATTAATGGCAAAATAGCACCGTTCGGGCTGGACGTACAACATGTCCCGTCCAAACCAAAATTGGCTTCAAATGAGACAACATGTTCCGTTTGACGATTTACAGTAACTTTTTTTTTTTTTTGTTAAGACGGTACAACATGTACTGTCTGATAATTTTTTTAAAAAATAAAAAATAAAAAATAGTTAGATGAAACAACATGTTTCGTTTGATCACATTAAAAATAAACAAAAATAGGGACGGAACAACATATTCCTCTCCTATAATTTGAGAATCGTCAATTTCGTTTCTCAAATATGAGAAGCGACTGTAACGTTTTTGCCAAAATATGGCAAAATAGCTAACGACTGCCAACGCTCATTTATCATAAAATTAGAAAAGGGCAAAAATAACAAACGACCGTGGATGCTCTAAAATATGAATAATATGCAAATTTGGCAAAACTGTGGATGCTCTTAGAACATCCACACAATCGTTGCTAAAAAATATGACAAAATGGCAAATGAAAATTTCTTGTGCAACGATGGTTTTTTAAAATTTGAGAAAAACGGTACATGTTGTTTCATCCGTCCTTGTTTTTTTTCCATTTAATTAATTAACGATCAGATATTAAAATATGTTAATTAAACAAATTAAATAATAAAATATATCCTAAAACCTACTTAATTCTATACTAAACTAACAATTACACTAACCTAATCCTAAAACCTGGGTGGGACGGGACATGTTGTCCCGTCCAAGCCCAAAATGCTTGAAACGGGACAACATGTCTCGGTTGAGACATTTTTGGAAATTTTTTTTTGTTCGGACGGTACATGTTGTACCGTCTGATCATTAAAAAAAGGTCAAATGATCTGATCCCATTAAAAAATTAAAAAAAAGGACTGAACAACATGTTCCGTGTCCTATAATTTGAGAATCACAATTTAGTTTTCCATTTATGAGACTGTAACAACTGTGCTATTTTATGACAAAATAACAATCGATTGCAGACCATTTTTTAAAAAAATTTGAGAAATTGATAAATATAGGAAAGGATCGTGGATCTCTTGGAAATTAGAGATTTGGGATAAATTTTTAAATTTTTTTATCTCGCATTATATGTTGGACACTATTTTCCGGAGTTCGTCACTGACCATGAGCTCAGGGCTGCAACCGAGTAGGCTATAGGTCGCCGTTAGTATAGTACAGTACCTACTTTGGAACTTTGCTAGCTAGCTAACTAGGGGCAACTAGGAAGTCCTATGGTTTTTTTGGTAACTATTGATGTGTGTTTAATACCTAATAGTCAAATTGTGTTACACTGATGATTTCTAGTAACATTAATAATTTTACAAGTACTTTTATAGCTCTATACAATTTTTAAAATATATTTTCGTTTTTCCAACATGCAATATGAAATAACATACAAGAGCCCTTTCAAAAATAAGTCAAAATTTTTTAATGCAGAAGTTAGACGTTACAAAAATACAATATTTAGTTCTACTATCACCATTGAAGAATTAGGTGAATATTATCCAAAAGTAGAAGTCAATAAACTGCAAAATTCTTTTCTGCACCAATATTAAAGCCAATATAATCCAAACTGTTCCAGAGTGTTCGGAAATACAACTTTACCAAAAGCATCACTCTTCAGTATTAAAGAAATTTAGTTAGATGGTATTCTCAACTTATTAGAGTTAATTAAGTTAATTAACAATCCAAATCTCTTTGCAAAAGCATCGTATGTGAAGAAGTAAAAATTGTTCCTTTCTCGTATCATTGTGCAAGACTCCTATGCTGGAGTATATTGCTATTCTTGCCACATATTCCAGCATAGCCATAGGTAGTACTGCCTCACACCCGAAAAAACCTACATGCATTGAATAATAGTTGCAGATTCCACTCACTGAATTCTGATTTACTAACACATTGCCCTATAGATTGATTTGATGTGTTAGAAGCCAGCTATGCCTTAGAGCATCCACAGTCGTTGAAGTCAAAATTTGGGTAAATGGCAATGGAGAAATAGGAAAAAAAGAATGTTGCTGCAGTCGTCGAATGCTAAAATATAGCCGGACGGGAGATAATTATCCGTCCATTAAGAATGACGGAGTATAATCGTCCGTCCCAAAATTTTGGCTTTTTAATTTTTTTTTTTTTTTTTTAATGCACTAGAAGACAAAAAAGAAAAAAAAAACAAAAAAAAAAACAAAAAAAATGGATTAGAGCATGGGACGGATCATAAAGTGCCGTCATTTTCATATGACGTGGCACTTTTTAAAATTTTTTTTTAATTTTTTAATGCACTAAAAGACAAAAAGGAAAAAAAAAAAAAACAAAAAAATGAGAAAATATGCCTGGGACGGAAGATTATATTCCGTCAATTGAAATTGACGGTGTATAATCCCCCGTCGACCAATTGCGTCGTTTTTTGAATTTTTTTTTTTAAAAAATTTGGTTCGGACGGGATATGATCTGCCGTCAATCTCCTTGGACGGTGTATAATATGCCGTTGGTTGACTTTTTTTTTTCTTTTTTTTTTTTTCAAAAGCTTCTTAATCATTGGGTTCAGTATTTTTGTACGGGACGGAAGATTATCTTCCGTTAATTAGATCGGACGGCATATTATCTTCCGAAAGCTATATTTTCCATTTCGCCATATCGCCTGCTATATTTGGCAGCGCACTGTTCATCGTCAACCCAAATTTTGGGTATTTGGACGACGACTGCAGTGCGTTTTTTTCCAAATTTTCCAAATTTTGGGTATATAGCAAACGACTGTGGATGCTCTTAGGGCTCTCTATATCTAAAGCCCCTACCCTTATCACCTTATGGCCTTATTTTAAGCTTTGATTCTACAAAGAAACAGTGGTACGTGGGTCTTTGATAATTGGTGGTATTTAAGTACAAATATATCATTAATACATTAAAAAAAAAAAAAAACACACACACACACCCCCATCTAGAGCTGCAAATCCAGTTGAATTGAGCCGAGCCGAATACCTTCAGGTTCGAACTCGACTCGTTTACGAAATGAACTCAATTTTAAGCTCGAGCTCGGTTCGAGCCGAGCTTTGATCATATTCGAGCCAAATAACTCGCGAGTTTAGCCTAAAAATAATATTAAAAAAAACTCGAGCTCGGTTCGAGCCAAGCTTTGACCGAGCTCGAGCCGAATAGCTCGCGAATAACTCGATTCGTATGCAGCCCCCCTCCCCTTCCCTCCCTCCCCCCCCCCCCCCCCCCCCCCCCCCCCCCCCCCCCCCTCTCTCTCTCTCTCTCTCTCTATATATATATATATATACATGAAAATTTTCTATTGTGCACCATCCCTCCGTGTGCATTCGTGTGCACTCGATCTTCCCGCCTTCGTATCGACGATCCGAACCGTTCATATTGATCTACACATCTAAATTTGTCTAAATATGTAAAATCAAATCATTTGAAATTCATTTGCCCATCTATCATGTGACTATAAAAAACAATGAGCCATATAATTTTGTAACAGTTCAATGGATAGGTAAATGAATTTCAAATAATTTAATTTTACATATTTAGACTACTTTAGATGTGTAGATCGATGTGAACAATTCGGATCGTCGATACGAAGGCGGGAAGCCGAGTGCACATGCCGTGTGCACAATAGTTGGTGCACAACGAAAGATTTTCCTATATATAACTCAACTCAAAATTTTGAATTTCAACGATTACAAACTCAATTCAAAATTCCTGTTTCTAAAAGTCCAATATAAAAATTTTGAGTCTAACCGATTACAGATGCTCTAACCATCACATTATTGGGGAGCAATCTGGAAATAGCGATTTCTATGAAACTTGTACATGCTAATATAAGATTTGTAGGAGGCTAAAATATGCAAAATCACCACAATAATAAATCACTAATCCTCATCCCTTCATTGACATTATTGTGTAGTTAGGTGGGTTAGCAATACGATTACCACCACCCTCATCGAAAATCCCACCCCCAATTAAATAAAATACGGTAGATGACGATAATGAAGCTACAGACTAGAGAACGAGAGATGTAAAAGGTCAAAAAGCAACCAACCTAGTGAGTAAATGTATATCCCATCATCCCTCCCTACTCTCTCTCTCTCTCTCACATCTTTTCTGCGTCAGTCACAGTAATGTCCATGAGTGAACAATAATAGTAGTAATAAATATCCCACCAGAGAGAAAGAATAGCAGAGATAGAGAGAGCGCGCGCAAGAAAGCAACGCATCCTCCTTCTCCTCCTCTCGTAAATCGTAATAAGTCTTTACTAATATATCTCTCTTCCCCCCTCAAAAAGCCTCGTATCCACTTCCAATCCCTTGCTCTTTTTTTTTGTCTCTACCAATTCCCACAACTCATCGTCGGACCCAAAATACAAATAGTTAATAAATATTAAAAAAATTTAAAAATCATGGGAAAAACTGGTTGGCGGCGAGCTTTCTGCACCTCGGTGGGCCGTGACTCCAACACCCCACTCGGCAGCGGCACAAAACTCCAATGCAAGACCACGCCCATCATCCCCTCCGATTCGGATACGGGTTCCGAAGCCATCACACCCGTCAAAACTACTTCCAGATCCGTCCCCCCTCTCTCCTCCCCTACTAAATCCCCCTCCCGCTTCGCCCTCTTCAAGGCCGCTCTCCGACTCTCCAGAGTAATAAAATAGAATAAAATAAAACCTTTGTTGCTTTTCATTTATTGTTTTGATAGGTCTTTTCATTTATTGTTAAGACTTACTGTTTAAAAAAATATATATATTATTTGGACAGAATCGGTGTGGAATTTGTGAGGCGAGTGTGAGGCGCAGCAACGGCGGGGAGAGGACGGCGGTGTTCACGTCCGAGTGTTCTCACTCGTTCCACTTCCCCTGCATCTCAGCTCACGTGAGGTCCAACGGCCGTTTGATCTGCCCCGTCTGTTCTGCCACGTGGCAGGAGGTGCCGTTGCTGTCTTCGTCGACTCCGTCCACTCCTACTTCAAAGTCCGGAACGCCGAGGACGCCGACGAATGCAAGTTCCATCAAGATCTACAGTGATGACGAGTCTCTGATTCAGCTGTCGCCGAAGAAAGGCGGAGGTGGTGGGATGACCCAGTTCGGTCCCATACCGGAAGAGTCGGAGACTGATCAAGAAGAAGAGTGTGAAAGCAATGCAATAATCCCCAACATCGTAACCTTCATTCCGGAATCTTGTGCAGTTTTGGTGTCTACCGGTAGAACCCATTTGAGCTATGTTGTATCCATCAGAATTAAATCTCCGCAGCAGCAATCGAAACCCTTTTCGGTTCCGGCGTCCCTCTTGGACCATCCATCTTGTCGAGCTCCGATCGATCTTGTTACGGTTTTAGATGTGAGTGGGAGCATGACGGCTGCGAAGCTGCAGATGCTCAAAAAGGCAATGCGTCTCCTCGTGTCATCGCTGGGGCCTGGGGACAGGCTTTCCATTGTGGCGTTCTCGGCGATAGCGGCCAAGAGGCTGCTCCCGTTGAGGAAGATGTCGAGGCCGGGTCAGCGATCTGCTAGGCAGATTGTGGAGAGGCTGGTGGTTTGTGGGACGAACCAGAACCAGAACCAGAACCAGATTCCAGCTGAGGGGCAGAGTGGTCACTACTGTTCTTCCAAGACCACCTGTGTTGGGGATGCTCTTAGAAAGGCGACCAAGGTATTGGAAGATCGGAGGGAGCGTAATCCGGTGGCTACCATCATGCTTCTGTCAGATAGTCATGGGCAGCAGAACCAGCAGCCATCATGTGCTAGGAGCACCCAGCAATCGATGGCCGGGACTAGGTTTACGCATCTTGAGATTCCGATTGCTGAGGAGGAGGGGTTTGGGGAGCAGAAGAAACAGATGAGTGGGGTTAATGGCCTAGTTAGCGTGGTCTTGCAAGATGTTCAGTTGCAGCTAGCTTTGCCTTCTTCTTCTTCTTCTTATGGTGGTGTGATCTCTTCGGTTTACTCGTTTTCCGGTGGGTTTAGTACGGGGATCGGCCGTGCCGTCTCTCATGGGGAAGGAGGGAGATCGGTTTTGATTGGGGATATGTATGCAGATGAAGAAAGGCAGTTGCTTGTAGAGATCAAGGTTCCTAAAAGCAGCATTTTCATTACCAATGGTGATAATTTAGCTATGAGCTTATCGGTTGGATGCAGCTATAGAGACCCGGTAACCCGAGATGTGATCCATGGTTCTGACCAATCCCTTATGGTTCCAATGCCTCTCCTTGCTCAAGCCCCGAATCCTGCATTGTTGCCTTCCAGTTCATCTTGCTCTTCCGCTGCTTTGAGGAGCGTGTTCGTGTCTACTCGGGCTATGGCTGAATCGAGGCGACTGGTGGAGCTTGGGGATGTAGATACAGCCATCCACTTGCTCTCTACAGCTCGATCCCTTCTACTCCAACAAGCTACTTCCATTTTGAATTCCAATAAGAAACTTGTTCTCGGGTTAGAGACTGAAATTGACGATCTTCAAAGACAACGAAAGATGCAGCAAATTCCTCCATCTCATAGGAGGAGAGGCGAACAGGCATTGCTGGCAGAGTCTAGAGTAGGAGGAGGAAGAGAAGAAGCTCTAACTCCAACTTCAGCATGGAGAGCAGCAGAACAGCTAGCTAAGGTTGCAATTATGCGCAAGTCTATGAATAGAGTTAGTGATTTGCATGGATTAGAGAATGCTCGGTTCTGATCGCAATCCTAATCTCTGTCTATTAGATCACCGAAGAGTGAGTTTTGAGTGTATTTGTGAGAGAGTTAGAAAGAGAAGTTTATAAATATAGCTCCTTCATCTTTTCTTCTAGTTTCCTGTTATGTTTTTCCAATCAAAGACATTGATTAATAACTGTTGATACATTAAGGTATTGTAAACTTTGCATTGCATCTTTGTTTGTTGGTTTAATGGAAACTCAGAAATTTCAACTTGAGCTTGAGTTAATGGAATCAAGCAGGGTTCGTTTCTCTGTGATTATGCGCAATTATTCTGTACTTTAGTTGAATATATGTTGATTGATTCTTTCGGTGTTTGTTTTTCCTATAAATGGTCAATAATGTAGTGGTTGATATGGTTTTATTGCTAAAGTGCTTGTATTCCTGGTCTCTCTTTCTCTACAATTTTTGGATAGCTTCTTCATCAAATTCAGTTCTATAGCATCAACGCAGGTTTCCATTTTAATGATCAGCACTCAGTAGGACGCCTTTCGATTCCTTTTTTTTTTTTTTTTTTTTTTTTGATGTAAGCAGATAGAGTCAACCGACTCCAGCCCGATCAAAAAATATATAGATTAAAAATATAACTGTACAAGGCAAGCAAGGGAGGTTTTACCAGTAGTAAAACAATAACAACCGATAAAAAAAACACTAAGCTAATTATACAATAAGAACAAAGCTAACAACGAGATACAAAAACGGCAGCAAAAAGTGCACAGTCGGCAAAGAAGCTGGTTCGGTCGGGGAGTTGAAGCTTCAACACACAGAGCCAAGTCCAGAACCACTGGGGCGGGGGACAATGGAAGCAACTAACGATGAAGTGGGCAGGCCAGGGACAACACACAGACGCCAGAATTGGGAAAGGGTGAGCAAGGCTGTGTCCAAGGGATGGGGGTAAGGGCGCGGAATTGAAGGAAAACGACTCCAAATCTCGGCCCACCTAAAGAGAACCAAAATAGGGCCTGAGCATGCCGCAGACCACCAAAAAGCCACAATTAAGGAGCAGGGCATAAAGCAGAACTCAATATAAACATCAGCCTGCCGAACAAATTGATAAAAAAACCCCAAAGTATCGAAGCCTCAAAACCAGAAACCTGAAAAGCAACTCAAAACACCGCTGCCTAAGAGGCAGCCAAAACACAGGCAAGAAGCCTGAGGGACAAGTCAAATCCCAGAAGCAAAAGAGGCAACAATAACTCAAAGCAAACCAACCACAATAACAGAAACAGGAAATCAAACCATAAGCATCATCACAATGCAGCAGACAGCAATAGTAGAGTACACAAAGGAGGATCGAGACTCACTCCACTGTACATACAAACCAGAAACAGTTAAAAGATAACACCAAGTAGATCAAACCGTAAATGATTACAAGTCAAGGAGATAGAAGGCAATAGGACTACAACCTCATGCTCACCCACCTAACTTGGAATCACCGACAATCAGAAACCAGAGAAACGAGGAAGGCCCACAAACCTACAGCCAGGGAGAAGAAACCAAAAGAACCATAGCAACCATAAGACGAAGAAGCTTCAACATCAGAGATAAGCCAAAAAGAGAAGGTCCGACCGAAACCAGGCAGCAACAAAAGGACCAGAACCAGAGACTCTTCCGAGCCCAGCCAAAAACAAAAGGCATCGGAAGAATCCAAATGCACAGAAACATCAAAACGCTCACTCCTGCAAGAGCCGTAGAAGAAAAGAAACGAAAATGAACACGACAAAAACCACTATCCAAAATCAAAAAAGCAAGATAAGAGAAAAGTATGAGCAGCGAATAAATAAGAAATTAATACAGGGAAGAACACACGAAAAATTTATAGAGCGTTGAGACTAGAAAGAACAGTAAGAGATTCATCTAAGCGATGGTAGTAATAAACTTGACGCTTATTATCTCTAAGAACAGAAGTCCAAAATTTGAAAAGAAATATAAGATCCTCTAAGAGGGAGGAAATAGAGGAAGCCTTATGAGAAAAAATCCGGCGATTTCTTTCCATCCAGGTAATCCAGATGATAATGTGGACCGAAAGGTACCACCCTTTACAATATTTGGGAAGACACGAAGGCGATTTCCAGCATGATAGAAGATTGGGAGGAAGGGTTGGATTGGTCCACGCTAGAGACACTAATTTCCAAAGAGGCCGAATGAACGGGCATTCGACGAAAAGATGGTCCACATTTTCGGGGGCCTCCAAGCAGAGAATGCAGGGCTGACCCCACGCCAAGTTCCTTTTGTTCAGGACCTGGACCGTGAGAAGCTTGTTATTGATGGCCAACCAAGAATTAATTTTAACCTTGAGGGGAGCGCAGGATTTCCAGATGAAATCAACAGCAGGGGAAGTAATGCCTCGGAAATTGAGGAACTTGTAGAACGATTTAACCGAGAATATACCAGAGGCATTCCAGCGCCAAGCAATGTCCTCCGTATGATTCCACTCGTAGAGGTTAAGAGAAGCAAACAACTGTTGCAGCTCCAACACAAGATTGGGGGGGGGGGGGGGGGGGGGGGGGGTAAAGGGGAATTAAAAGGGATACACCAAACCCTTGATGCATTATCCCAGACAAATGATTCTTCAATGGATGCGTCCGGAAACGCCGTGAGATTGAAGAGAGCGGGATAAGCAGAGGCAATATGGATGTTGCCCAACCATAGATCAGTCCACAGTTTGGTTCTCGATCCATCAGCACAAAGTCTAATAATACTGGACTGGAAGGCAGGGGAAACTTTCCATACACCTTTCCAGAACGGGGAAGCGAAACGATGGATAGCGGAACTAAACTGCCACCAAGGGGTGGAATAAAAATAAGTCGCTTTAATGCAATGAACCCATGAAAGATGAGGGAATTTATGGAATCTCCACAGCCATTTACCTAAGAGGGCTAGGTTATGATCTCGAAGATTCAATACACCTAGACCCCCGCTGGCTTTGGAAGAACAGACGATGTTCCAATTGCATAGGTGTGATCCCTGCTTATAGATAGCATCGCCCGACCAAAAGAAATTGCTACGAATTTGATCAATTCTTTTGAGGACCCAAGACGGAATGTAATAGAAGGACATCAAATAGAGAGGAATAGCAGATAGAACCGAGTTGAGGAGAATTAACCTCCCTCCTCGGGAGAGAAACTTGCCAGTCCAGACATTTAGCCTGAATTCAATTTTATCTATGATGGGGAACCAGTCAGATCTGTGGAGTTTACCCCATCTAAGGGGAATACCCAGATACGGGATAGGAAAGGAAGCGATACGACAATTAAAGAAATGAGCGATCTCACTATGACGGTAATCATTACCACCAAGCCAATACACTGATGACTTGTTGAAATTAATGGCCAGCCCGGAAGCCTGTTCGAAACAATACAACAGCAGTTTAAGGTTGCGTAAAGATGAACGCTCCGGTTTGGAAAAAATAATAGTATCATCAGCGTATTGCAAATTGAGGATCCCATCGAAGTTCTGGGATCGCCCAATACCCTCGATAGCGTGGACAGATCGAGCGTTACGGAGCAACCTGCTGAAGATGTCCGCTACCAGAGCGAAGAGAAGGGAAGATAGCGGGTCTCCTTGACGGAGACCACGCCTGATTTTAAATTTATGGCCCTCTGATCCATTGATAAGAATGGAAGAAGAGCCAGCGTTCAAACTGGATTTGATCCATCCAATCCATTTCGGACCGAAACCACAATGATGCAAGATGTCAAGGAGAAAATCCCAATGAACATTGTCATAAGCTTTTTGAAAGTCTAGCTTAAGAAGAATCCCCTCTAATTTGTGATGATGACTAAGCGAGATAATCTCTTGAGCGGCGGCTACGCTGTCAAGAATAAAACGATCCTTGATGAAACCGGATTGGGCCGGATCAATCAGGGGGGGAGGGATGACGGCACTAAGCCTGACGGCCAGAACTTTCATGATAATTTTGAAAGAAGTATTGATCAGACTAATGGGTCTAAAATCAGACACCGAATTTGCTCCTGCCAACTTAGGAATAAGAACAATGTGGGCATCATTGATGCGCTCGAAGGAAAGGGATCCCTGATGCAAGTCTTGAAAAAGGTCGAAAAGATCAGCTTTGAGCCAGGGCCAGAATTTTTGGAAGAAGAAAGCCGGGAAACCATCCGGACCTGGCGCAGAATCGCTTTTTAAAGCGAAGACAGCCGATTTGATCTCCTCCATAGTGAAGGGAGCCTCGAGCGAGGAAAGATCTATAGATGGGGCACCATAGAGTTGCTGCCAATCGAGGGAGATCAAACGAGGTTTAGTGGAACCAATAAGGTTTTTGTAGAAGGAAAGGAAGCTTTTGTGAATATCAGGGTCGGAGCGAAGTTCCACTCCCTGATCAAGAATCATGGAGATGTGATTACAACGCCTTCGATGAGAGGCAAAATGATGAAAAAAGGCGGTATTACCATCACCTTCTTTCAACCAGGAAACTCTAGCTCTTTGAGCCCACTTAGAATGATCTTGAAAGAGAATGTCTGCGTAATCTCTCTTGCAGGCAAGCCTCTCCAGAATAGCAGACTGAGATAGGGGAGCTTGCTCTTCCATCAGATCCAGCGCCTGAATGGAGGCAAGAAGAAAATCTTTGAGGAAATTGGTGTTGGATTGCCGTTCACGGCACCAAATCTTACAGCCAAATTTGATGGCGTGGAGTTTAAGAAGGATGTTGCCTAGGCCTCTTGAACCAGAAATGGAAGCAAGGCATTCCTCGGCCAGTTTAATAAATAACTGATCTTTAAGCCAGAATTTTTCGAAACAGAACTGGTAATGATAGGGGAAGTGGAATTCAGAGAAAAGGGCGATGGGAACATGATCCGACGAAGGGTTGGGAAGGGCTTTCGCGTAGGCATTGTGAAATTTAGAGAACCAGGGGTGCGTGACTAGAAACCTGTCTAGTTTGGCAAGGGCAGGATTAAGACGCTGATTCGACCAAGTGAATTTCCTACCGTTGATAGGGATCTCGGATAATTGGAGATCTCTAATGCAATCGTTGAAAATGCACGACTGGAAGTCAGAAGAAGACGAGTTCGATCTTTCCGATGCAAAACGGGTAATGTTGAAGTCACCACAGACAATGCCGAGACCTTGAACGAATTGGTGGATGGAACGGAATTCATTCCAGAAAAGCGCCCGTCGATTAGAAGTCGACGGACCGTAGACCGAGATAATAGTGAAGACACAATCAAGGAGGTGCTAGTGCAGTTGAACTATCAGAAAGAAATTAAGACGACGAATGGAAATTAGAGAGAATACAGAGTCCTTGAATCCCACGAGAATCCCGCCTCTGGAACCTATGGCATTGAGGGAAATCCAATTTGAGATAGTAGAACCTCCTAATGCTCTATAGAGACGGGGGGAGGGGGATTCAATTTTAGATTCTTGAATCGAAATAATATCACAGTGAGAAGAAGCAATAATGTCGAAAATGGCCCTTTGCTTGGCAGGGCAGTTAAGGCCCCTAATGTTCCAGGAGATACTAATCATGATAAAGTCTGTGCTCCTGGACTCGAGACCGCTCGATCACTCTAAGATGGGAGATAGGGATAGAATAATTGGAGGGAAGAGAAAAGCCTAGGGACTTGGCAATAGCTAACATCTCAGGGTCCGACAGGTCATCAAATTGGTGATGATAAAGAGAGCCCAATGGCGTGGGCGGCGAGTTGGGGCAAGCAAGGGGATAAGCTAACGAGTTAGCAGAACTTTTCGCCCTAAGACGGGCACTCGATCGAATCAATTGAAAGGAGCTAGGAGACGACACGGGGGAACGAGAACTAGGAGAATACAATGGCCCTGAAATGGAAGAGGATAGATGTCCTGAACACTCCACCCTCAGCCCAGTATTGGGCTCCTTAAGGAGGGGGGAGGAGGGGGACATAGACCCAATCGGAGGATAATGCTCACTTGCCACCGACAGAGACTCGGGAGGCAGAGATAAGCCAGCATTACAGCTAAATAACAGAACATCGGGAGCTATCTTAATTAGAGACAGAGGAAGGGAGGAAATCGAGATAAAAGCCTTTAAAAGACCAACATGAGTCGTTTTAAAGGACGGGAGAGACAATTCCAGCTTAAGAGAACAACTACAAGCAATACAAGCTAAATGAAAATAAAAACAGTAATCGAATGATGCAGGAAAGAAAAGGACCTTTTTGGGAGCCTGAGCAAGTTCAAGCTCAGCCACTTCGTCACCGAGAAGATCATCTTTAGCAGTCCAATCCGGGACCTTAGCTAGAGGAGACGCCTTAGCGGCCTGAGCGGCAGAGGGTGGACGAGAAGAGCTGGCCGAAGGGAAGTGAGCGGAGCGTTGGAACTGATCCCAGTCAGAAGCAAAGGATGGGTTGATGTCCCAAGTTGGCCATGCCTCAGAAATGGTGGTAGAGGGAGACGGCACCAAAGGACCAGACGAGGGCTCAGTCGCAAGCGCAATCGGGGCAGAAGAAGCAGGAGGAGTGGGCTTCGGCAGCGACTGCGCAGCACGGTCGGGATTGATCCAAACGAGGTTCGAAGACTTAGCTGGGGAAATCTTTGGGGGAGCAGCAAAGCTAGTAGATTGACGAGGGAGAGAGAGAGACCTCTTAGCTTGGGGAATGGGAGTAGACTTCCCTGAAGAAATTAAAGGCTTAGGGCCAGAAGAAGCACCCGGATGAAACTCGGGGGGGGGGGGGGGATGAGAACGAAACCCGGCTTCGAGGACTCAAGCTCGATGGAAGACCCATGGTATTGAACAGAGACGTTGAATGAGGAGGAACCGTCGTTGAGGCAAAAAGCTTCAATCCGTTCCCTTGGGGCAGGGCAACGGAATAACGCATCAACCTGAATGCTGCCCGAAGCCAAACGAACACAAGAAGCGATACTGATAATTTCTCCAATACACTTAGTGAAAGAAGCCACTAACCTCAGCGAGTCACAGAACGGTGGAAGACCGACCAATGTGACTTTGGAGGGAATGAGCTCAAGAGACTTAGAGGGGGAGGAACAGGAGACCCATTTGCGAATCGACAAAGAAATATCACCAATGGACAGAGATTGATAGGCGCAAAGCTCATCGAGTACCTTCGAAGAGGAGCACTGAATCACCGCATCCCCATTAGTACAAGAGTAGAGGACCCACTCCCAATCATGCACATTGCAGCAGTTGCAAAGAAATGCGTTGAGGGAGTAGAATGGGATAGATCCACCAGAGAACGATATAGCACCATAGTTATGGTAGACCTTAAGACGATCCGTAAGCTCAGAGTTGGCTAAGTAGACCTGAGTCACCTGAGGCTCAACAGGAGGGGGGGAAGACGCAGTGAGCTTCTGGGGAGCCAGATTAGCAGTGGAGGAGCGGAGCGATCCAGAAGCTAGAGTGGGAAGGAGAGGAGAACGAGAGGGTGCTTTAAGCTTCTTAGATTTAGATGGCATATCGGCCAATTTCTTTTGTAACGCCGGGAAATCAAGAGCTTCTAACACAGACTCCGCGATCGGAACACCAACAGAAAGGCCTAAAAGTTTCTGGAGAGCAAAACAACGATGACGAGCATGACCGTCTTTGAGACAAAATAAACACTTCATCTTAGCAACGCAATCAATTTTCAAGTGACCCGGGAGGAGGCACCGGAAACAGTAAGAGCGAGAGTGGAGAGAAGAGTTAAGAGAAGAATAGGAAGACGAAGCAGTGGAGTGACGAAGAGCGCGGGAGAACTTAGATGAGGAAGGTGCTAGAAGAGCTGTACGACCAGAGGTCGTGGGCTTGGGGCCAACATAACCCAAACCAGAAACAGTTGTGTGGGTTGAAACTTTTTTATATCTGTTTTTTTTAACTATCTCGACCCATGGTAAGTCCATGGGCCTTACAAATGTTGCCTAACGAAGGCCCACAAAAGTAAATCAGCCGCAAAGGAGGGCACCAAGCCAACAATGTCAGCGTCCCTAACAGGGCACAACCGAGAATAAGGGAGAACGGAGGAGAGAGGAGAGGTGTAGAAGAAGTGTAATATGGCTAAAGAGAGAGCGGGGAGCAGGGAACACGAAGAACCCAATAGCCTCAAAAGAGGGATACAAAAACAAACCAAGAGAGGCACACTCGCCGCAAAAACCACAGGAACGACGACCCAACAACTCACAAACAAAACAACACCAGAGTACAAGGAGAAGCTCAATAAAAGCAAAGAAAAGCTCAGAAGGAAGAAATACTTACAGTGATCGGAACAGGAGAGGGATAGAGGAGAACCTGACGTTGAGTGAACCGGAGGAGCGATCCTCACAAGAGCGGATAGGGAGGGGTGACGGATCCCGACCGAAGGGGAGCGGCCGGAAGGAGACCAGCCTGAGGCAAACACGGCGACAGGGGAAGGACTGCAAACCAACAACACGAGCGACGGGGACCACCAGCAACGGCCACGAATTGCCAGCACACACCAAGGGGCGAAAACCAAGGGGAGCGAGGGGGAAAGGGGGAAAACGAAAAGAGGGGGCACATGAAACGAAACGAAAAGGGCCTGGAGAGCTCACTGCCAGCTCCAACTTTAAAGAAGGAAGCGGAGACGATGGGGCCTCTAAAGCACCGGATCTGAGAGGGGAGGAGGAGACGAGAGAGAAAAAAGAGTTCGGTTCTGGTTGTGTGGAAGCAAGAGGAGAATGATTATGTGCAGAAAAATTCAAAATCAATTCCTTTTTTTTAAATCACCCACTTTTTATAAAGTATATATCAAACTGACCAAATTTTGACAGTAGTTACCAAACTTATCTACTCGCTATCTGAGATTGCAAGTTTGATATAGCGAATCTGGTGTAGGGGCAAACAGATAGTATTTGTGGATTCTTGAAAAACTTGAATACCAAACCTGAACCTGTTCCGCCGGAGTTTGTCAGAATTCTGACCTCGACTAGATCTGGGTCTACCCATAACTGAGTTTTTGGAGAAGAAGAAGAGATTGGGAGGAAGAAGGAGAGATTGGGAGGAAGAAGAAGAAGAGGAAATTGGAGAAGAGAATTGAGATATTTTCTTATATTCCTTCTAGAATCGATTACAGCCTATATATAGGCAAGGGAAGGCCGTTACACTATCAGCCAATTTGGGATTTACATACACTACGCACTCTTCCGCCTTCCCGCCATCTATACCCTTCAATTACAATAACGTGCGTATAGCACGTAAACTACTGATACTCAGATATCCTACTGATACTCTGCCACAGACTCTTATACTTTGAACCCATTCTGATCCTCTCATCCACCCAACTGTGTGATGATGCTGGTGATGCTGTGACACTCAGGTGATGCTCCGACGATCCCTGACAACTCCTCCCCTCTTATCAGCGAGCTTGCCCCAAGCTCGAATGTGGGGAATTTGGCACGCAATTCATCGATGTCAACCCAAGATGCATCCTCATTGCTGGACCCCTTCCACTTAATCAAGAGCTTAATACCAACCCTGTTGTCCTTCTTGAACACTCGACGACCCAAAACTTCTTCTGGTTCTTCTTCTGATTGTTTCACCCACCATTGTGGAAGCTCTTGTGAGATCTCTGGTAAATGAGATCCGTGGCAGCGCTTCAACTTAGATACATGAAAAACTGGATAGATAGACACATTTTGGGGTAGTGCAAGCTTATAGGCTACTTTTCCAACTCTTTTGATTATACGATAGGGGCCAAAGAACCTAGACGAAAGTTTCTGTGGTGTAGAACCCCGCACAGTGGTTTGTTTATATGGTTGCAATTTGAGTAGTACCATATCTCCTACTTCAAACTCCCTATCAGTTCTCTTCTTGTCAGCAAATCTTTTCATACGATTTTGAGCCATAGCCAAGTTATCTTTCAACAGTTTCAGCACTTCATCCCTCGTCATCAAACCTTCTTCCACGGTTTGCACTGCTGCCGTTCCTTGAACATAATGCAATAGTGTTGGAGGGGGTTGTCCATAAACACCTTCAAAGGGAGTAATACCAGTGGAGACGTGCCAATTTGTGTTATACCAAAACTCCGCCCATCCCAAAAATTTACTCCAACTACTGGGTTGCTGTCCACACAAACAGCGTAGATACATTTCTAAGGCCTTATTCACAATTTTTGTTTGCCCATCGCTTTGTGGATGATACGCTGTCGAATGTTTTAGCTTACATTGTTGTAGAGAAAAGAATTCTCTCCAAAATTTGCTCATGAAGATGGGATCACAGTCACTCACAATTCCCCGGGGCATTCCATGAAGTCGATATACCTGATCAACGAACACTTGTACGATGGATTCTGCGGTATATGGATGTGCTATACCAATGAAATGTGCATACTTCGTCAATCGATCGACTACTACCATAATTGCATTTTTCCCTCCACTCTTTGGCAGACCTTCGATGAAGTCTAAGGATATCTCTTCCCATATTCGCTCAGGAATTGGTAGGGGACTCAACAACCCCGCTGGAAACAGAGTCTCATGTTTGTTTCTTTGGCAGATGAGGCATTCTCGTATCATCTTTTTCACATCCTTGGTGATCCCCTCCCACACAAAAGTCCTCCTTATTCGGTGAAGTGTTTTGTGAAACCCAGAATGACCTCCGCTGCTGGAAGAATGATGGTCATTGAAGATCAATTCCCTTATTGTACCTTCGGGACTGATGAGTATTCTGCCTTTACGAAACCATAGCCCATCGACTAGTTTGTATTTTTCTTCATCCAACTCACCTCTACTCTGTTTCTCTCTGAGCTGTTGGAAATATGGGTCTTGCTCAACCATCCTCTTAATATCATCAAGCCACTGGGAAACTACAATCATCAGCTCATTGTAAGCTCCCTGGTCTTCTCTTTTCCTCGACAAGCTGTCTGCAGCTGAATTCAACACCCCTTTCTTATATTCTACCTTGAATGTGAGTCCAAGCAGCTTCCAAAGCCACTTTTCCTGAATCTCCGTATTGATTTTCTGTTCTAAGATGTACTTGATACTTTGCTGATCAGTACGGATCACAAACTCACTTCCCAAGAGATATTGGTGCCATTTCTTCACTGCTTGCAGGATGGCAATCACTTCTTTCTCGTATGTGGATAGTACTAGCTGTCTCCCCTTTAGTGCTTGACTCATATACGAAATTGGATGTTTATCTTGCATCAATACTGCCCCTATTCCCTCCTTCGATGCATCGGTCTCAATGACGAATGTTTTGGAGAAATCAGGAGCTTGCAATACTGGTGTTGTGGTCATCGCTACTTTGAGAGCTTCAAATGCCTGAGCTGCTGATTCCAACCAACAAAATGCGTTCTTCTTGAGGAGCTGCATCAAGGGGGCAGCGATAATGCCATAGCTTCTTACAAATTTGCGATAGTACCCTATTAATCCCAAGAATCCTCGTAACTCCTTCACCGTACGTGGCTCCGGCCACTCTTTCACTGAGCTAATCTTGGCTGGGTCTACCGCTATCCCTTCACGACTGATGATGTGTCCCAAGTACCCCACTACCGTTTACCCAAAGCTGCACTTTGCTGCTTTTGCAACCAGTTGATGTTTCTTCAATACGGTGAGTACTTGCTCCAAGTGTTGCAGATGGCCTTCCCATGTGGGGCTGTAGATTAGGATATCGTCGAAGAATACCAAAACAAACTTCCTCAAGAACTCACCAAAAATAACATTCATGAGGTTTTGAAATGTCAATGGGGCATTTGTTAAGCCAAAGGGCATCACAACGAACTCAAAATGACCATGATGCGTTCTAAACGCTGTCTTGTGAATATCTTCATGATTAACTCTGATTTGGTGATATCCTGAGCGCAAATTAATTTTGGAGAAAAATTGAGCGCCATTCAACTCATCTAACAGCTCATCTACTAGGGGAATGGTGAATTTTGCCTTCACCGTTTGATTATTGAGAGCTCGATAATCCACACACATCCGCCACCCTCCATCAGCCTTCTTGACTAATATAACGGGAGAGGAAAAAGGGCTGCTGCTAGGTCGAACTAATCCCGCGTTCAACATCTCTTTCACTTGTTTCTCAATCTCAGCTTTGTGAAAATGAGGGTGTCTATATGGCTTAAGACACACGGGCTTCTGGCCTTCCACTAAGGGAATTCGATGGTCGACATCTCTGTAGGGTGGTAAGCTCAACTTGGAGGTGAAAACTTCGGGGAACTGTTGTAATATATTCTGGATTCCCATCGGAATTTAGGGGTGTGCATTGTACTCGTCTTCACTACAATTTCTCATCTGCAACATGTAAGCCTGACATATACTATTCCTTGAACTCCATAGTTCTGATGCTTCAATCATTTGGAGTTGGGGGGTTCACAACACCTTGCAATTTCTTCTTCACTCCTTCCACAATAAACTCCATCGTCAAGGAATTGAAGTCCATAGTAACTGGTCCTAGAGTGCGCAGCCAATGTGCTCCGAGAACCATCTGTGTTGGTCCGAGTGGAAGAAGTAATATATCAGCCTTCAATTGGACTCCTTGGACTGAAAATTTCACATTCTCTACCCTCCCTTCGCTATGCATTACTTCACCATTAGCAACCGTCACTCTAGACTTGAACTCCCGATCGATTGGTAGATTTGCCTTCATCGCTGTCTGAGAATCCAAATAGTTATGGGTGGATCCGGTGTCTATCAAGATGTGTACTTCTTTGTTGCCTATTCTTCCCTTCACTCTCATAGTGTGGGGATAAGCCTGGCTACCAACCAGCGCATGGAGAGAGATCTCAGGGTGTTCATGTGTGTGAATAGGAGTTTGGAAGTCATAGGAAGTTTGTACCGGTGGTGTATGGGTATGGTTGGGAATTTGGTTTGTTGAGGGTGATCCTGGGAATTGTTCCCATGTCTGGATAGCATCAAATTCAGCCTCCTCTTCCCCTTCATCATCATCACAACCTTCAAGATAGTAAAACTTCTGTGCCTTACAGTGATGCCCTTGAGTATACTTCTCGTCGCAATTGAAACACAATCCCTTCGCCCTCCTTTCTTTCATTTCTGGAATGCTCAATCTCTAAGGGAAGACATTAGCAGTAGAGGTGGTAGTGGTATTGGGTGTCGACAGGTTTGATGCTGTAGGAGTGTGAAAGCTTCTTTGGTTGGAATGTGTTGCAGGAGGAGTAATTGAAGTGTTGTTTCTGGATGTGAATTGTATTCTATGGTTCTTCTTAAGGCATGAGATCTTCTCTTCATATCCCCTCGCCAATCCGATGGCTTCATTAACGTTTTTGGGCCTCTGCGACTTCACGTCCCACCTTATTTCATCCCTTAATCCACTAATAAATGTACTGAGATAATGGCTCTCAGTCCAGTCTTCTACAAAATTAGAAATACGATCAAACTCAAGTATATAAGCTTCCAAATCTCCCTTTTGCTCAAGTTTGGATAGTATTCCACTATAATCATGAAATTCCGTAGGCCCAAACCTCGTAAGGAGCTCTTCCAAGAATCGGGACCAAGTGATGCTATTGATTTTGGGTTTAATGTGTCGACGAAACCATTGAGCTAATCTTCCACGCAAGTTCAGCGATGTATACCTCAGTTTTTGCTCATCAGGAATTCCGTAGAATTCGAGGAATTGTTCTACCCCACAGATCCATTCTGTTGGATCCCCTTCTTGAAAGATTGGGAACTCCACCTTAAATGGAGTTCTAAATAATCCTCCATGCTCACTCACTCCAGATACATTCACCATAGATGGGTTCATAGATGGGTTCAGAGAAGTACCACTGTGCATCGGATTTGGAAGGAGAGGTGGATTGGTTAAGCGATTTGAGAGTTGTTGCAGCATAACTACCATCGCGTCTAATCGAGCGTTCACCTTCGATTCCATTGTTACGAAGCGCTCATTGATGCCTGTCGCGATTGATTCCACCCGCTCAGTAAGGTACCCCGTCTTCAGCTGCACTTCCACCATGTGGCTCTGGAGATCTGCTACGTCCCCTTCTAAGGTTGCGCTTCCCTCATCACGTCCATCACTATCGATCGGTTCTAGCTCTGATACCAAATTGTCAGAATTCTGACCTCGTCTAGATCTGGGTCTACCCATAACTGAGTTTTTGGAGAAGAAGAAGAGATTGGGAGGAAGAAGGAGAGATTGGGAGGAAGAAGAAGAAGAGGAAATTGGAGAAGAGAATTGAGATATTTTCTTATATTCCTTCTAGAATCGATTACAGCCTATATATAGGCAAGGGAAGGCCGTTACACTATCAGCCAATTTGGGATTTACATACACTACGCACTCTTCCGCCTTCCCGCCATCTATACCCTTCAATTACAATAACGTGCGTATAGCACGTAAACTACTGATACTCAAATATCCTACTGATACTCTGCTACAGACTCTTATACTTTGAACCCATTTTGATCCTCTCATCCACCCAACTGTGTGATGATGCTGGTGATGCTGTGACACTCAGGTGATGCTCCGACGATCCCTGACAGAGTTTGACCGTTGACTCCTGCCGTTCACCTGCAAAAAGTGCGAGACACCGGGGTTGATCCCGGCGACGCACCCTAATGGTGGTGGATGGGCAAAAGATTGATTACCTCCTAATGGTGGTGGATGGAGGTATTTATAGCCGCCTTTGGGATCGAATTAGGTATGTAATCCCTGTGTTTAATAAGGAATGTAATCCCTAATTCCCAGTAAAAGGATGTATATGAATCAGGGCCGTTGATTAGGATTAATCAGAAACCCTAATTCTATCCTGCTGGACCGGGTTTGCAGCGGGAAAAAACCAGTACCCGATTGGAGGTGGATCCGTTCGCGGGAGTGTATATCTATGGTCTTCTCCAAAACTTGGAAAAATCTCGCAAAGATACAAGTCTAAAGACAGACTCGCTATCTGAAATAGTGAGTTCATTTACTTGAAATGTGTATAAGTACACTGGCTATTTGAGATAGCGAGTTCAAGTGTGGTTGTACTCATTTTTTTCAGAAAAATTTGAAAATGTAATTTCTACTTGAAACGTATAGACATACACTGTATAGACATACACTCGTTATCCGAGATAACGAGTTCATTTGAACTAGACTTGCTATCAAAGATAACAAGTAGGCCAGTTTAGTAAATAGTTTCGAAAGTGGGTCAGTTTGGTAAACACTTTCAAAAAGTGGGTCATTTTGGAAACAAAAATCTCGTCTTTGCTATAAATCTTTTCATAATAATCTGTATGATTCGAACTTTCGATCTCTTGCCATCCGCTATACGGATTTAACACTAGCATCAATTGATTTTGAAAATTTGTGATGTCGTCCCCAAAAGATATACACTGTAGCAATTGCACGGCTGCACTATAGAAACATCCTTTTCAAGGAAACTAAGCCTGCACCACTGGAGAATATCTCTGAATAATTCTACTTGTTCAGGGGGATCTTACTAAATGCGGTGCTTCTTCAGGAACAATATCCTTCAAATCATTTTTGATATAAGAATCAGAGAATTTCGAAAGTCATAATATTGCATTCGGAGCAAGAGAATGTACAGGTTCGACAATTATGATTTCGGTATCCCGGAGTAGCAGTTTCCCCCTCTAATCTCACAAAATTAACAGCCACATACATAGTGCTTAATATGGGTTAGTCGGCTAAAGTGCATGTATTCCTTGATTTTACCTTATTACTACATATTTTTAGCCAGCTTCCTCCTTAAAATTAGTTCTATAACATCAACTGCAGGTTTCCATCTAATCACCAACAGTATATGTGATAAAGGAAAATATGAAATAACCACAAATCCGATTAGTGTTTCATCTCTTCTCAAACAATCTTTTATATTATATTGAGCTGGAGTCTTGTGACTCTATCCGTGTTATCAAAAATAAAAATTCTTTTCTGAAACAAGCATTCTGATTATTTTGAGAATGATCCGTATCCTGATGCAAGCCAGCAAGATTTGAAATTCAGACCTCTTTACCATTAAAAGGCTTTAACAACTGCATCAAATGATTTTGTGATGTTATTCCCAAAATACATGCACTGTAGCAATTGCATTGTTGGACTGTAGTCAAAATCATTTTGGAGCAAACTAACCAGCACCATTTGAGAAATTCTCTGAATAATTCTATTTGTTCTGGAACATCATACAATGGTTACCACTTGCCTCCAATTTCCTTCAAATCAGTTTTAACGTAAGTATCGAACAAGAAGTCGTAATATAACATTTGCCATAAGAAAAGTTCAGGCTCAACAATTATGAAGAGGTATAACTGTATAAGAAAGTACCAGTTTTTCTCTCCAAGCTCACAGAATTAACCATGCATTGGGCAATTTCCACTGATTTTTGCTCATTTTATTTTTCTTTATCTAATGTAATTTTGAAGACGATTCCTTGATAATCATAACGCATATCAAAGGATACTACACATCATAATGGAAATCTTGATCCATTTTGGATGCTATAATTGGCTATGGGCTTGTAAACATGCAAATTTGTGCAGTTCTGATTGGAGGCTAACTTCATCCCTCAACTTGACTTCTTTTTGTACCTCAAGCTAGTTTTTTTGGAGGGAGTTGGAAGTACGGCTTTTTAAGTTCGTAATATGTCCATGAACAATTGATTTGTATTGCTCTTTATTACTGGCCATATGGCTTTGTATATCGATAAAATGAGCTTCAAGTTTTTGAATGAATTTAATATGAATAATTCCTTGTTGTCTTTTTGGGTTCAGTTCTTTCTCTCTTCTAGTAACACTTATATATTTGCTTAATCAATTTTATTTTCTCTTTCCTTTATCCTTTATAAGAAACTGTGTTTTTGTTTTGGACTATAAAATGGGTACTACCAAAACATTCTTCTTCCTGAAACAGTATCGATGTTTCACATATAGGTGGTTGTGTAGAGTTGCATACTATCATTTCTCTTTTATGAATTAATAATAAAAAAAATGGTGATTTATAAGGCAATACCTAGGCCCAACCCATATTTCCAAACACCTAATCAATTGTTCATGGACAAAATCTTGGACGATCTATAGCACAACTTGGATCCTACCAACAAGCCCACATCCTCTTGACCAGGGGGGAAAAAAAGAAACAAAAAAAAAAAAAGAAAAAAAAACAGACACACGCACACAAGCCCACATCCTATAATAAAATCGCTATCAGTACAAATTCAAAACCCTAACCCTTTCCAGACTTTTACTTTTTTACGGTTCTTCATTTATCCTTATCTTCGTTTCCGATTCAACACAGATTTAAAGTACTTCCTCTTCCTGTTTAAATGTAAACAACCCAGAGTATTGATGTCAGGGACACCGGCAGCCCCACCATCGCTAGAGTCACCGGAGTGATATGCAGATTAGTCGACGTCATCATCCTGCGACATTTGGGTCTTCAGTTGTCTGTTTGTTGTCGAGTCTGTTGTCTGTATTGTTTGTGTCTGTCTGTTTTACGTGCATTGTGCACTTAATTGAATAGGTAGTAATAGTGTGCTTTGCACGTGTCTTGTAATTGGGATATCCTATAAATCCCAACTTGTAATATGTTTTTGGATCATGAATGAAAAATCAATCTAGTCCTTCCCCAATCTCTAATTTCTTCCCCCAAATCTTCTACTTCTCAACCCTAGTTCTTCCAACCTTCCCTCTAATGGCAACTTCAAGTTCAGTCAGGAAGCTAATCCCTGACAAAGTGGTATCAGAGCCAACCTTCACCGGAGGCACGTTGACGGTGAAGGAGGGTATTCGTTCATTGAAGGAGGGGATTCGAGCGTTCCATTTGCAATCGAATTTGTTGGAGAAGCGACTCGATTCTCTCAATGAAGAGTTTGAGGTGAGGATGACCAAACTGGAAGAGAAATTGGATGCAATGATGTCGATATTGCAGCAATCCAATCCACAGCTTCTCATTGTTCCTCAGATTCCGATCATTCACCCTCAACCATCCAGCCCACAACCACACCACACGCCACGGATCTCCACTTCTCCATTGTTCTCGATAGCTCCTCAACGGGTTGAAAGGAGGGAGGTAACTAATCCTAACTCCAACTCTTTTAATTCTAAAAGTTATTGTGATGGTGGGAATGTGCTTAGAGCTTTAATTAATGATGGAGTTGTTGTAAATCGTGAAGATTTGTTGACTTTTGAAGCTAAAGTAAAGAGTGTTGAGAAGAATGGTGATGAGACATTCAAGGTGTTTGATGAAATGCTAGAACCAGATAATAGAGAGACAAATCCGGTTAATGAGATGGTTGATGTTGAGAATCAAAAAAATGCAAGTATTGTCAATGAAGAAAATGTAGAACAAAACAAACCAAGGAACATCATGGAAGAAGTTTTCAAAATAAGTGAACTTCAATTAATTCCTTTCCATTTAAGAGGCATGGTCAATCTCACTTCTATGGAGGAGGTTTCCGTTAGTATGGGTATGGGTCTTACTCCACAAAGTTGGTCATGTAGACACCCTTGGCGTTGGAAGAGTGAGGTTTTGAAGTGGGTGAAGTTAACAAGGAAAAGAGCTTTGGGTTGGGAAGGTCTTGTTACCAGGTGTAGAAGTGTTTTCAACAAGGCTAATGTTGTGGTGTTTCAAGGTTCCTCTCTTCCAATGAGATATACTTCACTTTCACTCTTGGACTTTGATGATGGTGTAAGGGTAACTCAAAAGGATGTTGTCAAGATGGGGTTTGATTCGTATTCGTCTACTTGCAATTCCATCATGAGTTTCTACTGTAAATGTGGGCTGATGAATTCTGCACTGAACCTGTTTGATGGAATGCTCAATAGAGATTCAGTCTCGTGGAATGCAGTGATTCATGGGTTCTTGAGTCGGGAGGATTACGAGTTCGGGCTGGGCTTGTTCACAGAAGGTAGAGTTTCCAACTTTGTACCGAATATCTCCACCGTGATCCTTGTTGTACTGGCTTGTTGGAGGCTGGAAGCCATCGATGAGGGTCGGAATGTTCATGGATTTATTATAAAGAGTGGGGTTTCAACGGTTATCTCAGTTCAGAACTCTTTGTTGAGCATGTATGTGAAATCCCAAGACTTGGATTCAGCGCAGAGAGTGTTTGATGCAATGCCGGAAAGAGATGTGATCTCTTGGAGTTCGCTCATAAGTGGGTATGCGCAGTGTAGATCTGCAGTGGCTGCGTTGCAGTTGTTTCAATCAATGTACGTTGAAGGTAGCATCCAAATCGATGGGCTTGCAGTTGTTAGCGTTCTTCAAGCTTGCACTAGTGCTGGGGTATCGACAATGAGAGATTGACTCATGGCTACATCATCCGTTCGGGTTTCGCAGGCGACGTATTTGTAGGGAACTCTCTTATCGATATGTATTCAAAGTGCCTCGAGGTGAACTCTGCTCTTGGTGTCTTCGACCCGATGTCACGAACCAACATTGTCTCGTGGAATACTATCTTATCTGGATTGGTACAGAATGAGAAATGTTTGGAAGCATTAGCAATGATTGATTCGATGTGGAGGGCTGGAATGGAAGGTGATGAGATTACCCTAGTAACTCTATTACACGCATGCAAGAAACTTGGGCTGGCCACGAGCTGCAAGTGCGTTCATTCTGTAGTCATTCGGAGGTTGTTCGATTCCAACAACTTTGTGTTGAAATCCTTATTGGGTGCTTACATGAAGTGCAACCTTGTAGAATTATCATGGAAACTGTTTGAAAGAATGCATAGAAGAGATGTGATTTCATGGAGTACAATGATTGCAGGCTTTGCACACTCTGGCAAACCGAACGAAGCCATCGCCTTCTTCACTGAGATGCAGATCTCAAAGGAAGCACAACCCAATTCAGTCCTTGGACTGATTGTACTTCTCGTTTCACATGCTTTCTATTCTCACACTGCTCTATGCAGTTTTTGGTCAGCTTCATTTCGCAGTCATTCTCAGAGGAAGGGGTTCTATGACTTTCCAATAAAAGGCAATACTTCTTTGATACCCAAGCAAAAAGCCAGAGATACATTTGAACCACTTTTGTCACTAGATGAGAGCAATTCTACCAGTCTTTCCGAGCTTCGAGCTTGGGGACAAGCTCATTTTTAAGGGGGGTGGAGTTGTCAGGGACACCGGCAGCCCCACCATCGCTAGAGTCACCGGAGTGATATGCAGATTAGTCGGCGTCATCATCCTGCGACATTTGGGTCTTCAGTTGTCTGTTTGTTGTCGAGTCTGTTGTCTGTATTGTTTGTGTCTGTCTGTTTTACGTGCATTGTGCACTTAATTGAATAAGTAGTAATAGTGTGCTTTGCACGTGTCTTGTAATTAGGATATCCTATAAATCCCAACTTGTAATATGTTTTTGGATCATGAATGAAAAATCAATCTAGTCCTTCCCCAATCTCTAATTTCTTCCCCCAAATCTTCTACTTCTCAACCCTAGTTCTTCCAACCTTCCCTCTAATGGCAACTTCAAGTTCAGTCAGGAAGCTAATCCCTGACAATTGACCCATTAGCAGAATCTTGTATTGGGGTTTACCACTATTGTCCACTATTTGCATGCACAATATGCACGCACACACATCTTTGGGATAAGGCCCATTTGATGTAGAGTTATTTTGCCCTATCTTTGCTGCATATTGGGATTCTTCTCATTATTTCACGCATGCATGTATTTGGTCAATCTTATAAACTCATTTTGCCCTGTATCTCAGTTACTGTTTTGTTTTGTTTTGTTTTGTTTTTTGATTAAAAATGACCGCTCTCGGTCACCTGTTTCATTAAAAAGATTTTAAAGAAATCAAAATATTACAACCAACATAAGTTCCATCTAGATTCGCAAATCTAGACCTCCAAAAACATCCAGATACATAATAATTACAATACCACCATCCCCTCCATACATGAGATCAAAACAACCAGTCTATAGTCAGATATCATCTCCGTCTTCCTGTCATCCTCTCGACTGGCATTCCCTCCACTGCATGTTTGTTTACCTTACTCAGAATCCTCCATGCAAATCCTCTTTCTAGTCCCTGTTTGACCTGCCCACGCGACAATTAGGAAACTTGTTTTATGCAGTCTTACATGAAAAGAGCAACAATTATTACGAAAGCATGCATCATTCCTATCTAGCCACAGACTCCACAAAGCTGCTGCTACCGATATATCGCACATGACACAATATTCTTTCCTAATGTTAGTTTTTCTCCAGCACGTACCCCCATAGGTCCCCTAAAACGTTTGGCAGCTGTAAGGTCCCAAAACATAAAATCAAAACTTCCCATAACAATTTCGCTTTCGGGCATCGTAGGAAAATATGCGCGGTGTCCTCTTCTCCCTCGGTACATCTAGGGCATTGAGTATCAATCTGTATGTTACGACTCTTAAGATTCATCTTTGATAGAATCACGTTATTCATAGCCAACCAAAGAAATACCTTGATCTTGTTAGGTACTCTCGCCTTCCAAATTATTTTCGCCTCCTCGTTTCTAACACCCCCATCATTGTAAAAGTTGTACATGGATCTGACCAAGAACAGTCCAGAGGCTTTTAACTTCCAATACCTATCATATCTATCCCCCTATTGACCGTCACTCCATCATCCAGTAGGAGTTTGAGATGAAGAAGTTGTTAATAACTTTCATCAAAAAGAAATCCCTCGCGCCTGAGCTTCACAGACCCGTATTTCCAAATATCCGAAACTAAAGTGTTATCCTCTTGTGACTCCTTCGCCAGTTTTGGAAATAGTGCTTGCAGCGTATTCTCTCCCACCCGCTTGTCTTTCCAGAACCTGATGTTGTTTCCATCACCCAGCTTGTTGGAAGTGTTAGTGTGGAAATCCTCCCCCACTTTCACGATCCCCTTCCACCCAGCTTGTAGGAAGTGTTAGCGTGGAAATCCTCCCCCACTTTCACGATCCCCTTCCACATGTGAGATTTTTTTTCCGTGCTTACTTCTTCCCCCAAATCTGAACCTTTTATGTCTCCGGTACATAAGGAACGAGTTACCCCACCACACCTTGCGCTGCATTTGCATCTTCCACCACCACTTTGCTAAAAGTGCTTTATTCATGTCTCATAGATTCACTATTCCAAGTCCACCGAATTCCTTCTTTTTACATACCCTACCCCACCTCACCAGGTTTAGACCTTTACTTCCCTCTTGGTTTCCCTTCCACAGAAACCTCCTCCTACACTTGTCGATTCTCTGGATCACCCAAGTAGGGATCTCATAAATAGACATCAGGCACGTTGGAAGGCTACTTAGGACCGAGTTGATCAGAACAATTCTTCCCCCCAAAGATAAGAACTTCCTTTTCCAGCCGTCTAATTTTCTCTCTATTTTTTCCACAAATGGAATCCAATCTTCCATTAGTAGTTTACCTGGTCTAATTGGCATTCCCAGGTTTTTAAGTGGATACACCCCCTTATCACATTGAAGCACTTCTGGGATCCTTGAGATGGATTCTCCTGACCCACCATAAATCTCCAAAATCCTACTCTTTTGAAAGTTAACAGTCAACCCAGACCAAAGTTGAAAACATCGTAGAATCACTCTAATGGCCCGCTTCCTCCATCCTCGAAACCCCAAACATGAGAGTATCATCTGCATAGTGTAGAATTGACAACTTATCAGGGCAACCTTTGACCTTGACCCCATTGATAATCCCCGTCTATACTCCTTTCCTAGCCATTTCGGCCAGTCCATCAGCGATGATCGCAAATATCAAAGGTGATAAAGGATCCCCCTGTCTCAACCCTCTCCTGCATCTGATTTTCCTACCTAGTTCCTCATTAAGTCGAATGGTCGATTTTCCGTTAGTAACACACATCTTCATCCAAGATCTCCATTTAGGTCCGAATCCTTTAAGATCAAATGCCTCATCCACGCAGTCCCACTTGACCGAATCGTATGCTTTTTCGAAGTCCAACTTCAAAATAAAACCATCTACCTTCGATCTCCTTGTTTGCTCTGAATACCATTTCGTGGACTGAGGCAATACTGTCCGTTATGTCTCTACCCTTTAGAAATCCGCTTTGAGACTGATCAATAATATCTGCTAAGTTCGGTGACAATTTGTTAGCAAGCACTTTAGTGATGATTTTGAAAGACCCATTGAGCAAGCTGATGGGTCTGAGGTCTTTCACCCTGAGGACCTCCGCTTTCTTTGGGATGAGGACAATGTTAGCGTAGTTAAGTCTATCTATTTGTGCCACTTCCTCAAAAAATTCCTCAAAGATGTCTAGGATGTCATTCTTCATGATCGTCCAATATAAAGAGTAGAAAAGAATCGAAAATCCATCTGGCCCCCGGGCTTTGTCCTGTCCCAAGCCTTTAATAGCTCTAATATCCTCCTCCTCTGTGAATGGTCCCTTAGTTACTATTGTTGCATGTCCAACTTCTGATTGTGATTAGATAGTGAAAGGGCTTTAAAATTAGAATGCATCTTAAGAAGTATGCATCTTAAAATTAGAATGCATTTTCGCCCTCCTTTGGGTTTGTGTTATTAGCCTATTATCATCACCATCATGACAAATTACTATTTGATCATTTCTAACTTTATCCTCTACCTCTTATTCTAGATCTGTGTTGCTTTTTAATATCTGTTTTAAGCCCTTTTGTTGAGTCCAGGTAGGACTTGGTCTTATTGCTTCCTTGAGTGAGCCCTGCTAGTGCTCCCTGGTGCTGTTACTGTTGCTGTGGGTGCTTTTCGACTGTCTGCTCGGCTGGTTTGTTTCTGAGCTCTCTCATTTTTCAGATCAGTCGGCTGATTGGCGGCAAGATCGCGGCTGCAGTGTTCTTATCTGATCACTTTGGCTGTATACCCAATCTCATCTTTAGACGGATTGAAGGCGCCAGAGTTCACTTCGCGGCATCATTTCCTGTGTCCTGATCCTTGACGTTTGTTTAGTTAGGAATTGGCTATCTGTATATATTTTGGTTTATACCAGCTTTGTATCTATGGGTTACTTATGGGTTTTACCTCTTGTAAAGCTTGTTCTCTGTACAGTCTTTGATTATAATAAATGCGTTTTGATGCGGCTGGAGTCGAAAGACTCTATCCTTTCTCATCCAAAAAAAAAAAAAAAAAAGAAGTATCCATCAAACACTGCCGCTTAAAAACAAATTGTCACCTAACTGAGACCCTACTCGATCCACCACCATCTCTTATCGCGATCTACCAACTAATAGTTTCGTTTCAAAATACTTTTCAAGCTGTATTTGAAGCACATGGCATTCGTAACGGGTAGCCCATATGGCCATATCATCCCAATAATAATCTATCAAAATTTTGAAAATTGATTTGAACCAAGATTACTGCAAAAATTATGACCGAAACAAAGATATAGAGTGCAACTTTACTTCATATTTAGATACCAAACCTGTGATTCTGATTCCAAGCAGTTCTAGACTTATAGGCATAGCTGCATGTAAAAATAACAACAACAACAACAACAACAAACCAATCAACTATTGGATAATCATATTATCTTCTCAAAAGGCTTTAAAAAATTAACTAAATTAAACTAAATAAATAAATAAATAAATAAATAAATAAATAAGATGTATACAAAAGTTCTGAATTGGATAAATTCCCCCCCCCCCCCCCCCCCCCCAAGGTATTGATCTTGGGGCAGAAAATCCACCAAAACTGAGCATTTTATCCCCCTAAGCTTTGTTTTCCGTTGAACTCTGAAAAGGTGTTATTTTTCATATGAAATATCTAATTTGTCATCCAAAACTTGCTACAAAAATGTAAACATATTACTTTTTTTTTTTTTCTTTTGATGAGAACATATTACTTTTGTTAAAGATTTTTTTTTGCAGATAAGTTTACTATAGATCTGAAAATTATTTGATGACTTATTTAAGAATTTTAATTAAATTAATTAACTAAAATAACCAAATGTTAAACATAGAATAGGGACTTTTAGGTATAAAACTTTTTCAAATAACCAAATGTTAAACCTATAAAAGAATGAAGTTAGTCCTTTGCAATGGAAAACAGAAATTAGAGCATCCACAGCCGTGTGTGGTCTAAATATGTATATATGTATATTTTAGCTATGGATTTCGCTATTTGCTGCACTTGTGAGAATAAGCAAAAAATGCATAAAATAACTAGATGTTTCGTCCGGGTTTTAAGGAGGTATTTTTTTTGCAAACAAAAATTGCAAATTTTTTTTGCACCGAGGAACCATTATGGTGATTTGAAATAAAAAAAAAATTTTAAAAAAGGAAATGGGACGAAACATCTTGTTTCGTCTAGCCATTAATTTTGTTTTCTGAGTTATTTTTTTAAAAATTTTTTTCCTTTGGATGAAATATCATGTTTTGTCCGATAATTTTAAAAAAAAAATTTAAATAATCCAGACGAAACATCATATGTTTCGTCACGCAAAATATGCATAATGTTATCCCCACTGCTATGTTTACCTTTCTACTGTACAAAAAATGCCAAAAAAATGTCAGAATAGCAGCCGATTATGGCAGCTACAGTGCCATTTTATGCATAAAATGGAAATTTAACTCACGACTGTGGATGCTCTTAGGGAGATTAACTGCTCAAGTTTAAAACTAAGGGGGATTTTCTGCCACATGGTCAAAACCCCGGGAGGTTAAGTGGAATTTATCCTTCTAAATGATCTTATGCTCGTTATTGATTAGTTTTAAAAATACAACTTTAATTTGCAAAGATGTGTTTGTTGGTGGATACCAATCAGGTCGAAATTAATGAGGGGTAGGGGTTTTGGAGTGTTAGATAGGGTGGTCCAGATTAATGTACTATGAACACAAACAGGTGAATGCAGTTGTGCATTCAAGAGAGATGGGATGCACTGGAATGGTTGGTGGAACTGAACAATGTATAATAATATCTGAATAAATAGTATGAATGATCATTTGAAATTTTGAATTGGAAATGACAAATGTTTGGAAGATAATGATGAATAAGGGAGGAGAAGTGACTCTTTTGTTTGGTTTGCTAATAATAAGTGTGTCCTTTGCTTAGGCCTATGTAGGAGCTGGTCTAAAATAAAAGAATAATGTGAAGTTAGTGTGAACCACCTTCAAGATTTGATCACATTCTATGTGATTTGAATCATTATTATGTTTCTACCAATTTAGTTATAGTACTAATTAATAAGGTTCCAGTTGAAGTGTTTTATCTATCATAATCATATAATTTTTACTAAAGAGAAAGGAGGAAGATAGGAACCATGTTTCACTAAAACGAGAGTAACAAAACATAGCCAGGGGACCTAAGAAAAGATCGACAAACAATCAAACAAATTTCAACTTACTTCTAACAAACAACCATCATGTTTTGTTTAGTTCATAATGAAAATTTTAAGGTACTGTATTCTTGTATACATTTGTACTGTTTAACTTGAATAAGCTTAAAGAGCTATCCAGGTGTTGCACAGATGTGCTGCTCCATTATATGTTGATTGCATAACAAATGATTGTTATGTTTATTAAGGTAAGTAAAAAATTGTAAGCATGTTGATATGTAATGGATTCATCATCCATGTTATGCGTACACCAATGACTATATTGGATTTGGATCCAGTTATTGTTAAATGGATTGTGATCCAATCCAGTAGCCGATCCTAAGTCAGAGCTCATCGAAAGCTCACTGGTTAGAGCTTTCCAAGAAAGAGAGACTACAAAATCAGGCATAATAAGAGTTTCCATCATTAAAAACGGAAAAGGAAGTGTTAGGTTTGGTTTGTTTAAATTATTCTATAGTTGCTAATTGTCTTCTATCCTCTAGTCTATATGCTCTAAACAAGGAGCATGTTTCCAGTAAGAAAGCTCCACACATTTGAAAACAAACACCAACAACAATCATAGTAAACAAAGGAAAAAGAATGATGACTTTGTTCTACCATATATATAGTTCTGCAAATGATTCACAAATTCTGGTTGAATATCATATCCTAACTAAACTAATAGATTTTAATATCTATATAATAAAATATAAAGAAAGCTATCAAGTGGCTCTCCTTCAATCCCCCCAAAATCAAAGGCCCAGATTTAACCTCACAAAACACATTTTCCACCCAAAACTCAAATTCAAATCCCCCCCCCCCCCCAATACTATTCAAACTTGAGCTACATAATTGTTGATTTACTGTTTACAATGCTTTTCATATACTGTATCGTTCTGAAGACGTGCCGTAGGCAGCCCACGGGAAAATCTAGTAACCTTATATAAAGAAATAATGTAACACTCGTCAATCAGACTCTCAAACTCCAACGGATTCCGACATACATTTTACTACTGCAACTTGAGAACTGGGATTATGACTATGACATACATCTTACTATTGCAACTTGAGAATTGGGATTATGACTATGTCAATTAATTTCATTCAAGTAGCGCACATGTGTCTTACAAGTTACTAGGTTAATTAATATGTAAGGGATACTTACGAAGATTAAAAGTCATGTGTAATGCAAGTGATAATTATATAGTAACCAAACTATATCATATACTTTCTATAGCCAATTAAGTTTTTTGGGGGGTTAATATAGCCACTTAAAGTCGGTCGGATAAAAAGGGAGATATTTGTATAGCACAGGAAGGTCAATTAAACCATCTAGAAGGAAGAGAGTGAGCAAAGTCACAGCCAAACTTGAAATAGTTATATGTAGAGCAATTGAAAGCATGGTTTGAGGGAAAGACCATGATGTGGGTTGTGGGTAGGCAAGCTCTTTCCATCTCTGTTTGTGTTCTTTCCCACAACCTACAGCTAATAAGCCACCATAATGGGGGACCCTATAAATACTACTACTTCCAATTGAGATTTTTTTACAAAAATAAGCCTCATTTTCAAACTATATTCTATAGGAGAACCTTTACCAAACTATTTTCATGCATGGTCACTTTTTTGTCACGTCAGCAAAGACCATATATACTGTTGGATATATAGGTACATTCTCAATATAATAGAATATTATTGTGTATAATGTTCTATATAGCAATTGTTGGACCGGGTTGACGGGGCATGGAGCCCAGCACCATAAACCCAGTTTAATCCAATATATACTGGCCTAAAGGTAGTACTCTGTGTTACTCCAATTCATGATAAGCAGGGTATAATATCTCAAACACTAGGGATATTAACCCTAACCCTAATTTCTCATTGCTCTCATCTCTCAAAATCTCTAACAATCATGAGATATTAGTTTATAATTTTTTTAGATTAAGAGAGAGGAGATGTTCACCGTACGTCATTCTCCATCGCCGGCGTCGACTCCCGCCACCATAGGCCACCCAGCGCACTGCCGCCGCCATAGGCCACCCAGCGCACTGCCGCCGCAAGCAGCCACCTAGGCATCAACCTTCTCCTCAATCCCAAGCCCAAACATTGGGTTCAGGATCATCTTTCAGATCCAATTTTCTCATTGGCTTATCATGGTGTTTGGTGTTTGGTGTTCGGACCCAGGGAAGGATCATCCACTGCCAACTTGTTTTAACTCAGATCCAATAACGAACATTGTCATTGGCTGAGATCTTGGTGTATGGTGTTCGGGGTGAGATCGGATCCTTGGTGTGCTTGGTGTTGTTTCGTGTTTGAGCCCAAGATTTGATCCCTTGCAGTGCTAGCACTAGATCAGATCTAGTGCTCTTTGATTGGGTTTAGGTGTTGCTGTTTTGTGTTTGGCCACGGATAGGATCTAAGCTACCGTGTTTCCGATTTAGATCTAACCCTCCACTACGCGATGATTTCCAATAAGATTCGGTCCACTCTAAACTTTAAGATTTGTGCTGCTTTTATTTGTTAAAATTCTGTTTTATAATTTATTAGGCAGTTTTACAGAAAAACCTCCCTATTTACTGAAATTATGCTAGTAGTAATTATTCAGAATAAACATTCTAGATTTTGGAATTTACTATTTATTCCTATAAGATGGAAAAACTTAATCATGCGTACAAGATTCTGAAACTAGAAATATTTGATAGTTCTGAATTTAACAGTTGGAAAGTGAAAAACATAATAAAAGATGTAGATAAAATTTTTGGAGATAGTGCGTGCGGAGCGGAGGTTGTTTTGACTAGATCCAACTATGATTGTACTGGATCATATATAAATTAAAGATAAGTTCTTTACCTGGATATATAGTTTAATTATTTGTTGTTGCTAAATGTTAAAGTTTTAAACTGTGTTAACCGTTGTTTAATTAAATACAAGTTGAACAACTGTTTGGCTATGTGCTAAGGATCAAATATTTATTTTGATAAGTTAAATTATAGTTTTTGACAATAAAGTTGTATCTTCAATAAAATTATTATTAAAATTAAATAGTGCTAATAATTCGTTTAATTGATTACTTTTTAACAATTTGATGAATGTAGGAACTTCAAAGTTACTTACAAATTGTGTGTATTGAAGATGATGGATTTGCGTAAAGGTAGAATAAGTCTGCACTACACATACTTCTCCATCGAATTTGGAAAATACTTCTAACTTAAAGTGTCGATATGATCTACTCTAATCTTTCTTAGTATTTTTATGTGATGAATGTGTTAACGTTTTGTGTGTTTGATCACATGAATGGGAGTTTTAGATCATAATTATTCTCATTTTGAAAACTAACATATTTAGGGTTGTCAAGTGTGCCTTGTCATACTATGTGTATAGATATATTGACAAACCCATCTTTTGCAGTTTTGTGTGAGATTGTATGTTTGTTTATCTAATAAAGATTGATGTATAAGATGTAGAACAAATGTCTGTAACTTAGGAGAGAGCATCTTTTGATGCTGGATATGACTCCATTAGTTACGTTTTGTTCTTTCTCATTCATTGTACTGTGTGTGCAAAGTTGAATTATAACAAGTTAGTCATTATCTCGTTTAGCGTTTTGAAGATGATGAAGAACGAATAAAGAAATGGAATCTTCGCTCAATGTGTTTGAGCATATGGACATTATTATAATCACAAGAGAAAGTAAATAGTTTTGTGAAATGTAATAGAGTAATTTTATATTAACTCATACTATTATTACTTTATAATGTGCTTGTATAATTAATGGCATATGTAAGTTGAGTTTAACAAACGAAGCAATTGACAATAGTAGTTCTAATTTGTGTAGTCCTTGAACACGTCATAATAGGTTAAGACATGTGAACTATATATAAATTGTTTGTCATTGTTAAAACTCATAATTCTGCTAAATAACACCTTATTATAATATGACAAATATAAAATTTGTGCTCAGATTTTGACCATTAGAAAATCATTTAGTATGGTCTCTAAAAGCATACAACTTCTTGAGTCAATACATTCTGATATTTGTGATCTCAGTAGCTTTGTGACTATATGAGAAAACAATTAGTAAGAAGTATTTAGTTACTCTTGGAGATGATTATTGAATGTTTGTCATATATATGGAGGATGAAGCACTTGTTATTTAAATGAATTAAAAAACAAATTAAATGCTAAAATCAAAATGCTTCAGATTTGGTAGAGGTGGTGAATATGTTTTAACATTTCTAGAGAAGTTTGCATTTGGCATAATCTCAAGTGCACTCTATTGACTAGAGTCAAAACGGTATTGATAAAAGTTAGAATCAAATATTTAGTGAAATGTTGATTTCTATATATTATTGACTGTTGTTTGACTTTGTGTAATTATGAGTGATGTTGTATTGTTAATCATATTCCTAATATGTTACTGCACTCTAAATTATTGACACCTTATATACTATGGGATAGAAACACAAACAATTTTGTTAAAGTGAAAACATGTGGTGCAGTACATTTGTAGAGTACATGACCCTAGAATACCTAAAATATGACCTATAACAAATATTTGTATGTGCTTAGAAAGTGCAAAATATAGTTCTATGAACTGATGTTGAATCTATCTAATTGGTGTTAGAAGAATCTAGACTTGCACAGTTCTTTGAGGATGTGTTCATCAAAGATAAATGTATGAAATTATCTAGTCCTACAGACACGATCAATAATCTACAGTTAAAATTAAGAACCAACCTTACTGACACTAAAAATTTCAATGGCAGATGAGCCAAGAAGAGTCTTTAGTAGATAATGAAATGAATTTGTTGTTATACAATAATACTTTAATTTAGTTGATTTGCCGAAATGGGCTAAAACTATAGTAAGTAAGTTGGGTTTTGTAGAAGAAGCTTAGTTTTGAAATGTTCAGTAGCAATTTTAATGCATTTTTAGCAGCTAAAGGATTGACTGAGATAAGTGGGGAAGATTTGTTTGAAGTCTACTCACATATTTGTCATATTGCTACAATAAGTATTCTTTTTGCAATTGAAAATTTTGTTATCATGAAAGATGTTTAAGTTTTGTACAAAAAGTTTTATACTTGAGGTTTTGTATTGAAAAGTTTTATACTAAACAATTTTTTACTGAAAAGTTTGCACTAATATGTTTAGTGAACAAGATTTCAAAATTGGTTAAATCATTGTGTTTTTTTATAAAAAATTTTTTTTAAAATTGAGGCACAAATAATTTGACAAACTTTTAAAGAGCTTGGATTTGAATCAACGTATTCAGATAAATTTCTATAATTCTGTGGAGAGTCAAATAGAAATATTTTCATTTATTTGTATATTGTTGACATGTTTGGCGATTAGAAGTGACCTCTCTATTATAAATGAAGTTAAAACTGTGCTATCCAAAGAATTCAACATGAAACACCTATGTGTTGTGGACACCATATTAGGTATAAGGGTGAGTTTCGGTTGGCAATAGATAACCCTTAGGCTAACTCATCAAACCAATAATGTGTACCAAAAGTGGGGATATAGTGACTGAAAGTGTGTTTTGAAACACCTTATGATTATGATAAAGGTTGACACCTAATGATGGTGCAACTATGATCTGCACTAACAGACAAAACCTTTGAGATAGGTATGATCTGCAGATTCACCAGTAGTCCTATTAATACTTATTGAAGAGCTCTAAGAGGCTAATGAGATATTGGAAAGGTACTCAAGAGTTTGCTTTGTGCTACTCTAATCATCCTTCAGGAATGAATGGATGATCTGATGCATTATAATGCTCAGAATTTGCTGAAAGTCGATAACTAGGGGATATATGTTTACACTAGGAGGAATAAAAATGTTATAGAAATTAAAAGGCAAACAAGCACTATGCTATCATCTATGAAATCAGACATCTATGTGTTATCCTCTGCAGGAAAAAAGGCTTGAGTGGATTAAAGAACTTGTTGCTAGTCATCCATTAAGAAATTTAAGTAACTCTCTAATTATATTCGTCGACTATCAAGCTACAATGCATTGTTGCCCATAACTCACTCAATAATAGTCAGAGAAGTATATTAAGGCTAAAAGTAGCATAGTTGAAATTTCTTATAAATAAAGTGCAATTGAGATAAAATATGGTTAATGCTCCTGTTGACTTGAAAGCAATCTAATTATCAAAACGGGGGGGAGATGGAGTTAAAAGTATTAACATCCAAGTTGTTTTCAAAATTTGAATCTAATTGGAGTCATAGAGAAGTTCAAACCTAAAGCATCAATTTTAGGCAGTTGACATGCTCTAGATAATTTGAAATATTCTATATAAATTTGGTTAATATATAAATTCATTCCAATTTTGATGATGCTATATTTTCATAATTTACTTAGAATCATCTTATTATTCCAAAAGAAAGTGTGAAAACTTGTAAATGTGTTTCTGATGTTTAGAATGTCATTATATCATTCTAATTTTGATGATATATCTCTTTTATGGATTTATGTTTCATTCCAATTTTGATGATAAAGAATTAACCATAATTGATTTGACTGTTCTATCATTTCAATATGAAACATAGTATAGTTTTTGTGTAGAAACTATAATAGTTCTTGTTCTTTATTTTGTTAAAGAAACATGATTGTGATGCTTGCACTATAATTTTGCTAAGCTAATTTTTAATTGCACCGAGTTCTTTTGTGGATTTATATACTTTGTGAAATTTGTTGGAATTCTTAGAGATGTGTCTCTTGATATTCTTGTTTTCAATAAGCTAGCAAAGATGGAGGAGTTGAATATGCCATTATAGATTTCAAAATAATGATTTGCTCAAAATGGAGTAACATAACACAGTTCGCAAGGATAGAGTTTCGGTTTATTTTCCTCAAGAATAAATTAATCACTTGCTTAGTAAAACTTCTATTGAGTTAAGACTCTTGTGTTCATGAGCTTAAAACTCCTATTTGTTCTTGAAGTTTATTTGCTTTGGTTGATTTTGAAACTATAATAGATTTCTTCAATTGGTTTAGTCATTAGGAACTATTCTGTTCTAATATGGTCTTTGAACTATTTGTTGTGCGCGAATACGAATCAAACCAACAATCAAACCAACGCGGAAACAAAGAGAGAACCAGCGAGAAAAACAGGAAAAACAAGCAACACAAGAACACAAGATTTACGTGGTTCGGCAAAACGATGCCTACATCCACAAGGGGCGGTTGGGGTTTCTTTACTATATTCTCCAATGGGCAAACAAAGCCTTTACAAGAGATGACGGCTACAAAATCCGAATTAGGTGTTACAATTTACAAAACCCTAACGGGTGTATTTATAGGGAAACTATTGGGCCTTTCGAATTGGGCCGAATCTGGATCCAAAACCCGCCGACAGTCGACTGGTCCAATTACCAGTCGCCTGGTTCCTTCGGGACAGTCGACTGATCAGTCGACTGCTGCTGCTGTATCTTCAGTCCTTGAAAACTCCTCTGGACAGTCGACTGCTCCTCCATCCAGTCGACTGAAACTCTGAAACTTTCGAACACTGCAGATACCAAATACCAGAATCGAGCCATTATCCTACAATCTCCACCTTGGCGAGATCTTCCAAATCAAATATCCAACAATCTCCACCTTGGTGAAATCTTCCAAGTAGCCCAAGCAATCTCCACAAATACTTCAAAACAACTGCTCATCACCAAATGCAACAAACGAACCCAAACTCCACTTTAGTATGATATCACATACTAAACAAACCAATAGCAAAGTACTATCCCAACTGCCCATGCCAAATTATCAAACATGCAAAATATTAGCCAGGTTCATGCAATGCTTGAACTTGGCTGCCCCAACAACTTTGGTCAACATATCAGCAGGATTATCAGCTGTTCCAATCTTCACCAACTGAATATCACCATCCTTTATCAAATCACGCACAAAATGATAACGGACATCAATATGTTTGGTCCTCGAATGATGAACTTGGTTCTTCGCTAAATGAATAGCACTCTGACTGTCACAGTGTACCTCCACCTTCTCCCGATGAATCCCCAAGCTCTTCAAAAGTCCATGTATCCAAATGGCTTCCTTCATGGCCTCAGCAACCGCCATGTATTCAGCCTCAGTAGTAGACAACGCTATAGTGGACTGCAAATTTGACCTCCAACTTATAGGTGCCCTAGCCATAGTAAACAAATAGCCTGTAGTAGACCGCCTCTTATCTAGATCACCTGCATAGTCAGAATCAACATATCCAACCAATAACCTGCTAATATTGTCATCCCTTTCAAATTTCAAACCCACATCTGTGGTGCCACTTATGTACCTCAAAATCCATTTAGCTGCTTGCCAATGCTCTTTGCCTGGATCATGCATATATCGACTAACCATACTCACCGCCTGAGAGATGTCTGGTCGAGTACAAACCATGGCATACATCAAACTGCCAACCACACTAGTGTAAGGTACATTCGCCATATACTGTCTCTCTTCATCTGTACTTGGAGACTGAGAAGCACTAATTCTGAAATGACTGGCTAAGGGTGTACTGACTGGTTTAGTTTTCTCATCTATACCAAACCGTTTCAGCACCTTCAAAAGATATTGCTTCTGTGTCAAACTCACTGTGCCCTTTGCCCTGTCTCTAGCTATCTCCATCCCAAGTATCTTCTTGGCTTCACCAAGATCCTTCATCTCGAATTCAGAACTCAACTGATTCTTCAAATTTTGAATCTCCTTAGCATTTTTAGAGGCAATCAATATATCATCAACATATAATAACAGATATATAAAGGAATCATTCTGCAACTTCCTGAAGTAGACACAATGATCATACTCACTTCTGGAATATCCCTGCACTTTCATAAACTGATCAAACCTCAAATACCACTGCCTTGGAGATTGCTTCAACCCATAGAGAGACTTCTTCAACCTGCAAACACAATTTTCCTTCCCAGCAATTTTGAACCCATCTGGCTGCGATATATAAATTTCTTCATCTAGATCCCCATGTAAGAATGCAGTCTTCACATCCATCTGTGTCAATTCAAGATCAAACTGTGCTACCAATGCCAACAAAATCCGAATAGAAGGATGCTTCACAACTGGAGAGAACACTTCATTATAGTCTATACCTTCCTGTTGAGCATATCCCTTTGCAACTAGTCTAGCCTTGAACCGAACACTGCCTTTTGGACCTTCTTTCTTCGTATACACCCACTTGCAACCAATTGCTTTCTTCCCCTTTGGTAGTTGCACTAGATCCCAAGTCTTATTCTTATGAAGAGAGTTCATCTCTTCATCCATAGCAACTTTCCAATCTGCATTTTCTGAACTTCTAGTGGCTTCTTTGAAGTTGGAGGGAACTTCATCATCCACAATGGGAAGAGCAAATGCAACTGTATCTGTAAATCGAGACGGTCGTTTGATATCTCTTCTTTGCCTTCTTACTGCAATTGATTCTTCCTGCTGGATAGGAACTTCTTCATCATTCTCAGTATCAACCACATCATCTTCATCTTGGACAGGAACAGGATTTTCAACTGACAACTTTTCTAACTCCACCTGTTGGAGAACTCTCCTACCAGTCGACTGGTTATTGCCAACAGTCGACTGTCCCGAGCTCCCACTCTTCTGCTGTTCTAGACCACCAGTCGACTGCTCCTGTACACCAGTCGACTGTCCCAAGATTCTGCTACTCACCTGTTGGAGAGCTGTCCCACTCTTCTGCTGCTCACCAGTCGACTGTCCTATACCATCAGTCGACTGTCCCGAGCTAATCATGCTGGTCTCATCAAAAGTCACATCTCTGCTGATTACTAACTTCTTTTGTTCTGGACACCACAACCTGTAACCTTTGACACCAGTACTAAAACCAACAAATATAGCCTTTTTGGCTCTTGCATCAAGTTTAGTTTCAGTTACATGAAAATAAGCAGGACAACCAAATATATGCAAAAAACTATAATCAGATGCAGGTTTACCACTCCATACCTCAATAGGCGTCTTGCCTTCAAGTGCTGCTGATGGTAAACGGTTGACAATGTGGCTTGCATATATAACAGCTTCTGCCCAAAATGTCTTCTTCAACCCAGACTGTGCTAACATACATCTTACCTTCTCAAGTAAGGTTCTGTTCATCCTTTCTGCAACCCCATTTTGCTGTGGAGTCTTCCTAACTGTGAAGTGCCTCTGGATCCCTTCATCTTCACACAACTTCAGAAACGGATCGTTCTTGTATTTCCCTCCATTATCTGACCTCAGAACCTTAATCTTCCTACCAGTCTGATTTTCAACTTTCTTCTTCCAACTTGTGAACAATGTCAAAACTTCATTTTTGTGCTTCATGGTATATACCCAAACTCGTCTGGAGTAATCATCAACAAAAGTAACAAACCAGTGTCTACCACTCATAGAAGGTGTCTGAGTAGGGCCCCAAACATCTGTGTGCACATAATCGAGGATACCCTTTGTCTGATGTACAGTTGTACCAAATTTCACCCTAGTTTGCTTACCCAAAACACAATGTTCACAAAATTCCAACTTGCACCCTTTAGCATCTTTAAGCAACCCTTGCTTCACAAGCCCCTGCAAGGCCTTTTCTCCTGCATGCCCGAGTCGCATATGCCACAACCTAGTAGAGTCGGGAACAACCTGTTTAGGCCTTTCAGTTACACTGGCAGCCTGTCCCAAATATGTTTTTCCCTGCAAGAAAAACAAGTTCCTTTTTCTTTGCCCTTTCATCACCACGAGTGATCCGCTAGTCACCTTCAGAATGCCACATTCACTAGCAAATTTCAATCCACTGGCCTCCAAAGCACCTAGTGAAATCAGATTCTTTTTCAAATCTGGAACATACCATACATCTGAAAGCTCCCTAATAAGACCATCGTGCATTAGCAATTCAATCTTCCCGATTCCTACCTTCTTACAAGGTGCATCATTTCCCATCAAAACTACACCACCATCCATATACTCCAAAGAAGTAAACCACTCCTTTTTCCAAGACATATGATAGGAGGCTGCTGTATCAAGAAACCATACTTCTTGATAAAGTGAGGGACTAGAAGCAAGTGCAAAAGAAAAATCCTCGCCACTTTCTAAATTATCAACAGTCACATTTGCAGTCGAATTTCCCTTATTTCGTAGCTTTGGACAATCCTTTTTCCAATGCCCCCTTTCATGACAGAAAGCACATTCATCTTTGGCCGGTATTTTCCTGTCCTTCGAAACTCCTCTCGATTTGGAACGAGATTTGTTTCCCTTTTTCCCAGATTTGGACTCAGATCTGGTCTCAGTCCTGCCCCTTACAATCAAAGCTTCAGAAGTTTCTCTATCAACCATTTTATCCCTTCTCCTAGTTTCATTATTCAACAAAGCATTTGCAACATCTTCATATTTCACAGTATCTTTTCCATATAATAAAGTAGTTGCTAAATGGTCATAACTTTCAGGTAATGAATTCAACAGAATTAGGGCTTTATCCTCATCCTTAATTTGCTCATCCAAATTTAACAAATCAGCCAATAATTTATTAAATGATTCAACATGAGCATTCATAGACATACCTTCCGTATAGGTGAAGCGAAAAAGTCTCTTCTTCAAATACAGCCGATTCTCCAAACTTTTCCTCATGTATTTGTCTTCGAGTTTCTTCCACAACACCGCAGCAATGGTATCCCTCATCAAATCATACTTCTGAGCCTTCTCAATAAAGAGCCGAATAGTCCCACACGCAACTCGATTCAACTTCTTCCAATCTGCTTCGGACATATCCTTTGGTTTTTCTACTTCCAAAGCAGCATCTTGTTCTTGTTGAACAAGAACATCCAACACCTCACATTGCCACATCCCGAAATTGTTTGTCCCATCAAATTTTTCAACTTCAAATTTTGCGTTGTGAATCGTTGTTCTTGACGAACTTGATCCCACAACATCCTTGGTTGCATCTGCATCTCCCGCCATCTCCCTCTAGGTCGAACCAACAGCTCTGATACCACTTGTTGTGCGCGAATACGAATCAAACCAACAATCAAACCAACGCGGAAACAAAGAGAGAACCAGCGAGAAAAACAGGAAAAACAAGCAACACAAGAACACAAGATTTACGTGGTTCGGCAAAACGATGCCTACATCCACAAGGGGCGGTTGGGGTTTCTTTACTATATTCTCCAATGAGCAAACAAAGCCTTTACAAGAGATGACGGCTACAAAATCCGAATTAGGTGTTACAATTTACAAAACCCTAACGGGTGTATTTATAGGGAAACTATTGGGCCTTTCGAATTGGGCCGAATCTGGATCCAAAACCCGCCGACAGTCGACTGGTCCAATTACCAGTCGCCTGGTTCCTTCGGGACAGTCGACTGATCAGTCGACTGCTGCTACTGTATCTTCAGTCCTTGAAAACTCCTCTGGACAGTGGACTGCTCCTCCATCCAGTCGACTGAAACTCTGAAACTTTCGAACACTGCAGATACCAAATACCAGAATCGAGCCATTATCCTACACTATTTGATTATTTTGGTTTAGTCTCATTTGAACTATTAGAGCTATAATTGATTTAGTCTATGAACTATATTCTTCAATGATTGAATGATATAACAGGGTATTTGATGTAAAACTAACCCTAAAATAAAAAATTTCCAAGATTCTTAATAGATTAATTTTACCAACACATGGTGCGGATCAAAGTTAGAATTTTTAAATAATTAATTGGTGTGATGGATTTTCAAGAACTGAATCATGTTTAACAATCCCAATTAATAATTCAACTCTACAATCAATAATTAAATCCCAAAATGTTCTTAACAAGTAAAAGATTCAATATTGATTTGTATTCTAATTAGGCAAGTGGAACGCTCAATCTCAATATTTGTGGGTGACCGAATATCAAATAATATAATAGAGATGAACGGCAGTATAACACAAATATTTTAAAATGGAAAGAGTATACCGAGAGTTCGAAGACCAATAGCGACAATCGAAGAGGTAACTACTGTTGGAATGGTGGATGGCTGGATCTGGTGATGGCTGGCAGCGCGTCAGGGGCGTCGAGCGGTGCTGAGGGTGCTGGCGATGACTGCGAGCGCTGCAGTTGGTCGAGGGTAGCGAGGGGTTGCTAGTCGATAGTCGCAATGGTGAGGAAGGGAGGACTGGCCACACAGGGGGGTTGCGGTGATGGAAAGGAGTCGACGGGGTTGCGATGAAGGTTGCGGGTGGTCGGGATTGACGACGATGAGGAGGATGGAGACGAGCACAGGGGATTGCGGGGTGGTGATGGGTTTCGACGAGCTAGAGGAGAAGCTGAGAGAGAGGGTCGGGAGGTAGAGGATGAACAGGAGAATGGAGGATTGGGAGTTGGCGGCTGAGGCTTTTGGTGAATAGGGTGATTTTGTAATTGGGAAATTAGGGTTAGGGTTTGTAATGGATTTTTGGGATTAGGGTTTAATTGATTTGGGAAACTTTTTTAAATTTAGGGATAGATTTTAGAGTTTATCACAAACCCTAAAATTGTATTAGGATTTATCACAAACCCAAACAAGTTGGATCTCAATTGTATCACACAAAGGAGAAAATGAAGAGCAAAACGCAACACAATAATTTTTTTAATCAATAATGGCATATCTTTATTATTAATCTCAAGGCCTATACTAAGCAGTTAAAATCCCCGATTATCCCCGATTAATCCCCAATTAATTCCCGATTAATCGCTAATCGGAGACTAAGCAATTATTTTTTTAGCGATTTATAATATTTCAATAGTTAGCGATTTGATCGGGAATAATCGGCCGATTAGTGGTTAATGAACGATTTTAAGTGGCCGATTAATCGATTAAATCTCCTCTAATTTTTATGATCGTTTGCATTATTTGGGCTCAATCCGTCCCAAATTCAAAATCCAAATTCAAAATTCAAACCCCTTCCAGTCCCCGTGCAAACTCAAATCCGACATATCGCCGCTCTCTTCTTCCTCGTGCAAACCCAAACCCAAACTGATTCTCTTCTTCTTCCTCAAGCAAACCTAAACCTAACCCGTCGTCGCTCTCCCTGTACCATCGCATACTTGACTTGGCCCGCATCTACACCCCCTTCTCTTGTTGCTCGCACTGCTCTTCCTCCCCGATTGTTTTTGTTCGATGGAACCGACCAGCAAATCCGACCCCCCACATTCAGACTCCAAACTCAGCTCAAACCAAGTACTATCTTCATTTTTTCTATAACAATATGTTCATATTGATAATCTCATAATAGTTTTATATTAGGATTTAGGGTTGATACATAATGAGGATATATCTTTTTTTAATTATATATATAACGATTTTTCCGATTTAATCCCCGATTATTTTCCGATTAACCGATTAATCACTAATCGCTCCTAGACCGATTAGTTCCAAAAACCGATTTTAACTACCTAGAGCCTATATATAGGCTCAAAACAAATCATGATACAAATCTCAGAATATTCTCAAAATCTCAAAAATATTAATGCATAGAAAAAGATTACATATGGGTATAATTGCCAAAAACAAATATGGTACTGAAATAAAATCTTAAACTAAATAAAATTGATGACCTCATCATTCTCTCCGGGTGGGAGAGAGCTCGACCCAGTCGAGTCAAAACCAGTGATCCTGTTATGGTGCTCCAAAAGATCTGGATCCAGTTGCGGGAGCTCCTCACGATCACTGCAAGTGCCATCTAACTTCGGCTTGTTCTTCCATCTTACCAAATACTTGTGCATACCACGATCTCTTGTAGAGGTTATTTGATCATCTAAAATATTATTCAATTCTTCTGTCGGTGGGTGAATAGTATCAGGTAGAGGAGTAAATGTGGGAATCTCACCATTATGCTACAGGGTAAGCTCATATATAAGAAAATTTCTAAGGTTGAATTTTGAGCTTTCATAAAGTACTAGATCCTTAATATTGAAAGTCTTACTTATGCCAAAACCTTCAGGAAGGTCAACGACATAGGTACTATCATTGATTGTATGTAGAATCTTAAATGGGCCTGCAGCACGTATGTTCAAGTTCTTAACGGGTCCAACAGGAAACCGTTCCGGATGAATCCGAACCACCACCTCGTCACCATTATCAAAAGTTATAAATTTCTTTCTAGTATCTGCTATTAACTTGTAGTTAAAATTATTCTCATTAAGTTCCTTGAAAATTTCTCTATGCAAGTCCTGAATATGAAATGCAAATGTGGGTGCAGACTTTGTGACTCTAGAATGTTCTAACATATGGATAAAATCTATAGGCTACCAAGTGACTTGGGATGAGATAGGTGACTCAGGTCACTTAATGAAGGTGATTAGACAGACCGAATATAATTGATAGACTGGTCATCCTCTTTTTCATCAAAGTTATCACTTACATTAGATTCATAGGTAAACTCAATGCCGGGCTCATCAGCGATGACTGCGGTACCCTCTACTATATTGATCCTACTTGGGCTGGGGCAGTTTCCAGCAATATGGTCGTATCCCTTACATTTATAGAACTTAGTGAGAGGATCAATCTTAGAATAGTCTCTTTCAGTGTTCTTACCCGTGTTGTCATGTCGAAGTGGATAAAAATTTGAAATATGTTTGTTTGGGTAAGACTTGTTAAGGTACTGAAGAGAGGAGTGCTCAGATCTAGAGGGATCAGGAGGATTCATTCTAGAGGAATGATCCATCGAATCGCTGGACTTGTAATGAGAACTTACTTTAAGAGAATCCATATCGAGGACTAGGGCGTATGCTGCCGTTAGTGAGTCCACATTTCTATAAATTAGCTCGTTCCTAAGGTCAACTCGTAGTCCAGCTCTGAACCTAGAGAGAGTTTGTTCTTCACTCTCTTTAGCTAAAACATTGCACCGAATAAGCAAGTCATCAAACTTATCAACATATTCTTGTGTGGATTTACTTCCTTGATAAAGTTGGTTCCGCGAATTTAGCAATCGGTTGTGGAGCGATAACGGTACATATCTCTCAGTGAGCTTCTCTTTCATAGCTTTCCAAGTGGCTATGGGTGCCAGGTCTCGGCCTCTGCGGGCATGTTCAAAATTGGTCCAATGTTGTTGCGCTTTACCCGTCAATTTCATAGTGACAAATTTAACCTTCAGGGCTTCGCTCATGTCAAACCACACAAAGTAGTGGTCTATAGCACGGATCCAATCAAGGTAAGCTTGGGGTTCCATGTGGCCTCCGAAATGGGGAACATCAGCCTTAATGTTCTTCTTATATTGTTCGTCAGGGTCATGTTCTTGACGTCGATCGTCACGAATATTCCCTTGAGGGATATGACGATTAGCATGAAGCTCAGGGACAACAGTTTGATTTAGTTCCACTTTCTCAAGCCTCTGATTGATATTGGTAAGAGTTGCTTGAATGGCAACTAGGGTAGCGAAAATATCAGAGTTGTCCATTTCAGGTCGGGAAGGTCTAGGGTTTCTAATTGGGTGGTTAGGAAGAGACAAGAAAGGCTCTTCGGGATCTGTGATGGTGCTGCGAAGACGCATTCACCAACGGTGAAAACTAGGGGTCATGTGTGTAGTTTTGTTTTTTTTTTGTTTTTTTTATAAATAAATCTGAAATGACCTAAAATAAAGAAAGAAAAATAAAAGACTACACAATCCTAAATGAATGCAAAAATAATACCTAAATGATGCAAGAACTAGGGTTTTAAGAACCTTCGCTCTGACCAAAATGATGTAAAACTAACCCTAAAATAGAGAATTTTCAAGATTCTTAATGGATTAATTTTACCAACACGTAGTGAGGATCAAAGTTAGAATTTTTAAATAATTAATTGGTGTGATGGATTTTCAAGAACTGAATCATGTTTAACAATCCCAATTAATAATTTAACTCTACAATCAATAATTAAATCCCTAAGTATTCTTAACAAGTAAAAGATTCAATATTGATTTGTACTCTAATTAGGCAAGTGGAACGCTCAATCTCAATATTTGTGGGCGATAGAATATCAAAAAATTTAATAGAAAGGAACGGCAATATAACACAAATATTTAAAAGTGAAAAGAGTATACCGAGAGTTCGAAGACCGATAACGACAATCGAAGAGGTAGCTAATGTTGGAATGGTGGATGGCTGGATCTGGTGATGGCTGGCGGCGCGTTAGGGGCGTCGAGCGGCGCTGAGGGTGCTGGCAATGACTGCGAGCGATGTAGTTGGTCGAGGGCAGTGAGGGGGTGCTGGTCGACAGTCGCAATGGCGAGGAAGGGAGGACTGGCGGCACAGGGGGGGTTGTAGTGATGGAGAGGAGTCGACGGGGTTGCAATGAAGGTTGCGGGTGGTCGGGGTTGACGACAATGAGGAGGAGGATGGACACGAGCACAGGGGATTGCAGGGTGATGATGGGTTTCGACTGGCTAAAGGAGAAGCAGAGAGAGAGGGTCGGGAGGTAGGGGATGAACAGGAGAATGGAGGATTGGGAGTTGGCGGCTGAGGCTTTTGGTGAATAGGGTGATTTTGTAATTGGGAAATTAAGGTTAGGGTTTGTATTGGATTTTGGGGATTAGGGTTTAATTGATTTGGGTTTTTTTTTTAAAATTTGGGGATAGATTTTAGAGTTTATCACAAACCCTAAAATTGCATTAGAATTTATCACAAACCCTAACAAGTTGGATCTCAATTGTAACACACAAAGGAAAAGATGAAGAGCAAAACTCAACACAATAATTTTTTTAATCAATAATGACATATCTTTCTCATTAATCTCAAGGCCTATATATAGGTTCAAAAAAAATCAAGATACAAATCTCAGAATATTCTCAAAATCTCAAAAATATTGTAATGCATAAAAAAAGATTACATATGGCTATAATTGCCAAAAACAAATATGGTACTGAAATAAAATCTTAAACTAAATAAAATTGATGTCCTCATCAGTATTGCCTTGAGAATATAGGAGGAGATTATTGGATACATAAGTATATTCTCAATATAATAGAATATTATTGTGTATAATATTCTATAGGACAACTCGTGCTTTGCATGTGTTATCTGTTAATTGTGGGACCGGGTTGACTGGGCATGAAGCCCAATACCCTGAACCCAGTTTAATCTCATATATACTGGTCTAGAGTTAGTGCTTTGTGATAATCCAATTCATGATAAGCATGGTATAATATCTCAAGCAGTAGGGATATTAACCATAACCCTAATTTCTCATTGTTCTCATCTCTCATAATCTCTAACAGTTACCAACTGTGGCTTCTGCATTTATGAGGCCGCAGATGGGAACTACGCTTCTTTTTAATCTATATAATAAAACACAAAGAAAGCTATCAAGTGGTTCTCCTTCAATCTCCTAAAAAATCAAAGGCCCAGATCTAACCTCACAAAACATATTTTTCCTCTAAAAGTTCCCTCCAAAACTCAAATTCAAATCCCCACCCAAAACAACTCTTATATTTATTTTTAAAAAAATTATCTCTCTCTTTCTCCCACCCTCATCTATTCAAAAAATTAAGAAAATAAAAATTTTAAAACTAGAAAAATTAAAAATTTAAAAGCTTTAAAAATAGTTCAAAAAAATCAAAAAAAATCATATAATATGTTTTTTGCTGGACCCCAAAAATTTCTCATATAAAATGTTTGCTACTTCAATTAATTTGCTCGACCTCCAAAACTATTTTATATGATCAAATAAGGTGCACCGTTTCGAAGACGTGCCATAGGCACGTGTCAACAGGCAAACCTAGTATATATATATATATATATATATATATATATATATATATATATATATATATATATATATATATATATATAATCGCAACTCTCATCTGCGGCTACAGTTTATTTTGTTCATAGTCAAGGTCGCAGTATGTAATTGCGACCTTATCTATACTTATGCTGCAGTTCATAGTTGCAGACTCTCTTTAACATATTCAAGAGACAGAGAAAATATTCCTTAAGTTTTGAGACAGAGAGTAAACTATCGAGTTGAACATGTTAAAGAGATGTCACATTTCCATTCGACCTTATCGTAAGCCTTCTCGAAGTCTAATTTTAGCATAAATCCCGACTTCTTGCGTCTCTTTGTGTCTTGAATTACCTCTTGGAATAATGCTACCCCTTCAAGAATATCCCTCCCTGCAATAAACCCGGTATGGTAGTCCTCAATAGTGTTCCCAATAATCATTTGTAGCCTATTTGCGAGGACCTTCGTAATGATTTTTACCGAACAGTTTATCAAACTGATTGGTCTAAAGTCACCCACCTCTCTCGCCACTTGTTTTTTAGGGATCAAGCAAACATGAGTGTAGTTGAGTCTCTCCAAGTTAAGACTGCCATCGTGGAATGCATTCATGATGTCGATGAAGAAGAAGAAGACAAAGAAACAGATGATGAACCTGAAGACGAATTACAAAATTAAGACGAGAAAGAAGAAGATGAATATGTAAATATTAATATAAATGATAGTAATGATGTCGATGTGAACTTTACTGATGGCTTCAATTATGTCAACGATCATGTTACCGAGGAAATGACACAAAGTGCGATAGTAAATCATGGTCCACAAGAGTCATCTGGTTCATCCACCGTAGATGAATTCTATATTGGGCAAGAGTTTCAAACTAAAGAATCGATTCAACATGCGGTAAAGTTATACTTCATCAACAAACATCGGGCATTTATCACAATGAAATCTTCACCAACCATATCTGTTGTAAAAGTAAATTGGCCCCGAGAAAACGTTCACTTGAGGGATGGTACAAATCCCACCGGTTGCAAGTGAGGATGGTTGTCCGTGGAGATTGCGTGCAATTGTTCCGAAGGGCCGGACCAATTTTGTGGTTAAAAAACTAGTAGGGCCGCATACATGTGTGAATCCGGCATTGAATTAAGACCACTGCAAAGTTGACGCTAAACATGTATGCAATTTGATTATGAATGTTGTGAAGGCTCAGATAGAAATTACACCGCGGGTCATTATTGAAATAGTCAAACTTCAATTGAATTATCAGATATCTTATAGGAAGGCTAGGATTGCAAAACAAAAATCTATTATGTTCCTTTTTGCTTTTTTTTGGGCTTCTTCTCATTCTTCTTTGGCGCCTACAGTAGAGATCGGAGGTATTTGGCCCCCAAAAAGGATTTGGGTTTTAGATTTGAGAAGTTGTACGAATCATTTAAAGACGCGTATACTAAATTGTCTTTACTTCTATCAGCAATATAAGCAGCAAATCCAGAAACTGTTGTCCATTGGGATAAGTATGATTCCGGTCTGGGCGAAGAAACATTCAGGAGTGTGTTTTGGGCATTTGGTGCTTCAATTGAAGGGTTCAAGCATCTGAATTGGGTTTCAAAGAGAGTAAAGTGAGATGAGTGAGATAGCGAGCTTTAATAAATAAAATCTCAAACGACACACGATAACCCGGTTAACGCGCCTGGTATAAAGAGGCGCGTTAACGGGTTAGCATGCCTATACTTGGGGTTTTTATCCTACACCCCTACTGGAGGATAAGCTCCCCTAGTGTCCCATCTATGAATGCTAATCCCATTAGCGCGAGTGGTATAAATACGTGCGCTAACGGAGTTAGCGTGCCTATATTGGATGACTTTTGTAGAACCCCGTATTTTTAAAATATTATTTTTAAAGGTTTATAAATGACTAAAATGATTTTTGGAGAATTTATGAATATTTTCGGAAAAATTTATCTTTTTACACGTGCAAAACACGTGCAAATACTTTCTTGAGAAATTTGAAAGTCAAGTTTTCTTCATGAAAAATCATTATTTAATATTTGGGATTTATTTAGTATTTTTCCAGATTTTTCTGAAATTAATCGGAACTATTTGCAAATTTTGAGAAAAGAATGACCTTTTTGCAAATTTGTCATTTTTAGGGGTTAAGATGTAAAATGTACTTTCTGGACGTTTTGAACAGTACCGGTTGAGATTTAGGATTATATTTTACTTTAAAATCCTAATTTAAATGAATTTTATTGAATTTTCAAGAATAGAGCTATATATATATATAAAGTTGTATTTGAAGGGATTATTTTGCAAAATGGGTAAAACCCTAAACTCTTATCCCGGGTATTTAAAAGGATTTTTCCAGCCGTTATTTGCTGCAATATACAGAATTTTGTGATTTGTTTTGGTGGAGCAAGAGGAAGTTTGGATCTCGCAAAAAGGAAGGCTTTTCGTTAGATCTTCTCAATTCAAAGGTGAGTGATGTAAATTTGTTTGTTGTTTTGTTTTGATGTTGAGACATGAATCTTGTACTGTGGTTTGATTAATGTGATCGATTGTTATGTTATTGGTTTGGCATGAGTGTTATTTAATATTTTGCAAGAGAACGATGCAAATGTTGTTGTTTGTACTATGTATGTGAAATCTAAAAATGTTGAGTAGATCTTGGTTTATGAAATTGTATTGCTAAAAAGCATGTTAAGATTTGAGTATGGTTATGATCGGATGGTGAGCATCTGGATCTTGTGTTTATAAATCAGATTATGCTATGAGTTGTGAAGAAATTCAGTATTGAGAAACCCTAATGGAAGAATTATGAATTTAGAACATGAGAATTGAGTTTTTGGATGATTGAGTAATGTACCCATAATGGGGATTAATTGAGTTTCGTCATTTTACCTGAATACGAATTATTTTCATAAACAATGAATCTTTAGAAAAACTTCAGTTTTGATCATTGTATTCAGACCTAAATCATGAAAACTGTAGGCCGACAGTCGACTGGTCTACTATTCAGTCGACTGGTACGACCCTGCTGCTGTATCTTCAGTTCTTTTGAAAATCCGTTCTGGACAGTCGACTTAGACTGTCACGCCCCGCTTCCAAAAATACGAAAATACGAGCCCGTGACGTAGGCCCAGCGAATGATTTTAATATCATTCATCAGCTGTACCAGTCTCAACTCAACAATACTCAGGAAATTAAATCACAGCCACGCAATTAATAACATCACAGAACAATAATTGAATTCAAGAAATTAAATATTCCAACATGATAATATTACTGAGAAATAAGTAGCAATTACGGGTCAAAAGCCCGGGATACAATTCTAAATAAATAAAAGAATTACAATGAATGAAAAAGAACATGAAGGGGAATAATTTATTATCAAGAAGTTGCTCCAATCTAAAAGTACTGCTCGCCGACTCCTTCTGGTAGATCCTCAGGTTCACCTGTGGCTGGGTTAACTAAAGAAGAAAAATAAATGCCCTTAGAGCAAGTATGGACGGCAAGTAGTGAAAACAGAGAGTAAAGGAGTAAGGTACGTGTAGGAAATATGAATCAAGATCAAATTTGCAAGGGCAATAACGGTACTAATAGCAATGGTCTTTATCAAGTATGTATATATGTCAACTAGGTCTATTATCAAGTTGTTTCTCCTAACTAGTGCACGTACTACTGCATCCCATACTACAGGTTCGATGCACGCACAACAGTGTTCGTTTTAGACTTCGTGGTGGGGTCAACAGAGCGTGTACTCGAGTATATCACGATAACAAGATTACAAGATAACGAGTTCATGTCTCCACCAGTATTCTTCACCTTCCATATAACAAGTCCATGTAACAAGAGGGCCCTACCGAGTACATTTTCTGAGACGGTCCACTACTAGGTCAACCCTTAGAAACCCCGGCTTATTTAGTATTTTGTTAAGTCATATATGCACATGCGGGTAGTCATAAGAATGTCAAGTGAATGATGATAATGCAGCAACATGGTATATTACACAATAATAAGCAAGAAACAGTAAATCGGAAATGGCTGACACAGTCACACTAAAATAGGTATAACTCCTAGACTAAAGCTCCAAATTCGAACTTCTAGTATGCTGTGAGCATCTAGACAGACAGGGCTACAAGTTATATTCAGGGACATTCTGCTAGTTTTAACTGTATCTAGGCTAAAAACTCCATTTTTTGCAGATCAGCTGTTCTGGCAGCAGCTAGGTGTCCACTTCAAAGGGGTGAAAACATGGTATAAATATGTTATAAAAAATCTACAGAAATTTGAGGTGAACCCTAAGCATGTCTATAAGGTTCCTGGAAAATTTCATAACATTCTAACACTTCTACATAGTATTACACCATCAAATATGTCGAGGTTATAGTAATTTCTGCAGTCTGAAAATGTAGACTAGCGGGACTAAAACTGTTATATCTTACAACTCGTGACTTCAAATTTAGATTTGTCACTTGGGTTGGAAACTAGGTCCAATAGGTAAAAACTCTCTTTTATATCTTGTGCACTAATTCTCATATTTACAGGGTCGAAACCTCTGTGCTAAACAATACATGCAACAAGAATTTTATAACAACTATCATGTGTATATTCATTAAGTGAGTAGTTATCGAACTAATGAATCACACATGTATAAAGATTAATGTAAAGCAAGCATTGTGAATTTTCTAAATAACAGGTCAAGTGAATTTATCAAGTTCAAGTCACAAATTTCATATAAATAACATGTATTTAATCATGGCGTGTTTTCCTCATGTACAAATTTATTTATTTATTCATGTCAAATGTATGTCTAGGCTTGGGTTTGAGTCAATGGATAATAAAAGAAGTCAAGAGTACGTCGGATTAGCTCGTGTAAACCCTCGATACTCTTAACGAGATGGGACACAAGGCAAAATTATCGATACATAAATTGGAACTACTTGCATAAGAGGACAACTAATCTTGAACTAGAATAAATAAAATAGTTCAAATGAACTTGCCTTTTTCGTAGTAGTCGACTCAATAAAATAAGAATAACGGGATCAGAATCCCGGGGAACAATCCCAAGAGTACGGGTGAAATGCGTGCGAGAACTCAACAGCAACAAACAGCAACAGTAGCTATCCCCCACACAAGATCGGCCAAAACAGCAAGGTAGCAAGAGGGATTCAGTGCGGGTAGAACACAGAACAGCGGCAGCAGCGAATCAGGATTCGATCTCGCAGCGGATCCAATCCGAACACGGAACAGCGGTGGTTGGATCGGTGTGCGCCGAACAGCAAACAGCAAGAGCGGCCAATCGTCGTTCGTCTCCTTCCTTCGATCGAAGAGAGGGAACAGCGCGAGCCTCGGCGACAGTGCGGTGTGGCGTGGACGGCTGGTGGTGACTGAGTCGACGGTGTTGGTCAGGAAGCGACGCAACCACAAGCGACGACGAACGGCTCCGGCGAGAGCAAAGCTCTGTTTCGTGATCGAAACAGAGGAAGACGGAGACGGAGTCTTCTGGGCTTGGGCAGCGCCGGCGAGACTGTGAAGAGCTCGCGGTGATGTTGCGAAGGTGATCGAAGTGGTTGGGAGAGGGCGACAGTGGTTCGAAGGTGATGTCGGAGTGGGTTCGTGATGGAGTTGGGTTCGGCTTTGGGGAGGTCGAAGCGGAGAATAATGGAGATGAGGACGGGGCTAGGTGGTGACTGAGGTGGCGTTGGTGACGGCAATGGAGGAACGAGGTCGGCGATGTGATGGAGTTGGCGATGCGAAGTGCTGGTATTGGGTGATTTTTGGGTGAAGGCGAGAATGGGAGAAGTGAGCAGGAGGTTGTGAGTTGTTTGGGTTTTTGAGAAACAGGAAAGGGAGAGAGAACGGGAGAGAGAGAGAGAGTTTGTTAAGGGGTGGTTCTGATTTGTGGGGAAGGTGGGGTATTTTTAATGCAACCAATAAAGATGAGATCGTGGGATGTTAGGGAATTGTGGGATTGAGGGAGAATTAGTCTAGTTAGTTAGGGGAATTGGGTTGTGGGTAGCTTTAGACTAGGATCCAATATCCAATAAGATATGGGTTGGGCTTGAGTGTAGATGGGCCACAAAATACAATAATATAATAAATAAATGGAAACTAGTAAGCCCACAACATGACAAAGACCCAGATACAATAATTAGGGGGAAAAATACATCAAAGACATACAAGAAAAAAAATAATTCATACAATCAAAAACAGGGGTTACATAGACCCTTGTTCAGTCGACTGGTGTACTGAGAACTTATTTTTGTAAAGTTATTGCAGTTTCTTGTCTGGACAGTCGACCTACGACTCCTTAAGTCGACTGTTAGTACTTAGAATATTTTCGTGAAAATCTTTGGAATTCGTCTCGGGTAAGTCGACCGATAACCTTTTTAAGTTGACTTATATGACTTAGTTATTTTCTTAAAAGCATGGATATTTTCCCTCTGGACAGTCGACTTACTACAGTATAAGTCGACTGGTACTGATGAGTTTTTGTAACTTGAGTGTTCTTTTGAATGATTAGTCTTCAGATATTTTGGCCTATATTTTGTCTTCAGTTAAGCATATGATTTGAGATATTCAGTTAAGCATTTGATTTGAGATATTCAGTTAAGCATTTGATTTTAAGATATTCAGTTGAGTTATTTTGTTTAGTGGAAAGTTGGTTTAGACTTTTGAGTTTGAGTCTCTAGAGGATGTGTGTGACCCTAGTATACCGGTGTTGAGTTATTTTGTTGAGGCCTGTTGAAGCATTTCAGTTATTCAGTTTTGAGTTAAGTCCGGTAGGGTACACCACTCTAGGAGATTCGTTGAGTAATTAAGTAACCCAAAAATAATAAGGGCAGGCACTAGTGGTGATATGATGAACGAGAACATGGGTCAAGTACCTCAATATGGCTTTCGGTGTGGGATTTAATCTCCGGAATTATCACGGTAGATTACTTGTGGTGTGGGATATATCTCCGGAATTATCACGGTAATTACTTGTGGTGTAGGATTGATCTCCGAAATTATCGGAGTCGAGGCGAAGCACATGTGGTATTCATGAGGTGATGTGTCAATGTTTCGGTGTGGGATGATCTCCGAAATTATCACGGTAAGTACCTGTGGTGTGGAATCTATCTCCGGAATTATCGGGCATGGGCAATTACTCACTGTTTATCTTTATCTCGTAGTAGTCATCGTGTTAGGATTAATTGCATAGCGGGGGATTGAACCCTATGAAGTGAAGACGTTAAGGGCTTGCACCGAACCTATGTAGAGTGAGATGCATAGACTTCGACAAGTACGCATTAGAGAGTCCGCATATAGAATTTGTGTTTTCCTGACTTGGTTTTCATGCATATGGATTTCCTGTTTTCTACACTTGACACTTGGTTTAGTATCACTTGTTGTTTACATTTCTTGCTACTTCATATTTTATGTATTTTGGTTCACTACATGTTGTTTAAGAATCCTTGCTTACTGATTATTTATATTGTTTGTTTGTTTTATGCCACTCACACCATTTATGGCTAACCCCTTTAGTTTTAGGGATTAGGGATCATCTCTAGCCTCATGCGTTGCAGGTTATTGCTTAGAGTTTGGAGGTTTGGAAGCTTGAGATAGTTTTGAGATAAATTAATTTAATGGAGTTTGTGTAAATTTGTAAGAGCAGTGTTGTAATAAGACTGTGTTGTAAATAAAAGAAAGAGTTTGTAAATTGAGATGTTTTTTAAATTCCGCTGTGCTATGTAAGAGATTGTTGTAATGAAAGTTGAAAATTTTATTGGTATCGGTTGTGTTTAATGTTACATTGAAGTGGATGCTGGGATTGTGCCACATATTTTCTAAGATATCATATTAGAAATTCGGGGCGCTACAACTTTTTTCTCACACCCCACTTGAGGGAAGAGTTGTATCTCCTGGCAACACGCTAACTGGGTTAATGACATGAAAATTACTAGGTGCATTAACTCAGTTAACGACTGGAAGTTTATGGAATTAAATTATCAAACAGAGACAGTTTGGTACATACTTACAAAAAGAGGGATAGTTTGGTAAAAAAATTCTCACACTATAGATGCACATTGTAGAATTGAGGGTGCTCAAATCTCAAGGCATTCATGCACCATCCAAATGCCATAATTATGTAGGAGAGAATTAAGATTTGCCACTGTTCAAAACTTCATTTTTTTTTTACAAGGGCGAAGGGGGTTCTAAAGAAAGGGATGCAGCGATATGAGAATCCGCGTGCATTAGGCAATACCTTCTTCGGTTCAAATATTATTTAGATTTGGCCTCCTATGACTCTTTAGTTCTACACTATTCATGTATTTGGTGAAGAGATAGTATTTGGTTTGAAAAGTCGCAACAACAATGCAGCTCCAACTACGTTATACAATTGTGCCTGCTGCACTAATGTAGTTGCAAGTGTTACAAACCTAAGTTTTCCTTATAATTCAAATAAGTGTTTTTTTTTTAAATATGAAATCTTTGCCCCCACATTTTATTAATCAGGATATACCGAAAACAGCCGAGAGATATCGGAAGAAATACAACAATAATAACAAATATATGAATAAAAACAAGTGCAAAAATGAAAGCAACTGACCCAAATAAGAGTTGCAAAATGAGTAGCCACTATAGTTATAAGCAAAAAGACAACTGAAGCACCAGCATTGGTATAAATACCCGAAATCCGGATCCGACCCGGACCGGACTCGGACCCGACATTGGACCGGAACTGACCCGACCTATCCGGGTCCGGGTCCGGGTTTTAAAATGGGACCCGTTGTACTTTCGGGTCCGGCTCCGGATCCGCTCGAAAGAGACCCGATCCGGACTTGGACCCGTTAAAAAAAACTCAAAAATCAACATAAAAATAAATACTCTATCCTCATCCCTCCTTTCCTTTCTCCTCAATTCTAAAACTTCATCTTCTAAACTCAAAACTCATGTTTTTTCTTCTCTCATCTATTCTAAATCCTCCACTCGCTCACACTCCCGCTCCTATCCGAATGGGTAAATCATGAGACCCGAGACCCCCCCCCCCCCAACCCAACAAAAAAAAAATCCAAACCGACGCATTTTGAAAGTATTTACCAAACTAACCCACTTTCAAAACCATTTACCAAATTGACCTACTCGCAGTTTCAAACAGCAAGTATAGTTTATAGTTCATGCTTTTCTCCAATACTTGAAGAAATTTTGAATATGCAATTTTTACTTGAAATGTATATAACTACACTCGCTATCTGAGATAGCGAGTTCATTTGAGCTAGACCCGCTATCTCAGATTGCGAGTGTAGTTGTACTCATTTTTTCAGAGAAATTTTGAATATGAAATGCATACAACTATACTCGCTATCTGAGATAACGAGTCTAGTTCCATTGAACTATCTATCTCAGATAGCGAGTTCAGTTGTACTCATTTCAAAAAAAAATTGAACATGAAATTATATAACCACACTCGCTATCTCGCTATCTCAGATAGCGAGTGTCGTACTCATTTTTTTCAAGAAAAAATTTTGAACATGCAATTTCTATTTGAAATGTATATAACTACACACGCTATTTCAAATAGCGAGTTTAGTTCAACTGACCTCGCAATCTCAGATAGCAAGTGTAGTTGTACTCATTTTTTCAGAAATATTTTAAATATACAATTTCTACCTAAAAATTATAGACCTATACTCGCTATCCGAGATAGCGAGGTCAGTTAAACTAGACTCACTATCTCAGATAGAGAGTCCGTCAACTTGGTAAGAGCATCCACAGTCGTACTTTGCTAAAATATGCATTTTCGCATTTATATATATCTTAAGCTAATAGGCCTACCCCATCTCTCCTTTCTCTATTTTGAAATAAAGAAAGGAGAGCAAAAGAATGAACTGACACGTGCAGCCCACACCAATTGCCAAAACAGATGTAATTAAAAAAAACACCAAAAAAAACCTTTCCTCTTCCACATCTCCCCAAACCCCACCAACCCTAACTCTCTCTACCCCAAAACCCACATCGCTGTCCATCGTCGATCCCGCCCCGACCTCGCCGTCTCTACTCTCCATCGTAAGTTTCCCTTCTCTGAATTCCCAGAAATTGCAGACAGCAGTTAGCAGCCCAAATTTCACGTACCGGAAATTACAGACACCGAGTGGATACTTTATTTTTTTTGTGAGTTTCAATCTCTATGCATCCTACAAAATTTTAATAAATCCACTTATGGATCTGATCCGAGTCCGGCCCGCTGCCACCCCTACTTTTTTTATTTTGTTTTGTTTTGTTTTGTTTTTGTTTTTTTTTTGTATTTTCAATAATCCTATAACATAGTCAATTAGTCATAGACATTTGCGGTATTTTGTTAATTATTGCAATTAAAGAATAGTAAGATGTTTTCCCATTTCTCTATGAGTTTTACTTTAGTGCTCCATGTTTTTAAATCATAAGGTGAGAATTTTTGTAGTGCTTTTAGGCAAAATCTCTTCACGCAAAAGCAGATAAACACACCGTATGGCCAAACGTTCGAATGTGCAACTTTTAGAGTTGAGTGGGGACCAATTTATTTATTATTATTATTATATATCTTAAACTAATAGGCTTACCCCACCTCTCCTTTCTCTATTTCGAAATAGAGAAAAGAGAACAAAAGTATGAATTAACATGTGATATGCCTGAGTCAATAACACGGTTTAGATAAGTTACGTTAGAAGCACCTAATGATGATTATTCCTATCGAATTATACTTCGGGAGGATTAAATCAAGTCATGGGGAATTATCTGATCAAGCAGATTAAACGTTTGTAGTTTTCTAATCTGTAAAAAATGTACGTGGATCAAAGTTTCCATTATGAATATTTTTTTAACCTTGACTTATATTTGAAATGAGCATTTTTTTTAAGATTTTTTTTTTTTGGAAAACAGATCTACATGTAATTGAGTTTCAGAAAAGATGGCTTCCTCATGCTCACATCTTGATTACTGTTCGAAGAGAAGACAAGATTACCAATATTGAAGATATTGATAGATTAGTATCCGCTGAGATTCCAGATAAGGAACAATTTTAAAATATGCTGGAATAGAAGCTTCGAAGTATGCTGGAATTACAAGGAAAACAGCATGCAGATAGTGGTATCTTTTCTACATCTTTTGTTTTGTTTGAAAAGTTTTGAAAAATTGTAGTATTTTATGTGTGTTTTATGGTATGATCATTTTGTAGAAGCACAACTAAAGAGGAATATATAACAGTTGGAGGAAAATATTGAGAAACTTCGTAGACAATATGAGTATTTGCAAGCAAACTTCAGAATTGAGGAATCCGACAAGATTGTAAGTGATTGTTGAAAATACATTTTTCTTGACATCTCTAAATTTATGGATTTAGGATTTACCTATGTCTTTGTACTCGAACTGTTGGAGAGTTACACACATCGAGAATTTTGGGGTTTTCCTTTTAATTGAATAGAAAATATAGAATGATATTTGTTTCGAAATGTGAATAGGTTAATCTATGTATTTGTCATCTTTTTATATAATTAATAAACAATTATGGTTCCCTCCATGTGTTTCTGATGTTGATTATATTTAATTTGAGAGGGAAAGTCGTTAAGATGCACGCAGACGAGAAGGAGATAACGAAGTACATCAAGGAGTCCGAGAAGAATCACAACCCAGCTTCGGTAATTATTCGATATTTTTTTTATTTCCTTTCAATTAAATAGAAATATAGAATGCTGTTGATTTGTTTGAAAGTGTGAACTAATATGTAGATTTTTCATCTTTTAATTATATTGTGCATGAAATAGTTAAGGAGCATCTCTAAATTTTTAAGTTTCATATAATTTTATAAGTTTCTCAAAATTATTTTAGTCTGTTTAATTTCCACAGGGTAACACTAGTATTATACATATAGCAAAGCGACTTTGCCGCAGTCATAAAATGCTATAAATATAGCCAAAAAAAAAAAACTTGATCAGACGGATCTTCGAGATCCATCCCACGAGTTTTAACTATTTTTATGCGATTTTTAAATGATTTAAAAACATTTTTTAGTAAAAAAAATTAGGGGGCCCCTCCACAGACAGTCTTCAAGATCCGTCCAAGGAGGTTTTCAGCCTTAAAACAAAAAAAAAATCCGGAAATTAAATTAAACGTCGGACGGATCTTCTAGTTCCGTCTGACGAACTAAAAAATAATTTTTTAGTGGGACGGATTGTCTAAGTCCGTCTGACGAATTAAAAAAATATTTTTTTTAGTAGGACAGATCTTGAAGATCCGTTCTTTAAAATATGCATTTTTCTTATATCGTCTCTCATTTTAACAATCTACTGTTGCGTATTCGTCAAAAAATACATAAATAGCAAACGACCGCAGCATGTCGTTTGCTATAAAATGCATATAATGGATAAATAACAAACTACTGTGGATGCACTAAGTAGTTTCCAAAGCGGGTTAGTTTAGTAATTACTTTCAAAAAGTGGGTTATTTTGGGAAAAATCTTCCCTCCCCCGCCACCTTCACACACGTGCGAGTTCAGGCAAGAGGCACGTGACACCTTTGTTTTTGACCTGGTCAAAATGGCAATAAAGTGAAGTGGATGAATATAGATGTGTGATGGATATGAGCATTTATTATTGTTAAAAGAGTACATACAGGTGCTGGTATACCTAACAGCGAGAGTTAGCATGTGAGCTTTGAAAGTAGTACCTTATCTCTGATTCTCATTACTACTCACCGGATTTCCTCTGCCTCTTCCGACCGAGAACATCAGTAGTTCGTCGGCTATGTTTCTCAATTTAAAAAAATTTAGCGGAAAAAAGTGTCATGGTTGGTAGTTAAGTGGTTAAGTGGTTAAATATCCAAATTTGGAGTTGGAGGTGAACAGTTATTTTCATCTATATTTGAGAAGAGATGTAAGAATTTAAAACCGTTTACAATTTTAATCATAAATCTTATCATTTGATACATAAAATCTCGTCCCAAATATTTTAAAAATATATATATTGGACGAGATTTGAAATGTCGCGCCATATATATATATATATATATATATATATATATATATATATATATATATATATATATATATATATATATATATATCGCGGACAGGAATTCATTTATAATTTTAACCGTAAATCTTATCATTCAATATATGAAATCTCATCCCAATATTTTAAAAATATATATATATTGGACGAGATTTGAAATCTCGCCCCATATATATATATATATAAGATGGGAATTGATCTCCCATCCGTGCATTTTTTAAATTTTTTTTTAAAAAAATCTTGGATGGGATTTGATCTATCGTCCATTAAGTTTTTTGGCCAAAATTTAAATGGTGTTTTCTATTGAATTAGACCTATAGGAATTTTTATGCATACACATTAGCTTTCAGCTTGGTGTGTTCTTTGGGTTTAAGGGCTGAGATAGAATGAGGCCTATAGAAATTGTTATGCGTAAATATGCGTACAATTTTTTTAAAGTGCTTTAGAAAGAAAGGAGTTGTATCTTTTATATAAAAAAAAATCAAAGGGCGGGAGTTGATCCCTCATCCATAATATTTTAAGATTAAAAACAAAATTTTAAACATGATGATATATCATCTACCCGTCCGTCAATATTTTTAAACAAATTTACTCATTTTTTGAGTTTAAACGACTACACCTAGAACTCAAAATTCCTATATCTAAATGCAAAATAGTGGTATGTCTGTAAGTTGAGTACAATTACATATATCTCCAATTATGATGAAATATAAGAACCAAACAAAGAGGTAAGTCAATGTGTTTACATTTTTTTCCTAGAGTATTACTAAGATAACGTCCACGAATCCTTCGAGTTATGAGAGGATAGAATGAAAGAAAAGTAATGAAACCTGCGATGGCTACTGAATAAACACCTTTGACTTTGTTAATAAAAAACCCTTTTACCATTTTATTCGTTCGTGGTGGTACTCAGCATACCCCCTATCGTCGTACTCGCCGGTCTACAGTTTCCCATTCTGGGCTGCAGAGAAAGATGACTGAGGATTGAGGAAGCTGCGGTAATACTACATCTGAAAAGAGGATGAGTTACACAATTATATATGGGACACACATGCTTTCCCGAGTTATAATTAATAGAGACTGAATACGGAAATTAAAAGAAATTATTTATTTGATTCAAAAAATTGGACAATGCACTTCTCATTATTCTGAATCCAACCAAATGGAGTTGTTTTTCAAGGAAAAAGACCAAATGGAGTTGTTCCTAGTTAATTTTCCCGCTTTCTCCATTCATCTTCTGAAAAAGTCACCTTCACTGTTAAATATAATCAAAATTAGCTGTCGAACTAATATTTGCAATCTAATTACTTTTCAACTTATCGTATATAACTAACACCAATAATCATCAAACAGACACGCAGCATTAGGGACTGGTTGTGATCCACCATCAACGAAGATTATAATCTGTATACTTAAAATTGGTATTCAACGTCTACACCTCTCAATGTTAACATGACAATGTTTTTTTCCTCCTTGATACATACAGAAATATGTCTATGTTCATTGCACTGGCCTGTCGCTATTTAGGATGATGCATGGTAACAATAATTTGACCTAACACAAAGCACAATCCCTTGTCATGGTTTAAACTAAAAATGTTAATTATCCAACTAAACAAGACAAGAGGTTGTTCATCCAATCCTGAAATATAATATAATCACTATCACCATCAACATTACAACGACAACTTAACATCCACGGCATGATAACTATCATAATAACCCCCACACTTCTTGGCTAGCTTCTAGAAACCTAGCTTCAATAGCAATGTTTTATTTTATTTTATTTTTTTAATAATTAATTTGCTAATGAATTTAACTCAATTAAACCCAAGTAACCACACTTCCATAACCACTTTGAAAGAAGGGCAAGTGAGGCCCAAGTCCAACCCAACACATGCTTTATATTTTCACCATATTAAAAGATTGCTGTTAACAAAAGACTTAGTAAGGAATAAAGAACAAAGCCCAACTTGTTCCACGACAAGAGGAGGGAAAGGAAAGGTTTGGTGACCAAATTGATTAGATTCTCTCTCACTCTCTCTGTCTAAACAATTGCTAATAAAAACTAAGCTAGTGCTTTTATTTTTTCTTTTAAGACAAACAGCCTAGGGTTTCTAGAATTCTTAAAAGGTGGAGTTAGTGCAACGGTATTTATTTTTATTTTTTTAAATGCAAAAAAATAAAATATAAACAAATGTCGGTTATGAATAAATAAGGGATAAAGCTATACCTACCAACCAAATCTAGGGGTCCGGGGTCTTGTAACCACTAATGCTTAGCCCAGAAACACCACCAACTCGGTCAAGTTGGGCCCACTTGGGGATCGAGTCAATGGGAGATGTGGGGCCAGAAACCCCTCATAAACCTCCCCAGTATAAATACACCTCACCCTCCTCTCTCCTTGTTTCACTCGCTCCTATACTTCTGAGATCCAAACAATAACCATCGCTAAAAACCCATACCAAATAACAACAATAAGAGATTAAAAATGGGGAGGTCTCCATGTTGTGAGAAGGCACATACAAACAAGGGAGCTTGGACCAAAGAAGAGGACCAACGCTTGATCTCTTACATCAAAGCCCATGGTGAAGGTTGCTGGAGATCCCTTCCAAAAGCTGCAGGTAATTAACATACGTACATGCATTAATCCGTTGCAATATATGATAAAATTCAATCATTAAGCATCATTTTATCTTAATGGTTACATATAAATCAAAATTTGATAAGAACAATCATGTTTAGAACGGTATTTATCTGCATGTATATATACAGGATTGCTTCGATGTGGGAAGAGCTGTCGCCTTCGATGGATAAACTATCTCCGACCAGATCTCAAGCGAGGTAATTTTACAGAGGAAGAAGATGAACTCATTATCAAACTCCACGGATTGCTCGGAAACAAGTAAGCATCATTTTATTTTTCTCGGTAAATCATTCATAATTATTAATTATGAATTTGTTTCGTTATTTTCTCATTAACTTAAAAATACTATTTCTCTTTTATGTGCAGATGGTCTCTAATAGCAGGGCGGTTGCCCGGCCGGACCGACAATGAGATCAAGAACTACTGGAACACGCACATCAAGCGCAAGCTCCTCAGCCGTGGCCTCGACCCACAAACCCACCGCCCACTCGACTCCGTGCCCGTGCTCATCCCCGTCTCCTTCCCTTCGCCCTCCTCCTCTCCCTCTCCTAGGCAAAACCAAGAAAGCCCATTAATTTCAACAGTCCACGACAACGCCAAGTCCCAAACAACTGACTCTGGAGACCACAGCGTGTCTAGCACAGAGATCCATGAACATGGCCATCCCTTTCATGAACTCAATCTCGATCTTTCCATTAGCCTCCCTTATGATCACTCTCCCAAGCCATCAATGATGCAGAATTCTGATTACTCATTACAATCAAAAACTACAGCTGCAACCATTTCCACTGCGACTACCAAAACAAGCTACAGTCGTGCAATTTGCCTTTGCTACCAACTCGGCTTTCAAAGTAGCGAGGCTTGTAATTGTCAAACCATCCAAAACCCTAATAATGTCTTCAGATACTACAGACCATTAGAGGATGGGTATAACTATAATGTTTAGTTTTATTTTTTAAAATTTATTCTTAATTGTTAGTTAGCTTGTTTACTGTATCTGTCAAGAATCGCAAAGAATCGAAGATGACAATGATAACAACAAAGGCTTCATGCTCATCTCCCTCTGAATTAAGACCCTTATTATATTTTTCTCAGTTGTCTTAATGCTACAATATTTATCATAACCCTAATATTTGTTAATATTAAATTATTGTTGGGTTTGCAAGATGTCTTTGTTGGAGAGCATCTGATCTGATCTGAAGTGTGGTGTACATTGTGAGGATTCTTTTGTGACGCAGGAGAAGGGAATGGGAGCATGTGAGGTGTCAATTGGGTTGGGGACCAGATCGCCTGCAAATAAACAAAGAATTGGACTAAGCATTAGGAGTGGTTAGTGAGCAGAGTTAATTTGTATTGATGGCTACTTTATGTTTCGCTAATTGTTCATTAATGAAATCAGTGACTTTAGTCACTTTTATTTATTAAAAAAAAATAAGGAGTGGTTAGTTTAGGGGATGGATGGTGCAAGAACTAGGACATGTCATGTGATCAAGGAGCGTCATGGTTGGTGGCGGGCTTAATCATAATTTAGGTTAATCATATGGGGGGGGGGGGGGGGGGGGGGGGGGGGGGGGGGGGGGGGGGGTGTAATCAGTATTCACGCTCCTAGTATGGTGATCGCCGCATGGCCTAAAAAACTAAAATCCAAATCTTATTATTGAGCCTATGCAAACCTAAATGCACACCACTCTTCCTTCACATTTGAGGAACCCACAAAATGTTCAACTTCTTTTCTCACACTATAAACCTCCATCATATCCTTAATCCAAATTCCAAACTTCTCTTAAAGACGAGAGTACATATGAACATTTTATGTATTCATATCCGTATCTATAAGAGGATAACAAATACAGATATCATAACCCGTATATCCACTTCATTTGCACCTGTATTTCTCGCTCTTAACCATCCCAATATACCTCATATGTATTAAAAAGATTACTGTTTTATGATTCAAACCAAATAGTATGTGCATATGAATAGATAAGCAACCAACACCTTCTTTCCATCTCCCTCATTATACATTGTTCCCAGGAAATTCTGTGACAGCACTCAAACTCGTACTAGGATCAGGTCTCATCTTCTTTAGAAGCATCTCTCAACCAACAGGGTCAAGAAATGGTACGTACGAGGGATATGGGAAGTAATATCAGATAAAAATAGCCTAAACTAAACTAAACTTGTTCAAATCTCATTGTTAAAGTAGTGTTTCGTTTAGTCTCATATCAAAAAAAGTATTAGTTTACTCTTTGTCATATCCTATATATTGTAATTCATATTACAATCCAATTAAGTATTATGTCTTTCTCTATACTATACAATAAGTTAATACCCATAATTCATTCTAATCTAAATTACTCTATACTATAGTCTATACTATACGTTAATAAACAAAATTCATTCTAATCTAAATTTCTTCCAATTAAACATACCCATGAGACATGACATAATAATCATACACAACCATATACCCAGGATATCTAACCCCTATAAAATTAACCCTAAGCTTATTTCTAAATCAGTCTGAACCGGGTTTGTGTGTACACGGACCAAGTAGAAACCTGCTCTTACATCTCTATGAACAAATTCCATCCCACTCTAAAATCCTACGAAGTGCTCAATCACAGCTATTTAGTACCCTCCAAGTAAGCAGATCGAACATGCAAGCAACTTGCAATTTCAGTCGCACAAATAGTTGCAATTGCAGGCTTGCAGCCATCCAAACACCCCAAGTGCGACTCGTAATTTTCAAACTCTTATATGTACTAGCATTGAGGATATGTCAAGAAAACATAACAAGGAATTCTAACTTACTAGTCAACGCTAAAGGAGCACTACCCTTGTAGTTTCTGCACAACAACTTCTGTCACCAACACATTTAATTTGCAGTTGCAACAAACACACTGTATATGGTCCTTTTGGTGCAGTTGGATGTATAGTAGTACTAGTACGTGAACGGCCTTTTTCAACCATGATGAGATTAGAAAGCAGCATCACAAGTCAAAATTAAGAGTATCAAGTGATTGGATACACACAGAGCAGAGCATATGGAGGCACACAGAGCCACAGCATATGGAGGTGGACCTCAGATACATGTCCTCTAACACCAATTAGTTGGATAGTCCCTTTCAATAAAATGTCAAATGCGCATGGATTCAATCTCTCATTATGGATGCCAAATGGAGATGAGAACAAAGGTTATTATTAACTAGACCCACTCTTTTGCCACAACAGTCAAAGCTGAGATTGTGGAAATGTATAACTTAAGTTAAGAGGATAATATAAAGTATCTGTTAGGCCCTACTTCATAAGGTAATGCACTAAGAATTAGATCCCTCAAACTTATCCTGGTATATAAAAAGTAATTTATATTATGTGCAATGAATTATCATGTTCGCTCGTATGGGGAAAAAAATGTAAACATGAAACCCAATGCTTATCAATGAGGAGGAAGACATCAAGGGGTGAGGAGGTGGTACCTGGATGAAGACAGAAACGAGAAAGTATTCAGTAGCTTGCTGGTGGACGCCTCAGCTTGAACATGCAAGATAGAGCGAGATACTCTATTAGGAATCAACATTTGACAATAGATGATAAAGTACTCATTAATGGTTTTTTGCATTCTTTTAAGTCTGCATATCGTACACAAACATTGCAATCAAGCATCCACACAATGTTAAGAACACAAGCGGTACAACGACATCACTTGTTAGAGAATTAGCGGAACTCTTTCCTTTCGATGATCTTGTTAAATTATTCGATGCAATCAACACAAATTACCAAGTACATAGAGATCATACCAAACACATCAAAGCACACACAAGTTTGTCTCGGTTAGGGCTTTCGCCTTAATTCGGGGGAGAAGAGACAGAGATATTATTCAACTAGACAAGATACAATAATATTAGAGTTCTTACCACGACCCTCTCTCAAACCTCACCAGCAAGTACTAGTTGTTTACAATTGGATAAACTCTCAAACTCTATTCAATGAAGTAATCTCTCTCTTGGTTCTCAATGGAGGCCAATAACAACAATATATAGAGATCTAGAGAAACCCTAGTTTGATATCTTGATACAATAGTCATTTAGATATTACAAAAGAACACGATGTAACTTGAAGAGCAAGTTTCAGCTTCCTGTACAGTCGGTCGGTTGACCGTCCAATAACCGGTCAACCACAACTCCTCCTGTTGTTGTTTTCTCTTGCTTCCACTTCGTTTCCGATCGTCTCGATCTCTCCATCATCTTATCGTTTTCGTATCCAACATAGTATGTAAGACATAAATCCAACACACATTACAAAGATCAATTGTTGTATGATGAACTGGTTGATTCAGTTTTAGAAGACAAAGCTCTTCGATAATGTACATGAAAGGGTGTTAGAAGTTAGAACTTAGAATTACTACCATAATATGAACTATAATATTATCTAAGCTCATTTGTAAGTACAAAGGTTATTTCAGAGGTTGATGGCTTGACATTTGACCCTAAAAACAAAGACAACACCCCACACATTTCCATGAATTTGAATGCTTGAGTATGAATGATAACTGTTAGCGAAAAGTGGAGGCATCTTCTTCCTTATATGCACTAAGAACATATGTGGTCATTCAATCTCAAAATTTGAATATTTGACGTAGAAATAGAAATCTTGAGTTCAAACTGTAATCGTTTAAATCTAAAATTTAGGTTCTAAATTTAATAAATCGACGGACGATAGATGATGTCTCTGTCGTAGAAATCTACTCCCAACTCGTAGTGCTAATAGTGGAAGTGCACCACAAGCAATAGAAACTCCCAAAAAATAGATGAACCAAGAACAAGCCACGACAATATATAGATCTCACAAGAACACAACCAATATACAGAGATAACCAATACTTCTTATTCCCAAAGAAATACAAAGATTACAAATGAGATTACAACTCTCAATCTCTCTCTCACCTTTGAAACACTCGGGCACAATCTCTCTTGAAGTTGAATAATGATCAGCACTAACTAAACCCTAGAATTTACGGTCATATAAATAGCCCCCAAGTAAACCCTAAAAGATATACAAAAATCTAGCAAATTGGGCCTTTCTCCCATAAGCCCAAATGAAACAATCAACGTCGGTGTCGGTCGATTGCCCCCCTCAGGCCGGTCGACCGCATCGTGCAAAATCAATCCAGAGGGCTGACCGGTCGACCGCACCCCTAGTGTCGGTCGACCGTCCCCTTCTCTGTTGGATGCCTGCACTCGAAGAACCCCCAGTCGACTGGGTCGGTCGACCGCACCCCTAACCGGTCGACCGCAACCCTCCAGACTTGTCTTCTTCTGCTTGCTGCTTGTTTTCTCTTGCTTCTTTGTCTTCTCCTCTTCTTCTCCAACTTCAAGTACCCCGTACCTACGTGTATTTGAGGCCACAATTCTTAACAATCTCCCACTTGGACCAAATACACCACGCTTCAAAGTTATTACAATCTTTCCTCGCATTATCTCTGTCATCTCCCACTTTCATGGAAGACCCAAGTACTCCCCACTCTCATGAAGAACACCTCCGTCACTCCACTACGTGGAGTGCACCAACCACCCCTCATCGCCTCATGAAGGATGTGCTCCACCAATCATATAGAGCACGAATACCGGAGAAACAACCTCCCGTGTCGAATTCTGTGTTATGAAACTCCTCACCTCGCAAGATCTCCATCAACACCGGACATGGTTCGAAGCCTCTCAATGCACCCTCTGCACTAGAAACCTCCGTGGACGACACCTCCACAAACTTTGTAGACTGTTCAACCCCTACAGTCCCAATTCGGTTATCCTCATCGACATCACCCCACATATCAATACCAGTGATCTCTATCTCACAAGAGCGACTTGAAGCTTCCACTGCCAATTCGCAAAGTACCATCTCCGCAGCAATGTCTTACCCACTAGGATCACTTCTATGGCCAGCAGCTCCCACTAAATTAGTAACCTCCCATCCACAACTGAAAGAACTCGGTTGTACCCCACACAACCTACAACTTGATTCCGGTTGAGAGTCAACTACAGGAAAAACGTCCCTCACGTCTCTAAGCAAATACAGTGTTTCCTCACGCTTCCCTTTTGCAATCACTCTTGAACCTGCAGCTATACACCACTCTCCACTACTAACTGTAGTAGACAACCCCTCGTCTAGCCTTCCAATCGAGATAAGATTTTTCTTCAAGTTTGGAACATGCCTTGTTTCCCGCAAGACAACACTTTGATCATCAATGCTATTCACGCGAACAGTACCAGCCCCACGTACAGGACACCGGTGACCATTCCCCACGATCACATCTCCAAAAGAACCCTCCTCGTAGTCATCAAATACCTCTCTCCTCAGAGTGCAATGAAAAAAAGCTCCCGAATCAATACACCAATCTTGAGTGTCCAACTCCTCCCGAGCTGATAAGTATAGATTCTCAACAAGCCCCCACTTAAGCTTCCTTTGGAGTATCTCTCTTCGGTTTCCCCTGCTTCTTCTTCATATAAGCCTTACAACTGCACATCATGTGACCCTTCTTGTGATAATACCAGCACTCAAGCTCATGTCCCCCAGTCATCAGACCCACTCTCAGATGAACTACTCTGATCCTTTCTTCTTCGACTACTCTTAGATCTCCCACATCTCTTCTCAATGTACATGGCGGAATCTCTAGAAGATGATGATGGATATTTCTCATTTCTCACTCTTCTCACCTCGTCGTTCAGAATGCTACTCACCACATCCTGTAGAGTCGTCGAATCAATCATAGTGCCTGTAATAGTCTGTTCCACTGTACCATAACTATCGGGTAAAGTAGATAGAAGTAACAACGACTGCCCCCACTCTGAAAACTTCAAACCTGCAGCTTCCATCTGGTTGTAAACCATACAGTAATTGTTCACATGCTCTGCTACTGAACCCCCTTCCTTCAACTTCATATTAACCAATTTCTTCAGATGAAGAATTTGATTAGATGCCGATGGTTTCTCAATACATTTCCGTGAGAATCTCCATAGCCTCCTTTGTAGTCTTTGCCTTCGAGATATGAAATAATGCCTTCCTACTCAGCCCCAACTGAATCTGCCCCAGCACCTTCTGATCCAAACAATTCCACTCTGCCAAGACCTTCGCATCCTTGTTTGCACCTACCGGCTTCTCATCAAACAACGGACCATCAAGATCTTTCTGACGAAGATACGCTATCATCTAAATCTTCGACATCGCGAAGTCACTCCCATCGAATCTTTCGATCTTCATTTTGTTATCGGCCATCTCGAACCAACTGCTCTGATACCACTTGTCGGAGAAATCTACTCCCAACTCGTAGTGCTAATAGCGGAAGTGCACCACAAGCAATAGAAACTCCCAAGAAATAGATGAACCAAGAACAAACCACCACAATATATGGATCTCACAAGAACACAACCAATATGCAGAGATAACCAATACTTCTTATTTCAAAAGAAATACAAAGATTACAAAAGATATTACAACTCTCAATCTCTCACTCACACCTTTGAAACACTCGGCACAATCTCTCTTGAAGTTGAATAATGATCAGCACTAACTAAATCCTAGAGTTTATGGCCATATATATAGCCCCCAAGTAAACCCTAAAAGATATACACAAATCTAGCAAATTGGGCCTTTCTCCCGTAAGCCCAAAAGAAATAATCAGCATCGGTGTCGATCGACTGCCCCCCCCCCCCCCCCCCCCGGTCGGTCGACCGCATCGTGCAAAATCAATCCAGATGGCTGACCGGTCGACCGCACCCTTAGTGTCGGTCGACTGTCCCCATCTCTGTTGGATGCCTGCACTCGAAGAACCCCCAGTCGACTGGGTCGGTCGGCCGCACCCCTAGCCGGTCGATCGCAACCGTCCAGACTTGTCTTCTTCTACTTGCTGCTTGTCTTCTCTTGCTTCTTTGTCTTCTCCTCTTCTTCTCCAACTTCAAGTACCCCGTGCCTACGTGTATTTGAGGCCACAATTCCTAACAGTCTCGTCCCAAAAAAATAATAATAACAATAAAAATGTGTCGGACGAGGAATGATTTCCCGTCCGATTTATTTTTTTAATAAAAAACCAACTAACGTGAGATGTTTCCGTCCATTGTATATTTTTATTTTTAAAAAGAATAAAAATAACCAACGGACGAAAATGATCTCCCGTCCTTAGTATTTTTTTAGAAAGATTTGGAAGAAAAAATTTGTATGCATACGTATGCATAATAAATCCTATAGGCCCATTCAATGTCAACCATTAATCCCAATATTCACACCAATCTCAAAGCTAATAATATGCATAAAATTTCCTATAGCCCAAATTCGATAGAAACTTCCCACATTTTTTTTGGGGAAAAAATGGATCGAACGGTTCTTCATTTCCTGTTCGAGACGAAAAAAATTTGATCGGACGAAAAATGATTCCCTTCTGATCGATTTTTTTATTAAAAAATTGATCTGCCGGTTTACCGTCCGATATTTTAAAAAAGTAATAAAAAAATGAAGATCTTTCGTCTGATTCTTTTTTTTTTAATGAATGGATGAAGGATAATCTTTTGTCGAGTATATTTTTCAAATTCCTATAACTTCTTTTAAATATAGCCGACCACTGCTCTCCTAAAACTCAAAATTTGAATGCATAACCAACGACTATAGTACTTTCTTTTTTTTTTGGAAATAAAAGTAATTTTTTAGTCAAGGACTGCAAATGCTCTAAGAACACTATCTCTAAAGAGTGTTGATAAGGGTCTTCAAAATTATAGAGGAAGGGTTTATTCTCATTTGGCCAGGGAAATGAGTGGGTGGGGATATAAATTCTCCCATCATCTAAAAAATAAACAAAATATTAACAAAAATAATAATATCTCCACCTAAGTATTCCTCCTTAGCCTAAGCCAATGATCTAAAGTGGGGGACCCACCCTTCATCACTTATTAGTTCTCTCAATCTCTACCAACTTGGGCAGATCAGATGTTATCACTACTCACTAGTGATTTGTTGGATGGGCTAAAAAAAATTTAAAAAGAGAAAAAGACTGATGTGGGGAAGTGGTAGCTGGTGGTTGGTAGCCAGATGATATCATCAACCAATGCGAATACAACTACGAATGCCTCCTTTATTATGTGTTCCTCCCTCACTCCCTCTTAAAATAATATATCTATATTACTTTCCACATTTAAACCATTTGGATGGTTATAAGAAAAGTCTGGGTGTTGCGGGGTTGGTTTTTTTATAAGGCTACACCATCCACTTCGAATCTTTTCTCCTTTTAAATGGATGAGTGGGTTGTCCTTATCAGGTCGAAAACTATCTTCATCAGCCGTAAAGAAAAAAAGTTATAGGAAGTATGATGTAAGTAATCTCTGTAAGCACTCATGTCAACTGTGTTACACAGAAAGGAGGGGAAAAAAACAAAGAAAAAAAAAAGTCAATCCATGGAGATGGTTTTGTCTTTTCTACAAAAATATGGAGATAAACTACGAGGCAGTTGGAATCTTAACTTCTTAAATCTTATTTTTAGTTGTTTGTTTTGTTAAATTTTTTAATGAAACACGGGAGCAATTGTCAAACTTTACGATTTAAAAAAAACCTACGAGGCAGTTTCGCAGTTGCAGCTGCCAATAAATGATGGTTATGTGCACATCTTGTGATTGTAATAACCCTCCTAAAGAATCCTGTTCTACCGTGTGTTAAGATGCACACCAGGAATATTCCACAATTTGCACAAATCCTATTTCACATAGAGCAGCGGCTAAAAGGAAAGTTTTTAGAATCTATTAGTTTCGTAACATTTGTTTATTTTTTAAGAGCTGCAATTCTCAATTGACGGTTTTTTTTTTGGAAATTAAGCCCAAATAACTAGTTTTGATTGTGATCAATTTAATTTAATAGTTGCTACAACACAGAAAGAAACTCCAAAAAAGAGAACGATATTTCCTTTCTCATTTCTCCTCAGTATCTAACCATATCTATCCTATTAGCTACATCAAATCAAATGGACGAGGTTCATGCAGTTCAACAACATCAAAACAACTTACCACATTCTCTAACTACACTAGATATGACTGCATGAGATAAGATACTCATCGAACTAAACGGAATCTTATATAGGGCTGGCGAATATCTGAGACTACTCAATCCATCCACGATGGTGAGAGGTAAAAGGAGGGCTTAAGAATATTATAATTGTATCTGCTTCCCCTTTAATCAGATCAACTCAATCGATCTGGTCTGTGCCACAAAAGTAAAAGAATTTTCTTAACAAATCTCTGATTTTGCTTGGGATAATATTCTAGCTGCCACTCCTTTTACAGCTAATGGCTAAAATCTGCATGATAAAGAAAGGTAACCTCCTTGTAGGTCATTAAAAACTTCGCAATTTACATCAATGGAGCTTTCGTGATTTCTGATATCTGCTCCATCCCTCACCTCACTTTGTATGTAGAAATATATGGATAAGGATGATGGTGATGATATTGTGATGATGCCAATATTTCACCACAAGGAAATGGTCATTTTCAAGAGCTGATTTTTCTCTCTTTGAAAAGTATCGAAAGTAATTACTTGCAGCCCATCGTATACACTTCTCCATTTACATACTTCATTGACCTTACTTCTCAGCCATTTGTATTAGTGAAGCGTGACAAAGTAACCGACCTGATTTGGGTTGGTGAGCAACATATACATTGTTTAAACAACCCACATCACCTAATATACAAGAGATATTGTTGTTTGATATAGTATAGCCTATTAAATACCATAGAATTGCAATTGTCACATAAAAACTCAACAACAAAAAATTAACGAACGTCAGCCTTGTATCTTCTCACTGTTGATTTATACGAATAAGAAGGAAGTTTTGTTTTAGACCCCTTATTTGACTGTAATCTTCCATTGGTCTCTTTAACTTTACTAGTAATTTACACGTGCGATGCACGTCTTTATAGATATATATTTTTTAAAATAAAAATTTTGACGTTGTTCTGTATCGAACCTAAGACCTCATTTATATTAGTTATGTACGTGGATTGTATGTGTTTGTTGGATTACAATGCACGTGTGTGTTTGGTTACACAACCTCAACTCTCCCATTAAATTATTAGATTTTATAAACTTTTAATCTTGTTAGAATAAACGTTAAAACCCTTCAACCCTCAATTCAACTTGGGAGTTTTGGTGTACTCACAGGGTTTTCACCTGGTAGCAGAGCAACGCACATTTAGATCCTACGAAATGATCACATTCTGATGTGTAACTAAAATAAATTGCACATTGTTGTGCAAAACTACATCTCGGCCCACAATGTCATGGGGACTTGACTTGCACATAAAAATGGACGCTCGACCTAGGGTGTCTGTTTGAATACAAGTGTAAAACCCTCAAGCCTGAGTACGGCGGCTTTGCAGTTTTGGTATAGTGAAAAGGTTTTTCACAAATCCCCCGTGGTTCAGAATATTTCTAATAACCTCTGATGCTATGAAATTTGTTGTATATCTCTATATAACAGCATGTGTCTGTATCACATATATGAATTGGCTAATTGAAGCCACAATAATAATATAAAAGTTTTCTCTCCAAAATATAATGGCATTATAACGAATTCAACGCCTGCTTGGTTTCATAGAACAAAACGTTGATTAGGGTGCAGAGGAATAATGATGGAAAGGAGGTGCGACGTGACGTAGTCTATAATATGATAGAAGAAACATACTGTGTGATTGTGTGCCAATGGAAGGGCAGTGCCGCAGTTGTATTCTGATGAGTCGTCTCCTTAACCACAATAATTGCTTTGGCCTGCTCCAATGAAGGGATTCTTTCACGAGAAAAACTCGACTAAAGATATCACCGCAATACCAATGTATATATCTCACACATACATTGCCTCATTGAAGCCCCATTGATAGATTGTAAAGTTTTCTCTCCAGATATATCAAGCAAACGCAGTTAAAAGGAACTAAAAATGCAATGTAGTGTTTCCTGTTAAGAAATATATAAAAAATGTTGATAAGTGTTGTTTTTTGTCTTTATACAACAACAACAACAAAGCCTTTTTCCCAACTAGTTGGGGTCGGCTACATGAATCCTGGTTTTCCATTGTGCTCGGTTTAGCACAATATCTTCTGTAACGTCACAATCTATCATATCTTTTTTCACTGTTTCCGCCCAAGTTAGTTTAGGTATTCCTCTACCCCTAACTCTAGCATCAATACTTATCAAATCAATCTTTCTAACGGGGGCACTACTAGGTCTTCCTGTATTTTGTCTTTATGGAAGAAAAAAATTAAAATTTTGTTGTTTTTGATAAAATGCCTTTTTCATTATAACATAAATCATTGTTGTCAAAAACCGTAAGCTTTCTCTCATTTCAATTAGGAGGTTATTCATTTGAACAACTGTTGGTGAAGTGGATTTCCTAAAGGGAAAAAGTTGGAACCATTATAACATAAACCATAATGTAATGATACGAGGTGTCTCGTCAACCATGAAGGATAAGCTGCAATCTATGTGTGTAACGTCAATACCAAGACTTACCAACACTGATTTCATCTTCCAAAAAACACTCAAATTTCAAATAGGAGGTGATTGGTTTGAATCTCCTCAAGAAAATTCTAAATTGAGTTTTATCAGAAATTAATTATACTCATTAATAATACTCATGATACACTATTGCTTTCTAAAGGCTCCTCTCTCCTCCTTGATAGTCATCCTGTCATTTTGATGTAAAGCCCATGGGCCAATAGATCATGAACAGGAAATCAGTTATACTTCAAGGTTATAACAGGATTATGAAACTGAAATATGTATTCATACATGTCAAACAGTTGGCATTTAATGGTTTTATTTTGTTTATGTTTCAGCAATGTTATCTACACGTTCAGTAACTATCTTAGTCAAATTGTACTGCAAAAGATCGGTTTATGGTCTGCGAGGAATCCCAGATACATGTGCAATGCACATATTTGGAATTTCCCTTTCCTTTCAGTTAAAAAAAATTCAACCTATCTGCAGTGTGAAACTGTGAGATATACGGATATGCATCTAATATATGACATTTTGATGGTTTTATTTTGTCTATGCTTCTTATTGAACTATGTTTCCTTGATTTTCAGCAACTAGTCCTTATAAATGAAAACTTCTTAATTTTAAGTTTCCAGCATATAGATGTGCAGAAATAACTTATTTATATCACAACAGTTACCAAAAGCTTAAGATGTGTTTCAGAGAACATCAATCTTGTATCTGCTTTCAAAAGATAAGTTGAGGTTATTAAAAATATTTCTCTTGAAAAATAAATGAGAAAACATAACAATGACTTTTGGTTTATATACAAACTTCCCTCTTTCAAATCTGCAAAGATTATCATGAATGTTGTATAACTGATAACTTTAATCAATGAAATTATGTATAATGACATCTTATTATGCTACAAATCCTAGGCTCCTAGCAATTATCAATCTGATAAACCTCTTCTTATACTATACGCTATTACTCATTTTCCACACTAAAGCTCGTAGATTCCTCCCAGATGGCCAAATACAGAACTGGTTATGTATACTCACTTGCCAAAAAATAAAGAAACAGGGCATCTATTCTATTTTCTACTCTCGTACTAAATAGCTTACAGAATGTAAGGATAGATCTATAAGTCAAAGATTAAAATGTTTATTTTTCCCCCCTCGCCTCAAAAGAGTCAATAACCTGAGTGATGTAAAACAAACCCTAAAATAGAGAATTTCCAAGATTCTTAATGGATTAATTTTACCAACACGTAGGTGCGGATCAAAGTTGAAAATTTTAAACAATTAATTGGTTGGATGGATTTTCAAGAACTGAATCACGTTAACAATCCCAATTAATAATTCAACTCTACAATCAATAATTAAATCCCTAAGTGTTCTTAGCAAGTAATAGATTCAATATTGATTCGTACTCTAATCAAGCATGTGGAACACTCAATCTCAATTATTTATATGGATGACAGGCAAATCAGATAATATAATAGATAATAGAGCAGTAGAATACAAATATTTAATAGTGGAAAGAGTATACCGAGTGCGAAGAAATCAGCGTAAATCTTGGAAGAGCACAGCAATGGCAACAACAACTTCAAGAGCAATGGCAGCAAAGCGAGACTGGTGGATCTGGGCTGGCGTCGGTGAACAGGGACGGCATTGACGGCGGCGACGCAAGGCAACATCGGGGTGGTCGGCGTCGATGAGAAGGGCAGCAGCGACAGCAGCGTTGGTTGGGGTTTGGCTGCGGTTGTCGTCGAAGTCAGAGGGGGGTTTTCGGTGAGGCGGCGCGCGTCAGGGGTGGCGTGATTTGGGGTGGGGGTGAGAAGGGTTAGGTCAGAGGGCTACGGCAGTGGGGAGATGGAGAGAGCGCGAAGTGAGGAGGGGATCGGGATGGTTCTGAAGGAGGGTTAGGTTATCTTTTTTGGTAGGGATTTGGGTAGAGGAAGAAGACGGCTGAGTGAGGGTTGATTTTATGATCTGGGTAATTATATTTGGGGATTTGGGAGATTAGGATTAGAGATTTGTATTTGAGGTAATTTAAGGTAGATTCTAGAGTTTATCACAAATCCTAAAATTGTATTAGGATTTATCACAAACCTTAATAATTTGGATCTCACTTGTATCACACAAGGAGATAGAGGAAGAGCAAAAACCCAACACAATTTTTTTAATCAAAAATGGCATATCTTTCTCATTAATCTCAAGACCTATAAATAGGCTTAAAATACATCTTGATACAAATCTCAAAATATTCTCAAAATCTAAAAAATACAAAAAAGATTACATATGACTATAATTGCCAGAAACAAATATGGTATTAAAATAAAATTCTAAACTAAATAAGCAGCTGTCCTAGACGATATCTGCTGATAGAAACGCCCGAATCGTCTTGAACCGATGTCCTCACCACTGAGTTCCATTTTTCTTAATTTTAATCTTAAATTTGTATAGCATGTAGAAGGTATTATCTAACCAGAAACTAGTTATTGTTTTTTTTGATACAGTTTGACTTTCCATAAGCATGCACTAATAATTTACTGAAATAAGAAAATGTATATGTTATAGCAAGACAATCACAAAGAATTCAATTCAAATGGCCTCTTAAACACAATACCGCTGAGTAAATTGCCATGAGAGACGATTCCGTAATTACTAGATATAGTACGGAGCTTCAAAAGTTAAAAACAAGGCATTTAAAACCTTGCATTAATAAGATGGTATAAGTGGAAATAACATATATAGAAATACAAATGTATGCCACATCACAATCAGCGACGGAAATATTTACCATAACTGCTCGACAGCGCTGAACCTCCCTACCGCTGAACCTTTTCCAGCAAAACTCATTTCAGCTCAATCAGCAGAACTGGAAAAATCAATAAACATATTTTAGTTTCACAGACATTCCATAAGTCTGAAAGCTCAGATAATTCAACCCATACAGGAAGAGGGTTAGCCTTCTAAATACAGTCATTGAATCATGCAATCAATTCAAGTCCAAATTTACTTGCACTTAACAAAGAAAAAGTTACTCAATGCAGTTGCATAAAAATATAGATAACTCATGCTATATGTGCACGATAGACAGACATTTGATCACAAAAATACCATTCATATATCCTAGCCTTAATAAACCTGACATCAGTACCAATTAGTGACATGCATTTGCGCACTGAACTACTGTCAAGTCTGATCTGCATGTTGTCAGCTTTATACACATTTTTCTTTATCTGCATCCACTACCTGTATACTCTTAGTATCTCTACCTAATAACTTTTCACACTATGTCATTCTTTGAGCAGATAACTTCTTCCACAAACCTAAACTGCAGCACCCCACACAGCACCCCACGCAGTACACGCGGATTAGGTCTAAAGGCATATTAAACCATAACCAACTCTGGTCAATCCTGGATTTGGAACAAACATTCTTAATAAAAACCTAACAACCTAATGCTCTTAAAGTTGATTCGATACACAAATCAAGATCATTGACCTCAGAAAATCAAATCCAAAACCCAACCCAGATCAAAGCAGCAATCTGTTGACCCCAGAGTCGGCAACCAAAGCACCAAAAGTGCCATGAATGGAAGACTAAGAGAAGAAGACAACAATCTGTAGAGATAGTCAAACTTGTACTTTTATTATCCCACTGTAAGATGAAAATAAAAGGCACAGGATGAATGAATGATCCCCGAAAGTAGTTTCTCACTATCTCCTTATTAATCTTTTACCATATATTTGCATATCTATCAATAATCATTTCACCAACACTCATTTATAATCAAGTCCTTTTGCAAGAACAACTACCAGTCAAGATCAGTACATGGTCAAGTAGAACGCAACGTTAAGACTAAATAGATCCAACAAAAGTCAAATTCCTTGAATTATTCCTAACAGGGTCAAACAAAAGCAAGCGAACAAATCTGAACAATCAATCTTCTATACTGATAAAATCCTAACCTTAGTATATCTGCACATCATTTACCAAACCAAATCAAAGACACCACACATAACAGATAGAAGCCTAACCATCTAAATTTAAAATTGAGTTACACCTACTGTCATGAATTGCATACAGAATGCACTTGATGAAAACAAGACTAAGCTAAATATTCTAATTGTAGTTAAATAAAATTAACGCAATGCTTTCCCAATCAATTTATACTAAATAAGTCAAATAGCAGAACTGAACTTATATTTCATAGTTGAAACATGAAATTACTTGGATACAAAGGGAATGATGAAACAGGATCCACAATCAAACAATCAGCATATTGATGACGATAAACGATCAAAATTCCTCAGAATCACAAAAAATAAACATTTAAATAAATAAATTGTTATGATCCAAATTTAGTCCCACATCGGTTATATGGGGAACCCATGGTGGGTAGTTATAAACTTGGGCTCCCTCCCTTTAACAGCTAGCTTTTAAGGGTGAGTTCTCCTAGGTTCCTAACAATTGGTATCAGAGCCAACCTCATGCTTCTTAATTCGCTCTAGAGGCTAGATTAAAATTACTGGTAGACTCGAGTCGGGCCAGTGTCGCTAGAGTGAAAGCCGCCGAGAGTCGGAAAGGGCTACCTAGAGGCTAGATTAAAATTACTGGTAGGACCGGGCCGGGTCAGTGTCGCTAGAGTGAATACCGCCGAGGGCGGCGGGTTACGGAAGCGTGGTGGAATGTTATGACCCAAATTTAGTCCTACATCGGTTATATAGGGAACCCATGGTGGGTAGTTATAAACTTGGGCTCACTCCCTTTAACAGCTAGCTTTTAAGGGTGAGTTCTCCTAGGTTTCTAACATAAATAAATAAAAATCTCTCAATTTTTTTACTACGATTTTAAGAACAACTCTCATCCACAAATGTAATAATAAGGTTATCGAATCCGATCCCAAAATTTCCCCAAATTGACTTGTAGCATCTAAGATGAAGAATTAAACCCTAAAACGGAAGTTAAGCAGGATTAACAGAGGAGGGAGATTGAGAGTATTACCGATCGAACAAGATGACTGGAATTAGGGTTTGGACGCTTGGATCGGATGATTCCTCAAACGATCGGACAAAGATTCGATTTTTGAGAAATTTGGGAGCAAAAATATACCCTAGTTTCTTCCACTGCAAGAAGGCGGGAAAAGAAATTGGGATAGTGGACCTAGGCCTGGTGCTGGGCCTCGGGCTTCAACAAATCAGAGAATTTTGTTTGCAAATTTATGGGTTTTCGCCTTTTCGGAATTGGGACCTTTCTGGAATTGGGGAAAGTTTGTTTTCATACCGAAAACTAGTGTTACCCCGTGTAAATTATTTGCACGGTAACAACAACTGAAAAGAAACCATGCCAAGTCCAAGAGCTAGAAAAGAAGGTTCAAAAGAAGAAGAGAGGAGCCACTTCAGAAGCCATCCTGCCCCCACCTACAGATCCATGCCGAAGAGAGGAAGGGAAGAGGATGCCTACTACCTCAAGCCGCAGCGCCACCACTACGAGGACTCCGCTAGGGGTGAGTCCAGGGGACGACGCCGCTCTCCTAGTCGAGACTTGCGCCCAGGCCATAGAGGCCTGGAGCACAAGAGGGATGTCCACCACCACGAGCAAAGGGTACCAGCGAAGGGGTCTGAGAAAGTTTCGACTGAGAAGGAGCGGGCTGCGTCCCACCATCCAACGACCTATAGAAGGTCCTATTTGGAGGCAGTGAAGAGACCCATAGGTGGGGTCGATAGGGGAGATCGACGTGGTGATCGGAGGTCACCGGAAAGAGAGGTTCCGGTCAAGAAAGTAGACGATGACGGGGAATGGATCCTCGTTAAGCCCAAGCGGGTTAGAAGGGAAGAGAAGAAAGCGGAGAAGTCCGCGTCTTCCGCAAGCTCGGCTCCACCGACGGCCAAGAAGAACGCACTTTGCCACAAGTGCGCGGAGAAGGGACACTCCATTCACGAGTGCACCAACGACTGGTTCTGTTATGTGTGCAAGAAGTCCGGCCACATTTCAAAGAGTTGCCCTCGCATCGAGCCGCCGGGGAGCTTCCAATCAAAGGCCAGTTCTGACCGGCCATTTCTTGGGGGAGGTAGCAAGCCTCTATCGGTTGGTTTGGAGGAGAGTATAGATGGTAGACGGAAGGTTATTCGTGAGGTCATTAGCCCCACTCCAATCATGGCCGAGTTTGAGAGCCGTTTCACTAACTCCATCCTCCTTAAAGTCCATACTGGCTTCCCATCTTTTGAAGCCATTAAGGAACTTCTGTCCGATTGTGTCCGTCCAACCTCAAGGCTTGAATGGGATGTGCAAAAACTCAAAGATGATGTTCTTATGGTCTTTTGCAAGACGGACGAAATTACGAGGGAACTTTTGGCCGTGGGAAGTCTTGAGGGGGAAGACTTCTACATCACGATGAGTCGATGGTCGAGAAATTTTGGTGCATTAAAGTTGGATGCGCGCTCATCTATCTGGTTGAGGCTATTCAACCTTCCACTGCACTGTTGGGTGCGTTCGGGCTTCCAAAACTTAGTGCACAGTTTCAGCTCCCTGCTTAACATAGACAAGAATACAACCTTCCTATTGAGAAGAGAGTACGCTAGAATCCAAGTGGCGGTGGATGATGTGAGCATCATCCCCTCGGTGATCGTGGCACAATTCGAAGACGAGAAGTACGAGATTAAGGTGATAGTAGAGAGGAAGAAGAGAGTTTCATTCCGGAGTTCACCTGAGTATTCAGGATCCAACTCAGATCATGGGTTCAAACCAAAGGAGAAGGAAGAAGAGGATCAGCCACCTTCGGATCATTCCAAAGTCAATCACAGCCGTATATCAACGAATCACCCACCTACTACTTCTCACCCACATGATCGGCCAGCTGATAGGAATCAAAAGCATCAGAACCATACAACACAGCAAACAGCCCCCACCTCTGCACGGGATCCCCTACAAGTTGATAAAGTTCCTGCACAGGCTCGAGGCACAGATGAGAGACAGCGACCCATCAATGGGGCTGAGATCGAGGTCCTAGGTACTGTGGATGATGGGACGGGTGACAGGGTGCCCACTGGTCAAGGGAAGCCTCTATCCACCGGACAAAGCAATGGAGCTGGTCATAGTCACAAGGCTACAAAAGATAGCTGTCTAAAGCACCTTGTACAGCCGGCTAGGGGTGTTGCGGATACCGAGGGGGCTATTTTCGAAACTGGGGAAGCATCGGGAGGGCCCACTCATAGGCAAGCTGAAATCCTTCACATGTCTGCAGCAGATTTCAAAGAGGCCCTGGATCTAGCTGTGAAGTCCATCACTAGAAGCTTACTAAACAATGGGTCGGGCCCATGGGCCCTGTCCAATGCTGCCACAGACCTAGCGGGGGGGAACCCTACCAATGGAAAACAGCCGATTGCCATGGCTTCGATCAGCAGTAGAGAGGATGATCCAGCATTAGGCAGGGACGTCACAGTAGTTGATGGGGAGGAGAACGAACTGGTTCAAAGGGGTATGGATGAATACGGTCAAGGGGAGTGTGAACAAGGGATATTGGAGGAGTCCTCGACCGCGGATGGCATTATCGGAGCTCTAGACGATGTGGGCAAGGAGATAACTGAGTCGGATGGCGAATTCGAAAAGTGGGAGAAGGAGGTTAAGGCATTAACACCAGTTATCCCAGACAGCGCGGAGACAGATGGCGGGGTAGCAATGAAGGGCATGGAAGAAGCTATACGTAAGAGCAAGCGGCAAATTGATAGGTGGGAAGCCAACGGACCTCGCGAGGAGGATCTCATTAGATCTGCAGCAAAAGCAAAGGAGCCAATGTCAGCCTGCGGAGGTTCGTTCTCAATTCTAAGTTTTATTTCTGATGATGTACTACTTTACTACGCTACTATGTTTGGTCTCAACATGGGTAAGTCGGGTAGCGAACAAATCAGTAGAGTTAGAATCCTTAGAGAGGAAGCCTATAGGTTATGCTTATAGTGCTCTTATTCTGTGGGTAGTTAGGATAGATGCTCATTTTACTAGGTTTTCCCATGAGTTACATCTTCTGGAACGTTAGAGGAATGAGATCGAAGGTTAAGAGTAGACTGGTTAATGACACGGTGGCGAGGAGTAACCCGATCCTGTGTGCTTTTCAAGAAACTAAAATAGATCACCAGCTAGATCACGACTTTGTAGGACTTAGGACGCTTAGGGATTTTGAATGGCGGTCCAAACCAGCTAGGGGTTTGTCCGGTGGTATTGCGATAGGAGTCGACTCTAAGGTGTTTGATATTATAGATGACTTCGTCCACGATTACTCTGTGACCATCGTTATCAAGCGTAAACGAGATGGGTGGGAACACATGGTCACTTCGGTGTACGGGCCATACACTTCGTCCCAGAGACGAGGATTTTGGGTAGAACTTCAAAACATTGGGGATAGGTGGCCTGGTCCGTGGGTCATCGGGGGAGATTTTAACATTACTAGATTTTCTAATGAACACAAGGGTAGGGGTCCTACTGAGAGGGACAGACACGAATTCAATACAATCATCAACAACCTCCGCCTTATAGAAATACAGGCAAACGACAGAAAATATTCCTGGACTAATATGCAGGCCAACCCAACCCTAGCCAAACTAGATAGAATCCTGGTGTCCCCAGAGTGGGAGGATATATTCCCTTTTGCAACGGTTAGATCTATCCCTAGATTTACATCCGACCACGTACCTCTACTGCTAGAATGGGAGACGGATAGGAGAACAAGAAAGGGCCAATTCAGATTCGAGAAGGCATGGATGCTCACCAATAGCATAACAAAGGTCATTAAGGAGAACTGGGAATTGACGACGACGGCCAACGATGCAGTATCTAGATGGATCATCAAGCTTAGACGACTGAGAAGGCGATTAAAGAGATGGGCAAAAGAGGAATTTGGGGAAATCAAAGAAAAGAAAGAGAGCCTAGGAAGAAGGATCCAGGAATTAGAAAAATGTGAAGAGCACAGAGACTTACACGAGAGGGAGTTCGATGAATTGACGGCCGGTAGGGCAGAGCTTCATAGAATAGGTGAGATGGAAGAATACTATTGGAGACAAAGATCGAGGATCCAATGGCTCAAGGAAGGAGACGCTAACACCGCTTTCTTTCACAGGGTAGCCAATGGTAGAAGGCGCCAAAATCAAATTAGAGGTCTGATGGTGGACAACGTTTGGACAGAGGACGAGGCCGTTATCAGAGACCATATTGACGAGTCCTTCAGGGACCTTCTTGGAAAAAGGAGAGTTTTGAGAGGTGAGATGAACCCAGACATGTGGAGCGAGGGGGCTCTCGAAAGAAGCGAAAGATTAGAAGAACCTTTCACGGAAGAGGAGGTGCTGAAGGCGATTAAGATGCTAGGACAAGACAAAGCTCCAGGCCCAGATGGTTTCCCAATTTGTTTCTACACAAATTATTGGTCAATTATCAAGAAGGATCTTCTAGAGATTTTTCAGGAATTTTTCCTGGGGGAGGCGCAGATTGATAGACTTAACTACGCCAACGTGGTTCTTATCCCGAAGAAGACTGAGCTCCTTAGTTTTAAGGACCTTAGGCCGATCAGTCTGCTGAATGGCTCCTTCAAGATCATCACCAAGGCATTGGCTAATAGACTAAATCCGGTGCTAAAGGATATAGTAGGCGAGGCTCAAAGTGGGTTTGTTAAAGGTAGAGACATCCTCGACAGCATTGCTTCGGCTCACGAAATGGTTTTCAGAGGCCACAAAGACAAAGTAGACGGTTTCTTGCTCAAGTTAGACTTCCAAAAAGCCTACGACATGGTAGAATGGGACTGTGTGGAGGAGGCCATGAAACTTAAAGGATTCAGAGAGAAATGGAGGATGTGGATGAAGAGGTGTGTTACGAATGGAAAGTCCTTCGTTATGCTCAATGGAATAGCAGGAAGGGAAATCAGATGTAAGAGAGGATTGAGACAGGGTGACCCGTTGTCACCTCTCATATTCGCTATTGTCGCTGACGGATTGGCAAAAATGAATAGGAGAGGAATGGGGGCAGGACTAACTAAAGGGATTTCAGTTAAAGGGATCCCCAAACCTTTGTCGATACTTCAATATGCTGATGATACCTTACTTTTCGGGATGGCTAAGGTGGAAGAAATTGTTGCGGTTCGTCTTCTGCTAAGATGCTTCGAATTCCGGTCCGGCCTGGCGGTCAATTTACAAAAGAGTTGTGTAACAGCCATATACAACAGCAATCCGACATCCACGGAAGCTATTTCAACCCTCCTCCAGTGCGAAACAAAGGAATACCCGATTAAATATCTAGGTACGCCTATCAGACCGGGCAAACTGATCAAGGATGACTGGCTCCCTTTAGTGGAAAAGATCAAGAAAAAATTGACAGGGTGGAAAGGGAAATCTCTCTCCTTGGGAGGGAGGATCACCCTAATCAATTCCGTGCTCAGTAACATTCCTACATACTTAATGTCGATCTATGAGATCCCAACCTGGGCTATCGAAAGAATAGACAAGTGTAGGAGGAAATTTTTGTGGAAAGGAGTGCGTGAGGACAACAAGGGCATCAATCTCATTAGGTGGGATAGGGTCTGCAAGAGGAAAGAATTCGGTGGTTTAGGGATTCTGAACCTTAAAGACATGAACAAGGCTCTATTGTCCAAATGGTGGTGGAAAATGCATAAACAACGCAAGGCTTGGTGGAGCAATTCTTTCATGAGATATCGAAGGAGGAAAATCGTCAGATTTGGAGGGAAATCTAAACACGGGAAGGTTTCTAGCATATGGAAGGGGATTGCGAAAGTAGGAGATATCTACCATATGAACACAAGGTGCAAACTGGGGAAAGGCAACAATATCAGATTCTGGAAAGACAAATGGTGTGGAGATAACACGCTGCAATCAGTCTTCCCCGACCTCGCATCGTCGGTTAACAAGGATGACGCCCTAGTTGTAGATGTGTGGAAGAATGGAAGATTGAACTTGGATTCCATAGGTATTCTCTCAATAGAGGCTCAGGAGCAACTGGTCAGACTCAACATTATGCTGGAGGATGAAGGAAACCAGGAGAGGATGGAGGAGGATGTCAGAGAATGGAGGATAGGTCATAACAAAACTTTCTCAGTCTCTTCGATGTACGGCTTCCTTAACGACGGTGGGTTGAGGAGCTCACATGCTGGTACAATTTGGAAGACTAAAGCCCCACCCAAAGTAAAGGCCTTCCTCTGGCTGGTGCTTAACGACAGAATCCTATCCAAATCTAACCTAATGAAATGTAATATCCTGTTAGACGCCACGTGCCTACGCTGTAACGGAGGGGAAGAGGACACCAATCACATATTTTTTGTTTGTCCTAGAGCTAGGTTGGTATGGGAGATCATGGGACTGGGTTTTCACACCACCGCAATCCCGAATGGCATCGATGATCTGGGGGGGAATTGGCGGTATAAACACATCAACAAAGAGTTTAGGGTCCTTTGGGGTAGTACGGTCGGGGCTGTCTTATGGAGTTTATGGTTGGATAGGAATGAATTCTGATTCAGAAATTATACATGCTCTTTCCTTATGTTACTTCATAAAATTCTATTTCTAACAGAGGCTTGGGCAGGTCTAGGTGGCCCAGGGAAGAAACCAAGGCTAGATGGAGCACAGTAGTCGAAGAAGGAGCAACACTGAGAGAGGATAGGCTATATCTGGGTGAAAGCAAGCATGGATATCTTTTGGGCTTTTCGGTGCTTTCTATTGTAATCAATGTTTTTATCTCTTCTGTTGGTGTATAACTAACTTTTGTATTAGAGGGGATTAGGGTGTTATGTTATAATGATGGGTACTTTATGTTTCTTTAATCTATCATTAATGAAACAGGTGACCTCGGTCATTTTATTTTCAAAAAAAAAAAAAATTTGTTTGCACGGTCTAAAATATTTTTAAGAGACTCATAAAATTATATTAAACTCCCAAAAAATGTGAGATAATTGGGAGAAACTTATGAATATCATCTAAACATAATTACTGAAATCTACATTATCATCTTCATATAAGCAGATGGTTTAGAGAATCACTGTCAAACCATAATGTTATCCAATTAAATATTACTAAAGTTAAAAAATGCATGCAATGAAAAGATGTCACAAATTCAACTAATTTATGTTAACATGTACATTATAACATCATTAATATTCGGTAAATATGTTATACGTTATAAACCATGCATTATAGCACATGTTATGGTAAAAATGATAGACTAAGAAAATGATATAAAAATAATTTTTTGAATTTTGTTTTCTTAAAAATCTAATTTTAAGTTAGGGGATGGAGGTGAGTTTGGGAAGAGACGTGAGATTTTATGAAATTAAGAAAGTAGGAAGGGAAAAGAATGTATTTCAGGGATTGGGGTTTTTATTTTGTTTTATTTTTTTTAATAAAATTTTGCGTAGTGTACGTGTTAGTTAAATATGATTCTCTACTTTTCATCTCTTTTCTCCATTTCAAAATAGAGAAAGAAGAGATGGGGTAGACTTACTCTCTTATTAGTATAAGATATAAATATGGGATATTTTAGCAAATACCCCCATTCAAAATGTGTAAACTAGCATATACCCCCACTATTTTTAAAAACTAAGAAATACCCCTAGTTTGGATGGAATGGTTAAAATTCCGTTAAATGAACTTACGTGCATCACATGTAACACAGTAAAATGACCAAAATACCCCAAATAAAATTATTTTAGCAAATACCCCTATTCAAAATCTAAAAACTAGCATATACGCCCACTATTTTAAAGAAAAGGATATTTTAGCAAATGCCCCCGTTCAAAATATGGAAACTAGCATATACCCCAACTATTTTTAAAAACTAAGAAATACCCTTAGTTTGGATGGAATCGTTAAAATTCCGTTAAGTTAACTTACGTGCATCACACGTGACACAGTAAAATGACCAAAATACCCACTACATAAAGTAAGGGTTTCTTGAAGCAAATTTGAAAAGAGAATGAACCGTCTCCTTTCCGCTTTGCAAGTCCGTATAATTTTTTCTCTGATGGCCATCTACCCCACCTTGTTATATTAGGATTTTTAAAGAAGAAATACCCCAACCCTAATCAGTCATTGACTCATTGTAAGCATCTTCTCCACCTTGTTATATTAGGGTTTTTGATAGATTATGTTTGTTTGATCGTTTCAACTTGATCAATTTTGTGATGTTTTTTTTCTGAATTCTTTTTTAAGGAAAATTGGTTGTAGGAAGAGCCATGAATTTGAGAAGGTTCGCATCTGAATCTTTGTTCTATTATTTTGTTTATATTTTTATTATTCCGATGTGAACCTTCAAAAATTCATGGCTCTTCCTACAACCAATTTTCCTTAAAAAAGAATTCAGAAAAAAACATCACAAAATTGATCAAGTTGAAACGATCAAACAAACATAATCTATCAAAAACCCTAATATAACAAGGTGGAGAAGATGCTTACAATGAGTCAATGACTGATTAGGGTTGGGGTATTTCTTCTTTAAAAACCTTAATATAACAAGGTGGGTTAGATGGCCATCGAAGAAAAAATCATACGGATCTGCAAAGCGGAAAGGAGACGGTTCATTCTCTTTTCAGATTTGCTTCAAGAAACCCTTACTTTATGTAATGGGTATTTTGGTTATTTTACCGTGTCACGTGTGATGCACGTAAGTTAACTTAACGGAATTTTAACGATTCCGTCCAAATGAAGGGTATTTCTTAGTTTTTAAAAATAGTGGGGGTATATGCTAGTTTCCATATTTTGAACGGGGACATTTGCTAAAATATCCCTTTTTCTTAAATAGTGGGGGTATATGCTAGTTTTTAGATTCTGAATAGGGGTATTTGCTAAAATAAATTTATTGGGGGTATTTTGGTCATTTTACTATGTTACATGTGATGCACGTAAGTTAACTTAACAGAATTTTAACGATTCCATCCAAACTAGGGGTATTTCTTAGTTTTTAAAAATAGTGGGGGTATATGCTAGATTTCACATTTTGAATGGGGGCATTTGCTAAAATATCCCTATAAATATCTATATAATAAATTACAAAGAAAGCTATCAAGTGGCTCACAATCATTCCCCCTAAAATCAAAGGCCTGGATCAAACCTCACAAAACATATTTTTCCTCCAAAATTTCAAACCCCAAAACCAAAATTTTCCCCCAAAAACTAAAAAACTTATTACTTTATTACTATCTCTCTCTTCTCTCCACTTTTTCATATTTCTCTCTTTCTCTCTCTCCCTATCTCTCTCTCCCATTCTTTCTATATTTACTTAGAAATTTAGATTTTCAGAATTTTAATGTTTTTTTTTTGCACATGTTATATTGAAAATAGTAAATATCTCTTCAACTCCACACTTAAAGTTCTAAGAAGTTAGATTTTATACCCCCATTTATAATTATTTTTCAACATATACTAATGGAAACATGGACTTTTATTTACAACTAATTATTGTCATACTATTCAAACTTGAGCTACATAATTGTTGTTTTACTGTTTACAGACTTTTCGTGTTTTGTATCGTTCCGAAGACGTGCCATAGGCACGTGCCCACGGGCAAATCTAGTAATAATTAAAATTTTGCAATATTTTTTAGGCTAAATTTTAGAACACCCCCTAGCTTTGACCGAAAATCAATAAATCCACTCATATTTTCATATGAATCAGTAAGGTCATCTCTGTTCACTTTATTATAAAGTAAAATAAGTTCACAAAATTTTTTTGACCAAAAAAAATATAGGAATAGACATATCTCACTATATTTTCATATGAATTCACAAATCTATACTATTATTAAGCAAAGCCCCATTTTGGTTGCTATCATGCCCTCATAAACATAAAAAGCTAAAAAAAAATGCAGGGTTAATTCTGTCAATTTTTTTCCTGATCCCTACATAATCAAAGGGCACAAGCGTAATTTTTACTTCACCTTTACTTCAATCTCTCCATAAAATTCTATTCCCAAAAAAATCAAAACCGTCTCTTTCTCTCCCTCCATCGAATCCGCACTCCTCAAAAATCGACATCAAACAGCAACAGAGACCCAATCCTTCTCTTCTCTGTTCTTCTTCCCAAACGCGAGTACGCGACACAGACAAAAAGAGAGATGGCGGGAGTAGGCGGCAACTGCGGCGAGGCAAGGGTGGTCGAGGAGCGACGGGGAGCAGTCGGTGGTGGTTGAGGCGACGGAGTTCTAGAAACAGAGGAGGTCGAGATGGAGGGGATTCGAGGCGACGGGAGAGAGAAGCGGCGATGGGAATGGGTTCTGAAGGCAGGGGAGAAGGCGATGAGGGAGGGCATTTGCTGTGCGACGCGGTCAGGAAGCGACGGCGGTGCAAGGCGGAGGCAAATCGGTGGCTCGAGCGAAAGGTGGGGTGCTTCAGTCAACGGCGGCAATGGCGGAGTTGAAGGTGGATGCGGGCGATGTGAGGAGGAAGACGTAGGGCCTGGGTGAGCTTTGAGCGACAATGGCGACGATGGAGGCACGAGCTCGAGGGATGGTGAGGCGCTCGACTGGTTGACGAAGTCGAAGACGACAACGAGGGTGCATCGCGACTGGGGCGACGATAGGCGGTGGAGGTTGAAGGAGTTCGAAGTCGAGGGTGGTGAAGGTTGAAGACGAAGGGGAAGGGATCTTCGATGGAGATGGGGTGATGCTCTGTTGGAGCAATTGAGAGGTGAAGACAGGGAGCTTTAGGTGGTGCTTGGTGTTCGGCAAGGTGGAAAGTTGTGATGGCGGGAGGCTAGGGGCGTTCGGGTTGTGTTGGAGGAAAAGGCAGGAGGTGTTGCACTTCGAGGTACATGAAATCCTATATGGAAAAAAAATAGAATTCTTCTTTTGATATTTGAGATTAAGATAACTGGGGAAAATATTTATGAAATTAACAATTAGTTTTCAACTCTTTTAATGAAATGTTGTGAGTAGCTTCAGTTCAATAGTGAGGTGAGTGACTAAATTCATTCATTTAGTCAATACTAGACGTGCATCGCACGTGCATTATACTAGTTATTGTCTTAAGGGAAGCGTTTGGCAAGAAGGGGGTGGGGATGAAAGTGTGAAAGTTTTGGCACTTTCATCACTTTTTATGTTTGACAACATGAAAGTAAAAAATGAGAGTGGCCTTTTTACTTTGCCAACTAAGAAAGAGAATGTCAACTTTGGTTATTGGCCATTCGTGAATGGGTGGATAATAGCGTGTTCCACCATGTATCCAACGAAACCGATGCACATGCCCTTTGGTTGGAGTTGGAGTCGTTGTTCGAACAAAAGACCTCTTCCAAGAAAGCATTCCTCATCAAAGAGTTGGTAAACATTAAGTATAGGGAAGGCATAAAGATAACCGAACATCTAAACAACTTCCAGAGCATCATTAATCAATTGACCATGATAGACATGAAAATTGAGGACGAGTTACAAGTGTTGTTACTTCTTGGATCGTTGTCCGACAACTGGGAGACCTTTGTCATCAACGTAAGTAACTTTGCTCCTAATGGTGTGTTATTTGTGGATAATGTTAAAGATAACATGATGAATGAAGATAACAGGAGAAAGTTTACAAGTTTCGATAGTAGTCAAGTGTTTATGGCGGAGAATCGAGGAAGGAGCAAGATTAAAGGTCCCAGTCGAGATCGTGGAAGAAGTGCAAGCCGTTTGAGGACACTTTTCAATGGGAAGTGTCATCATTGTGGTCTCTATGGTCGCATGATAAAGAATTGCAAAATATTGAAGAATAAAAAGAATGATAAAAAAGATGGCTCAACTTACTAAAAGAACGATGACACAAGCAGTTCTGTCGCTACCGTGTCTGAGCAAATATATGAGTTATTGGCTCTTAAAGGTGAATGCCTACATGTCGATGAAGATAAAGTGATTCATGGGTAGTTGATTATGGATCATCAATCCATGCCACGGAGCACTCGGAATTCTTCACCACATACAATGTCGGAGACTTTGGGATAGTGAAGATAGACAATGATAGTTATTCCAAGATTGCGGGAATCGGTAATGTTTGGTTTAAGACCGATTTGGGCTATAAGTTGTTATTAAAAAATGTGAGGCATATTCCTGGTCTACATCTCAATCTATTGTCAACCGGCGTGCTTGATCAACAAGGATTTCATCATCATGGAGGCGACGGAAAATAGAGGCTTACCAAGGGATCGCTAGTGGTGGCGAAAGGAAAGTTATGCTGCACCATCTACAAGACATGGTAAAATTTGCAAAGAAGAATTCAGTGTAGTGGATGATTCTTCTCCAAGCCTATGGCACAAGCGGTTAGGCCACATGAGTGAGAAGGGATTACAGGTTCTGGCAAAGAAGTCTCTCATTCCCTTTGTCAAAGGTACTGTAACTCCTATTTCCCGTATCTGTATTTTTTTTTCTGCTGTAATTACAATCCTTGTACTCTGTCTATCAATTTGCGATCTATATTTTGTTCCAGTTCGAATAAAAAAATCATTTCATTTGTTCAACTCAATTTTGTGCCAATATTTATTTCAATTTCATTTTTCGTATCTGCTCTAATTTGTCGTTCTTCATGAAGAATGGACTGTTCCACCTCATCTACTTCTTTTTTCCTAATTATATTGAATTTGGACTCAATCTCTTGTTGGATCCCACTCAAACCCGCTATCCAAATACCCAAAAACCCAAAACCCTACTATATAAACCTAATTAAACCTAAACCTAATAAACCCTACCCTAATCTTACTGTTTAACCCTAAACACAGCCGCCCACAAATTCTCTCCCGTCTTCTTCCTTCGCTCAATCGAAAACCTCTACCTCTCGTCATCTCCATCTCCCATCCACCCAATTCCCCTCGACCTCCGCTCCGACCACCATCATCGCCGCATCACCCTCGTCTCCATCACCCATTCACCGACGCCATCGCCTCCGCCATTACCCCAACTCCCGAACCCATCGTCTTCTTTAACCTCGCAACCACCATCCCCGTCGCCACCTTCATCGCCTATCCAAACCCATCGCCTCTCACCACCACCGCATCGCCCTCACCCCCCTCGTCGCCTCGCCCATGCCTAAATCCCCGAAGCCTACCCCCGCTGACTCCTCCCCTGTTTTCAAACCCAAGAACAGAGCTCTGCCTCCGTCGCCTTCCCTTCATCGTCATCGTCGCCGTCGTTGACTTCTCCCCAGTCAAACCTCGATGTCTCTCTGCCCCGCCGCAGTCGCCTCGCATCGCAGTCCCGCTCTCTCTCTCTCTGCCATAGTAAGGAGGGAGACGAGAGTCCATTGGCCGAAACCACTGTTCTGTGTTTGGCGTGGTGGGATCCCACTTGTTGTTCGCTGTTTTGGGGCGGATCCAGTGTGAAGAAGAGAGGGCAGTGGAGGACTTGTGTGTTTGCTGTTTTGTACACAGCAGATCCTACTTCGCCGTTTGGTGTTCTGCCAAGATCTAGTGTGGAGTTTTTGCCTTGCTGTTTGGTGTCTTTGCACGTGCATTTGGGAGATTTTGCCTGGGATTTCTAATCCCGTTATTATCAAATTATCGGATCTAATCGTTGTCCTGAAGACAAGTATTCTTCTTGTACAAATTTTTGTTCTAATACAAGCGTTTAATTTGAAAATACTGCAAATAGATAGTAGTTTTGACTCTTCCTTGTCTCATAGTTGTTAATCTAATATTATTCCTCATCGATTCCATACTCTTAAGAGTCACAATCCTTCATTGATATATTTACAAACTAGTTGGCCCCCCTTTATCTCCTAATTACTTGAACATGAACCCCTTGACTTTTAGACGTGTGTTGTATGACGTATTGTGTTGTTCTTACATTCTTTAGAGTTGAGAAATACAAGAGACTTGCTAATTTGATTCCCAATGCATCCGTATTTGTATCACACACTAATCTAGACTCATAATAGCCAATTATCATGCAACTTGTATATATAAGAAATTCATACTTGCTGTTGTTCTTGTCTTTACTTGCCGTTTCGACCCCTATAAAACCAAAATCTAAACTTGAGCCCTGAATATGAAATGTATCCCTAAATGTCTAGTTATCAATAACATCTAGAACTTTTGAATTCGGAGGTACGGTCTAGGAGATATCGCAATTTTACTGCTGCTGTGTCGGTAGTCGCAGATTCACAAAAACTGCTACACCTCTTTAGTTTACAATTATTTTAACTATGCTACCAGTAAGTAATTAAATTGAAATTTTTCATGCTATTACTGGACACCCTAGAAAAAATTCTCTAATTTTCTCAGAATTAATTAATGATGTTTCAATATTGTTTCATATGTACAAACTCAGTTTTACCAATTCTAGCTGAACACAAATGCTGTATAGTTTGCTATTTTGACACATGTTACCACAAATTTTATGTACCTTAATTATATGCATTGGAACCGGAAAGGAGTCTAGTTTCTAGATCTTCTGATGGATCCATATTTGCTATATTTTAGCAACGGGAATCGCAATTTTGGTACAGCAACGTCGTGCTGTCCAGATTTGAGATTTTCGTTGTTCTTGATATTTTGATTTGTTTTGACCCTCGAACATGTATCCTACCTAGCCTAGACTTGTTCCATGTTCTTGATTATGTTTACTTTACTTGTTTCGCACACTTTCATGCTTGCTTATTGATAATAATAAATAATAAGGCGGGGTTAAGGGAAAGACTATAGTAGTGGACAATATAGGTAAGTGTACTCGGAAGGGGGCCCGTATTTCCCACTTGATACATGCCTCATAAACTAGTATATTATTATTCGATTCATGAACTAGTATATTATATGATTCATGAACTTGTATATTATTATCCGATTCATGAACTAGTATATTAATTGATTCATGAACTAGTATATATTTGATTCATGACTTTCTTGCTATGACTTGACACATGGACTAGTTATATGATTACCCGATTCATGAGCATGGCTTGCTTGATACTTGGTACCTGAGTACACCGCCCTATAGACTCCACCACTAGGCCTAAACGTAACTGATTGTATGTAGCAACCATGTAGTAAAAGTATGGATGCATGAAGTGCTACCTAGATAGTAATAACCACAAGACTTGATACATGAAACTTGAACTTGACACATGCTTACTTGATACTTGATTACATGATACATGAGACTTGATTCTTGTACTTGACAACTTGATAATAGACTTGAGACTTGTTACTTGACACTTGTACTTGAATACTTGTCACTTGATGCTTCATACAATTACATGTTCACTAGCCACTCGTTTCATTACTAGTACTCGTTACCCAATCTTGTCACTTGAGTTGTCGTTTGCTAGCTAATTTCTTGAATCCCCACTACTTGTTGCATTCTCTATTACATTCTTGATTCCAAATCTTGTTCCATATTCATGTACTTGTTTTTACTATTTACGGCCCTAACTTGCACTAAGGGCATTTGTCTTGTTTTTCTCCATTTTTTTTTTATTTTTACAAACAGACTTTGGAGACGAATTGCCTGCTGGAATTGGTGAGCAGACATTCTAGGTTTCGCTTGGAGCAAGGACTTTCTTAAATAAATTATTTTCTTGAATTATTTATTTCTTTTGTTACTTGAACCTTGTAACGGGCTTATGTTTCTGAGTTTTAACATTTGATCCAGATTTGAGAATTATTTGGGATACCGTTATTTTGTTTCAATTGTTTCTTTTGTTTGATAAATTATTCATGCATGCGTGGTTGTATATATATTTTGTTATTTTTTGATATGATGCTGGGTCGATCCTACAGCTCATGAATGATGAAAATCATTCGCTGGGCTTTGTCATGCGCTCATATTCCATGTTTTTGGGAAACGGGGCATGACAGGTACCTCACTAGACTCTTGTGATTATTATTTATTTGGTAAGCAACATAAAGCTAGTTTTTCTGGCACCTTCATACGAAAAAATATATATATTAGACCTAGTACACTCTGATGTTTATAGTTCTATGGAAGTTGAATTACTAGGTGGTAATAGATATTTTGTTACTTATATTGATGATGTTTCACGAAAGGTTTGAGTGTATTTTTTGAAATCAAACGGCCAGGTGTTCCAAATCTTCAAGTAGTTCCGAGCCATGCTGGAGAGGGAGACAGGGAGAGCCCTCAAAGGTATCTGTATTGACAATGGCGGAGAGTACACTTCGAACGAGTTCATAGATTATTGTTCGAAGCATGGCATTATGCATGAGAAGACAATTTCTGGCACCCCACAACATAATAGTGTAGCTAAAAGGATGAACCGCACCATTCTAGGGAAGGTCAGGTGTATGCTAAAAATAGTCGATCTATCAAAACATTTTGGGGCCGAAACTATATCAGCCGCTTATTACCTCATCAACTGATCACCAAGTGTGTCATTAGGCTTTGAGACTCCTAAAGGTGTATGGAACGGCAGAAGCGCTTTGGGTGCAAAGCATTTGCACGTGTATCCGAAATAAGTACATTGAAGATTGATGACAGAGGCACACCGTGCATCTTCCTTGGGTACAATAATGAAGAGATGGGCTACCAAATGTGGGATCCAATTATTCTAAAGCAGAAATGTGGACTTCTTTGAGGATCATACTGTGGCAAACATTGACAAGCAAACAGTCATGAATACAGATCATTAACCTATGAATCACCGCTGCAACAAGAACCCAATGACAAACCTCAAGAAGCTGTACGTGAAGATGTTCCTGAGATGGCTGGAGCAAGAGGTGCTGAGATAGTGTCTGAACCTGAAGATGATGATCAGGAGGATCATGATCAAAGGGAGCCGAGTTAAGGGGAGCAGCCACAGATTGCCCAAGACCAGTTCGAAAATAAACTAGAGTGGCAAAGCCAAGTACCAAGTATCCTTCTTCACGGTATATCCTTGTGACCAGTGATTGGATGACTCGTATTCCAGATATATTATGTTGATTGATAATGGAGAACCCGAAAGCTTCGAAGAGGCAAAGACTCATGCAGAAAATGATAAGTGGATGTTGGCGATGAAGTCTGAGATGGAGTCTTTATTAAAGAATGATACCTATAAGTTGGTGGAACTTCCTAAAGGCAGAAAGCACTTAAGAATAAGTGGGTGTTCAAATTGAAAAGGGACGAGAATGAGGAGTTGACGAAATTCAAGGCTTGCTTGGTTGTCAAAGGTTTTGGGTAGAAAGAAGGAGTAGATTTTGATGAATTTTTTCACCAGTGGTCAAGATGACTTCTATCCGGCTTATTTTGGGCATGGCAACTAGCATGGATCTTGAGGTGGAACAGTTGGACGTGAAGATGACATTTCTGCATGGTGATTTGGAAGAGGAATTTTACATGGAGCAACCAGAAGGTTTTGAAGTCGAGGAGAAAGAACACATGGTTTTTAAGTTGAAGAAAAGCTTGTATGGGCTAAAGCAAGCACCAAGGCAGTGGTATAAAAAGTTTGACTCATTCATGGTGGGTCATGGGTATAAAAGGACAGATGCAGATCCATGTGTATACATCCAGCAGTCCACTAGAAGTAACTTCATCATTTTATTGCTCTATGTTGATGACATGTTGAATGTGGGTCAAGATGTTACTATAGTTCGCAAGTTGAAATCATATTTGTCACAGTCCTTTGATATGAAAGACTTAGGGTTAGCTAAGCAGATTTTGAGCATGGAGATTACTCGTGACAGAAAGGCAAAGAATTTATGGTCGTCACAGAAGACGTACGTTGAACGAGTACTTGAACGGTTCAACATGCAAGAAGCTAAGGCAGTGAGCTCACCACTAGGTAATCAATTCAAGTTAAACAAAAGGTTATGCCCAGATACTCAAAAGGAGAAGGACAAGATGGCAAGTATTCCCTACTCATCAGTTGTCGATAGTCTTATGTATGCTATGATATGCACTCGTCCAAACATAGCACATGAAGTTGGTGTTGTTAGTAGATATCTATCTACCCCTGGCAAAGAGCATTAGGAAGTAGTCAAGTGGATACTCAGATTTTTGAGAAGCACTTCAAAGTTGTGCTTATATTTTGGTGGAGCAAAACCAATTCTAGAAGATTTCACAAATGCAAACTTGGTAGAGTATCTTGATGCTATAATGTCCACTTCTGGTTACTTATTAATATTTTCGGGGGGAGTAGTTTCGTGGTAGTCCAAGCTATAGAAGTGTGTTGCTTTATCCACCACAGAAGCTGAGTATATTGCTGCAAATGAAGCGGGCAAGGAAATGGTATGGCTGCAGGGGTTTATTTAGGAATTGGGTATGTGACAAGACAGTTATGTGGTCCATTGTGATAGTCAGAGTGGCATTATCTGAGTAAGAATTCAGTATATCACCCTCGCACTAAGCACTATCATTGGATCCGAGATGTAGTGTCAAAGAAGTTTTTTCAGTTGAGAAAGATCCACACCAACAAGAACACTTCTGACATGTTGACTAAAATCGTTCCGCCGCAGAAGCTGGAGTATTGCAGCAAGTCCGCTGGGATGGACTTCAAGTAGAAGTCACTCATCGTATTGACCCGATTGGCATGGAGAGGGAGATTGTCAAATATCCAGGCCCAACATCAAGTAATCCATAAATAATATTTTGGACTTCCATAAGTATTGGACTTTTCTAGAACATGCTAGTGGTTCTAAATTCATCATCAAGTGTATAAACTTAGATCAATATAGAAGGTTCATGAAGGAAGTAGAAAGATTCTTGAATGAGCATTAATGAATGTATCAAGAGGTTTCCTCCTTGGCCTATATAAGAAGAGGTCATTTGCTCATTTCAATAACACATGGTGAGAGAATCATATTCATCCAAGTAGAGAGAAAAGAGTGTCCACTCCAAGTTGAGAGTGTTGAGTGTTATAGTAGCAAAATAATTGTGAGAGGGTATTTTCTTCAAGTGCTGTTCTTGAAGTTTGATATCTTTGTACCTATTACTTTCATAGTGGAGGTTCTTGTTGGCCCGTGGACATAGGCACCGTGGTGTTCTATATCCCTTGCTCTTCTATTTCCTTGCATATTTCAATTTGTGGTTTGAGTTTGTATTTTCATTCTACTATTATCAATCCTATTTTTTTCCCAATAGAGATCGCAGGTTTCATTAATGATAGATTAACGAAACCGATAGTACCAAATATTACAATCTAGGCTAATCAAATCCACTACCATACTCAAAATAGATATACATCAATTGCCAGAATAACTACATAATTTGATAATCAAAAAGGCAGTAACATCCAGCTCACCCTATGTGAGATAGGATGAAGTTGTTTCCATAAAACTCTATACTACTCTGCCCCCTCCATACGGACTCTCTTCTTCGCCCCTTCATGACCTGCCCGAACATCTATTAGAGCCAGTATTCTATACAACATGAAATGAAATCTAGTATGAATTTTACAGAAATAAGCATCATTTCAATCAAGCCACAGGATCCACATAATAGCCGCTACAGCAATATCCCATGAAGTCCTATACACTTTCCTAATGTTTGTCATTCTCTAAGTCCCCCAAGTATCCTCGATACAGTTCGAAGTATTCATCGTACCAAAACCTAGACTCATAATTTCCCAAGTAAGTCTAGCTTAAAGGCAAAGAATAAAAAAATGGTTAGTGTCCTCCTCTCCAATGTCACACCGTGGGCAGTTCACATCAATCGGGATATTTTCTTTTCTAAGGTTCAATTTACAGAGAATAGTGTTACTCAACACCAACCATAAAAAGACCTTCACCTTAGTTGGGGCTTTAGTCTTCCAAATAATATCAGCATGAGAGCTTCTAACTCCCCATCATTCAAGAAGCCATACATGGAGCAAACTGAGAATATGTTGTTATTGTGTAGACTCCATTCTCTGTCATCCTCCTCTTCCCTATCCTACCGCACCCCTACTCCCAGAAAAGCATTCAATTTTTGTAGTTGCTCATGTCCGTCGTGGGATATGATTCCATCAATCTCAATTCTCAGTCTTTCCTATTTCCACACATCTGCCACCGGTGCTTCCTCCTTTGTAGTTTCCCTCGCCAGCTGTGGGAGTAACGATTGTAGGGTGTTCTCTCCACACCATTTGTCCAACCAGAATCTAATGTCTTTCCATTTCCTATTTTCCATCTTGTATTAGCATGGAATATATCACCCACTTTAGCAATTCCTTTCCACATAAATGATACTTTCCCTTGTTTACATCTACCTCCACATCTAACAATCTTCTTTCTTCGGTACATCATGAAGGAATTACCCCATCGCGCCTTGCGTCATTTGTACATTTTCCACCACCACTTTGCTAGTAGAGCCTTATTCATATCTTGGAGGTTAATAATACCAAGCCCACCGAACTCTTTCTTTTTACACATGTTGCCCCACCTCATCAGATAAAACCCCCTGTTATCCTCACAATTATTTTTCCACAGGAATTGCCTCCTGCATTTATCGATTCTTTCAATAATCCAATTGTGGATTTCATAGACAGACATCAAGTACGTTGGTAGACTACTGAGAACCTAGTTTATGAGAGTAATTATTCCTCCAAGAGATAGAAACTTCCATTTCCATTCTGCCAGCTTTTTCTCTATCTTTTCCACCATGGGAACCCAATCTTCCTTAAGCAACTTTCCCGGCCTAATAGGCGTACCCAAGTATTTACGAGGGTACTCTCCTATTTCATAATCCAACATTGTAGAGATCACATCAATAGGGTTTGTGTTACTTGTACTAAGTCCGATCACACTGCTTTTGTGTAGATTAACTACCAATCCTGACCAGTATTCATAACATCTTAGTAGAAGTCGAATAGAAATGATTTCCTCCACCTTAGCCACACAAAACATCAGAGTGTCATTTGCATATTGGAGGATCGACAATGGAATTGCGACCCCTTTCACCTTAACTCCTTTGGTAAGTCCTGCCTCCGCGCCTCTTTTACTTATTTCTGCTTAACCAATGACAATAATTGTGAACACTAGTGACGATAGTGGATCTCCCTGCCTCAATCCTCTTTGGCACTTGATTTCCTTTCCTAACTTCCCATTAAGTTGGATAAAAGATTTTCCATTTCTAACACATCTTCATCCACCTCCTCCACTTTGTTCCGAATCATTTGAGTTCTAACGCCTCATCCACATAGTCCCACTCTACCGTATCATATGCTTTTTCGAAGTTCAGTTTGGTATAAAATCATCCACTTTATCTTTGTTTCCTCTGAAAATTATTTCGTGGGCTGAAGCAATGCTATCCAGGATATATTTTCCTTTTACAAACTCGTTTTGTGCTTCGTCAATAATATCATTTAATTGGGGGGATAGTCTATTAGCAAACACTTTAGTGATGATTCTGAATGAACCATTCAGTAGATATATGGGCCTGAGATCAGTAACCCTAAGAACCTCAAATTTCTTCGATATTAGGATACCGTTCGCATAATTTAGACTTTCAATTTGCACCTCTCCGGCAAAAGCTCCTGAAAGATGTCCATAAAGTATACTTTGATGATCGACCATAATAATTTATAGAAAGGAATCGGGAAACCGTCCGGTCCCGGAGCCTTGTCTTGACCCAAAAGCGTAATAGATTTAAATACCTCCTCCTCTGAGAATGTGTCTTCCAGTCCTTCACTCCCCTCGATAATCAAATCACTCCACATCTCTGGTTTCAGTTTACATCTATGTGTTCTCTTCTTTCCCAAAAAATCTCTAAAAGATCTGTCTATGTGGTTTCTAATATCTGCCTCTTCCTCTGTCCAAACCTCGTCCACGAATAATCGCCTAATTTGGTTGTGTCGCCTACTACCATTAGCCACCTTATGGAAGAAGGTCATATTCGAGTCCCCTTCCTTAAGCCATTGGACCCTCGATCTTTGTCTCCAATAGAACTTTTCCATATTCCCAATTCTGTGTAGTTCCACCCTATTGGCTGCTGATTCCTCGAATTCCGAACTAAGAAGATTTCTACCTTCGTCCAAAGTTACTAATTCATGTACTCTAATTCCAAGAGATTCTTTGTATCTTTTGGTTACCCCATACTCCTCTTTCGCCCAATTCTTTAGGCATTTATGCAGTCTTCTCAATTTGATGTTCCATTTTGATACCACATTCAATGTGTGGGTCGAAGTCTTCCACGAGTCGTCTATGATCTTATTAATGTTATTGCTGAAAGTCCATGTTTTTTCAAATCTAAACTGACAATGTGAAGTTCGTCTGCCGTTTCCACAATCAAGCGAGATCAGGATATGGCCAGAGGTAAATTTTGGAATAGATCTTACCGTCGTAAGTGGGAATAGATCTACCCAATCCGTTGAGACTAAAACTCTATCAAGTTTAGCTAAGGTTGGATTAGCCTGCATGTTCGTCCATGCAAATCTCCTATCCGAGGCTTGAATTTCAATGAGTTCTAATTCATTAATGATAAAGTTAAAATCTTGTTTGTCTCTATCGTTAGAACCCTTACCACGATGTTCGATTTGAAATCTAGTAATGTTAAAATCCCATCCAATAACTCACGGGCCACCCCGCCTACCTCTAATGTTTCTTAATTCTACAAAAACCCATCTCTGTGACTAGAATTGTACGGACCGTAAACCGAAGTAACTATATGCTCCTAACCATCTCTTTTTCGTTTAACTCTTATCGTCACTGAGTGGCTACCAACAAAATCATCAATAATATCATAAATGTTAGAGTCTACACCTAATGCAATACCCCCTGAAATACCTCTAGACGTCTTGAGATGCCACTAAAAATCTTTTAAAGAACTCAAATCCTCGAAGTCTCTACCTTTAGGATCGAAAATCTTAGTATCTTGTAAGGCAAAAAATAGTCGGTTTATTCCTAGCAATTGTATCATTTACCAATCTCTTCTTAACCCTCGAACACATCCCTCTAACATTTCAAAAGATGTAACTCATGGTAAACTAAATAAAAGATCATCTACACCTACACCACCCAACAAAAGCGTAAGCTCCATAGACTAAGTCTATAAGCTTCATCTCTAAGGACGTTAACCCTTTCTAATTTTTCTTTGCCAGTGGATCTCATGTCCCCTAACAAGCTACCATAGTAAAGAAGCATAATATCTGAAATAAAACTAAAAAATAGAGAACAAATCTCCACATGCCGATGCTGGGACCTTTGCTTTTGCTGCCGATCTAATGAGATCCCCCTCGCTTGGTCCCTTAGAACCCCATCTGTCTATTTGTCTCTTCCTCTTACTCCTCGCAAACTCTTTACTCGATTTCCCTATGTTCCTCATCCATAATTTCTTGACCACCAGGTGTTAGAGCCTTCAACTTTCTCTTCCAACTCCCATGTTCACTATTAGAGTCATGGAACTCATTTCTCACTCCAGCTAACACACCAGAAATCTCGTCCTCCGTCGATGGCCCCACTATGTGCTAAAGCTCTCTCTCCCCTTCATCGAGTCCTCCTTAATTCCCAATCTGCTCCAACTCCTACTCACCACCTTCCTCCTCATCTTCATAGTTTTCCTCATCCAAATCTACAGGCTGAACTGTGGGCACTTTATCAACTAATTCCATTGTGTGTTAACAATTAAATTAGAACTTTGGCCCATATCCACCACCTCTTTAACTCCCCCATCAAGTGTTAGCTTAGGCCCACTCCCTTCAACCAACGGGCCTAGCCCAAGACTCACAATTTTTTTTGATACCGCTTTAACTGCCAATTCCACAGCTTCTTCGAACTTAGCTCTCGACAAGGTTAAAATATAGAGTAATGCTAGAGCCACTACCAATTTCACTACCATTTCCTTCACTACCTTAGGTGGCATACTCTTATTGGAGAGTTCTCCCACCTACTCTATCATCCCCTACCTATTGGAGTGTGCCACCTAAGGTAGTGAAGAGAAATGGTAGTGAAATTGGTAGTGGCTCTAGCATTACTCCACTCTAAAATATATGTCTGACGCTTTGTGGGACCCTCCGAGTCTGCTACGCGCAATAGGCCATGAGTAATCCCATCCCCCCCCCCCCCCCCCCCCCGCGCTGAATACCAGATGCCCACATGTCGCTTCCCCCCTGACTCGGGTGTTCGCGTCAACTCCAGCCTTTTCTTTCTCGGCCCTGTACGATCCTTGATCCCTTGAAAGAACCCGATATCGTGTATGCTGTTTTGATGCTCGAGATTCTTTTGAAGTTGATCCGATGGTGTGATGTTACAAGCCACATCACCATGTTGTGTGTTCAACAAACGGATGAGGTTCAACCTTATAGAATTCGACGGCTGCTGTCTTTCTTCTTCCTCTCTATTCTTTTTGAGACCTGAATCAGAAATCGAACCTGAATACTCCGGCAAACTCCTGAAGAAAACCCTTTTCTTCCTCTCCAAAATCACTTTAATCTCATGCCTTTCCTCCTCAAATTCCGCAATGATAACCGATGGAATCATGCTAAGATTATCAACACGAGATTTTGGCATACTCTCGTCTACATTGAAGAATAGTATTCTGGTCTATGGCTATCAGATAGCCACTACTGATAACATTTTGAAAACCTGAATGTACCCAAAATTGAAATGGAAGGTTGAAGAGTTGCACCTAAACCGCCGACTGCGAGTCCACCTTAAAACCACCGAAACTTCACAACCAGCTACTCATCGTAATGTTGAAATCCTCACCCTCTAGACTCCCTATCATGAGCACCTCTCTAGTAAGCTCTTCTGTATTGCCAAAGACCATAACAATATCCTGTTTCACCTTTTGAACTTCACAATTCCAATTCTGCATGGGTCTAACACAATCGACGAGAAGCTCCTTGATTGAATCCATGGATGGATTTCCAGTATGGACCTTGAGCATGATACACAGCTTAAGACGACTCTCAAATTTCGCCATGATCAGAGTAGGAGTAATAACGGCCTTGACCACCTTCCTACCACAATTGTAACTCTCTTCTGACTTCGTCTGTTTCCTTTTGATGTCATCTCCAGTACCTAGTACAGTAGCAACCGGAATCGACTTCGACATGGCGCTTCCTGTCCCTTTGCTTTTACGGCAATTCTTCGAAACATGGTCGAACTTCTTACAAGCATAGCAGCCAATCACAATTTCACGTTCTACTGGCTTTTTTTAGTCTCCAGCATATTTATTTGAGTCTCAACCGTTCTCTCTTTGTTTGCTTTCAGCTGATGGGTTCTAAGAGCATCTGTAGTCGTTAAGACTCAAAATTTATATATTTGGGTTTTAAAAATAGAAATTTTGAGTTGGGCTTGTATTCATTGAAACCCAAAATTTGGTCGAATGGTGGATGATCTTTTTTTTCTTGAATCTCAGCCATTGATAAAAAAAATAAAAAATTTGCGTCCAACACATTTGTAAAAGAGGTTCGTTTGATATCCAAAAATTTCTTAGCAAATTGTACACATAGGAACACATAACAATTCCTATAGACCCATTTCATCTCAGCCCTTGATAAAAAAAATCAAACCAATCTCAAATTAACATAATATGCATAACAATCCTATAGGAACTATTCCATAGAAAAAATAAAAATAAAATTGGGGGAAAAAATTCAAGGACGCAAGAACCTCTTGCGTATGAGATATTTTTGTTTTTTTTAATTTCATCGGATGCAAAATGTTATTGCGTCCGAGAACAACTACTATTTTTTTTAATTTTTTTTTATCAGACACAATATGATGTTGCATCTGACACATTTATATATATATATATAAAATCGATCGGATGCAAGATCATGTTGCGTTCGACATGCTTTTTTAAAAATATATATTTTTAATTAATATACGCAAGATCATCTTGCGCCCGAGCATTTTTTTTTAAAACGGACGCAAGATGATCTTTCAATTCCTATATTTGAAAATTTTTTATATTGTCTCTCAAATATAGAAGGGTACTATTTCTATTTTTCCAAAATTTGAAAATACAGGAAATGACTACAGTAGCTCGTTCCCTATATATTTTTTAAATTCTGGAAATATAGGAACGACTACAGATGCTCTAATGAACAACTTATCATAACAACAACAGAAAACGGCTCAAAGTTGAGTGCATTGGTTTTGTAGCATACGTGCTATGTCTGTAGGTTTGATTCAGTCTTGTAAACCGGAATTCTCATTACAACAAAAATTTGTATAATATGTGTCTCTTTTTTCCTATGTATAATCCAAATTATGTTTTCTTGTTTCTGTTTGAGTTATTCTTGGTTGCAAAGGAATGTGTAAAGTTCGGAAGAAGAAACTAGCACATCTATAATTTAAGGATTTACACAGCACTCAGAAGTGAAACTTTATTTTATTTTTAGTAAAAAAATCAATGCTTATGTAACGATATATAATAAATCACAAGGCAATTTAAAAAAATATATATTAAGTAGCTCTCTTTCAATTGAAACAAATTCAACGGCTTATATTCACTCTCCCAAAACACATTCCCCCCACTAAAAAATTAAATTTTTTTCTACCCAAAACAAAAATCATCCTCACTTTTTGCTCTCCCTCTCTCTCTTTCTACCCTGAAATTTAGATTTTCATATTTCAGGTTTGTAAATTTTCAAATTTTTAAAATTTTTTTTTTCTTCTTTTGCTCATGTAGAAAATTTCACTGAATTGATTTTAAATGCAATGGAAGATTTCAATTGAACTCTCTCTCTCTCTCTCTCTCTCTCTCTCTATATATATATATATATATATATTCATATTTCATGTTTGTAAATTTTCAGATTTTTCAGATTTTTTATGCTTCTTTTGATTGCTCGTGTAGAAAATTTCACTGAGTTATCTTATTGATTTCAAATGCAATATAAAATTTAAATGGAAATTCACTTGGATAAATTTCAACCTCTAATGTTATATTAAAAGTAGCAAATATCTCTTAAAAAGTTAAATTTTACTATTTTGCACCCTCAAAGTTCTAAGTTGGATTTTCACCCTCATTTATAATTATTGAAATATGGAATTTTATTTATAACTATTGTTGTCTTACTATTAAAACTTGAGCTATATAAACTCCATGATTGAAGTTTCAGATTCATGCATCCGGAATGCTGGAAAGTAAATCTATCCAGTATTATACATGAACATTATTATATTAACATATTAGAAAGCATATTAACATCTGATAGTAGAATACACTGAGAACACCAAAGTTAATCGTCACATATTTTTCCTCCTTGATATACAGAGCAAGTTCTTCATTAGAACTAGACAACAGCATTGTCTAACTTCTCACTGCTTCCTGCAATGGATAACATCACTATATATAGTCATATAAGTTTCCTTTTTTGTATGACATCTACAACTTTTCTATATTAGATCTATCAATTATTTCTTTTATATTCCTAACATTAATCATTATAATGCTTAATTTCATATGCTGCGTCGTTCTGAAGTCGTGTCGTAGGCACATGCCCACGGGTAAACCTAGTTAGACTTTACAACACCAATTTACATATCGATGAACTATCTTTATCCTTCGTTTCCACAAATGAGAACTAACTTTTATCTGCTATCTCTCATATATCAATTATTGCTAAAGTTTCATGGAATTGTTTAGTTGGTTTCCATTGTCACTATGATAGTTTAGTTTTATTTTCTCCTAATCTTGTGGAATTTGCTCATATTTTTTCGAATATCAAACTCTTTCATAAAATCCATTTTCTATTATAAAAGACATAATAAATCTATCCATAGGCGATCTCAACCATCAATTTCGACAACTCGATCTTAACCATTCATTTAAAGATCATCTGAACCGTAGATCTGACATGAAGATAGATCATAATGATCAATGGCTATTATTAATTTTGTTTTTTCGCTTTCTTTAATTAGTTTTTATAATAAACCAAACAAGTACAGATCCATCTTCCTCTCTGTTTCCTCCTCTTCTTTGCCGTCTCGAGCGAAAAGTCCCTCATCCTCGCTGTCTCCATCCTTGAAATTAAAAATAAATAAATAAATAAACTCATTTTCCTAAAACCCTCTACTCCCTCTTCCTCTTTAGTCTTGCTTCTAGAAAGTGCTTCTGTTCTGCCTCTTCCGCAAATAGACTCCCTTCTTTCCTTAACTACATGATCTGAAAACCTAGCTTTTCTGAGTAGATAGATGTAAATTTAGTAGGCTTGTGAAGTCAGTAAATTTGATAAATTTGATTTAAAAGATTTTTTTTTTCCTCTCAATTTTTAGTGAAGAAGAGTAGGATTGTGAAAGTAAGTAACTTTAATGGCGTACGTTAAAATTTGACGATATTTTTTCCCGTTAATTTTTACTACAAATTTTCTTCTATATGATTACACGCCCTTAAACTATTTGATGGAATTCCTATGAGAATTTCATAATGAAGCCATGTTCAAGTTTGTACTGTTCTTCTCTATGCATAGCCTACTATGAAAATCCTTTATTTATGAGAAGATCCCATCCTATCCCACGCATCAATTAATTCAGTTAATGACTAAGATAACATACATTTACATGGTAAAATAAATTCTTTTAGGATTATGGTTTTAGGATGACCTCATAACCAATTCATTTATTGGTAACTTATACACATATTTTGAAATCCTTACTGTCCATCCATCTTAGTATTCTTACTTCAGCTACACAGTGAAACTATGTAAAAGGTATGGATTTTGTACGAGAAGGCAAAAGAACATTTAGAATTGCCTCAATGAGGGCCCACATCCTGTAATTGATGTTTTGTTTCACAGCTGTCTTTGTTGTTCTGCTTTTGTTTAGATATGAAAATAGAGATAAGAAGATTGATAGTGGGCACTATAATTGAATACCTGTGTCTTAGATTCTGATCTCAGCTAACGGACTAGATTATGTGGAGCAATCAGAGACTAAAGAAGAGATTATTATGGTGTTTTAAGTACTAATCTCTTCGATAGGGGTATGTCTCTCAATAAACAATTTTGGTCTTTTTAATAACAAGTATCCAGTAAAATCTCAAGAGGAGTTGACCACTTGTTATCTTCTTCATATTGCATTGCAATGCTATTTAGATTATCTGTCGTTAATGGCATTTCATGTTTTTTCGTATATAGATGTATGTAGACTTTCTAAGGGCTGTCAATGTGATACTAATCTAATAGCTATTGTATATTTCACTTTTTAGAATAAAGTTCTTTTTTTTACTCTTGTAATAATATAATGATTAAGTACCTTAATCGGGACTTTTGATCTTAACCTATATATTTAATGCACAAGTTGACTCTCTTTTACACAGAAGGAATGCAAGGTGCATCCAGCAAGAGATTCATTATGTATTGATTGTACCAATTTTCTTATTGTTCTCCATGCGCTGTGTTCTCATGTTGAGAATCTTGAGATTCATGATATCCTGAGTCTACACTTCTGTGATCTCAAACCTAGAAGCTTGTTGAAGCCAAATAAGCAAATTAGTTTAACTTTCATATTTCTACTATTTCAATGTTGAGAAGGCATGCATGATGCATCAGTAGCTTACATTATTTGATTCATTAATTTTTTGGACTAAACATCGACAATTTTAGTACCGAGTATTTTGTTAATTACATTAAGGATATGAACATGGAGCATTAGTGTTGCTAGCTTGGGGTAAGCTTCATCACAGATTAGAGGAATATAACAAATATATTGAAGAAACTTGGTCCAGTTTGTTGGAGAAATATGTTCAAAAAACATGGTACTCATGCATATTTTTAGAGCAAATATTGTGATATGTAAAGAGGGTTGTCCCGGAGACATGCAGGTTCGTGAGAACTGCATCCTAAGCCATTCAACATGCCAACTTTTTCTTTTGATGCTACCTTTTAGTTTGAATACAACTTTCTAAAGGTGATATATGACGTTCTTTCCCAAGTCACTACTTGAAAATATTCTTTTTACTACAATGTTACATATTAGTATTTATATTAGACTATTTTCTTCTCTTACTGATGACATAATTGCAAAGTTGAAGAGTAAAAAATTCAAAAAAATTGAAATTAATAAAAAATATCGAGAAATTATAGATACTTCTGAAAAAGCTTTATTTTTGTCCTTCATCAGTTTTTGTAGAGCCAGTAACTGTCCCTTCCAAGAGTAAGGTTTGCCAATCTAAACATGCATGATACCCACAACTCGCCACTTGAACTGGAAGTGCAGTGGAGATGATGGAACTGAATGCAGTCAATACACATCTGAATATGAGATTAAAAATATAATTTCCCAGATCTGAAGAAGTTCTCAGAAGATGACCAGGCTAGCAAACTTCACCAGGAAAGTAACTCAACAATTGATGTTTGGCTTGAAGTACAGGCAAAAGAGATCACCAATACATTTCCTTAATGGAATAATCCTATTCCTATCAGCATAAAATAGTTTTTGTTCAAATACCATGGGGAATGTGGTACTCATATAATGCACAATTGTTATCACTTGTGCTGTAACATCCCGTATTTTTATTTTAAATTAAAAATGTATTTTTTCAATTTTTGCACGTATGATGCACGTGCTATCTTTCATCCTTAATTTTTATTTCTCATTTATCCATTTTTTTGCATGCATAATTTTAATTAGTTTTATTTTGATCCATGGACTTAAAGTAGAATTAGCCCATTAGAATTAATTAAAAGTGCCCACTAGAATAATTAATTTAGTTAATTAAAATAAAGCCCATAATTCAAGCCCACTAATTATAACCTAAATTAGGTTGAACATGCACTAATGCATGACAAACACATATTAGAATTGATATGGCTAAAAATGGGGTTAAATCGAGACCGTCCAGATCGAGCACGAATCTTGAAGTACGGGGGTAAAAAGGTAATTTCACATACAGATGGATCCAAAACGGGTATTGGGCCTCCTTCTCACAAAACCAACCACCCGCGAATAGATCCACATCAACTGGGCACGGGTCTCGACCCGATGCAAGCCCGGTCCACCAAGAGGAGAATCAGGCCACTGATTTGACTAAATCAAATCAATAAGCCTGATTAGCTCTCACCAGGGAATCAGGACCTAATTTCCTAAAACAGAATAGGAGGATTTTTCTCCTGACTGTTAGGCAGGAAATCAGGATCCTAACCGTTCCAAAGGCGACTATAAATACAACCCCTCTACCACCAAGACCAGGTTAATCACTTTTTGCCCACTTAAGCTCTTTCTTAATCTTTTCCTGATTACTGACAAGAGCGTCGGAGGGTGCGTCGCCGGAATCAACCCCGGTGTCTCGCACTTCCTTGCAGGTTGCGGCGGGAGCAAGAAGGCCGAGTCAACTGTTCAGGTTTTTCCCGGACTCACAAATTCTATCTGTTTACCCCCACACCAAAATCAGCGGTAACAGATTGGCGCCGCCTGTGGGAACACCACACGAACAGCCTCAGCCCACTCTCCGTCGTCCTCGACAGTCATGCCGCCGAAGAAGAACAGATCCAGAGGGTCGAACCGTGCGGGCAACCTCACCGACCCGGCAAATGAAGCTCCGGTCAATCCTATCCCTCAGTCCGAGCTCCCTCCGCTGACCCAGCAGGCCCCACCTCCTCCTCCCAAGCAGCAGCCCAACAATGGTCCGTCCGGTCATAACGGTCGGAAGGAGAAGCAGCCCCTCAATCCGGGCCATGTCTCGGTCCATAACGGGTCCTCGGACTCGATGGCTTCTCATCACCCCGACCTCCGCATCACACTTCTGAACCGCCAGAAAGACGACGACCTCCGTACCCATCTTGACGAGAGGCGGGCCCAAGAGGGAGCCTCCCGCCAGCGTCAAGGTGAGCGGTCCCCACGTCGCCGGGACGGCAGAAGGTCTTCGGACCGCAGAGGCCGAGCAGCGTCCCCCGAACGCCGAAGGAGGAGGTCCCGCTCCCCCAGGGATCGGCGTCATCCGAGGGACCGAGATGTACCCATCAGTCGAGCCGAATTCCTCCAGTTTCAGGAGACCGTTCTGCAGGCCCTCAATCTTCGGCAGAACGCCCAGAATACACAGAGGGCTCCGAAGCCCCCCAGGGATCCCAGTCCTCGGCGCCGAACCCGGAGCCCTTCCCCGGCTCCCAGCCGTCAGCAGCGGGAACAAAGCCCTCGCCGGTCCCAGGATTACCGGCGCCGCAGTCCACGCTCCCCTTCCTATGAAGAGGAGTCCGGAGGGTCGTACGGTTACCAGCGGAGGGACGACGCCCTCATCTGCCGTATCCATGAGGTGGAAAGGCGCATCGGCCGCATGGACAGGGAGGAAGAGTCCCGAGCAGGAACCTTCCGTCCCAGCCGACCCCCCTTCTCACGATCGATCATGGAGGCCCACATACCGAGGAGTTTCAAACCGCCGCAGTTTGAAACATACTCAGGGGAATCCGACCCGGTCGACCACGTCGAGAGCTTTAAGACCCTGATGCTGATCCATCAAGCTTCCGACGCGGTGCTCTGTAGGACCTTCCCTGCCACCCTCAGGGGGTCGGCTCGGGAATGGTATTCCAGGCTCGCCCCCTCGTCCATCTTCTCATTCGAGCAGTTCGAGACGCTGTTCATTACTCACTTCGTGAGTAGCCGGCGAGCCGAGAAGACGAGTCTTTCCTTACTGAACCTGCGGCAGGAGAAGGAGGAAAAGTTGCGGGACTATGTGAAAAGGTTTACCGCAGAAGTCAGGTCAATTGCTTCCTTAGACCAGTCCGTGGCCACCGTGGCGTTCCAGTCGAACGTCCTTAACGCCAACCTCCGATCATCCCTGGCCAAGAAGCCCCCGCATGACTTCGCCGACCTCCTCCTGAGGTGCGAGAAGTACATCCGAGCAGAAGAGGCTGAAGCCCTTCCCAGCTTTTGGGGACCCTCCGCAGGGACGAAAAGGAAGGCGACGGGGGAAGAAGGGTCCAAGAAAGCTCAGAAGGACATGGGCGGCCAGTGCCGCCCTCCCCCCAGGTTCGAGAAGTTCACTCCCCTCACCACTAATGTCTCCACTATCCTCATGGAGGGGGAGAAGGAGGGGGTCATCCCTCCAGCCCCGAGGATGCACACCACGGCGAGGAGGAGGGACAAAGATAAGTGGTGTCGGTACCACCGAGACCACGGGCACGATACGAATGACTGCCGGGCTTTGAGAGATGAGATCGAAGCCCTCATTCGAAGGGGGCAGTTGGCCAAGTTCGTGAAAGCTAACGATCGGACAGATCGCCACTCCCCTCCGCCTCGGGGGGCTAACAAGCGCTCCGAGCGGCGCGAAGAGACACCCGAGTTTGAGGAGGAACGAGTTCTGCACTTGATCCACGGAGGCCCCATGGGGGGCTCCTCTAATTCCTCCCGGAAGGCGTTCGTCCGAGAGGTCAACTCGGTCCATAGTGCCCCTCCCCCGAAAGGTCTCGGCGTCCCTGTGTCTTTCTCCGATGCCGACCTGGAAGGAGTCCGAACCCCCCACTGCGATGCCCTCATCATCGACCTCCGCATGGCCAACTTTAAGGTACAGAGGATTCTGGTGGACAACGGGAGTTCGGTCAATATCCTTTTCCTTTCGGCCTTCCGAGGCCTGCAGCTGTCCCGAGACCGTCTCAAGCCGGCCGGTTACACTCTCCACGGGTTCACGGGGGTCCCGGTAACCGTCGAAGGGGTCATAACCCTGGACGTTACTGCGGGGAGCGCCCCTACTATCCGGACCGAGCCAATGGACTTCATGGTCGTCGACGTCCCGGCGGCGTATAATGTCATCCTAGGCCGCCCCGGCCTAGCCGCTCTGGAGGCTGTCCCCTCGGCATACCATTTGAAAATGAAGTTCCCCACTCGCTCGGGAGTAGGGGAAGTCAGGGGAAGCCAGGAAACAGCTCGGAAGTGCTACATGACTTCCACCGGGGGACCAGTGCTCTCACTCGAGACACTAGAGATCCCCGAGCCGAAGGCCCGCCCAACGTCCGAGCCGGCGGACGAGTTAGAAGAAGTACTCTTCTCAGACGAGGATCCGGACCGAAAATTTCTCGTCAGCAAGTCCTTGCCGACCGTGCTGTTCTCCGACTTGGTGAGGTGCATCCGGAATAACCGCGACCTATTTGCCTGGTCAGCCGCGGATATGCCCGGCATCTCCGAGGACTTGCTCGTCCACCGCCTAAGCATCGAACCGGGGTGCAAACCGGTTCAACAGAAGAGGCGAAAGTTCGCCCCTGAGCGACAGCAGGCAATCAAGGAGGAAGTGGATAAGTTGCTGAAGGCCAAGTTCATACAGGAGGTAAATTATCCCGAGTAGCTGTCGAATGTTGTAATGGTCAAGAAGTCCAATGGCTCGTGGAGGATATGCATCGACTTCACTGACCTGAACAAGGCGTGTCCGAAGGATCCATTCCCTCTCCCGAACATCGACACCCTCATTGACGCCACCTCGGGCCATGAGCTCCTCAGCTTCATGGATGCCTTCTCGGGGTACAATCAAATCCGGATGTTCCCTCCGGACATCCCGAAGACCTCCTTCGTCACCGACCAGGGCCTCTATTGCTACCGGGTCATGCCGTTCGGTTTGAAGAACGCAGGCGCCACCTACCAACGCCTCGTCAACAAGGTCTTCCAGAACCAGATCGGCCGAAACATGGAGGTGTACGTTGATGACATGCTTGTCAAGAGCATCCGCGGCACCGACCATGTTGCCGACCTCCAAGAGGCCTTCGGCGTATTGAGGAAGCACAACATGCGGCTGAACCCGAACAAGTGTGCGTTCGGGGTCTCCTCGGGAAAATTCCTCGACTTCATGGTAAGCCAGCGAGGAATCGAAGTTAATCCCGAAAAGATTAAGGCCATATTAGACATGGCCCCACCTCGGAACGTCAAGGAGGTGCAAAAGCTCACTGGCCGGCTCGCTGCTATCGGCCGGTTCCTTTCCAAGTCGGGGGAGAAGTGCCTTCCCTTCTTCAAAGCCCTCAGGGGGGCCAAAGGTTTTGAATGGGGCCAATCGCAACAGGAATCATTCGACCAGCTGAAGGCTTATTTGGTGAACCCCCCGCTGCTCAGCAAACCGGTCCCGGGCGAGACTCTCTTCGTCTACTTGGCAGCCTCCGAGCAGACCCTAAGTGCTGTCTTAGTGGGGGAGGAGGACCGAACCCAAAGGCCTATCTACTACGTGAGCAAGGTGCTCCGGGACGCCGAGCTCCGCTATCCGAGGATAGAGAAGATAACCTACGCCCTGATCATGGCTGCGAGAAAGCTTCGGCCGTACTTTCAATCCCACTCGGTCGTTGTCCTCACCGACCAACCCCTCAAGCAGATCCTCCACAAGCCAGAGACCTCGGGCCGGCTGATGAAGTGGTCCATCGAGCTGAGTCAGCACGACATCTCTTATCAACCTCGGACGGCAATCAAGGCCCAGGCCCCCGCCGACTTCATTGTAGAGTCCACTATCCCTGAGGTCGGCCACGTCCCGAATGGGCCCCCCATTTGGACAGTCTTCGTGGACGGGTCCTCTTGCAATGAAGGAAGCGGCGCCGACATTATCCTGAACGGCCCTGACAACTTCGTCCTGCAATATGCGATCCGCATGAACTTCAAGGCCTCGAACAACGAGGCGGAGTACGAGGCTCTCATAGCTGGTCTCGGACTCGCACGAAGCGCTGGGGCGCAGCGCCTTCGGATTCACAGTGATTCCCAGCTAGTCGTGAACCAGGTCTTGGGCGAATATGAGGCCAGAGACGAGCGAATGGCGAAGTACCTCGCCAAGGTCCGGGACCTCATGAGCCGATTCGAAGAAGCCATCATCCAACGGGTCCCCCGGGAGGAGAACTCACAAGCCGATGCTCTCTCCAAATTGGCCTCGTCTTCTCTGCAAGGTCTCGAACAGACCGTACTGATTGAAGTCCTCTCTAAACCGAGCATCGAAGACGAGGCACCTAGCTCGGTGGAGTCATTGCCAGTCATGCTGCAGGACAATTGGATGAAACCACTGGTAGAATTCTTAAGGGATGGAGTTCTGCCCTCGGATCCCAAGGAAGCACGCTGTGACAGGGTAAAAATGGCCTGAGGCCCAACCAGGGCCCAATACAATTCCCACTCAAGAAAGGTAAAGATAGCAACCTGGTTCGGCTCCGAACCACTTCAGGGTCGGCGCCGAACCTCGTGTTTGCCCTCACGGTACTGGCCTCCTCGTACCGACGAGCCTCAGTAGCCCTCGGAGTCCGATCCGGGACCGTCCCACAGGCCGTCCCCCCTCTCCGGCGGGGCAGAAGGATGACCTGGCGCAGCCTAGGCCCTCCGATCCCGCCCAGAAGCACAGGAGGCCCACGATGGGCCACGTCAGCTCCAAATACCGCCAAGGGTTTCGCCACGTCAGCCCTATACCGCTCCTGGTATTGCCACGTCCGCCCTAAACCCCCTGGGCCTTCTGCCACGTCAGGCCCACGGGCTTTCGGATCCAGACCCGGCCCCCAAGTGGAACCAAACCCGGTTGGGATTCTCTATAAATACTAGACCCACACCCACCTTTTGAGGTAATGAATCTTTTGCCACTTAATTATACCTAGTTATTGCTACTCTCTCACAGAGACTGACTAGAGCGTCGGAGGGTCCGCCGCCGGGATAAACCCCGGTGTTTCAGGACCGTCTGCAGGTACACAAGACCTCGGATCCGACCCTTCCGATCCGAGCCCAACCTTCAACATCCTTTCAAGCTCATCGTAGGTCCCAGAAGGTCAACCAAAGGTCGGCAGACGAGCGGCATTCTCCTTCAATATAAATTGAGTTCGAACTCACACCTGGTGCATCCACACGTCTCCCAGAAATAAACAGTATCAGGTTGGCGCCGTCTGTGGGAACCAGCTGCTCCAGAAGCCGATCCGACCCAGACCCTCAAAGGCCATCGACAGCCGAACCCTCATGGCCTCGAAAGGCAAGGGGGCTGCTTCTTCCGTCAACCAACGGGACTCGCCCCCACCCACTGATAAAGCCAGGCCACGCACGTCGAAACACAAGGCTCCCTCTCGGGAGTCCCAAAGGAGCGTCGGCCGGCCAGCCCAGCCCGACCTCCAGGGAATAATCCTCAACCGCAAGATTATCCGCAACAGGGGAAGGGCCGCTTCCAACCCGGTCCCGAACCATCTGAGGCCGCCGCCCGAGGTGCGAAGACCCGCGCTCAGCCGAGTCGGAAAACAACCCTCGGGCCGGCCAAACCGGGTCGAAGGAGCCCCCGTCACCCATAAGGAATTCCAAGACTTCCGAAGAGAAATTCTGGGAGCCCTCCGATGGGCCCCCAGGGAAGAAACCCTCCATTCCCAAACAGGGTCGGACGCCGAAGCCAGCGCGTCCCGCCCTTCAACGATCCAACCGGAAGACGATGACGTACTCCTAAGACGCCTACAAGAAATGGAGGACCGCCTCGATCACATAGGGGACGGCGGCCAAAGAATGGCTCAGGGGTACAGACCTGTCCGTCCTCCCTTCTCCGCCCCCATCCTCCAAGCGGAAATACCCCGAAATTTCCGACCCCCTCAATTCGAGACCTACGATGGCGAGGGAGATCCTGCTGATCACATGGAGGGTTTCAAAACCCTCATGATGATTCACAGCGCCTCGGATCCCCTTCTCTGCCGAGCCTTCCCTGCCACCCTTCGGGGTCCAGCTCGCGAGTGGTTCTCGAAACTCGCCCCCGGCTCCATTTACTCCTTCGACCAACTCGAGGGCAATTTTCTTGCCCATTTTGTCACTAGCCGGAAGGCCGAAAGGACCAGCGCCTCATTACTTGGGCTCAAGCAGATAGAGGGGGAATCACTCAGAGTGTTCGTCCGGAGATTTACCGCTGAGGCAAGGTCGGTCTCCTCCCTCGACCCAGGCATCGCTTCAGCGGCATTCCGACACAACGTCCGCCCCGGACAGCTGAAGGCTTCTCTGGCCAAGAGACCCCCCGTCGACTTTCCCGACCTCCTTAATAGGGTCGAGAAATACATTAGGGCAGAAGAGGCCCTTAATCCCGAAGATGCCAGGGATGCCACCGGGAAAGGAAAGCGGAAGACCGAGGAAGTCGAACCACCAAAGAAAGCTCCAAGGGACCCGGGGGCCATGAAGAAGGTCCCGCCAGTCCCCCGCTTCGAGAGGTACACTCCCCTGACGCATAACATCTTCGCCATCCTCTTGGAAATCAAAGATAAGGGCATTGTCCGACTACCCCCCCGATCTAATAACAACAAGAATCGAGACCAGCGCTTTTACTGCCGCTTCCACAGAGATCACGGGCACGAAACCGACCAATGCCGAGCCCTGAAGGACGAAATTGAAGAACTCATTTCCAGAAGGTACCTCCGAGAGTTTACCCGAGAAGGCCCACGGGATCGGCGAGATGCTAGGAACCGGAGGCAATCGCCTCCGAACCCTCCTCCAAACCAGACCCAGGGTCGGGACCCCGATTCCGAGGGAGCCGCGGATATCCCTTTCATCTTGCACTGTGTCCACGGAGGGCCGATGGGAGGTGAATCAAACACTTCCAGAAAAGCCTTCATCCGAGAGGTGAACGCTGTCAGAGACAACCCCTCGCCCAAACTGCAATCAAGGCCGGTCTCCTTCTCAGGGGAAGACCTTGAAGGTGTTCGCTTGCCCCACTGCGATGCCCTCGTCATTAACCTCCACATGGCTAATTGTGAGGTCCGCAGGATCCTCGTCGACAACGGTAGCTCGGTGAATATTCTTTTCCTCGAAGCCTTCGAAAATCTCAGGTTACCCCGAGGCAAACTCAAGCCAGCCGGGTACACCTTGCACGGGTTCTCAGGCGTCCCTGTCGTAATAGAAGGGATTGTTACCCTCGACGTTACCGCCGGGTCGACTCCTGTCAAGAGGACCGAATCCATGGACTTCATGGTGGTCAACGTCAAGGCGGCTTACAACGCCATACTTGGCCGGCCTGGACTATGCTCCCTACAAGCGGTGCCTTCGGCTTACCATCTGAAGCTCAAGTTCCCCACCCCTCAAGGAGTCGGCATCGTCCGAGGCAGCCAAGAAGCAGCGCGATCATGCTACATGACCACCGTCGGGGGAGGTGTGTTCCCCCTCGACGCCGAACGAGCATAGATTATGGCCCGGCTAAATGTAAATCTGTTTTTGTGTAAACCCTCGTATGTAAAGGGCTGCCTTAGCGGCCCTCCCTACCTTATACTAAAAATACCCCTTTTTGTCCGAACCCAAATGTCTCGATAGTCTCAGTACGAGTGCGGACCGAGGGTCCTTCCTAAGGCCCCACTTCGATCCCTCGCGGAGCAGTGGAGCCAGACCTTGCCTCCGACATTGCGCGCTACACTACTGGCCGGAGCGAGGAAGGAAAAGGATTCTTTGTTCATACCCCTTTATTTTCGTTCCAAAGAGAAAAAATAAAACGAAAGAAAAACAAAGACCGTTACAAGACCGCTCCACTCATCTTAAATCAGGAAGATCAGGGCCCCTCGGGCCCAATGAGGGACGAAGAGTACTCCGACCAAGCAACTAGGGGCCGCTCTCCTCGTTGTGGTATTCCTTGGCCTCAGCCACAATCGACACTCCAGCCACAGAACTCTGGGCGTCATCCGGTCGCGTCCGCTGCAACAGCAGCAGCGCAGAGGGAACCCCCTCCGCCTGTCGACCCGCGGAGGAAGAGAACGAGGCACCCAATATCGCCTTGTAACGAGGCATCTCCATCTCCTTCTCCTCAAAGACGTCGCGAGGTAACCCCCCAGGAGAGGGCCTCGGCACCAAGGTACTAAGCCCGGCCTGTCTAAGGTCCGCACCGCCGAGCTCCCGATCCCACATCGCCCTTCTCAACCGGCGCGCCTCCGCACTTAAGACTGCGGACTTATTCCGATAAAAGTTACAAGCCGTATCGGTGTCCCGAGCCCCCCTTCGATGACGAGCCAGCGTGGCCTCCAGGACCTTAACCTTACTCCGGAGCCGTGCCACATAGAAACTACGGGAGTCCCCCTCAGGGAGGAGAGCCGCGACCTACAAGATAACCAACCAACTCAACACACATTCTCAAGAAGATTCAGAAATGTCCGAGGTCAAAACAACCGGCCGGTCAAAAAACTTTTCTTGCCACTATAAATCCAGGTGCTTCTTACAAAAAATGCGGTGGCCAGTCCGCGGGAGGCAAACACAATCGAGGGAGAGAAAAAGAAAGACAAAAATTACTCAACTCATTGACCCACCTCCGCGTCGACGGACGGATCCACGGGTGCGTCGGCCGATGGGTCGACGGCAGGCCCTTCTTCGCCAGGAGTCTTCGACGTCCCCTCGATCTCCATATCATACTCAAACTTGGACAAATCGAGGGCCGGGAAGAAGTGCCTCACGTGGCTGAGGGCCTTCGCATAGCTTTTGTCCTGGGCCGCGATCACCATCAGCTGGCCCGTAGTCAGCACCTCCTTCGCCTCCTTGGTGAACTTCGTCTTCAGGGAGGCCATCTTCTTCTCCCACTCCACATCCTTGGCCTTGAGCTGGAGCTCCAGCTGCTGCTCCCTCTTATGCGAACCCTCGAGTTCGATCCGCATCTCCTTCATCTCCAGCTCGCTCTTTTCCGCTCGAGCTCGCTCTTGGGCCAGGGACGCCTCGTACAGGTTCTTTATGTTGGCCCCCTGTATGCAAGCCTACAGCCAACGGCAGACGAAAATCAGGCCTCCGCACGAAAATCAACAAGGAGGGACAGGGTCGACAGACTTACCTGCACCGTGGCCTGCGCCAGGCGTGCGAACGCCACCTCCACGGGCTCACCCTCCATCGCCTTGCGATCGCGAGGGGTCGCCAGCTTTTCCACCACTTCAACGGCTTGGGCCTCCTCCGTCAGGCGGTCCCCCATCAGAACCGACCAGTCCGGAGCCCACCGCTGCCGCAACAACTCCACCACCGGATCCTCTTCCTCGGCCTCGACCCAGGGACCTTTCCCCTTGTCGAGAACAGGGGCCCCCGCTAGGCCCTGACCCTTCGAAGCAGCCACACCCTTGCTCGTCTCCGAGCGACCCCTCTTGGTCCTCGGCTCGAGTTGGACCTCCGAGATGATTAGGGACGACCCCCTCGGCCTCTTCGCCGCCTCCTTCTCAGCCTTCTCCTACCTCATGGCGAGCCTCTTTGCCTTGATCGACGCCTCGTCCATACCTGCGGGAAAAACCATTAAGAGCAATGAGCAAGAAAGCAAGAAAGGACCAAGAGAAAAGAAACAACTACATACACATAACAGCTGGGCTCAGTCCAGCGCTCGCCAAATTGGTCTCCATCACCTCCGTCCAATCAATACTAGGCGACTGGCGGAGGCCCTCGACAAACCCCCATTCATCGGCCGACAGATCCCCCTGCCTCGGCGGTTGGTAGTTCGGCTTGGAGTGGTTCCATCGAGTGGGAATGTCCCATGGCTCTTCACTCCGGATCACCAAATATTTCTCCTTCCATCCCTTGATGGAATCCGGGTGGTGGCGAACGACCTTCCCCCCACTCCGGGGAGAGATATAATATACACCCTCGGCCGACGGGTTGACCATCAACATCGCGCGGAACACATTCAGCCGCAGGGGTACTTGCTGTTCCTCGCACATCAGCACAAAGCAGATAATCTGCTTCCAAGAGTTCGGCCCGTACTGCATGGGCGCCAAGGAGGCCCAGTTCAACACGTCCCTAACGAACGGGTGGATTGGCAACCTCAGGCCAGAGATAAAAGCGTCCACTGGGAAGACACAGTACCAAGCGGATAAGGGATCGGTGGGGCGCAGAGTGGAGCTCGGCAGCAGCAGTTCGTAACCAGGCCCTATATGATACGCCAGCTGCAGAACCTCCAAATCCCCGTCCTCCAAAACGGTCGAGATCGCGTCCATCATCACCCTCCTCCGGCTCGGCGAAGAGGGTTGCACTCCGAAGAGCTCCCGGTCAGAAAGGTCGTCGGGATACTGACGGAAATGCTTCGGCTGAACGGGCGAACCCGTCATTAGATTACGGAAAACAGGCGCCTTGCTCGAACCGCCGGTCCTCGACCCCGGTTTTCCTGAGGCCCTCTTCTCCTTCTTGACTCGCTCCGACGGTCCTCGACCCTGAACGGTGGATCTCCTCGCTATATCACCCTCGCCTCTCTCCTCATCGGAAGACAACTCCAGCACTCGAATGCCGTCCGAACCATCGTCGGCTCCCTCCGACCCGCTACTCTCCACCACAAAGGGACGTCGGGAGCGCGACGGCCTCGTCTTGTGTACCGCTTCCCCCTCACCTACTGAGTCCTCCAAAGAAACCAAGCCAGTAGGGCCCACAACGGGCACCGACTCCTCCTCTAACACGGGCTCTTCCCACGACGTCGACGGAGAGTCAGGCTTTACTTCCCCCCTGGACGACGACGCCGACGAACCGGACTGAGCCCTGTCCATCTGTGCCTAATGATAAAACAAACTTACCAAACTAACCTGGGACCGCTTCGGGAGGGCGAGCCGAGTACGGCAAACTGCAAGAACAATCGCTGAAGGGTTGGGAGATTTTTTGAAGAAGAAAGCAGCAAGATTGAAGTGGGCGAAAGGGAAAAAGGGGGGAATACTTATATAAGGGAAGAACGGCTCCTCGACTTCCGCGTTTACTGTTCACTGATTGACGCACAACTGCCGCCTGAAAAATCGCGCCGCGTCCTCGAAACCTGTGCGGAGGACGTCATCAGACGCCAGACTGACAGCCCAACTCTGGGGTCGGTTCGGGTGGAACACGCGACGGAAAAAACATTTTTACTTAAGGTTTAAGACGCCGTCATATGACAGACACCCCAGGCTCCAGCGCTCGACCAGTTCCCCTCTCACCCTCGAGCAGCCCGGGACTTACAGCTTCGGCAGCCGAAACCCCGAACAGTTCGAGGGTGGGACAGAAACCGCCATCGCCTGCAGCCCTATCAAGACGGACTTGCCGACCCCCGATGGGAGGTGGTCCCCCCATCCGAGGCCCTTCAGCCCCCAAGACCGGAATACGGTTGGTGCATCTTTTCGTCTGGATCTCTCCCGGGCCAAACATCCATGACAGGGTAGTCTGACCCGAAAAGGGATCCAGACGGCAAAACCACCACCAATCCAAGGCTCCTCTTCCACCAGCACGGATCTCGGCCGTTACCCCTCTCGCCCTGATCTCCCATAGATCTGGCTGCCGTATCAAGGTCCATCAGATCCAAGAGAAGATCCGGGCGGCAGAGTAACCACCTCTCCGACGCTGCTAGGGTCGAAAATATTAGCAAAAGACAGGCGTCCGCCGAAGCAGACACCTCTGAGGGCCAATGGGCCACCCCTGTTTTGATCGTACCTACGATGGAGGGGAGAGGTATTTATAACCTCCCCCAGGGACTAACCGTTGGGGCGCGGGGAAGGTCAATCAACGGAAAACCATGCGCCATCTACATTTATTAGGCGGCGCCATTAAATGCCCCTAGGAAATCGGACCATCACACCGTTCTCGGAGAGCCTTCAATGCTCCACAGGAATGGCGGGATATCCCCGCTCAATCACTCTAGGGCGCCAACCGATCGCCATCCCCCTTGTTAGCCCGAAATCCCTCGACCAGCTCGAGGTCAGGTCTAGCACCAGGGTAGTCTTCTCAGGAAGGCTTCACGGCTCGCCATCACCCTTGCCTCCCAGTAATCCCTCGCCAAGCTCGAGGTCAGGTCTGGCACCAGGGTGGTCTTCTCAGGAAGGCCAACGGCTCGCCACCCCCCTTGTTGGCCCGTAATCCCTCGACCAGCTCGAGGTGAGGTCTAGCACCAGGGTAGTCTTCTCAGGAAGGCTTCACGGCTCGCCATCGCCCTTGCCTTCCAGTAATCCCTCGCCAAGCTCGAGGTCAGGTCTGGCACCAGGGTGGTCTTCTCAGGAAGGCCAACGGCTCGCCACCCCCCTTGTTGGCCCATAATCCCTCGACCAGCTCGAGGTCGGGTCCGGCACCAGGGGAGTCTTCTCAGGAAGGCTTCACGGCTCGCCATCGCCCTTGCCTTCCCGTAATCCCTCGCCAAGCTCGAGGTCAGGTCTGGCACCGGGTGGTCTTCTCAGGAAGGCCAACGGCTCGCCACCCCCCTTGTTGGCCCATAATCCCTCGACCGGCTCGAGGTCAGGTCTGGCACCAGGGGAGTCTTCTCAGGAAGGCTTCACGGCTCGCCATCGCCCTTGCCTTCCAGTAATCCCTCGCCAAGCTCGAGGTCAGGTCTGGCACCAGGGTGGTCTTCTCAGGAAGGCCAACGGCTCGCCACCCCCCTTGTTGGCCCGTAATCCCTCGACCTGCTCGAGGTCAGGTCTAGCACCAGGGTAGTCTTCTCAGGAAGGCTTCACGACTCGCCATCGCCCTTGCCTTCCAGTAATTCCTCGCCAAGCTCGAGGTCAGGTCTGGCACCAGGGTGGTCTTCTCAGGAAGGCCAACGGCTCGCCACCCCCCCTTTCTTGGCCCGTAATCCCTCGACCGGCCCAAGGTCAGGTCTAGCACCAGAGTAGTCCTCTCAGGAAGGCTCCTTGGCTTGCCCTCGCTCTAACCATCAGGATAACCCTCTCATGAAGGCCCAGTGACTCGCCATCCCATTTCTACAACCATAAGCACTCCTCCACGGCTAGCTCCCGCACCCCCCGCAGGAGTGGGGGGCTTGTGTGACAGGGTAAAAATGGCCTGAGGCCCAACCAGGGCCCAATACAATTCCCACTCAAGAAAGGTAAAGATAGCAACCTGGTTTGGCTCCGAACCACTTCAGGGTCGGCGCCGAACCTCGTGTTTGCCCTCACGGTACTGGCCTCCTCGTACCGACGAGCCTCAGTAGCCCTCGGAGTCCGATCCGGGACCGTCCCACAGGCCGTCCCCCCTCTCCGGCGGGGCAGAAGGATGACCTGGCGCAGCCTAGGCCCTCCGATCCCGCCCAGAAGCACAGGAGGCCCACGATGGGCCACGTCAGCTCCAAATACCGCCAAGGGTTTCGCCACGTCAGCCCTATACCGCTCCTGGTATTGCCACGTCCGCCCTAAACCCCCTGGGCCTTCTGCCACGTCAGGCCCACGGGCTTTCGGATCCAGACCCGGCCCCCAAGTGGAACCAAACCCGATTGGGATTCTCTATAAATACTAGACCCACACCCACCTTTTGAGGTAATGAATCTTTTGCCACTTAATTATACCTAGTTATTGCTACTCTCTCACAGAGACTGACTAGAGCGTCGGAGGGTCCGCCGCCGGGATAAACCCCGGTGTTTCAGGACCGTCTGCAGGTACACAAGACCTCGGATCCGACCCTTCCGATCCGAGCCCAACCTTCAACATCCTTTCGAGCTCATCGTAGGTCCCAGAAGGTCAACCAAAGGTCGGCAGACGAGCGGCATTCTCCTTCAATATAAATTGAGTCCGAACTCACACCTGGTGCATCCACACGTCTCCCAGAAATAAACAGCATCACACGCCGAGTCAGAACTCGGGCCGAGCGTTATGTCTTGATCGAGGGCATCCTATACAAGCGCTCCTTCTCTCAAATAGATGGCCGACCATATCTAAGGTGCCTCTCCCCGGATCAGGCCGAATATGCCCTACAGGAGCTTCACGAAGGCATCGGAGGGGCACACTCCGGATTTAGGTCTTTGGCCCGGAAAGCTTTGAACTATGGGTACTTCTGGCCGACCCTTCTCCAAGATGCCGAGCGACATGTTCGGCAATGCAGCACTTGCCAGAGACACTCCAGCATCCGATGCCTCCCTCAGGCCAACCTCGCCTCCTTGTCGAGCCCTATCCCCTTCGCAATGTGGGGAATGGACTTGTTAGGGCCTTTCCCTCCGGCTCCGGGTCAGTTCAAGTTCTTGGTCGTAGCCATCGACTACTTCTCAAAGTGGGTAGTGGCCGAGCCCCTCGCCACTATAATCGAGAACAAGGTGGTGCAGTTCTTCTGGAAAAATATCATTTGCAGGTTCGGAGTCCCCCGCGTCCTCGTGACGGACAACGGTACTCAGTTCACTGGTGCGGCATTCCGAGCTCTGTGCGATGACCTCGTCATCCAACAGCGCTTCTCGTCCGTCTCCCACCCTCAGTCGAACGGACAAGCTGAGAATGCTAATCGACAGATCCTTGCAGGCATCAAGAAGAGGTTGGACAAGTGCTCCAAAGGTTTGTGGGTCGACCAACTCCCCAATGTCTTGTGGAATTACCGCACAAGCAAGCGAACCCCCACCGGGGAGTCCCCTTTCAATCTTACATACGGGGCCGAGGCCGTGATTCCCCTCGAGGTCGGGATACCTTCTCCTCGCCTCGTTGCCTACAGCGAAGAGCAGAACGCCCGAGACCTCAGAGCAAGTTTAGATTTGGTGGACGAGCTGAGGGAGAGAGCTTCAATTCGGCAGCAGAATTACAGAAGAAGAGTCGAATTGGCCTACAACAAGAAGGTCCGACCCGCCAACCTTAAGCAAGGAGATTTAGTCCTGAGGAAGCTAGCTATATCCTTCCCCGGTCAGAAAAGCAAGCTAGCTCCGAACTGGGAAGGTCCGTACCGGATCACGAAAGTCGTTCGGCCTGGGGCATACCGTCTCGAAGACATGGAAGGCAAAGAGCTTCCGAGGACCTGGAATGCCGACCACCTCCTAAAATACCAAGAGAGCATTCCGACGCCACTCTAAGTAACAAGGAGTATCGGGCCATTCCAATCCTCCGACTTGTAAAGCGGTTCGCCGTCGAAATCAATAAAGAAAGCTCTGTTATGTTTGTGAATCTGCATGTTTTTCTCCCCCCTTATCACCTGTCTCTACATTACCTCAACCAATGGTTCGGAGTCCACGTTCGGCTCGGCCTCATTCCCTCGGTTCGTCCCCGGACGGACCAGAGGCGAACCGCCGTTCCGAACTGCTCCCACAGCCGTTGAACTAAACCGATGGTTCGGAGTCCAACACTCGGCTCGACTTTACCGCCTCGGCTCGTCTCCGGACGAACCAGGGATAGATCGCCATTCGGAATTGCTCCCATAGCCGTTGAACTAAACCGATGGTTCGGAGTCCAACACTCGGCTCGACTTTACCACCTCGGCTCGTCTCCGGACGAACCAGGGGTAGATCGCCGTTCGGAATTGCTCCCACAGCCGTTGAACTAAACCGATGGTTCGGAGTCCAACACTCGGCTCGACTTTACCACCTCGGCTCGTCTCCGGACGAACCAGGGGTAGATCGCCGTTCGGAATTGCTCCCACAGCCATTGAACTATACCGATGGTTCGGAGTCCAACACTCGGCTTGACTCTACCACCTCGGCTCGTCTCCGGACGAACCAGGGGTAGATCGCCGTTCGGAATTGCTCCCACAGCCGTTGAACTATACCCAAGGTCCGGAACACATAATCCGAACTCTCTTAACTATTAACCGAAGCCCGTAGACACACGCATTCGAACGGTTCCCGAGCAAGTGTCTTCCCGAGCGTGTAAACGGGGAAAATGCACTTTCCCCTCAACTTTCGTGCGTGATCTCGATCAGACGGCTCAGATCTTACCACCTGCACTAAACGACAAGATAACGTTTTCTTGGAGAACGAGCCACCTCGAGATTCGCGCTTACACTCGACGGCTCAGATCTTGCCACCTGCACTAAACGACAAGATAACGTTTTCTTGGAGAACGAGCCACCTCGAGATTCGCGCCTACACTCAACGGCTCAGATCTCGCCACCTGCTCTAAACGACAAAATAGCACTTTCTAGAGCGCGGAGCCGCCTAGGAATTCGTGCCATACCGCGTCAGAGCTGCTAAACGACAAAGTACCTTGCCCATGGGGACCCGTTCGGTTAAACAAACACGCTCGGTTCAAAGGGCTCAGCGCGACCAACATGGTACAAGCGAAAACAAATATGCGAAGCAACGAAAGGAAATTTTATTAATTGTCGGCGCATAATACAAAACATTCCGTTACAAAGTGTTGGCAAACAAAACACACAATGCCCGACCCACTACACTTGTCTCTCATATAGAAACATCCTCACCAGACTAATAGTCCTCCTCGGCTGACAACTCCTCTGCCTCCCCTCGGTGTTTCGCCATCACAGTCCGCAAGTGCTGCATCTCCGAGAGCAAGTCATCCTGCTCGGCAATAATCTTCGACTGGTTTTGTCGAATGCATTTGACCCGAAGAGCGTTGCTAAATGCGGTTTGCGAGTCTTCATCCTCTCCTCCGGGGCTCAGCTCGACGATCCTATTCTCCAAGCGTTGGATCTCGGCTTCCCGGAGACTGAGGACAGACGAAAGGTGGACCCACTCACTCTCGACTCAGCGTAACTTCAGATCGGCGCTCCTAGGGCTGAGAACCACCATCCCAGAGGTGGCCTCGGATTCGGAGTCATCATTCGAACGTTCGGAGTCCGAGTCATGGATCGTCACCACGAGCTGAAAGAAAAGAAAAACGAAGAACACAACTTCAATACACAACTTCAGCTTCAATACACTTCAATACACGGATTCGCATTCAAACATAATAGTGTTACAGACTGCCGGACCGACCCCATAATTAGGTTTTTACAACAACCAACAGAAATGGAAAACAACATGATCAGGGCCTCTTTGGAAGGGGAATGCTTCGGTTTAGGGAAACGCGAGGACGACGAGGCCTCCCCTCCGAGCTCGACCCTAAACCAACGAAGCGTGATCTCCCTTCACTGCTGGTCCTAACAGCGGTGCCGACCGAGGCACCGCTCGACGAGACAGCCGCGCTACTCTGAGCATCGACCGGACTCCGCCGGATCGCAGGCGACTGCATCACAAGTTCGTAAAACGTGATCCCCCTCGCACTCTCCTCGCGAGTGCACGACGTGCTGTGGACATTAGCTCTCTCCGGCACTGGCTTGAGCGACGCGATCTCCTCCTCCAATTCGATAATCCTATCCTTCAAGACGTCGTCCTTTGCCAATTTCTTCGGTCGAGGGGCCCTCAACGGGTCCGAGGCATTGGCGCTATCAGTCGCAAGCCGTCGGTAATGGGTGACCTCGATCCCCCTATCTATGGTGATCCTTCTGAGCCTGTCGACTTCGGCCGATAGCCTCTTGCGCTCGGCCAACGCCTCCTCCAGCTCGGATGCCAGCCTCTCTGCCTCCGCTGAGCATTCCTTCTCTGCTATCTCCAAGCGTTGGACCTCTGCCAAAAGGTCGTCATTCCTCTGCTCGACGGCAGTAAGCTCCCCACGGAGCCGCTCGACTTCCCCTTCGGGACCAGGAGCCTGGGAGCGCTTCCGCAGTTGATGCAGCTCGCGACAGTACCTCCTTAGAATTGCCCTCACCTCCTCCGCCTGGCCGAGCAGGAGAAACCGCCTCTGTCGGCTGTCCGAAAGCTCACGCTTCAATTTAGCCAGCTCCTTCCGAAGGAAGACGAGCTCCGTGACCGGACCGAACACCACCTGAAAAGCGGAGATAAATCCGATGGGACAATTCACGGAAACATCTATGACTAATCATGCGCAAACCCGAGGCCCAACACTTAGATAAATCCCGGCCAAACAAGATATTTTTCATTTCAGAATTAAGGTGAAAAAGTCTTACACTAGCGGTGGCCAGTCCGCAGTTAGGCTTACAAAAGAAAAAAGACAAAAAAAAAACAACCGAGTCAGGGGTCGACCTTTTTGCCGCTCGGGTCCGTCGACCCCCCGGTCTTGTCCACGCCACCGTCTTCGCCTCCGCCTTCGCTCCAACTCTCCTCCTCGGAGTCGTCCTCCTCCTCGCCCTCGGACTCCCCGGGGACCTCGACGATTTCCGTCTCTCCCGCAGGTCCGAGCATCCCCTCGGGCACACCCTCCTCCCCTTCCACGGGGTCGTAAAAGTGGTAGGAGGAAGTGTCGAAGCCCGGGTTCCTGGCGGCTATGTGGATCAGCGCTCGACCATAAGCGTCCTCCATGTTCTGGAGCATGTGCTGAGCGGCCTCCTCCTGCACGGCTTTCTTCACCCTCTTCACCTTCCTGAGGTGTTTGGCCTTGATCTTCTCGGCCCTCTTCCGAGCGTCCTCCGCCTCCGACCGAGCCTTGGCCAGCTCCTCCCTCAGTTCGGCAGCCTCCTTCACCGACGCCTCGAGCTTGGCCGCCGTATCCTTCAGCTCGGCCACCTCCTTCTCCGAGGCCTCAAGCTTGGCCGCCATGTCCTTTGACAGCTGAACAGCGTCGGCCAGCTACTTCTCTAACCCCTCCACTTCAGTGGCCCTCTTCGTCGAAAGAAGCAGCTCGGAATCAAGCTGCTTCGTGACCTTGACGCGCTCCGCCCTCTCCTTCTCCTTCTCCTGATCCTTCTTCGCCAACTCCTCGACCAAGAAATTGAAGTGGCAGAGGGTCTGGAAGAGAACAACACGTTAAAATCCGAGTCCAAGAACTTAGAAAAATTCTAAGGAAGAAATTCGGATAAAGAAGAGCTCAGCATACTTACCGACATGGTGTTCCGGGCAATCTGCATCACGGCGTCCCCTGCCATCCCGGCCTTCAGGGTCGCTCGGTCCTTCGGGGTCGGCAGGTGCCTCACCGCCTCCATGCAGATGTTTCCGTCGCCCAAAAAGCCGTCGACGTTCATCACCTGCCAATCGGGGACGAAGATCTGCTTATGACGCTCGGTCAAGATCCTCTCCGTGTCGGAGGTAAGGGGCAGAACCGGGAGGAACAGCGCATCCGTCACCCCGAACCCACTGCTCGACGGACCGGGAGCGTCCGCCTCCGAGGTAGGTGCAGGTGCATCCGAGGCGAGGGGATCGGGGACCACGACCCCCCCTGCTCGGGGATCGCGACCTTCGTTGGAGAGACAAGGACCTCGATCTCCCCCTCCTTGAGGACCGCTACCTTCGGTTGGTCGGCAGTCTTCACAACCGAGGCCTTCTTCGAGGCCCGGCTGTCCTGAGGCGCTGCCGACGGCCTATTCTTCTTCTCCTGCTCTGCCCTACCCTTCGCCACCAGAGCCTTGTAATCGAGCTTCATCGTCTCTGCAAAAGCCGAATGAAAAAACTTAGAAGAATTTTCATAAACTTTAAACAAGGAGTATAAATACCAGATGCGTACGAGGGTCGATCGGACTGAGACCCCCACGGAACAGATGCTCCTCCGTAATATCTTTCCAGCTTAGCGCTGGCAGGGCGAGGAGCTTCTTCTGGACCTCAGCCTCCTCAGCATTCAACGGGACGTCCTTCTTGGTACGCTTGGGCAGGCCATCCTTCGCCCAAACCGTCGGTATCACCCATGGCGTCAGGGCTCGGACGAGGAAGTACTTGTCCTTCCAATGTTTGATCGAGTCCGGGTTCTCGATCAACTTAACTCCCGTCCGAGGAGAAAGAAAAAACCTCTGCTCGTCCCGCCTCGGCTGGCAAGGTCGGAAGAGACTCCGAAAGAGGTACATAGTCAGCTTGGCACCGATCTCTTGGCATCGGAGGAGGAACGCCACGACGTGCCTCCATGTGTTCGGCATCAGTTGGGCGGGACTCAAACCGTACCAGACCAAGACTTCGACCACGAACGGGTGGAGGGGAAAGCGGAGCCCGGCGATGAGGGAATCGACCGGAAAGACACATACGTCCGGTGAGGACTTAGTGTTGGCTCGGAACCCCGGCCCAGGAAGGAGCAACACATACTCAAGAGGGATCTGGAAACCCTCTCGGATCAGACGAAGATCTGTCTCGGTAAGAGCCGAGATCCTATGATCGACCTCGGACAGCTCCCTAGGCTCGTTCTCCTCCACCAGTTTAGCCGTACCTTGAGTGACCCTCTCCAAGGTATCCTCGGCGTAATCCCGGACGCCTCCCACACTCGACACGGCAATGGGCTGCCGACCAAACGCCCCCGCTCTCTTCGGCATCTCCACTATCGTGACCACGCCTTTGCCCTTTCGGGACTCCGCCGCGACTTCCTCGGGCACTTCGGCCACTTCACCCTCTTTATCCGGACGAACAACGTCTTGCTCGCTCGGCTCCATTACTCCCTTTCCTTTATCCCCTCGGCCAACGGCTTGCTCCGAGGCGGGGGTCTCGGCCGAAATCTTAACCATGTTTTCCTAAAAAGAGAAGGGAAAGAGACTGACCTTGAAGTGACAGGTGCGGTCGGAAAGTTCGCCAGAACTAGGAACGCTACCGCGACAGCTAGCAACGCCACCAGAGAGCTAAAAACTTCGAAACAAAGTAAAAACGGAAGAGAGAGAGTAAAAGTGAAAAGTGAAGACTTGGTCTTAGGGGGGGTGAAGATTTATAGTAAAATTGGGACGTCCCTTGGACTTCCAACAAAGGTTCGTGACTCTTGGGCTGCTCTCGAAACGTCGCAAAGGCCCATTACCGCCACCTCCCTCACCAAGTCAACTAGCTCGGCTCCAGGGGAACCAAATCCGAGCTACAAGCAATCCGAACACGCCGACAGTAGGGTCCGATCGGAATCCGAACAAGTGCCTTCCCGAGCGTGTAAACGGGGAAAACTCGCTTTCCCCTCAACTTTCGCGCCTGATCTCGATCAGACGACTCAGATCTCGCCAAGAGCACTAAACGACAAGATAGTGTCTTCTTGGGAGCTGCGCCCGTCTCGAGATGCGCGCCAACATCCAACGGCTCAAGGTGCGCCACGTCGCTCGGACGATTGAACCCTCAGACGCCTCACCTATGCCTAGAGGAACCGGAAAAATTTTGATTCAGTTTTGAGGCGCCGCCTTCTGCGAGCGCCCCCCAGGTCCCGTGTCTCGGCTGGTATTCTACCGACCCACGGGCCCCGGTCAGAAACAGATCGGCGCTCCCCCCATCTCTAACTCCTCCGGGCTGACATCCATCAAAAGTCATCAGCCCGGAAGGAAGACAGAGATGGGAGGGGACCCATCAACACTCAGAGATCAGGAGATACGCACCGTTCCGAGTTAGTTGTTTCCAACTGGAAGGTGCGGCTTGTCAGAGGGCTCTGACCGCAGCGCCTTCACAGTTGCAAACAACAGACTCGGACGGTCCAGAAGCCCGAGCTGCAACTCATGATGAAGCGCACCATTCCGAGCTAGTTGGTTGCAACTGGAAGGCCCAGTTTGTCAGAGGACTCGGACAGCGGCGCCTTCACAGTTGCAACAAACGGACTCGGATGGCCCGGAGGTCGGCATCGGACATGGATCATCACTCTCCCACCAAGACCTCCGCTTACTTCGACACTCAATTTAGAGCAACCAAAGAAAGCAGAAGATCTTGGTGAGAGAACGACCACCCGTCCTCCCGAAGAGGCCCACACCCCCGGTCCGGACTATGGTCGTCGCCACTGCTGCCTTATCCCCTCCCGCTCCTAACATCCCCTTCGGAGCAGTGAGGAACGGGAGAAGAATAAGACAACAGAGCGACCACCCGTCCCTCTGAAGTAACTCATCCCTCGGATCCGGACTACGGTCGTCACCACTACTACCTTGTCCCCCCTCGCTCCTAACATCCACTTTGGGGCCGTCAGGAACAAAGGGAAAACCAGGCAGAAGAGCGACCACCTCTCCGGACCTCAAGAGAGAAGCTACCCCAGGGCAGATGCCTCCGAGGTCTGAAACTCAATTTGGTTGTGACTGAAATGACAAAGGGAGTGGAGTACTTATAGCCTGCCTCCAAGAACCAGCCATTATGACCCTCGGAAGTTGAAACGCCGCGTATTAATTAGGGGAGTTATCCTTAATGCCATTGGGAACAGAGCCATCTCCGATTGCCAAAAACCACAGGCCCTCGGTCGGCCCCCGAGCAAGTGCCTTCCCGAGCGTGTAAACGGGGAAAACTCACCTTCCCCTCAACTTTCGCGCCAGATCTCAATCAGACGGCCCAGATCTCGCCGAGAGCACTAACCGACAAGATAGTGTTTTATTGGGAGCTGCGTCCGTCTCGAGATGCGCGCCATCATCCAACGGCTCAGATAGCGCCACGTCACTCGGACGACCGAAGCCACGCCCCCTCGGTCAGCATCCGAGCAAGTGCCTTCTCGAGCTGGTAAATGGAGAAAAAAGACACCGAGCTACTTAAACCGTTGGATCTCTCAGAAATTCGCGCTCCCAATGATGAACGGCCCAGATTGCGCCACGTACGCTAAACGACAAGATAGTGTTTTCTTGGGAACCGCGCCCGTCTCGAGATGCGCACCAGCATCCGACAACTCAGATGGCGCCACGTCACTCGGCCTGCCGAACCCCTACCTCCGGTCGGCAGCCGAGCAAGCGCCTTCCCGAGCTCGTAGACGGAGAAAAACGCTGCCGAGCGGTAACAACCATCAGATCTTTACGAAATTCGCGCTCGTCCATGATCAACGGCTCAGATCGAGCCACGTCATTAATCGGTATTTAAATCGTTTTTTATTTATTTAAATCGTTTTATTTATTTAAAAATTGCGAAAAAATTGCTAAAAATTCGGGAAAATTAACCAAAAATTCTGGAGAATAATTGAAAGTTTGGGGGCACATTTCCGAACCCCTGAACGAACAATTACTGCCTAGAATGTGCAGTTAAGGCCCCCGAACGATTAGTGAACACGTCGCAAAATTAAATAAATAGTCCGAAAAAATAGATAAAAACCCTTGAATACCCGATGTGACCAAAGAACAGCCGGCGACCTCAAAAGTTACCTCACTACCCCCTTTCTAGATTCAAAATCCCACATTTGGACTCCGATATAACTCCACCAGCCACTAAAACAGCTAAACTACTCCTCAAAGTCTGATCACGCTCAGTCTTTAGGAGTGGGGGGCTCGTGATATGGCTAAAAATGGGGTTAAATCGAGACCGTCCAGATCGAGCACGAATCTTGAAGTACGGGGGTAAAAAGGTAATTTCACATACAGATGGATCCAAAACGGGTATTGGGCCTCCTTCTCACAAAACCAACCACCCGCGAATAGATCCACATCAACTGGGCACGGGTCTCGACCCGATGCAAGCCCGGTCCACCAAGAGGAGAATCAGGCCACTGATTTGACTAAATCAAATCAATAAGCCTGATTAGCTCTCACCAGGGAATCAGGACCTAATTTCCTAAAACAGAATAGGAGGATTTTTCTCCTGACTGTTAGGCAGGAAATCAGGATCCTAACCGTTCCAAAGGCGACTATAAATACAACCCCTCTACCACCAAGACCAGGTTAATCACTTTTTGCCCACTTAAGCTCTTTCTTAATCTTTTCCTGATTACTGACAAGAGCGTCGGAGGGTGCGTCGCCGGAATCAACCCCGGTGTCTCGCACTTCCTTGCAGGTTGCGGCGGGAGCAAGAAGGCCGAGTCAACTGTTCAGGTTTTTCCCGGACTCACAAATTCTATCTGTTTACCCCCACACCAAAATCAGCGGTAACAAGAATTATAGAATTTATGTTTAATTTTGTGTGTGTGTATGTGTAGAGATATATATAATCTAGTGTGTAATGTGTACTATATAGCAGATATGTGTAAATTGTAGTTAGAATAAGGTATGATATATTGAATAAGTGGATTAATGTATTTGGAATAGTGTGATTAAAGATGGGGGTTGTTATAGATTTGATTGAATATGTGTAAAAGGTAATTAGTGAGTATGGAATGGAGGGGGGCCCACTGGATTAAGCACAGCACATTAGTGCTGTTTGAATTGGATTGAAATGTGCATATGTACATTTGTACACATGACTTGACCGGGTGCTACTAGGGTAGGCCGGGGTACATATAGAAGGAGAGAGAATGAATGAGGTGAGTTAATGCTTTGGGAGAGTGGGGAGATGAGAGGTTGGGACTTTTAGGAGTTAGGATATTGGAGGGTCTTAGAGAGAGGTTAAGCAAATGAAAAGTTGAGAAATTAAAAGAGAGAGTTATTAGGGTGTAGAATTTTGCATATTAGACCCTAGCTTTATCCTATAAATAGAACCCCATTTTCCACTTCTCTTTTGCACCAAATCAAAGGAAAAAAATAAGAGAGAAAGAAAAGAAAGAGAGTAAGAGAGCCCTTGTTCTTGGAGACTATTGCTAGGAGAAGGCCTTGCTAGGGAAGCTAGGAGCTAGAAGTGGTATTCATTCCTTTAAATTGTTCAAGTTTCAATCAAGGTGGGTGTTCTCATGCTTTCTAGTTGTTAGAATTATGCATGCTAGAGTTAACAAATTAGAAATTTTGATTTATGTGTAGCATGAATAATAGTAAAATATTCGTGATTTGTAAATTGACTCATACCATGTTAATTAAAAATGAGAAACGAAATCATCAAGTGGTTTGTCATAAATTACCATGCATAAAGAAATAAGTAGATTGTATGAGAATGAGGGAAATACTTCTTTGGGTGAGTAAATAGAGTTTTATAAAATAAAAAGTGGGTGTTATGGAACTCATTTAGATTGTTAAAAAATATAATACGAAATGATGACTACCAATTGTAGTTGTTAATAAGAAGGAACAATTTGAAAGTTTGAGTTATAATTTTATTCTTTCTAAAATATGAGTTGTAAATCAGTGAGTTACTGATGTAAAGAAATTTCAGTTTATATAAAATTATTTTAGTTAAATTAAGAGTTCAATCAATCGAGTTTTTTTAAAATATTAAAACAGCACGAAATTGGAATAAAACCCTTCCGGGTTGTCTGCGAGTCGATGGGCGCAGTTGGCCTAGTGGTCTGACGTGAGCTGGCTCACTGGTTGGCTCCGGTTCAAGCTCTGTCAAGCCCAAACTTTTTTTTAGTTTTTGTTTTTAAATAAAACCCAAACCTGAGAATTTATACAAAAGAAAATCGAAGTGGAATCATGACACCGAGCCCACTTGGGCTAGTGGCTGTCGATGGTTGCTGTGTGCGTTGCCTGGGGCTTCACTAGTTCTCGAAACCCAGTGTGGGTTCTTACTTTTTTTAATGCTTGAGTTGAAATAATGAGTTTTATAGTAAATTAAAGTTTGGGAAAAATCCTATTATTCCTATAAAATGATTTAGAACTTACTAAAATTAGTGTCAAGATTTTTCATGTATAATTGAGACTTTAAAAGAAAAAGTTTGAAATAGAAAGTAAGTAAAGATTTATGTTTTATTATTAAGAAGAATATGACCCTGTTTTAAAAGAGTAAAGGAAATATGCTATGCCTCTTGACTAGATTGCATTTGATTCTTAGAGTTATTCCATGAGTTTTAAATTACAAATGAAACTTATTGGTGGAATAAGAATAAATTATTCATGTGAATGGATTTCTCTTGATGTGATTATTCACTTATGCGAATTAAGAGTATTTGGTATATGTTGAAATATGAATTTGTTATTTGTGCTTAAGTTATTAAAGAGATTGATGATGGATGAAAATTTGTTCATAAAAAAGATTTATTGAGATTTAAGAATTCATGAGTAGTGCTAAATAAGACATAGATCAAATTGTGGATAAGTTAGAGACATGAAAATATCTAAGTTTAAGACATTGATTATTAAGGGTATGTGTACCCATGATTCTTGTGCATGAATTGTTGAGTTTTGGAGTTAGTAAAACCTCGTTACCGACAATGTTGAAATGAGAAGAATTGTGATATAATTTTGAGATATGAAATTTGTGATGAAGACTGGTAGGAGGTAAGACTAATTCTAGGCTTGGAAATCTATTCATGTCTTGAACTAAATAATTAAGCACATAAGTGAAGATGTAGTAAGACATAGGCAAACGTAAGTGGGGCACTCTATATAGTCGGGCGGTAGGCTTGTTGCGGCGGTTCACCGGGGCTATAGACCCAGTTGGTGGACTGCGGTTGCCTCGTGGGAGACGAACTTTTATTTAAATCCGGGACTGCGTAGTCGGGTGGGTAGTTTGTCGTTCTCCATGTATATACATATACCGGGGTCAGAAGGGCACTTGCGGGAGGTTCACATGACGAGGAGTCTGTATAATAATCGGGCGGGGGATTTGTTGTGGCAGTTCCCTGAGGCTGGGATCTGTATTCGTGGAATGTCTTAACTTTGTCTTATTACTGGGTAGTTGTCATAGCGAGTGATCGAACCCTTTATTATGGAGTACGTAGGCGCTTGCCCTCGGACCTATGTAGTATGGGATGCATAGAATCCGAACAAGTGTGCATTAGTGTCATCCTAGTATAAGATTGTGTGCATTAGGCATTAAGGCATGACATACACTTACATGTTTAGAATAATCACTTTTGACACTTTATATTTCATTCAAGATTGTTTGTGTTTGTTAAAGTATGGAGATCGTTATACTATTCCCGGCATAGAAAGGATAGCCGTGTATAATATTTCGTTGGTTGTAATCAACTGACGTGCCCACAGTCTTACATGCAGATAATGGATGTTCATGAAGCTATAAAGTGGATATGTTGATGCTGTTTTATTTTAAAGATGTTGTAAATGTTCCATTGTAAATTATTTTGTCTTCTGCTGTGTAACATTTGTAACAAACATTGATATATTATTGAGAAAAGTTTTAATTTCCTTGTAAAATTGTACAAAGTGAAGTAAATATCCTGTGAATTCTCGAATTCGGCTTTATTTGGAATTCAGGGTGCTACATGTGCATTATATATAGGTCGATTAGCGCTTCATATATCTTCCCTGTCATGGCCTTTCTACAAAAAGTTGGCCTCCTGCTCAAGTACAACAGGAATTCAGTTTTTGGGAAATTTGAAGTTCAGGTAATCAGCAAGCTTTCATTACCACTACTTTGTATAGTTACTATCTCCATGTTTTTTAGTACTTCAATTATATGATCAATTGTCAAATACGATGCACTTACAAGTTGATTACTAATTCTGTATGTTTCGGCTCCAGAAATTTGTTATTATCATTTTTTATTGATGGTTATGTTTTACCATTGAACGTGTACAAATTTTCAAGTAAAGATTCTGAGGGAAAAGTTTATCTTTGTTATTGATAGTTATGTTATTATCTTTTTAATATCTAAGTTGAGGGGAACATTAATTGATTTATCTTATAATCTTCTATACATTCTTTATATAGATCATTCTTTTGCATTCTACGGTGTTCTATATTCATCCAAACCAACCTGAATTCTAAGAGGAGTTTAAAGTTAACAAGTGGACACCATGGATAAGAGAAATTATTTCTAATAGTGCGCCTATATCTACATGTATTTATTCCCCCGATACAAGAATAGTGAATATGGTGTAGGATGATGAGTATGTAATTATGTATGAGGTTTGTACATTATAATCAACGATTCATTAGGGGCGGTTTGTGTTGTTCATTTTGAATGAGCAAGTTTTGAGCTTCACATTGTGTGGCAAAAATTCCTAACTATTTTAAATCAAATGAGAAAGTCTCCAAAGTTTTTAAACTGCGAATCATGAGAGCATGCTGTTGTATAAAAAATTTATACTGCATCTCATTTGTATTTAAATAACTTATATTATTCATAATTGTATTGATTGCTTATGTGATTGTTTGTCTTCACAAGATATAACACTGTTAAAATATTTAATTGGTAGAAACATTTAAGGAATTTACAAGTTGTTTTGGAATTCATACGCTTTATCTTAATTTAAGGTCAAAACCAATCTTACTTACATTATGGGGAGAACTAGCAATCAAGGAAGGAAAAGCTCTGAAAGAATTATCACCCAACATGTCAATTATTGCAATTACCTCTATAAAAACCTCAAACTTTGGCGGTAATTATATACAACAAATATTAATAATGCTATTTATTATATATTTTATTTATTTATTACTGATTTTTTAAAACATGATTCTCTCTCACATCAACAAACAACACTACAATAGAGATAAATCCGAATGAACCAGAAGCATATAAAATTCGAGAATGGTATAATTTATTTTGTATGTTTAATTCTTTAATTGTTGCCATTTGGAGTATCATTTACCATAAATTTTTTTGTTTGTTTTAGGATAAACTGTAATGAAATTTTATTAAAAAGTAATTCCTTGCAAATAAACAAAAGAAAAGTAATGGATGTGGAAGAAGTGAAACTATCTGACATTCTCTATTGTGCAGACGAGGATTCTTCTGAGGTATTATAAATAATGATTTTTTTTATAAATATTTTGTTCAATTCTCTGTATGTCTATAAATATTTTGATGACTTCAAAAGAAAAAAAAATCAAGTCAAAATACTATTATGCAAAATTTTGATCATAAGTGTCAAAGACGTCAGAAATCCATGGTACATTGCATGCAAAGTCTGTTCAATAAAAGTCATTTTTGAAAATGATGAAGCTTATTGTCGAAAATGTAAAAAGAATAATGTTGAATATGAGCTAAGGTATACAAAACAACATATTGTTAGTTTTCCATCTTTACATTCTTCAATCAAATTATTTATAAAAAAAAAAGAATAACTTGTTTGAGATATGTATTCAAAATCACGATAAAAGATACAAGTGTGAAGGCATAATTGACTTTATTTAATGAGGAAGCAAGATGCATCATCGACTGTTCCGCAAAAGACCTGGAACATATTAAAAATAAGGTATAATATGTTATTCTCATAGTGTTAACAATGATTAAGAGCTAATTTCTTATTTCTATATGCAGGAAAATAATGTTGAAGAATTTGATAGAAAGACCAAGAAATACATTGGAGATGAGTATACTTTTTTTTATCAGATCACAAGATGTCATATATGGAAGAACAACTATAAGAATATTAACTGGATGCAAAATTAAAAAGGATGAATAAGAAGTTACAAGCAGTTTTAAGCTTAAGAAAGTTAAAGTCGAAAGTGATAATTGGTCTTATGAAAAATACGATGACATCCGTTTAGGATTTACTAATTTGTTCTTTTTTAATATCTTTTTTTAATATTAGTTTTTAGTTCAAGAAAGCTAAAGTCGAAAATGATGATTAATTTTATGAAAAATACAATAATTATATCTTTATGTTGTTGTCTAGCTTTGGGTTCTTGATGCTTGCTTCAAATCTGATTTCGATGAGCTTGTTATCGTTGGAGTAATTTTGAAATTCATGGTTTGCTTATTAAGATGACTGACTAAGTCGAATTTGTAATTTGAAGAATATCGGTGTGCTAAATGCAAGTGTGTTTAGATAAAAAATTCTATATTTATGTGCAACAAGCCACGTGCACTTAGTGCACGGTAAATTTCAACTAGTATAATTATATATACTGATTTTCCCCCCTATGTTTTCCAAACTTCTGCATTATTATTTTTAAAATTTAACTGGTACAATCATTTAAGAAATGTACATTATTTAACACGTTCACCAAGTCTGAGTGCACGACCAATTTTCCACTAGTTATTATAAATGTATTTTAGTCTAAGAGTGAAAATGTATGTTATTTTAGTTTTTGCTAACTTTGCCTCATCCGCCGTTAAAATTTTAATATTTTGTTAAATGCCCTTTATAAACTTATCTTTTTGCCCCTCCTTTTATCTATTAGTTTTCAGACCATTTTATCTCATCCCCTTTTGTTTGAACCCTTATCCAACGATCTTTGACAATCAGACGAGAAAAAATATAATTTTACGACGAACATTTAACAGAAAATTTATATTTAACGGCAGTGTGTAAAATGAGTAAAAATTAATGTCAAGGAATTTCTTGATTTTAATGAGAAACATTAGGGGTTTCTTATTCCTCCCCCCCCCCCCCCCCCCACACACACCAAATTTTATTTGGTAGCTGATAAGGTGCAGCAACATCGCATTGCACAATTCAAAACGAGTTTCTCCCTCTAGGAATTTCTAAAAAGAGAAACTAGATCTGAAAAAAGCCCCCACAAAAAAAACCCTAGTCCTAAAATCCTAGGGGCGGCGGCAACTACCCTCAGCGCCGCCACCCCCCCCCCTCCCACCCCGTCGTCTCCCCTTACCTCTCTTCCACCTCCGATGCGACCTACCCCCTTTTTCCATCGCGTCGACGTGCATGGAAGAAGCAGATCCACGACGTCCACGAAGCCTCGCTAGTCGAAGAAACCGACAGATCGACGGAGCTACACGACGTCCTCGATGTAGCCGATGCACATTGAAGACGTAGCTCCACAGCGTCGACGGGGCTCCACGGCATCTCCCCCCCCCCCCCCCGAGTCGCCGCAAATCCAGTGCTCCCCTAGCGTCTTCGCCTCGCCAATCTTCGCGGCGGTGAAGACGTACACAAAATCCGGTGCCCCTTACCTCGCGTCTCTGTCTCGCACCTCCGAGCTCGTCCCCCGGTGCGCCGCCTCACTTTGACAGCAGAGGTTGGCATGGCGCCGGTCGCCAGTTCGTCGCGTGCACAGATCGCGGAGCCAGCCGCCAGTTCATCGAGCGCATCGCCACCCCAGATCTTTGAGCTCATCCACCGGTGCGACGTCGCACTTCGACTGCAGAGTTTGTCGTCGCGCCTATCCTGGATGTTGGTCGCGCCTCCTTACGTTGCGGAGCGACGTCTTTGTCACGTCAGAGCATCCTCTCGTGCCTTTGATCGCGATCGCCTCGGATCTGGGTGATGGCGAGGTGCGCACCCCCCCCCCCCCCCCGCGTGCGCGCGCGCGCCTCACATTGCTTCCCGACTTCGAAGGTGGAGAGCTTGGGAGATCTAGTTACACCTGCGTTGGGGAAGATTTGCTATTAGAGAGGGGGAGTGAGATGTTTGCATGATTGTGGGGCTTAGGCCCGAAGATGGGGTCCCCCCATGATGTACGCTCTCTTGTTTCAACTTCTAGGGTGTCCAACGACATCACCGGTGCATTCTTGACAGCAGCTACTATCTGGCTATTAAGCTTCCTCCAGCTTAGGCCAATGTCCCGTAACAGCGTCGTCTCTTCCCACGGTCTGGGAGTAAGAGTCGAGATGAGTCTGTGTGATGAGAAATTGCCCGAGAGAGGTAAAGGTATCCTCTCCACGGCTCTCTCCTGGAGCGTGGTCTTTTTGGTGGGATGAGCGAGATAGTTGTTTGGTGAGAAATCGTCGGAGAAAGCACAAATGTGAGAGAGGTGAAGGTATCCTCTTCACGGCTATCTCTTTGGTAGCGGCTGTGGGAGCTGTTGGCGCGTTTGTAGGATGGATGATGGTGGAGATGGACGGAGGGTGTGGTTGCAGTGCTTGTGCCGTATTTTGGCCTGCAGGGTTTGGGCCCAAAGATGGGGTCCCCCCAGCGAGGAGAAGGTAGGAATCGACGGGTAATAAAAGCCTGCCAGACTAGTTTCAGGTGGGTGTGCACGTGCCATGGAGGCAATGTAAGAAACGAAACTGATGTGCATACAATTTAGCTGGACCGAGTTTATGTGTCGGCCCACCCTCCAGGGTTGTTGGAGGGATTTGCTGTTTGTACGGGTCATGTTGCTTCATGTATATTTTATTTTCTGTCTGGCCCAGTTCTATGAGTTTGTACCGTTAATTTCTTATTTATGAAACACGGTGACCGGATTTCACCTTTTCCTTTAAAAAAAATTAAAAAAAAAAACATCGCATTGCACGCTACTAGTGCAATGAACATGAGACAAAAAAATGTGTGCATCTCAAAGCATATTAACTACAGTTCGTAAATCTCAACACAAAAAATGAGTAACAAATATATATCACATCTTTTCTTTATTTTACTCAAGTCACTGCTATTTATCTCTGTATCTAAGCACCATGTTCTCTTTATACACATCACTAGCGAACCTTGTCGACAAAGCTCTCCAACTTTTTTTGTATTTTGACAATGGAAAACACCTTGCTTTTCTTCAGCGTGTAAATTGCGGAGGAGGGACTAGAAAAGATAAAGAAATGAAATGAGCGGTGTCCAGATCCACATTAGTAAGCGACCGCTTACACCTTGTCATGCCAGCTTATATCCATACGCGGTTACTCGGGCCATCGTTGTTTATATTTATCTCCCAAACACCATTTTCTCTATATACACATCATTTGTCACACCTTGTGGAGGTTTTTACTACACATTGACAATGGAAACACCTCACCATCTCAAATTTTTTTCCCGTACTCACCCACTTTTTGAAAATATTAAGCAATCTGACCCACTTGCAAAAATATTTACCCACCCAGTTTTGGACACGTCAGCATTAAACGTTATTGAAAATAACGACATAGGTTAATACCATGTCGTTCTTCTAAATAGCGGCATTTTTTTAAAAAAAAAATTGTATACCGTTATTTGGAGTAACAACATTAGTTAACTCATTCACAATCATGTACTCTCTCCGACTTTAAAAAAAAATGCAGGTGTGAAAAAATCATATAGTTGATGTCGTTGTTTGGAACAACGACAACAAGATGTCGTTGTTAGGAATAACGACATTAGTTATAATATTCATTGTTAGAAATAACTGATGCTGTTGTTTGGAACAACGGCAACAGTTCATTTTATTATTTATACTTGACTAATCTATTTATGTGAACCGTTGCCGTTATTTCTAATAACGGCAACAGTTATTCCATGTCGTTATTTGGAAGAACGACATCAGTTATAATACTCATTAAACTCTCTTCCTCCGCAATTGTTATTCCAAACAACGACATGAGATAATTGTTGTCGTTTTTAGAAATAGTGGCAACAGTTTACATAAATATATTAGACAAGTATAAGTAATAAAACTGTTTTCGTTGTTCCAAACAACGACATCATTTATCTCTAACAATGAATATTATGAGTGATGTCACTATTCCTAAGAACGACATCTGTAATGTTGTTGTCATTGTTCCAAACAACGGCATCAGCTATAAGATTTTTTCACACTTGCAGTTTTTTTCAAGTCACGTAGAATACACGATTGAGAATAAGTTAACTGATGTCGTTACTCCAAATAGTGGCATGCGAAATTTTGTATTAACAGATGTCACTATTTTGATGAACAGTATGATATTAATCTATGTCGTTATTTTAAAAAACGGTTAATGCTGACGTGTCTAAAATTAAATCAGTTGGGTAAAGATTTTTGAAAATAAGTTAAATCGCTCAATATTTTCAAAAAGTGGGTCAATAAGGCAAAAATTCCACCCACCCCCCACTAGGTAAATTGGCAAAGAAGGGTTGGAAAAGTAAATAAGAAAGAGCTGACCCAGATCATAGTTAGTGTTGGCGATCAATCACACATCACAATGCCAACTCAATAACAAGCTGTCATTGTACTGTATACAATAAAGCGTAAAAATTTAAACTGAGTTTTTAATGTAAGCGGATAGAGTCAAACGACTCCAGCCCGATCAAAAAATATATTAATAATGCTGTAAAAACTGTACAAGACGATAATAAAGGGTTTTACAAGAAGTAAAACGAGACGCCAGCCGACAAAAAAACGCTGGCTACAAAAAAATACAGGAGACAAGCCTAAGTTAATAATAATACAATAGGATTCGATAAATCAAGCTAGTAGAAGAGGCGGGCTGGTCGGAAAATGAAAACGCGAAAGAAACACCATCAGCTCGAGCAGGCATTGGAGCAGGAGACAGTGATGCTAGCACACAGTCGGACCATAGTCGAGATCCAATCGCGAGCGAATCAACTGAACGCCGAACCTCCAAGCGATGGATAGAGGAGCGCCTGAAAGCATAAGGCACAACAGGAGTAGGGAAAACGCTACCGTAGCCTAACCCAATAAAAACTAGAGCCAAAATCCATTAGAACGGGACCTGGATAAAGATTCCACGCCTGAAGCATTAAACAAACTAGCGGCTTCAAGATAAAAGAGTCAAAAGGAGCACAGAGAGAGGAAAATAAACCAAGGTCTAACAAGCTGGAAGAAGACCTAACACAATCACTCAATCATATAGCCAGTATGCCCCAGGAGAGCAATAGCATGATTATAAAAAAGCCCAAGGATAAAACATAGCAAGCAAACATAGCAAGATAATAAGACAATCACTCAATGAAGCACAGCACCTGTGCTAAGAGGGAACGAAATGAATCAAGACACCGCTAACAAACACAGCCACAACAACACCATAAAAGAGAACAACACATAAATAAGCACAACGGAGGGGAGATAACCCTCAACTAACAAAGGCAACCACAATCAGTACCATGAGACCCTAGGGGGTCGAAAGCCAAACTAGGAACATAAGTCAAAGAGATAGAACGCTAAACACCCTATTACGCGCTCACCCTCCTAACTTGTGATCACATTCCACTAAAGAGGATAAAAAAAAACGAAGAGAAACCACAGTAGCTAAAACCTTAAAGCTGCACAGAAACAAAAGCACAACCAGCCAAGGGGAACCCCAACCAAAACCCAGCCGTCGACAAAAAGGAAGCCGCAAGCGATGCAAGCTGACATACACCAGGATCAAAAACCATCAGAGAAGCCACAGAGGCAGTTCCAAAATAACAAACGATTAAACCTGCAATTGAAACAGCAAAGAGAACAATGAGGCAGTGAAAAGATGATGGATGATAACAGCACAGGACTGCAAAGCAGTGTAAAAGAAAATAGTAAACAAACACAGAATAACAATAAACCATCGACAAGAAAAAGAATTATTCATAATGCATTAAGACTAGAAAGAACAGTAAGGGATTCATCTAAACGATGATAGTAGTAAGACTGTCTATCATCGTCTTTCAACTGAGATGTCCAAAACTTAAAAAGGAAAATAAGATCTTCTATAAGTGACTTGATAGATGAAGCTTTGTGCGAGAACATTCTACGGTTCCTTTCCATCCATACTATCCACAAAATGATATGGATGGAAAGGTTCCAACTCTAGCTATATCTAGGGGGCACAGCAGGGGATTTCCAGCAGGAGATAAGGTTAGATGGTAAGGCTGGGTTAACCCATGCAAGAGCAACAACTTTCCAGAGTGGAGTGATGAAAGAGCATACAACGAACAGATGATTAACATCTTCCGAATCAATCGAACAAAAGGGACAGAGCTGACCCCAAGCTAAATTCCTTTTGTTGAGCACCTGGACAGTAAGGAGCTTGTTGTTGAGTGGCAACCAAGAATTAATTTTAACCTTGAGAGGAGCACAGGATTTCCAGATAAAATCAGCCGAAGGGAAAATGATGCCTCGGAAATTGAGAAACTTGTAGAAAGATTTAACTGTGAAAGATCCAGTGGCACTCCATCGCCACGCGATATCCTCAGATTGTTTCCACTCGAAGAGATTGAGGGATGCAGCCAAATGTTGCAGATCAGCGATCAAAGGGGGAGATAACTGGATGGTAAAGGGGATATTCCAAACCCTAGAGGAATGAATCCGAACGACGGATTCCTCGACTGATGCATTCGGAAAGGTCGCAAGACTGAAAAGAGAGGGGTAGGCTGAGGCAAGGGTGGTGTTACCTATCCAAAGATCAGTCCAGAGTTTGGTCCTTGACCCATCAGCACAATGCCTCGAAATGCTGGACTGAAACGCAGGAGAAGCCTTCCAGACTCCTTTCCAGAAAGGAGAAGCAAAACGATGGGTAGGGGCGTTGAAATGCCACCAAGGAGTTGAAACAAAATAAAACTCCTTGATGCATTGAACCCAAGATAAATGAGGAGATTTATGGAATCTCCATAGCCATTTACCCAAGAGGGCGAGATTTTGGTCACGAAGATTTAAAATGCCCAGACCACCGTTTGCTTTCGAAGAACAAATAATGTCCCAACTGCACAGATGCGAGCCCTGCTTATAAAGAGCCGCACCAGTCCAAAAGAAATTGCTACGAATTTGATCGATCCTTTTGAGGACCCAGGACGGGAAGAAATAGAATGACATCATATATAGAGGAATAGCAGAAAGGACCGAGTTAAGAAGAATTAATCTTCCTCCTCGGGAAAGCAGTTTACCGTCCAAACATTCAGCCTGGATTCGATTTTATCAATAACGGGGAACCAGTTCGACCTGTGGAGCTTACCCCATCTAAGAGGAATGCCCAGGTAAGAGATGGGGAAGGACGCTATACGGCAGTTAAAAAATTGAGAAACTTCTTAATGGCGATTATCATCCCCACCGAGCCAATACACTGAAGATTTGTTGAAATTGAGGGCAAGACCAGAAGCCTGTTCAAAGCAGTAAAGCAAGAGTTTCAGGTTGCGCATGGAAGAGCGTTCAGTTTTGGTGAAAATAATGGTATCGTCAGCATATTGCAAATTGAGGATACCATCAAAGTTACGAGAACGGCCAATGCCCTCAATGACTTGGGCTTCGCGAGCGTTGCGAAGCAACTTGCTAAAAACATCGGCTACCAGAGAAAACAGGAGGGAGGAGAGCGGATCTCCTTGGCGGAGACCACGCTTAACTTTAAATTTATGGCCCTCCGAGCCGTTGATAAGGATCGAGGATGTACCGGCGTACAAACTGGATTTAATCCATCCCATCCATTTCGGACCAAAGCCTCGGTGAGCCATGATATCAAGGTGAAAGTCCCAATTAACATTATCGTAAGCTTTTTAAAAATCTAGCTTAAGAAGGATACCCTCTAATTTGTGGTGATGGCTCAGCGAAATAATCTCTTGAGCAGCGGCGACGCTGTCAAGAATAAAATGCTCCTTAATAAAACCTGACTGGGCCGGGTCAATCAGCGGCGGGATAATAGCACTAAGCCTAGCAGCCAGAACTTTCATAATAATTTTGAAAGAAGTGTTAATGAGGCTAATGGGCCGAAATTGCGACACTGCATTGGCACCTGACACTTTTGGGATCAGAACGATGTGGGCGTAATTGATGCGGTCAAAGGAAAGGGAAACTTGATGCAGATCCTGGAAGAGATCGAATAGGTCATCCTTAATCCAAGACCAGAATTTTTGGAAAAAGAAAGTCGGGAAACCATCCGGCCCTAGCGCTGAATCACTTTTTAAAGCAAAAACAGCCTCCTGAATTTCTTCCAACGTGAATGGAGCCTCAAGAGAGGATAAGTCAATGGTTGGGGGACCATAGAGATGCTGCCAGTCAAGGGAAATCAAGCGTGGTTTGGAAGAGCCAATAAGGTATTTGTAGAAGGTTAGGAATAAATTTAAACTGAGTTAAACTCTTTTTCTTACTAAACAACACGACTCATTTTCACATATAGGATTTTTTTAAAATATTATTTGCAAATATAGGAACCTCCCAAATTATTTATAAAAATATGACAGTTAAAAGTAATTTTTTAAGAAAGACTCTATCTTTAGAGATATTTACACAACATTAAAACTAAAAATTTACATATCTCACTACCCTATTTAAAAACTGGATATTTCACAGAAAATAAAGAAATTAAAATTAAAAAATCTCTCAAAATTTAAAATTAGATACATTGATAGAAGATTAACAGAAAGAATGCATATAACTGATAAAGAAATATAAAACATTTAGTAATAATAAGTAGAATCACTCAAAAACTGCCTAAAGAAGAAATAGCATACAAGGTATTAGATTAAGAAATGAAGAAGTAAGTTGGTATTACCAACACCTGCTAACATATAGAATATTAGGCTAAGTATGGTTAATAGTCCAAAAGTAGAAATATTAAATTCAAAAATAGAATCAGAAATTTATATGATAAACATCCAAGAGTTGGAAGAAGATTACAATGGTCCAGAGTTTGTAGAAACTATAAAAAAAGATTTAGAAATCATAAATAAGAACATAAAAGAACTAGATAGATATATAACCGAACACAGAGAAGAAGGATTAGGCATAACGGAAGAAGGTATGAAGGAGTTAGAAGCTATAACAAAGCTTAATATAAATATTTTAGAAATAGAAGATTTAATGGCAAATCTCAATTCAGTGGAAATAAAGAAAGCCTTAAAAAATCTAGATATAACGAATGAAGAAATAAAAATAGATCAAGATAAAGAAAAGATTATAGCAAAACCTACATAAATTCAAACTGACATGTACGAAATCTTTAGGCCACCATCTAAGAAAATACCTTATCACTTACCATTGAAATGCCAAAACACAAAAAATAATTAGTTAGGAAGAGACAGAGAAAAAGAAACCCCAAAATATGAACATACAGAACACTACGAAAAAGGAATAGCAGGAAATGATGAATGACTAGATCTAGACTGCGTAAAAGACGTAGATAGAACAATAGAAGAATGGGTAAAAGCCTCACTAATAGTAGGATTTAGGCAAAATTGTAACACCCTAGAATTTTAAATAATGTTTTTTAGATTAATAAATGAATTAAAGTGATTTTTGGTAATTTTATTACATTCTTCAGAAATTTATCTTTTGCACGTGTAAATATTTTTTCTTGGGAAACTCAATGTCATAAATTATTTTGGGAAAACCTAATATTTATTAGTCGATATTATTTGTGAATTTTCTGGATTCTTTTGATATTTATTTGGCATGTTTGCAAATATTACAAAAAGATTGGCTTTTGTGCAAAATTACTACTTGAAGTAAAAATTCCAGATTTTTGGATTTCAGGGCTAAGCATGATGGCTGGCCAACTCAGAGGTAAAGATTTTAAAATATTTTAATAGATTTGTTTATTTTGCTAATTTATTTTAAAAGTGTCTTTTTGTAAAATTGCCACTTGGAGGCAAAAATTACAAAATTTATTTTCCTGGATTTGAAAATGATGTCGGCCAGATATGGAGAAGATAATTTTGATTTTAATCTCAACTAAATTGGTTAATCTAGCTATATAGTATAAATGATATATATATGTAAAGATATATTCTAAAGAAATATCTTGTAAAATCTTCTCAAAACCCTAAAACTCCATATTTCGGCCTATATAGGGGCTGCTACAGCCGTCCTTCCTCTGCAAAAAATGAAAGGATGTTTTATTATTGATTTTCTTGGAGTTTCAAAGCGAGGATCTTAGATTTTTGCGAAAGGGTGAGCTTTTCTTATTCTTTATTATTTTCGTTGATTCTTCAATAAGGTGAGTGACATATGTTTGATTTCTTTTTATTCTATGCATGCTAAATATGATGATTTGTCTAGTAGAATACATGTCAGATGATTGTATGATGATATAATGAATATATTGATGCATGGATAATTAAAAGTGGAACTTTTTATGAATGACATGCAATTGATGAATAAAATCTCTATATAGATGGCTTAAGAATATTAAGAACTTAATTTAACTCATGGATGCGCTATTTCTTGCTGATTTGATTATATATAATGAGTTGTAAGATGTATAATGCATATAGATGATAAAAATTGGATTCTTTACTGATTTGAACGTATATGATCTGTTAGAGGATTTTGATTTGTTTAAAACCTGTTGTAGATGCAAGTAATCATGATCAAAATGATTCCAATAGTTGTATGAGTGTTTAATAAAATTGCAAGAGAGGTTTTGAGATCAAAAGATCAAGTCTTTATGCATTGAAAGCTTGGGTTTTAGTTTTCGGATCTGTTGTGCAGGCTGAAGGTGGAAATTTTGAATTTTTTTTCTTTGTGAAGTTCTCAGTGGATTTTGAATTCATGATTGATTTAATTAGTTGTGTATGTCTTTAATCAAATTTTTAGAGGGTCTTGGATCAAAAGAGATCAAGTTTTAATGATTTGGACTGGGTATGTTTTCGGGTCTGATATTGTTCGGCCGAAAAGTGATTTATTTGAAGTTTTGCAAAGTTTTCAATTGGATACTTGATTTCTATTGATACTGAGATCGAATGGATCAAAACACCACTCATACACAGTGATTCTTGTTGATTTCACTGGTATATATACCCATATATATACACATATATATTTCTATATTTCTGATGTTGAAGAAATTTGATGAAAAATTACTCTTTTGTGAAATTGTTGAGAGTTTGATTTAATTTATGAATTCCAGTATATTAGACAAATTGTATTCGATCATCTCAGGATTTTAATTTTTCAAATTCATGCTTTTAAAGATTTAAAACCATGTATCAGTTGAAAAGTGCACGAAACTTAAAGCATCGTTTTTCTTGACATGCAAGCCGACCGCTCGAAATTCACACATGAAATGTCGGTCGACTGTCAGTTTCTTGGTTTTGGATTTTTAGCATGTCGGTCGACTGCTATATTTTGAACTGTGATGTCTGTCGACCGACCACTGCCTGTGTTGACTATTTTGTTGAGTTTTCTGCTATTTTCTCAAACGACTATTTCTTCGAACTTATGGATTATTGACCTGTTGTTTTAGATGAAGTTTTTGCTACAGATTACTGTATTTTACAGAGAGCTATATTTTAATTAATAATGGAATTTAATTGGTAGTTCTGTGGCTTTAGAAAGCGAATTATATATGGATTTCGAGGGATTGATGTTTTGTGATTTTTCTACGACTTCAAAAATGTGAAACTCAGTTGTTTAAGAGATTTATCCTCAGATTTTATTTCAGAGAATTTTGTGAATATTCGAATAAATCTGGTTTTGTGTGATTTAAAGAAGTTTTCTTAATTTGAATGAATTGATGATGGAATTAAGAATTTTATTGTGAGATTTGTGTTGATATTTCGAGTTGTGAGTCTCCAGAGGTTGAGTGGGATTCCTGTAAACCGGCAGATGAGATCTTGTGGATATTGGCCAGTTGGGGCCTTGGGATTGTTTTGGTGGAATTAAGTCCGGCATGGTACACCAACTCTAGAAAGGGAGAAATTGTGTTTTAATTAATAATAATCAACCTAAGGACAGATACTAGTAGAGATATGATAGAACTTGGAAAACGTAAGTATGGGCTATGTTGTTAGTTCAACAGATGTATTCCAGGACTGTGTGTTGTTGTGTCCCTAGAGGACAGTTGGTATGTTCGCATGTCGAGGGTCAGCGGGCCTATTCACAGAACATACAGTGCATTCGCGTGTCGAGGATCGGCAGGCCTATTCACGGGATGTACTGCGTTTCTACACGTCGAGGGTCGGCAGGCCTATTCGTCGGGTACACTGCAGGAAGGTGATTCTCCGGTATTGGAGCTATGCTTACATGATGCTTGCGCGTCGAGGGTTGTTAGGCCTATTCGCGGAGTATTCTAGATCTTGTTTCTATCACCGTAGTAGGATTAGTTGCATAACGAGGGATTTAATCCTATAAAACAAAGAATGATAAGAGCTTGCATCGGACCTATGTAGTATGGAATGCATAAAATCTGAAAAGTATGCATTACGGAGTCATCATACTGCATTTGTGTTTTCTTGACCTGTATTATGCATGATGTTTTCCTGTTTCCTACACATTGACACTTAGCATGGTTTTCACTTGATGTTTCATGCTTTATTTATCGTTATTTCATTATCCATGTATTGCTACTGTGGGAATGTGTTGATTATGAATTTATTCTTTATGTTTCATTTAAATTGTATTTCTTCTGATGTCACTTACACCGTTATGGCTGACCCCGTAGTTTTGGGGGATAGGGTTACCTCTAGCCTCATGTTTTATAGGTAGGTACCATTAGTTTGGGATTTGAATGCATGTGGTAGAATGATAATATGGCATATGCAAATTATAAAAGAATGTGTTATTAAAGAAAGAAATTGTAATTCAAGGTGTTTAATTTCCACTCTACTATGTAAAGAATTGATGTAATAAATGTTAAAAAAATATGTTTTTGGCTATGTTTACTATTACATTGAGGTAGATGCTGGGAATTGTGCCACGTATTTCTGAGTTTATTTATTGGAAATTCGGGGCGCTACAAAAATCTTTCAGGAAACTCATTTGAGAAATTTATAGAAGCAACATTTATAAAAGTAGTAGCAAAATGGTGGAATGGACTAAAAAAAGAAGAAAGAAATACTATAAGAAAATCAAGACCAATTGATGATAAAGGAACAAAAGAAAGTTCAGCACAACGAACCTTAGGTCAGAAAGAAATAATTACAAATTACGAAATATCAATGAGAACAGAATTCAGTGTCTACGGTAAAAATTATGAAATATCAATGAGAACAGAATTCAGTGTCTACGGTAAAGGAGAAAAACACACTTTATACAAAAAGAATCAAGCAAGATGGATACTAAGCAATTTAGAAATATGCGACATGTGTTATTTTGACAATTATGCTTGTGAATTCAAAAAATGTTTTCAAGATAGTTATTATATAAAAGAAGAACGGAGTCCAATCTTGGACTCATTCTTTCTAAAAATACCTGATCCATAGAGTATAAACATATATAGTGCATACATAGGTGAGAAAGTAAAACCAGAAGTAGATACTTTAGGGTATAATACACAATCTGTAAAAGATTATAGGAAGAAAGTGTGCCGAGATGTTAGAGCAAAAATGAAATACTATAAAACATATAAACAAAGAATTTTTTGTGAAGATGCAAGACCGAATCATTGAGAATGTAATAATAACTATAATTATACAAAGAAGAGTAAACAAAAAATTCCAAAAATATAAACCAAAATATAGAAAAACTTTTCAAGAATATAAAAACCCTATAAAAGATACTTTAGAAGAATAAATAAAAATAGACAATACCCAAAAAATCTAAAGAAATGTAATTGTTATATATATGGAGAACTAGGACATATATCACTAAATTGCCCTAAGAGAATGAAAAAAATATATAATACATAGAAGAAATTGAAGAAATGAATAACATAAATTATGAACCCATAGGATATGAGGAAGACTGGTCAGAAATTAGTGAAGATGAAGAAATAATGGTATTGGAAGAAGATAATGGAAGTAGCGAAGGTGAAACAAAAAAATGTGAAATAAACATGTTGACAGAAATAACATAAATAGGAGAACAATTAGAAAGAGAAGAAAACAATAAGAAATAAGGGAAAGAATGTGCTTCGACATACAAATATACGATAAAATAAGAGCAATCAAATTAGATATAAACGCAAAAGAGATATTTAAACTACCAATATTCGAAAGGAAGAAGAATACCATCATAATAGTCAGGAATAATGAACAACCTATAGACATTGAACAAGCACAAGGAAAAACCTTAATCTCATTAATTACCAAAAAAATAATAAGACAAGAGATGAAAAATAAGTGAGAAAACCAGAAAAACATTAAGATGCATACATTTATGAGCTGTGCAAATAATAATAATAAAAGCTTATTTTAAGGAATGAATAAATACACCCCTGGAAATATACCTAATTGATGATAGAATAATATCAAGTACACAAGATGCCTTAATAGGAATAGTACAAGGAAACTTAATGTATCGAAAGATAAAATTTACAATAAAACCTAATTTCTCTATAAGTATGGCCGAGGAAAATAAGGACAAAAGTCTAGTCATGTACCATAGATTATCAGGAATAGAAATAATAGAGAAAAACAATGTTATGAGTATACAAATAAGAAATATTTATACTTTCACTAGTAAGCATGAAGTAAAAAATAGAAATACAGATAATTTTAAAATAGAACCACTATTTAGTGAAATTATAAGATACAAACTAGCTAGAGAAAACCCTGGAATGACTATACCAAATTATATAGAATTTGAATTTAATAAAGCAAAAGAAATTGTAAAAGGAAAAGCATCACAAATAAAGTTCGGAAAGAGATCACTATCAATAAGAAACAAACAACAAGCAGTGGAATTAATACCCATAATAAAGACACTAGACAATCAGAATAATAACCAGTTTAAAATAGAAATAGAATATTATGACAGTGGAAAATGGAATAAACAAGTAGCTCTAGTAGATACAGGAGCTACTAATTCACATATTAAACAAACAAATATAAAAACAACAGAATTAATACCATTAGAACACTCATATTACTACCTAGATTATTACAATAATAGACATCCAATTGTACATAAAATAATATTGCCACTAAAGGTAAATGGTAGAAATGAAATGTTATTAGATTTACATGTAGATCCAGAACAGCATGTTAATAAAATGTTTGTTGAAACTGACTTCCTTACATCAGTACAACTTTACTCAATTCAAGAAGAAAAAATCACAATAACAGTAAACAATGAAAGTATAGTAAAAAATAGAATATTGAGTAAATAAATCCATTAAGAGCAACAAAAAATACGTTATACATACTAACAGAATTTGTTTATGCAGGATACAAATTAAGAAACTATCATAGTATAATAGACACCGGAGCAAGCACTAGTTTATGCCACGAAAATATACTACCAAAATGGAGACAAGATGGATATAATAAAAAAACAATATCTGGAATTAACTGGACAAACTATCATATTTGATAAGTGTAACACCTCGCAAAATTGAGTTATGACAATTTTGCTTCACATGCATTATGCATGTGTATTTCGTACTATTACGAATAATATTTGTAGCGTATTTTTATATAAATTTCATATATATTTTATATTCCGATTATTTATATGTTTTCTGTTATATCAAAATTCATTTTTATCCTATTTTTAGCCAACTCAAATATTAATTTTAATCTTTGTGTTTTTACGTGTATTGCACGTGTTTTCAATACACGTGTCGATTACGTAAATTTCACCATTACGCAAAATATCCGTAACATTATCAAAATAAATATTTTTCGTATGTTATATTCCGAGTATTTATAAAGTATCCCCGTTAATCAAATCTATTTCATATTTTGAATATTTTTATGTACATCACACGTAAATTTTTATGTGCATTTTTATTTCTAAAATTTTCTAAAAGTACATCTTGTACATTTTTATTCTCATTTTATTTTCCACAATTGTATTATTTAATTTTTTTATTTAAAAACTCATAGGCCTAAAGTTTATTTTTAAAGCCCACTTAAAAAATTAATTAAAAAAAGAAGCTCATGATTTTATTCCACGTTTTAAATGCACATTTTTAATTCTACACAATTGTCATGTAACAAACACCTAGCCAAATAATAGAAAAATAAAAATAATTAGAAGAATGAGAAGTGTGTGCACGTGGGGTGCATGTGCACGTGTGTGTAACCTAAGAGATGGTCGGCCAATTGCTGGGAGGAAATTGAAGGGTTGTTATTATGTGGAGGAGTTTGAGTTTGGGTGTTAGTGGGTAATTAATGGAGCTAATGGCTAATAGAATTAGAATTCTATTAATTTAACCCTATAAATACTCACCCTAAAACCCTTCATAAATCACAAAATAAAATCAAAACGAAGGAGAGAGTGTTGTTGCTTTTGTTGTTTGGTTTCAGTTGTTCAATGAGAAGAGGAGGCCGGTTTGTGCGTGGAGCTTTGGAGTCTTTTTGTGGGGTTCTTGCTACTAGAAGCAACTTTTAGGAGTTTTCTTTCACTTGTTCACCAAATAAGGTGGGTGTCTCTTCTTTCTTTCTAAAATAAAAATAGAATGCACTTGTAGGGAATTTGATGTTTGATATTGATATTTTGTATGAGTCTTAATTGATTTTGTGATGTCATGTGTTGTTGTTATTTAGAATGTTTAGTAGAAGTGAAATATGAAAATCTATGCATGCTAGTTGAGAGTTTTATCATAAAGTTGATAGGTTGTTAATATTGAAATTTAAGAAAAGATTGTTGGTATGTTGTTGGGCACAAATGATAAGCCATGATTAAATTATGTAAATTTTGTATATGTACACATAAAGTTGTTAATTTGTGCATAAAAAATGGTGTAAATATTAGAGAGGATCATAAAATCAATTGAGAGATAAGAACCTCTAAGAAGAAAATAAAAAAATTCATGCTAGTTGCTTTTAATGCTAAATAAAAATGTATGTTTATGAATGTTCTCAAAATTTTACTATTTACAATATTTGTGTAAAATTTCTTTCTAATATGGATAAAATTGATAAAATATTATTCTAGAGACTTAGGAATGTTTTTAAGAAAGAACGAATTAAAAGAAAATAATTGAAATTGAAAATAGTTGGAAGTATTCAAAATGGGAATTTTCAAAGAGTCGAGTTATATAAATTTAAACCCTATACTAATCAGATATGATGCTTGGCTCTTGTGGATACCGCTGCCACATGGCGCATTTGGGGTTCTCTGAGGTCGCCGGTTCGAGCTGGGGTTTGGGCTCTGTTTAATTAATTTTTTTAATAAAAAAAAAATCAGAGAGGGTAATTGTGTATAAAAATAACTCATTCATTTCCTTATTAGAAAATGAGAGTGGTCTATTGGTTGGGCGACTGTTTGGGTTGCTTGTTGGTTCTGGGTTCGATCCCGGCCTTGCATGTTTGTGCTTTTTTTAATTTTGAGTTCCTTTAAGTTTTAAAAATTGAGAAAAAAAGCATATAAATATTCTAGAATATTATTAGATCACTTGAGAATTTTTATAATATTCTAAGAGATATTTTGAAAAATAAAGATCATGTTCATATATTAGAATTCAAGAAAAAATGTGTATGATTAAAGATTTAAGAGTTGATTATGATAAATTCAACACATGATTAAGAGATTCAAGTTGGAGATTTCTAATGATTAATCTTGTATTAAGAAATGATGTTTTATTTGGTTCAATGGAGGGGAATTGAAGGGAGGGGATGGGATGAATTTTAATCATATTTTCTATTTGGTTCGAGGAGAGAAGGGAAGGGGAGGGGAGGGAAAATAATTGTCTTCTTGTTTGGTTCCAAAGGGGAGGGAAGAAATTTTATAATTAAATTACTTTTATACCATTTTACATTTTAGCAGAATCTATGCATTACTGTTTCTAATTCTAACTTGGTATTCTTGATTGTACTTGATTGTATTTCTTGTTAACCTAACTTAGCAAAATAATACATGCAGGACTATAAGCAGATACAATTAGTCTGAATAAAAATATTTAACAAAATAATGAAGACCAATATATAAACCAATCTCAAGAAAACACTCAAGTTTACCACATAATACTAATTAAATCAAGTCTTCAAACTCCATAGGAAATAAAATAAACTATTAAAAATGCTTAAGTTTAGAGAATACGACGATTAAGAAAACTTTGGATGAGAAAAATTACGATGATTAAGAAAACTCCATGATTACAGGTAACCATCATGATAACAAAATCAGAGAAGGAGAATGCTTACCTGATTAAAAAAAAAGTCGAACCCTAGTTGAAACGAAGAGAGTGTCCGTTTTTGGGGGAAATAGAGGCGCGTGTTTGTAATGACATTTGATATCAAGGTTTATTTTTAGATTAATATTTATAGATCTAAAAAGAGCAATTTTGTATTTCACAATATTATCCAGGATATTTTAGTCCAATCACTTAAAAAAAAAATTAGACCCACTTTCCCTCCTTCCAAATCCCCACAATATTGGAGGGGAGCCAAAATTGGCTCGGGAGAGATTTTGCTCCCCTCCATTCCCCCCCCCCTTCCTAAAAAATGAACCAAATAAGAAATGTTTTAAAAAATTCCTTCCCTCTCCTCCATTCCCCTCCAACCAACAGGCCGTAAAAAAATTTGTATTAAGAATGATACATGATTGTAAAAAAATGGATTTTTGTAATCAAGAAACATTGTGAATTATTAAAAATAAATAGTTTGGAAGTGCTTATTTCATGATGAATAAATGAAAGAATAAATTAAAAGATTGAATGAGACGTGAATAAATGAAAATGCGAATATGAATCATGAGGGTATGCGTACCCCATAATGTTGAACATAAAAAGATGTTGATTCTAGAGGTTTAGTGAGACCCAGGTACCGGCAAAGAAATGAAAATGAATAATTGATTTTTGAGAAGTGGCCAATATGGGCTGTCGTTCTCTGTGTATGGTTTAAGACCGGTAAGAGTATAAGTTTGCTCTAGGTGATATTATTTATTCATGTTTAAACTTAAGGATAGACACTAAGGGGAGATGTAATAAAATTTGGGCAAACGTAAGTGGGGCGCCTCTGTATAGTTTGACTGTAACGCCCCGAATTCCAAAATACGGTAATTCGTAGCACAACAGGATCTTCACTTCGTTTCGTACAATTTTACAAGGAATTTAAAAACTTTTCTTTGTACAACACTGTTCATTTTACATCAACGCAGCGAAAAAAATAAAGATTACAATATAACACATGTACAATTTCAACATTAATATTAAAACAGTATATAGCTTCTAATTCATCTTTAAGTCTTTGCCAATGCAAGCCCTACATTGAACACCGTGGGCATGTCAGTTACATACAACCGACGCAATACTATACACAGTGATCCTCGATATGCCGTAATATAGCGACTCACTTACTTTAGCAACCACACACTTGAATGCATATTAAAGTGTAAAAGAGTGACTATCCTGAACATGTCGGTGTATGCAATATCTTAATGCCTAATACAAATGTTTACGCTCACATGACACTAATGCATACTTTTCGGATTCTATGCATCTCATACTACATAGGTCCGAGGGCAAGCACCTACGTACTCCACATTAAATGGTTGAATCCCTCGCCATGAATTACTACGGTGACTAAGGTAAGGTTTAGATGTTTTGTGAGTATTAAGCCCACGCCCCGATAATTCTGGAGACAAATCCCACACTGCCGATGAGTAGGGGACAACTCCCAATCACACCTCAATATTTCCGGAAAAACCATCTCACACCGCAAGCTATGATGCTTCCATAGTCCCCAAACACCCCATAGGCATTGCCTCGATCCTGATAATTCCGAAGATGAATCCCACACTGCCGATGAGCTGGGGACAACTCCCAATCACACTTCAATAATTTCGAAGAAACTATCTTACACTGCAGACCAACTGAGGTCCTCATACCCATGTTTGCACATACTTCATCATGTCTCCCCTCAGTGCATGTCCTAAGTTTTTAGTTTTAGAAGAAACACCACAACCTAGAGCTAGCTTACCTTGCAGCGTCCCGAATTTCTAATATAATATCTGATATGGCTAAAAATGGGGTTAAATCGGAACCGTCCAAATCGGGCACGAATCTTGAAGCCCAGAGGTAAAACGGTAATTTCACCTACTAATGGGTCTGAAGCAGGTACGGGTTCTCCTCCTCGAAGACCCACTAACCCGCGAACGGATCCACCTCAACTGGGTGCGGGTTTTAACCCGCAGTAAACCCGGTACAGAAAGGATAGAATTAGGATTTCGGATTAAATCTTAATCAACGGCCCTGATTCATATCTATCCTTTCACTGGGGATTAGGAATTACATTCCTTATCTAACCACAGGGATTACATTCCTAATCTGACCCCAGCGGCGCCTATAAATACCCCCCATCCATCTCCATTAAGAGGTAATCAATCTTTTGCCAGTTTTACGCTCTTTCATAATCATTCCTGATTACTGACTTGAGCGTCGGAGGGTGCGTCGTCGGGAACAACCCCGGTGTCTCGCACTTTTTGTAGGTGAACGGCGGGAGCAACGGTCAAACTCCGGCGGAATAGGTAACAGGTCTGTTATTCAAAGTTTCCCAAGAATCCACAAATACTATCTGTTTGCCCCCACACCAGATTTAGCGACAACAGATTGGCACCGTCTGTGGGAAACAACGAATAGCAGCCTCCCCTCTTCCCTTTGGTCAGATCTTCTCCAGCCATGCCTTCTAGGAAAGCCAGATCCAGAGGGTCCAACCGTGGACCCAACCCCGATCAGCAACAGGAAGTCCCCCTTCAACCCGCTCAACAGCAGGGGCAACTTCCGCCTCAAGCCGAGGACCCTCTCCAACAGGACCTGCCTCCTCCTCAGAATCAACAACCACCAAAGGGTCCCAACCCGCAGAAACAACCTCTCCATCCGGACCACGTCTCCATCCACAATGCCTCTTCGGATTCTATGGCCTCCCACAATCCCTGAGCTTCCGACCTTCGCAACACCGTCCTCAATCGGCAGAAGGATAAGGATCTTCGCCACCGTTTGGATGAAAAGCGGGCTCGAGAAGGAGCCTCCCGCCAGCAACGTCCGGATGAGCGATCTCCTCACCGCCGAGACTACAGAAGGTCCCCTATCCGAAGGGGGCAGAGAGAGTCCCCCGAGCATCACAGGAGAAGACCCCATTCCCCTGCCGGTCGGCAACATCCTAGGAACGATGAGGCACCCATCACCCGTGCCGAGTTCCAGCAGTTCCAAGCAACCGTCCTACAAGCTCTCAATCTCCGTCCCAAAACCAATGCTCCAAGGATTCCCTCTCCTCCTCCGGTCCAAAGCCCTCGCCGACGGTCCCTAACTCCTCCTCAAGCTCCCAGCAACCCCCGACACATGCCAAGTCCTCGCCGCTCCAGGAGCTACCGTCGTCGTAGCCCCGCTCTCCCTCGTACGAAGACGAGTCTAGAGGCTCGGCTGATTATCGTCGAAGGGATGACGTTGTCTACCGCCGTCTCCATGAAATTGAGAGGCTCTTGGGTCAGTTAGACCGAGAAGAAGAACTTAGAGGAAGGACCCTTCGCCCTATTCGACCTCCTTTTTCCCAAACCATAATGGATGCACCCGTACCAATCGGCTTCAAGCCTCTTCAATTTGAGACTTATTCCAGGGAGACTGACCCCGTCGACCACATCGAAAGCTTCAAGAACCTCATGCTCATCCATCAAGCTTCCGATGCTCTGCTCTGCAAAACCTTCCCCGCAACTCTCAAGGGTCCAGCTCGAGAATGGTACTCTCGCCTTGCCCCTTCCTCAATATTCTCCTTCGAGCAATTTGAGACACTCTTCGTCACCCACTTCGTAAGTAGCCGCAGAACTGAGAAGACCAGCATTTTGCTACTCTACCTCCAACAGAAGAAGGGTGAGAAGCTGAGAGACTATGTGAAAAGGTTTACAGCTGAAGCCAGGTCCATAGCATCCCTCGACCAGTCGGTCGCTGCAGCAGCATTTCAGTCCAATGTCCTCAACTCCAGCCTCCGCTCCTCCCTCGCCAAAAAAATCCCCACAGAACTTCTCTAACCTCCTCCTCCGCAGCGAAAAGTATATTCGGGCCGAAGAAGCTGAGCACCGCCCTAACTTGGAGGGGTCTTCCTCTGGGTCTAAGAGAAAGGGAACAGAAGAGGAAGGGGCCAAGAAGCTCCAGAAGGATAATGGCGGCCAGCGCCGACCTCCCCCCAGATTCGAGAAATTTACTCCTCTCACCACCAATGTCTTCACCATTCTAATGGAAGTTGAGAAGGAGGGGGTCATACCTCCTGCTCCGAGGATGAACACCCCGCCAAGAAGAGGGATAAAGAGAAGTGGCGCCGTTATCACCGGGACCACGACCACGACACCAATGATTGTCGGGCCTTGAAGAATGAGATAGAAGCCCTCATCCAGAGGGGGCAGCTGACCAGGTTTGTGAGAAAGGACCGAGCCGACCTTCCTCCCCCGCCTCAGGCGGCTAATAAGCGTCCTGAACGCGATGAAACGCCCGACTTCAAAGAGGAGCGTGTCCTACACCTCATTCATGGGGGCCCAATGGGGGCTCCTCAAACTCCTCTCGAAAGGCATTCATTAGGGAAGTCAATTCGGTTCGCGCCACCCCTCCTCCTAAAGGCTTCGGAGTGCCCGTCACATTCTCAGACGAAGATCTTGAAGGTGTCTGCACCCCCCATTGTGATGCACTCGTTATCAATCTCCACATGGCGAACTTCAAAGTGGAGAGGATCCTAGTGGACAATGGCAGCTCCGTTAACATCCTCTTCCTCGCCGCTTTCAAAGGCCTCAAACTATCCCGAGACCGACTTAAGCCCGCCGGCTATACGCTCCATGGGTTCACGGGAGTTCCAGTGACTATTGAAGGGGTGATCACCCTCGACGTAACCGCTGGCAAAAATCCTACTACCCGAACAGAGTCGATGGACTTTATGGTCGTGGATGTCCCTGTAGCTTACAACGTCATTTTGGGTCAGCCCAGCCTAGCTGCCCTTGAAGCCGTCCCCTCTGCCTATCACCTCAAGATGAAATTCCCCACCCGGACAGGAGTAGGGGAAGTAAAAGGCAATCAGGAAACAGCCCGCAAGTGCTACATGACATCTACCCTCGGTCCAGTCCTCTCCCTCGAAACTCTGGAAATCCCCCAAGATGCGGCCCGACCAACGTCCGAGCCGGTGGATGAATTGGAGGAAGTGCTCTTCTCTGAGCAGGATCCAACCCGAAAGTTCTTTGTTAGCAAGACCCTCCCATCTGTCCTATGCTCAGACATAGAACTGAGACCTCTTTGCTTGGTCAGCTGCAGACATGCCCGGAATTTCCGAAGAGCTCTTGGTCCACCGCCTCAGCGTTGCTTCGGGGTCCAAGCCGGTCCAACAGAAGAGGCGCAAGTTCGCCCCCGAACGCCAGCTAGCTATAAAAGAGGAGGTGGACAAGCTCTTGAAGGCCCGATTTATACAAGAGGTAAACTATCCCGAATGGCTGTCGAATGTAGTAATGGTGAAGAAGTCCAATGGGACCTGGAGGATTTGTATCGATTTTACCGATCTCAACAAAGCTTGCCCCAAGGACCCCTTCCCTCTTCCAAGTATTGACACTTTGATTGACGCCACTTCGGGTCATGAACTCCTCAGCTTCATGGATGCCTTCTCAGGCTACAATCAGATCCGGATGTTCCCCCCAGATATCCCGAAGACCTCATTTGTGACCGACCAGGGCCTCTACTGCTACAGGGTTATGCCCTTCGGTTTGAAGAATGCAGGCGCCACGTATCAATGCCTCGTCAACAAGGTTTTCCAAGCTCAAATCGGCCGAAATATGGAGGTATATGTTGACGACATGCTTGTAAAAAGCATCCGAGGAGCCGATCATGTGACCGACCTACAAGAGGCGTTCGATGTTCTGAGAAAGCACAACATGAGACTCAATCCGAACAAGTGTGCGTTCGGAGTCTCGTCAGGAAAGTTCCTTGGCTTCATGGTCAGCCAACGAGGAATCAAAGCTAACCCTGAGAAAATCAAGGCCATATTAGACATGGCCCCTCCTAAGAACGTTAAGGAAATTCAGAGGCTAACAGGCCGCCTAGCCGCTATAGGGCGTTTCCTCTCGAAGTCCGGGGAGAAATGCCTCCCTTTCTTCAAGGCCCTCAGGGGGGCTAAAGGTTTCGAATGGAGTCAACAGCAACCGGAGTCGTTCGACCAACTCAAGGCTTACCTCGTCAATCATCCTCTCCTACAGCAAACCAATCCCTGGTGAACCCCTCTACCTCTACCTGGCAGCCTCCGAACAGACCCTCAGCGCCGTTTTAGTAAGAGAAGAAGACCGGGCTCAAAAGCCCATCTACTATGTGAGCAAGGTACTTCGGGATGCCGAGCTCTGCTACCCGAGGATAGAAAAGATGGCTTATGCCCTAGTGATGGCCGCGAGGAAGCTTTGCCTATATTTTCAGTCCCATTCGGTGGTCGTTCTTACCGACCAACCGCTGAAGCAAGTGCTCCACAAGCCAGAGACCTCCAGGCACCTTATGAAGTGGTCTATCGAGCTGAGCCAGCATGATATAACATATCAGCCTCGGACCGCAATCAAGGCTCAGGCTCTAGCAGAATTTATAGTTGAAAGTACCATCCCCGAATTCAGCCAAGCAATGAAGGGACCACCTATCTGGTTGGTTTATGTGGATGGATCCTCCTGTAACGAGGGAAGCGGAGCCGGGGTCATTCTGGCAGGCCCAGACGACTTCATCCTCCAATACTCTCTTCGTATCAACTTCAAGGCCTCTAAACGAAGCAGAATACGAGGCACTCATAGCCGACCTTGGAATGGCTCGCAATGCAGGGGCACAATGCCTCCGAATCTTTAGCGACTCTCAGCTGGTCGTAAATCAGGACCTCGGCGAGTATGAAGCACGTGATGACCGAATGGTTAAGTACTTAGCCAAGGTCAGGAGCCTCATGGTCCTATTTGAAGAAGCTCTCATCCAGTGAATCCCCTGAGAGGAGAATTCCCAGGCCGATGCCCTCTCCAAGCTAGCCTCTTCCTCACTCCAAGGTCTCGAGCAAACCGTCTTGATAGAGGTCCTCCTGAAGCCAAGTATAGAGGATGAAACTTCCGACTCTATGGAGTCCCTGCCTATCCTGCTTCAAGATGATTGGATGAAACCCCTCGTCAAATTCTTAAGGGACGGGCTCCTCCCCGAAGATCCTAAGGAAGCTCGAAGAGTGAGAACCCGAGCAGAGCGATACACACTGATCGGAGGCATCCTATATAAACGCTCCTTCACACAGGTAGACGGCAAGCCTTATTTGAGATACCTCTCCCCTGAACAGGCCGACTACGCACTGCACGAACTTCACGAGGGCATCGGCAGGGCACATTCAGGGTCCAGATCCTTAGCTCGCAAAGTGTTGAATTATGGATATTTCTGGCCCACTCTACTACAGGATGCCGAACAGCACGTTCGGCAATGCAGCTCATGTTAGAAGTACTCCAACATCCGACGCCTCCCACAAGCTCCACTCACTTCCCTATTAAGTCCAATCCCTTTCGCAATGTGGGGGATGGATTTACTAGGGCCATTTCCACCGGCCCCCGGTCAGTTCAAATTCTTAGTCGTGGCAATCGACTACTTCTCAAAATGGGTAGAGGCCGAGCCCTTGGCCACGATCACCGAGAACAATGTAGTTCAGTTCTTTTGGAAGAACGTAGTTTACCGATTCGGCATTTCCCGGGTCCTCATAACAGACAAAGGAACCCAGTTTACCGGGGCTGCCTTCCAAACTCTATGTGAAGACCTCGCCATCCAACACCGATTCTCCTCCGTTTCCCATCCCCAGTCGAATGGCCAAGTGGAGAATGCTAACCGACAAATCCTCTCCAGTATTAAGAAGAGGTTGGATAAATGTTCCAAAGGCTTATGGGTCGATCAGCTCCCCAATGTGCTGTGGAACTACCGCACCACAAAACGGACCCCCACACGCGAGTCCCCATTCAACCTCACCTATGGGTCCGAGGCTATGATCCCCCTAGAAGTCGGAATACCCTCTCCTCTTCTAATGGCTTATGAACAAGAACAAAATGCCAGAGAGCTTCGAGCAAATCTAGACCTGATCGATGAGATCCGAGAAAGAGCTGCCATTCGTCAACAAAGCTACCGAAGAAGGATCGAGTTGGCATACAATAAGAGAGTCCGTCCTACCGACCTCAAAGAAGGGGACTTGGTCCTCAGAAAGTTAGCCATCTCTTTTCCTGGTCAGAAGAGCAAACTAGCTCCAAATTGGGAGGGACCCTATAAGATCGCCAAAGTCATTCGGCCCGACACATACTGACTAGAAGACCTCGAAGGCAGAGATCCCCAAGACTTGGAATGCCGACCATCTCTTGAAATACCAAGAGAGAGCACTAACGCTTCTCTAAGTATTCTGGGATGTCGAACCGTTCCTCTCCTTTTACTTGTACTTTTTCCTTTATTTCTCTCTTGTAATAACGGCTCGCAACTTTAGAAGTAGCCAACAATTATTCATCAATGAATAAAGCTTTTTCATATTTTACTTGTAAAATTATTTGCATCTCCCTGCTTTTACTCTTCACTTTACTGATGGTTCGGAGTCCAACACTTAGCTCGATTCTACTTCGTAAAGTTCGCTCTTAAGCGAGCTAGAAGTAGGTCGCCATTCGGAACTGCTCCCACAACCGTTGAATAACTCTAACGATGGTTCGGAGTCCAACACTTGGCTCGATTCTACTTCACAAGTTCGCTCTTAAGCGAGCTAGAAGTAGCTCGCCAATCGGAATTGCTCCCATAACCGTTGAACAACACTAACGATGGTTCGGAGTCCAACACTTGGCTCGATTCTACTTCGCAAGTTCGCTCTTAAGCGAGCTAGAAGTAGTTCGCCATTCGGAATTGCTCCCACAACCGTTGAACAACTCTAACGATGGTTCGGAGTCCAACACTTGGCTCGATTCTACTTCGCAAAGTTCGCTCTTAAGCGAGCTAGAAGTAGGTCGCCATTCGGAACTGCTCCCACAACCGTTGAATAACTCTAACGATGGTTCGGAGTCCAACACTTGGCTCGATTCTACTTCGCAAGTTCGCTCTTAAGCGAGCTAGAAGTAGGTCGCCATTCGGAACTGCTCCCACAACCGTTGAACAACTCTAACGATGGTTCGGAGTCCAACACTTAGCTCGATTCTACTTCGCAAGTTCGCTCTTAAGCGAGCTAGAAGTAGGTCGCCATTCGGAACTGCTCCCACAACCGTTGAACAACTCTAACGATGGTTTGGAGTCCAACACTTGGCTCGATTCTACTTCGCAAGTTCGCTCTTAAGCAAGATAGAAGTAGGTCGCCATTCGGAACTGCTCCCACAACCATTGAACAACTCTAACGATGGTTCGGAGTCCAACACTTGGCTCGATTCTACTTCGCAAGTTCGCTCTTAAGCGAGCTAGAAGTAGGTCGCCATTCGGAACTGCTCCCACAACTGTTGAACAACTCTAACGGCAAGTTCGGAGTCCAACGCTCGGCTCGGCTGCACTACCACAGTATCCCGAACCGAGCGGACGAGGAACTGACCTCCACATATGGAGAAAAATTCCGCCGAACCAGTTTCACCGTTAGATCATCTCAGAATGCGTGCCAGAACATGATGAACTGATCGGATCGTGCCACGTATCCACAAAACGACAAGATAGTGTTTTCTCGAAACTCGTGCCTCTCGCCTCGTGATTCGTGCCACAATCATGATCGACCATCCAGATTGAACCACGTGGTTCGGTTCTGAAATCCGAGCTACCACGCCACCGAAGTGCAAAGTTGCCTCGGTATACTCCGAACAAGAGCTAAAGTTCTACAGCTAAGGCAAGAGTTCTACGGCTAGAACGCTCGAGTAAACTAACTACTGGTTCTTGTGGTTCATTTCAAAAGAGCGACAACTACGGCACAGCAATGGGCAGACGAACTTCGATTTCATTAAAACAACTTGGTAAATTTACAAGGCAAGAAGTTACAACAAAAATAAAAAATACAACGGATGATGCAAGAAATCAAAAGCTCGATACAACTTGTTCAGCGCCTCCTCGGGATGGGGACATTCCGATTCAGAGACACTCGGGGTTTTCGTCTCTTCATCTCCGAGCTCGTCTCTAGGCCGACGAACTGGGACGCCTCTTCGCCACTAACCCTAACAGTGGCTCCGACCGAGGCTCCGCTCGAGCTAATAGCTACACCGCTTTGCGCATCGGCCGCAGTCCGACGTGTGGCGGGAGGACGAGTCGCGAGCTCGTAGAAGGAAATGCCTCGTTCGCACTCCTCGTGTGTACATGAGGTGCTGCAGACGTTGGCCCTCGCTGGCTGAGGCCTGAGACGAGCGACCTCCTCCTCGAGCTCGACGATCCTATCTTTCAAGGTGTCGTCCTTCACCAATATCTTTAGCCGAGGAAGTTTTGCCGAACCCTGGTATTCAACACTATCGGAGACGATGCGACGCAGATGGGTCACCTCGATGCTTTTGTCAACTATAACCCTCTGCAGCTGCTCGACCTTCTTCGCGAGCTCGTCCCGCTCAGCCAGCGCCGAGGCCAGTTCTTCCTCCTTTGTCGAGAGCTCCTCCTCGACTATCCGTAAGTGGTGCACCTCGGCCAGCAGCTCGCTGTTCTTCTTCTCCACATTGAGCGACACTCTCCTGATCAGCTCGATCTCACCCTCGAGGTAAGCCTCGTGAGACTGCTTAAATAGTTCAGCACGACGCCGAGCTGCTGCGGTGTCTAGAGCATGAATGAGGATCTGAAAGACGAGCACATCACATTCAAAGACTAAAAGTCTGAGCCAAACACTTAGACAAATTTGAAGTAAGAATTTCATTCATAAAGAAGATGCGGTGGCTAGTCCGCAAAAGGCATTACATTCTAAAAAAGGAAAAACAAAATTACAAATGACGAGGAGATCAGGAGCCCACCTGCATCGTCGGCTCGACCACGGTGCCTCGCCAGATGGCCCCTCATTCCCCGTTGCCCCGGCCTGAGGGTCGGTCACCACAGCCTCAGGGACCACCTCCTCCTCGTCTTCACCTTCCTCCTCTTCGCCATCTGCCGCAGCTCTGGGCCACAGCCTGTATCCGACCTGCTGAAAGCCGGGGATGTTGTCCTGGACGTGGTCGAGCGCCCTCTCGTAGGACTTCTCCATGTTCGAGTCCATGTGCGCCCTCGCCTCGGCCTTGACTTCGGCCCTGATCACCGCCGCCACGGCATCCTTCTCCGCTTTCGCTTCCGCCAGAGCCTTCGCAGACGCCGCCAACTCCTCGGCAGCCTTAGCGACCTTGGCAACCTCTTCGGCGAGCCGCCCCTTAGCTCGCTCCAGGTCCGCCTCAAGGTCGGCGACCCGGACCTCCAAGCCATCCGCACGTCTCTGCTCTGCCTCGAGCTGCCGAACTGCCCTCACCTTGTCTGCCCTGTCCTTATCGCTGGCGGCCTTCAACTCCTTCTCCTATTCGGCGAATGCTTGAAGGAGGTGGCCGAAGTGACAAGTGGCCTGCCGACAAAAAAAGAGAATAAGAACAAAGTAAAAGCCAAACGGCAGACTTAAGAAATTCTCAAGAAAAATGAATGCAAAACTTACCGACACGAGCGACCGAGCGACTTCGTAGGTGTCATCGCCAACCGTCCCCGCCTTTAGCGCGGCTCGATCCTTCGGGGTCGCTAAGTGCTTGACGGCTTGCATGCACATCTGCGAGTCCCCGAGGAAGCCGTCGTGGTTCTTGACTCGCCAGTCCGGGACGAATATCTTCTTATGCTGCTCGGTCAGGATCACCTCGGCCTGAGGAGTCAGGGGCGGAGCCTGGAGCGACAGCACCGCCGAAACGTCGAAGGCCTCACCGACCGTGGCAGATGCTGCAGGAGCCGAGGGGTCGGCGGCAACGACCACTGCTGGCGAAGGGACCTCAGCAATGGTGGGAGGCAGGGCAACTGCCGAAGCAACCTTAGGGGGCCGACCGGACGAAGCAGTCGTGCTCGACCTCTTCCTTTTCCTTCCGTCGGCGACTTTGCCTCGCTCGTTCATCATCCCCAGAAAGTCCATCTTCGGCACTTCTGTTCCAAACAACAAACAAACAGCAAGTTAGCGAAGCGAGCTAAAAACTTAGAAAAAAAAATGTATATTACGAGATGTCAGGAGCGTACTCGGGTCGATCGGACTAAGGCCTGACCTGTGTAGCACCTCCTCAGTCATCTCCCTCCAGCTCAACATGGGGAGGGCCATGATCTTCCCCACCACTTCCTCCTCGGCCGCAGTCAGTACCGGGTCGGCCCTCGCAAACTTTGGCACCTCTACTTTCCACTGAGTCGGAATCTTCAGCATCGAGGGCTCCCTCAACAAAAAGAAATTCTCCTTCCAACCTTTGATCGAGTCCGGATTCTCTATAATCCTAATGCCCTTCCTGGGTGACAGGTAGTAGCGATGCTCAGTCTTGTGCATCTGGTGAACCCGATACATGCTCCGCAGGATCGTCAGGTCTGGCTCGACCTCGGCGTTGCGGCTGCAGCAAGAAGGCGTTCATGTGACGCCAGGTGTTCGGCATGAACTGGGTCGGTGCCAAGCAGTACCACTGGAGGACCTCTAGCACAAAGGGGTGCAGAGGAAAGTGCAATCCGGCATTTAACGAGTCGTAGTCGAACATACACATATCCGACGATGACAGTTTGGAGTTCGCTCGCATCCCAGGACCGGGGAGGATCAGCTTGTACTCCGGAGGGATGGCGAACCATTTTCTGATCCGGAGCATGTCCCTCTCGGATAACACCGACGCAATCTCGTAGACTTCCGACCGACCTATGATCACCTTCTTCATAAGGTCGCCCTCGTATTGCCTGACTCCGGCATGGCCGGACAGTACACAAGGGTACCGGCCCGACTCAGGGGCTTGCCTCACGGTCTCCACAATCTCCTCGACTACAGGAGATCGGGCCACTATCTTCTTCTTCTGCTGCTTTGCCTCGGCCACGGACGGCTCAGCCACCTCCTTCCCCTTTCTTCGGATCTCCATTCGCCTCCTCTCCTTGGTGCCACTATCGCCCGTGGACGAGGCCTCACTCCCTGAGTCTACCCTTGACATCTCTAAAAAAAGCTAAGGCAAATAAACTGACCTTGAGGTGACGTGTCCTTGAAGTTACGTTCACGGTCGGAATTAATTCGCCGGAAATTGCCTGGCCCACGCGACAGCTAACGCAACCGCCTTGGAGCTAAAATCGCCGCTAGCAGAGCACGCAGAGAGTAAAAGTGAAAACTTGGAGTGAAAAGTGAGAAATGAGCTCTGGGGTGGGGGAGTGAGAACTTATAACCACAGTGCGATGTTTAGGCTTCCTTGGGAATTTAAAATCCCACTAAGAGAAGCCAAAGAGCCAAAACAGAAAGTTGCGACGTTTCAAAACAAAGACTCCTCAAATCGCTTAAGTCCATGACTCGGCCACCGGTGTGCCTAGCCGAGCTACCGTACAACTTGGCTAAGCAACCGAGCTACTAAGTCGGAGGGTGGTGACGGCTCAAAGCATGAACCCTTCTGAGCACTTCACTCCATTCCTCGGCAAACCATACCTCGATCTACCACCGAACAACTGTTCTAACCGAACCGAGGGGACGAGGTACCGACCTCCACATATGGAGAAAAATTTTGCCGAGGCCGAGTCACCGTCGGATCGTCCCAAAATTCGTGTCAAAACTCGATGGACGGTTCAGATAGCGCCACGCTCACAAAACGACAAAATAATGTTTTCTCTTTATCTGAACCCCGTCCTCGTGATTCACGCCGTGATGGATGCTCCAGATCTGGCCACGCGTACCTGCCAAGCCTCCGGCCACCGGTGTGCCTAGCCGAGCTACCGAACAGTTTGGCTAAGCAACCGAGCTACTGAGTTGCAGGGTGGCGACGGTCCAAAGCCAGAACTCTTCAAAGCACCTAACTCCGTTCCTCGGTAAACAACACCTCGATCTGCCACCGAACAACTGTTCTAACCGAACCGAGGGGACGAGGTACCGACCTCCATATATGGAGAAAAATTCTGCTGAGGCCGAATCATCATCGGATCGTTCCAAAATTTGTGTCAAAACTCGATGGACGGTTCAGATAACGCCACGCCCACAAAATGACAAAATGACGTTTTCTCGTTATCTAAACCCCGTCCTCGAGATTTGCGCCGTGATAGACCCTCAGGATCGCGCCACGTAGCTCGGCAGATCCTGAGGTTCCGTGCCAAGATGCGGAGCTGCCGAACCGAGGGGACGAGGAACCGACCCTCACATATGGAGAAAAATTCTGCCGACCCTCCTCAGCCGTTGGATCTTGTCAAAATACGTGCTCGACGTGATGGACGGCTCAGATCTTGCCACGTTCACTAAACGACAAGATAGCATTTTTTGGGGATCCACGCTGAGATGGACGCTCAGGATCTTGCCACGTAGTTCGGCAGATTCCGAGCTAAATGATGAGCTACCGAACAGCTGGTCTGGACCACCGAGCCCCTAATACAGTAGACAAGGAATTGAGCCATCGGAGCGCTTAGCCGAGCTAACGAACAGCTTGGTCGAGCCTTCGAGCTACTAGGTCGAACCGAACGTCTTGGCAGAGCACTTATTCGGTCCACAACATCGAACAGCCAAGCCGAGGGGACGAGGAACCGACCCTCACATATGGAGAAAAATTTCGCCGACCCTCCTCAGCCATTGGATCTTGTCAAAAGACGCGCTCGACGTGATGGACGGCTCAGATCTTGCCACGTTCACTAAACGACAAGATAGCATTTTTTGGGGATCCGCGCTGAGATGGACGCTCAGGATCACGCCACGTAGTTCGGCAGATTCCGAGCTAAGTGCCGAGCCGAGGGGACGAGGAACTGACCCTCACATATGAAGAAACTATCTGCCGAGCAACATGGATCGTCCGATCGCCCAGAAAAACGTGCTCGACGCTGATGGAGGGCTCAGATCGCGCCACGCCATAAATCGGTATTAAAAATTATTTTTTATTTATTTTAATCGTTTTGTTTATTTAAAAATTGTGAAAAAATTACCAAAAATTCGGGAAAATTAACTAAAATTTCTAGGAAATAATTATAAATTCGGGTGTATATTTTTGAGCCCCTAAACGAACAATTATTGCCTAGAACATGTTGTTAAGACCCCCGAACGACCGGTTAACACATCGCAAAATTGAATAAATAATCCGAAAAATAGATAAAAATCACCAAACATCCAGAAAAGCTCAAGAACATCTTAGAGTACGAACAACTTGAAAAATCACCGCACTACCTCCTTCAAAGATTCAAAACCTTCTATTTGGACTTCGATACAACTCCACTAGCCATTGAAACAGTAAAACTACTCCTCAAAGGCTGATCAAACTCAGTCTTCGGGAGTGGGGGGCTCGTGATATTGCTAAAAATGGGGTTAAATCGGAACCGTCCAAATCGGGCACGAATCTTGAAGCCCAGGGGTAAAATGGTAATTTCACCTACCAATGGGTCTGAAGCGGGTACGGGTTCTCCTCCTCGAAGACCCACTAACCCGCGAACGGATCCATCTCAACTGGGTGCGGGTTGTAACCTGCAGCAAACCCGGTCCAGAAAGGATAGAATTAGGGTTTCTGATTAAATCTTAATCAACAGCCCTGATTCATATCTATCCTTTCACTGGGGATCAGGGATTACATTCCTTATCTAACCACATGGATTACATTCCTAATCTGACCCCAACGGCGCCTATAAATACCCCCCATCCATCTCCATTAAGAGGAAATCAATCTTTTGCCAGTTTTACGCTCTTTCATAATCATTCCTGATTACTGACTTGAGCGTCGGAGGGTGCGTCGCCGGGAACAACCCCGGTGTCTCGCACTTTTTGCAGGTGAACGGCGGGAGCAACGGTCAAACTCCGGCGGAACAGGTAACAGGTCTGTTATTCAAAGTTTCCCAAGAATCCACAAATACTATCTGTTTGCCCCCACACCAGATTTAGCGGCAACAATATCTCAGAAATACGTGGCACAATTCCAGAATCAACTTTAATATAATCATAAACATAGCAACCAAATGCAGGAAAATTTAAAACTTTTTATTACAATAATTGTTTACAAAGCACAGTGGAAAATAAAACACCTTGAATTACATTTTCTTTCCTTTACAACACATTCTTTTACAATTTACATAAGCTCCATTATTATTCTACCACAAGCAACCAAATCCCAAACTAAAGGTACCTACCTGTGAAACATGAGGCTAGAGATAACTCTAACCCCAAAAACTACAGGGGTCAGCCATAACGATATGAGTGACATGAAATAAATGCAACATAAATAAAACATAAGACATAGAATCGTAAACATCATGTATTAACCGCAGAAACAAAATGAAATAAGAAATAACAATAGATATATTAAGTGAAACTAGACTAAGTGTCAAGTGTAGAAAAACAGGAAACAACATGCATAAAACCAAGTTAAAAAAACACCAATGCTATATGCTGACTCTCTAATGCATACTTGTCGGATTCTACGCATCCCACTCTACAGAGGTCCGGTGCAAGCCCTTAATGTTCTCCACTTGATAGGGTTTAATCCCTCGCTATGCAACTAATCCTACTACGATGACTACTACGAGATATAGATAAACTATGAGTATTAACCCATGTCCCGATAATTTCGATGGTTAATCTCTATCCAAAGATAATTCCGGAGACTATTTCACTCACACCTGGGAATCTTCGAGAATACCCCATACCGCAAGCTATGGCGCCTCATCACATGAATACCCCATAAGCGTCGCCTAGACCCCGATAATTTCGGAGATCAGTCTCACACCGTAGGTAATTCCGGAGACTATTTCACTCACACCTCGATAATTTTGGGGATTATCTCACACCGCAAGCCATATTGAGGTCCATAACCCATGTTCTCATTTCATCATATCACCATCTAGTGCCTATCCTTAACTTTTAAGTTAATTAATTAATTTCGAATCTCCTAGAGTTAGTGTACCATACCGGACTTAACTCAACTGATCAACAACAAAGCCACAACTGGCCAAACAACAAAATCTCAACTGCCGGTATCTAGGGTCCCACACCCCCTCTAGAGACTCACAACTCAACCATCAACACAAAATAAATCTTTCATTTTAGTCACTTCATATTAGTGCTAACTTACTCACAGAAATTCATTCATTCATATTGTATATGAGTATATATATATATATATAGAAGGTCATCTTACTAAAATGCGGCTCTTGATACATATATATGCATATATAAAAATCCCTATTTACTGATTGAAGTATCTGTGTATATATATAACATATATAGAAAAACTCTTTGTACTGAAATGAAGTATATGTATGTATATATCTATGATATATATGGAAAAGTCTCTCTTTACTGAGGTGAACACTCACAGATTAAAAAGGAGCAAACACAGAAAACATAGAAGATTTAGAAAAACTCCTTCGCTGATATGAAATATATGAATATAAATATGATGTATGTAGAAAACTCCTTTTACTGATATGAACATATGAGTATATATATAGTGTATGTGGAAAAGTCCTGTTACTGATATGAACATATGAGTATATATATATGATAACTGATATATATAAAGTATCCCTTTCACTGATTGTATATATACATGGTATAGAGAGGTGGTCTTTAATTGAATGCAACTTATGCAGATGTATAGCAGATAGAAAATTTCCTTTTCACTGCTACGCAGTATATATATATATATATATATATATATATATATATATATATATATATATATATATATATATATATATAGGAAAATGCTAAAATGAGATGGTGAGATGGGTATATATATATAGGAAAATGCTAAAATGAGATGGTGAGATGGGTGAGATGAAGATGTATTTTGTGAGATGAGCAATTTGAATGATCCAAATCTCGATCACACCGTTCACATCATTCTACATATCATCTAGTTGGTGTGTACAAAATTTCAAGCGATTTGGAGATCTCTAGCCTATGCATCAAAGCGTTCAAATAAATGCATATATATGTATTTCACATCATCTTCATGATGTGTTGAACGCTTTGATGCAAAGGCTAGAGGTCTCCAAATCGCTTAAAATTTTGTACATACCATCTAGATGACATGTAGAATGATGTGAACGGTGTGATCGAGATTTGGATGATTCAAATCGTCCATCTCACAAAAAAACACTCCATCTCACCATCTCATAATAGCATGACTATATATATATATATATATATATATATATATATATATATATATATATATATAGAGAGAGAGAGAGAGAGAGAGAGAGAGAGAAAGAGAGAGAGGGAAAATCATTTATACTGACATGAAGTAACTGTGTACATATATATATGATATATATATATATATGTAGAAATCCTTTTTACTGATTTGAAGTGAAACATATGCAGAGTATAGAAGATTCCCTTTTGTAGAAATTTGGCAAGTGCAGGTTATATATAAAGATGATCTATATGCAGGTTGTGTATAAGATGAGCCATATGCATACACAAGGTACTTACTCAAAACACAATACTCACAACTTAAACTAGGTACTGGATGTGTATACAAAGATGGGTTTTGTTCATGTTTTGTTCATGTACACAGCAGTGCAGCCGAGCAACCACTGTAGTTAAAAAGAAACTGATACCCAACCCCAAACTTAAGCAACTTATTACTAATCGAAAATGTAAACTAGTTTCTTGATTGTTGATAAGTGAATTAGGTCTTTCAAAATGCATCAGTAACTTACTCTAATATGTCTATTTCTATATATGTACCCATATAGGTATATACAGTGGCCACAAGTTCATATATACTCAATAGCAGGATTAGTTTTAATTGACAGAACCTACTTCTTGAAACTTGTAAAGTTGTCGAACGTAAGTGTATATAAACATCAAGCTCAAGCTGTTTAATCACCCCATTCCTCATATTGCCTAAAAGAACAAACGGAAACATGCACAAAAACCCCCAAAATTCTCATTTTCAACTATGCACAGACCCGAAATTCAACAACCCTTCTTTCACTTCAAAATTGTTTCTTTTAGTGCAAAAACCTTTTATTTACATACTCTGATCATCTTCATCAGTTTATCCATGATTATAAACAATTATAAAGACATTTCAACAAGTTTATGCATCAACAGTGTGTACATATACCCATCAATAGTAACAGACTCCACATTTTGTTCAAATTAAGCATCATACACATATATACTTGTTATCACCCAACAAATCAGTAAGCATATAAATGAAAGAAGCCCACTCATAATTTCTATTGGGTTCTTTAACAATCACAAGTCATCAAATTAGGGTTCCAATCATCAATTGTGTAGTTTCATGAAAAAGATTCAATTTTTGATTCATCTACCCTTCAAATTCATTATATCTTCACTTCATCATCTAACTTGCTTACTAATAGATAGATCAACACATACTACATGCTTAGAATAATAAGAAAACAAACACAAGTCACTCACCTTATTGAAGAGTCATCCGAAGATAATAAGGAATAAGAAAAAGAATCCCGCAAGAAAACCAAGATCCTCGCTTTAAAACTTCAAGAAAATAATAACAAAGAAATCTTTTGTGTTGTACAGCAAAGAGACATCTGCACCTCACCTTATATAGGTTGGGATTTGATGTATCTAGGGTTTTTGAATAGATTTGCTAAATATCTCTTTTAAATATAACTTTACATATATAAATCATTATACTTGAAAATTGAATAAAACCAACTTAATTGAGTTTTAAAAATCAAAAATAGCCCCTCCTGTATCAGCCAGCACTGTTTGAAAAACCCAGAAAAACAAGATTGCATTTTTGCCCTTCGAAGTGGCAAATTTGCAAAAAGATCATTCTTTATCAAAACTTGCAAAATAAACCAAATTTATTAAAACAAAAGGTAAAATCGTTACCTATGAGTTGACTAGGCATCATGCCCAGCCCAAAAATCCAAAAATCTGGAGTTTTGACTCCAAATTGTAATTTTGCACAAAAGTCATTCTTTTTGTAATATTTGCAAATAGGTCAAATAATTATCAGAAAAATCCAGAAAATTCAAAAATAATATCTAAAAATAAATAATGAGTTTTCCCAAAATAATTTTTAATTTTGAACTTTCCACAAAAATATTTGCACGTGTTTTGCACGTGTAAAAAGATAAATTTTCAGAAAAAATATTTATTAAATCACCAAATATCATTTTAATTCATTTATTAATCTTAAAAGCATTATTTAAAAATCTGGGGTATTACATAGCTACCAGACTTAAACCAACTCTTAGAAACCGGCATTTATAATTAATGAAATTTGAGAACTAACCAATGTGGGTTGAGTATCTCTTAAGAAGTAGCCAGTTTGGGCTAACTATCTCTCGCGTTGGTTTAAGTCCGGTATGGTAAGCTAGCTCTAGGTTGTGGTGATTCTTCTAAAACTAAAAACTTAAGGACAGACACTAAGGGGAGACGTGATGAAGTTTGGGCAAACATGGGTATGAGAGCCTCAGTTGGTCTGCGGTGTAAGATGGTTTCCCCGAAATTATCAAGGTGTGATTGGGAGTTGTCCCCAGCTCATCGACGATGTGAGATTCATCTTCGAAATTATCTAAAAAGCATTATTTAAAAATCTGGGGTATTACATACCTACCAGACTTAAACCAACGCGGGAGACAGTGTCACGCCCTGCTTCCCAAAGGAATACGGAATACGAGTGCGTGACAAAGCCCAACGAATGATTTTCATTATTCATAAGCTGTAAGAGCAACTCAGCTTCATAACAAGGAATATAACAAGAATATACTCAACCACGCATGCATAAATAATTTATTAATCAACATGAAACAATTGAAACAAAATATAAATATCCCAAATAATTTTCAGATCTGGATCAAAAGATAAAACTTCGGGACTATAAGCCCGTTACAAGTTTTAAGTAGCAACAGAAATAAATAACTCAAATACAAAATAATTAAAACAATTTTTCCCCAAGCGAAGCCTAGAACGTTTGCTCAACAATTCCAGCAGGCAACTCGTCTCCAAAGTCTGTATATATATATATATATATAATGAAAAATAGAAAAACAAAGACAAACGCCCATTGTGCAAGCTAGGGCTGTAAGTAGTACAAGCAAGGGTATGAAAATAAGTGTAAGAAAATATGAAATGAGAATTGGAATCAAGAATGTATAACATGATATGATAGGGATGCAACAAGTAGTGGAGTTCAAGAGACTAGCTAGTAAGTAAGATAACACAAGTAACATGATTGGGTAACCATTACTAGTAGTAGGATCAAGTAACAAGTGAGCATGTAGTTGGTGTCAAATATCAAGTAACAAGTATCAAGTAACAAGCATCAAGTAGGGTATCAAGTGTGTACAAGTGAAAAGTTATTCTTAAGTCTAATGTTTAATTCTGTCTAGGTAGCATTTCATGTGTCCATACTTTTACCACATGGTTGCTACTTACAAACAGTTACGTTTAGGCCTAATGGTGGATTTTATAGGGCTGTGTACTCAGGTATCAAGTATAAAGTAAGCATGTACATGAATCGGGTAATCATATAACTAGTTCACGTGTCAAGTAATAACATGACAAGTCATGAATCAAACGATAATATACTAGTTTATGAATCGAGTAATAACAAGTCCATGAATCAAATAATCATATACTAGTTTATGAATCAATAGTAACTAGTTCATGAATCGAATAATCATATACTAGTTTTTGAATCAATAGTAACTAGTTCATCAATCGAATAATAATATAACTAGTTCATGAAGCATGTATCAAGTGGGAAACACGCCCCCCTTCCGAGTACACTTACCTATATTGTACACCACTATGGTCTTTCCCTTAAACCCCGGCTTATTATTTATTATTATCACCAACCAAGCATGAAAATGTGCGAAACAGTTCAAGTAAACACGATCAATAACATGGAACAATTTTAAGATAATTAGAAAGCATATTCGAGGTCAAAACAAATTAAAATTATCAAGAACTACGAGAATTCCAATTCTGGACAGCATGATGTTGCTGCACCAAAACTGTGATTCCCGTTGCTAAAAAATAAAAAATGTGGATACGTTAAAAAGTCTAGAAACTAGACTCATGCCCGGTTCCAACGCATATAAATAAGATACATAAAATTTATAGCATCAGGTGTCAAAACAACAAACTACACAGGATTTGTGTTCAGCCAGAATTTGTGAAACTGAGTTTATACATATGAAAAAGGTTTGAAACTTCATTAATTAATTCCAAAAAAATTATGGAATGTTCTATAGTGTGACTAGTATCATAATGCAATGTTTCAAGTTATTATCTTACAGGTAGCATAGTTAAATTAATTGTAAAACAAAGTCACGCAGCAGTTTTTATGAATCTACGATTACAGACACAGTAGTAGTAAAACTGCGATAACTCACAAACCATAACTCGGAATTCAATTCCGTCAAAAGGATAGTAAACTAGATATCTGGGGATAAATTTCATGTTTAGTACTCAAGTTCAGATTCTGATGTTATCGAGGTTGAAACAGCAAGCAAAGACACAAATAGCAGCATATGTTAATTTCTTTTACATAAAAGTGGCATGATAAATGACTAGTATTAGTCTAGATTAGTTTGTGATACAATTAGGGTGTAATGGGTATCAAATCAGAAAGTCACAATTGTTTTCTCAACTCAAGGAAAGGTAAGATCAACACATACATCAATCCATATACATCTACAAGTCGATGAGGTTCTTAGTTCCATGTGTTCGAATAATTAGGAGATAAAATGGGTCCAAATAGTTTTGAACAAATATATATCAACGAAGTATTGTGACTCTTAAAATCATGGAATTGGTAAGTAATAAAATAAGATCAACAAACGACGAACCAAAGGGAAGTCACAACTACGATCTACTTGCAGTATTTTCAATTAAATGCTTGTACTACTAGAACAATAAATTGTACAAGAAGATACTTGCCTTGATTGGATGAGGGTGTTTGATCGATAGAGCGGCGAAGCACGTAGCACGCACAACAACAAACAACAACAAGATCCAACAGCAAACACAGATCCCAATCACAATGGTGATCAGACGGCCGAGATAAGATCTGATCAAGATGGAGGGCTGAGATCAGATCTAATCAAGATGGAGATCCGAATCGCGAAGAGATCCGATGGCTGAGATTCAAATCAGCCTACCCTTCTCCTTCCTTTGATCAACAACAGTGACGTTGGTGGGGCTTCGACTGGCGATGCTAGCGACGACTGTGGGCAGCCGCGGCGGCGACTGGTAGCAGCGTCGAGGGGAGCTCGACGCAGGAAGACGACAGCGGTGATGTTGGGGACGCGACGGAGCAGTGCTCTATTCTTAGGGGAAAACAGACCAGTGGCGGGGGCTCGGAGGGTTCTGGCTTGGACGAGGCGAAGAGGGGACGAGGAACACCAGGGTTGAGGGCAAAGGGTTCCGGAGGATGACGAAGTTGATAGGTAATGGGTCGGTAATGGCTAAGTGAGTAGGGTTCAATGAGGGAGATGACGAAGTCGATGCGGGGATGGTGGTGAGAGCGGAGCATGGGGACGATGGCGAAGGGCTAGGGGATTTAGTAATGGCGGAGGGAAGCTGAAGCGTCGGGAGTGAACTGAGGTAGGAGAAGGCGATGAAAGATGAACAGTGGTGGAAAAAAAAGGTTGGTGGCTTCTAATAGGTTAACACAGTAGAGGGTAATTAGGTTGAGGGGATTATTAGAGTTTAGAGTTAACTAGGTTTATATAGTGTAGGGTTTTGGGTTGTGAGTTATTGGTTAACAGGTTTGAGTAGGATCCAAAAGGAGTTTGAGTCAAAATTCACTATAATTAGGCCATGTGGATTTGATGAGATGAAACATTCAACTCCTCATGAAGAACAACAATGATAGGAATGGTGCAATGAATTAGATTGGCATAAAATTGAGTCGAAACAAGGAAAATGATTTTTTATTAAAACTGGAACAAAAATACAGATTCTCAAATTGATGGATAGAGTACAAAGAAAGGAAATACAGCAAAAAACACAAATACAGAGAACATGGGTTACAAATCCTATCCACCTAACAAGCAGAATTTCGTCCTCAAAATTCAGACAAGTGGTACATAAGGCAACACCGAAAGAAAAGAAAGACAAGGAGACTACTCAAACAAATGGGGGGAACTTCTTCTGGATCTCCTTCTCCAATTCCCAAGTCGACTCACCCAGCGAGTGAGGATTTCAAGAAACCCAAACCAGCTTGATGACGTTGTTCTTCAGCACCTTCTCACGCATGTCCAAGATAGTAACTGGCGGAATCTCACAAGAAAGATCTGGCTGCATAGACAACTCTGAATAGTCGATCACATGGCTCTCATCCCTGATGTATCTTCTGAGCTGGAAGACATGAAAGACATCATGCACCTCAGATAGAGCCGGTGGCAATGCAATTCAATAGGCCACCTTGCCTACTCACTCCACAATATCAAATAGCCCGATGAACTTGGGACTTGGCATGCCTCCACCTCCAAATCGGATAACGCCTCTCCACGGAGATACCTTAAAGAACACATGGTCTCCCACCTCAAACTCCAAGGGCCTTCTGTGGACATCTGCCTATTACCACTACCTGTCCTGCACTGCCAGAAGATGCTTCCTGATCTGAGCCACTGCATCGACAGTCCTGGTGATCAACTCATGCCCCAACAACTTTCTCTCACCAATGTCATCTCAGCACACTGGTGACCTACACTTCCGACCATACAGCGCCTCATGCGGTGCAGCGTTAAGACTGGCCTGATAGCTATTATTGTACGAGAACTCTACCAAGTGTAGGTGATCCTCCCAAGACCCTTCAAACTGAAGCACACAGGACCTCAACGGCTCAACATGTCTTCTAATGTCTGAATGGTCCTTTCTGACTGCCCGTCTGTCTGAGGATGGAAGGCTATACTGTACTTCAACTTGCTTCCAAGACGGCTCTCCCAAAACTGAGATATGAACCTGGTATCCATGTCGGATACAATGCTGATCAGAACCCCATGAATCCTGACAATCTCTTGCATGTATCTATCTGCGAGACTCTCAGTAGACTGACCAACTCTGAAGGGGATGAAGTGAGCACTCTTCATCAGTCTGTCGACAATCACCCAAATGGCGTTGTGACCCTTAGGACTCCTTGGCAAGGTGGTCACAAAATCCATGGTAATATGCTCCCACTTCCACTCCGGAATGGTAAGAGGCTGAAGAAGTTTGGCGGTCCTCTGATGTTCTACCTTCACCTGCTGGCAGATCAAGCACTGAGACACAAATCTGGCTACGACCTTCTTCATACCATGCCACTAGAAGTGAAGCTTCAAATCCCGATACATCTTCGTACCACCAGGATGAATAGAGTATGCTGACTGGTGGGCTTCCTCCAGCAATTTCTGCCTGACTTCACCCTTTGGGACACACAACCTAGCCCCAAAGAGAAGTGATCCATCTGAGTGAATAACCATATCGGTCCTTGTACCCACCTCAACTTCAGCTCTGAATCCCTGTAACTGCTCATCACTTGCCTGTGCTTCTTTAATCTGCTCTACCAGAGACGAATGCAACTGAAGCATCATACAACTCTGATCAGCACCGGCAAAATCACATTCAATTCCAACCTTCTTATCTGCTCAACAAGCTCTTTCTATTGAGTCAAGAACATGGCGACTAGCCTCCTGCTCAACGCATCTGGCACCAAGTTCACCTTACTGGGGTGATACTGCAAACTAATGTCATAGTCGGCCATTAACTCCAACCCATGCCTCTGTCTCATGTTCAACTCTTTCTGGGTGAAGACATACTTGAGACTTTTGTGGTCAGTGAAGATTTCCACTCAATCTCCAAGTAAATAGTGTATCCACAGCTTCAAAACGAAGATCGCCGCTGCCAACTCCAAGTCATTAGTAGGGTAGTTCTTCTCGTGCGGCCTCAACTGCCTGTACGCATAAGCAACAACTCGACCCTTCTGCATCAACACTGCACCTAGACCTCTGCCTGAAGCATCGCAGTGAATAACGAACCCACCCGAACTATCAGGTATAGTCAACACTGGCGCTGACATCAACCTACTCTTCAACTCAGCAAAAGCTTCACTGCAGGCCCCATTCCAAGCAAACTTCTGATTCTTCCCTGTCAGTTTAGTCAATGGCCCAGCAATCTTCGAGAAGTCTTGGACAAACTTTCGATAATACCCTGCTAGCCCGAGAAAACTTCTCACGTTTGAAACTGATTTGGGTACTGGCCTATCTTTAACTAAAGCAATCTTGGACGAATCAACAGAGATTCCCTCGCCCGAGATAATATGCCCCAAGAATGTGACTCGGTCAAGCCAGAACTCGCACTTGTTAAGTTCTCCATAAAGCTGATTCTCCCTCAGAGTCTGTAAGACTAACCTCAGATGCTCAGAATGCACTTCCCGGTTCCGAGAATACACCAAGATGTCATCTATGAAGACAATCACAAATCTGTCTAGGAACGGGGAGAAAACTCTGTTCATCAGGCTCATAAACACTGTTAGGGCATTCGTGACTTCGAAAGGCATCACTAAGAACTCGTAATGCCCGTATCTGGTCCTGAACACAGTCTTCTGCACATCGGCTGCCTTCACCTTCACTTGATGATACCCCGAGCGAAGGTCCAACTTTGAAAAGACTGCAGCACCGCCCAACTAATCAAACAAGATGTCGATCCTGGGTAGTGGATACCAATTCTTCATAGTGACACTGTTCAGCTCTCGGTAATAAATGCATAGTCTGCGGCTTCCATCCTTCTTATTAACGAACAGAACATGATCTCCCCACGGTGAAACACTAGGCCTGATAAAACCCAAATCCAACAATCCCTGAATCTGCACCTTCAGCTCTGCTAGCTCAATCGGTACCATCCTGTATGGGCTCTTCGATATCGGCACTATCCCCGGCTGAACCTCAATGCCGAACTCCACCTCTCGATCTGGAGGTAACCCGGACAATTTCTCTGGGAACACATCTAGGAATTCCCGCACTACTAGAGACGCAGCCTCACAACCTGTGTGCAACTCCATTGCACAACCTTCCTCATCTGCCACCTTCTCACCATGCACAAGGGGTGTCTCTCCAGCATGGAACTCAAACTCTGCATGGTCCGGGATCCTGAACACAACCTTCTTCGCTCGGTAATCAATAACAGCATGAGACTCCCCCAACCAATCCATGCCGAGAATTTCATCAAACCCGAAATTCTCGATCACTATCAGATCTGCCTTGAAATCTGTGCCCCCAATAACCATAGGGCTCTGCTTGCACTCCCTAGAGCAAACGAAAATACTGCCACCTGTGGTGATGTTCCAAGCTGCCAGCATAGCACTGCACTCCAACCAATGCTGATCCACAAAACGGGAGACAAAGGAATGGGTCGCCTCGGAATCAAAAAGGACATAGGCAGGAAAAGAATGAACTAGAATGATACCTATGATAACATTAAAAACATGGAAAAGGATGAATAGTGAAGATAATAAGGAATAAAGATTACTGATGTGAAAAAAAGGACTACATAAATGAATGAAGCAAGAAGAAACAAATAAAGCAAGGAACAGATAATAAAATAACAAAACACAAAAAATACTTGCAACGAGCTCCTCTGCGGTCTCGGCTTCCTCTGCAGTCGGGTTGAAGGCCTGACCTCTCCTCGGGGCAGCGGTTCTCTGACCGACAATCTGATGCTGAGGAGAAAGTGGTGGCCTGACCTGATCACGAGCCGGCGCCGCTGCAGGCTGGTCTGGCCTGCCCCCAGGACAGTCCCGAACTGTGTGGTCACCAGCATCACACCTAAAACATTGGTGGTTGGCTCGCTAGTAATCCCTGCGCACGTGTCCCGGTATCTGGCAGAAGTCACAGAAACCTCCCCTCCGCGGAGCAGCAGAAGGGTAGGGAGCCGCCCTAGCATGATGGGCTAGAACTGGCCTCCTGATTGGCCCTCTAGACGGCCTAGGAGCGACAGGATGTGGAGCGGACCGCTGAATGGCGCGCTTTCGCCTATTAGTCTATTCCTGGCTTCTGGCAACCTTCAGGATGTTAGCATAGGATCGGATTCGTAAGGCAGCTAGGTGATCCTGGATCTCAATGTCCAAGCCCAATAAGAAACGACGGCCCTTATCTTCATCATTCTTCACCATGGAAGTGGCAAAGCGACTCAGTCGGGTGAATTCCGCAGCATACTCGTCTACGTTCCGACTCCCCTGGTTCCAGATAGTGTCTTAGTTAAACATTGATATATTATGAATTAACAATGAAAATTTTCATAATAAACATTATCTAACGAACATAAGTAAGTACGACAAATTGCTGCTCCATTTCATTTCTGGTGACATCGGGAAAAAACTTCATAAGAAAGCTCTCTCTGAAGATGGCCCAGGCGATGGGGCGCCTTAGTCGTTCCATCTCAGCTCGCCACCAGATGTAAGCAAGGTCAACAAGCTGGATGCTTACGACATCCACGCGATCAATATCTGCTATCCGTGCTGCGATTAATAACTGCTCAGTTCTGATGAGTCATTGCTCGGCTTCCAGTAGCCTTCAGTAGCCGAGAATTTGTCTGGGTGTATCCTCATGAATTCTGTTTAGGTAGCATTTCATGCGTCCATACTTTTACCACACGGTTGCTACTTACAAATAGTTACGTTTAGACCTAATGGTGGATTTTATAGGGCGGTGTACTCAGTATCAAGTATAAAGTAAGCATGTTCATGAATCGGGTAATCATATAACTAGTTCATGTTTCAAGTAATAACATGACATATCATGAATCAAACGATAATATACTAGTTCATGAATCGAGTAATAACAAGTCCATGAATCGAATAATCATATACTAGTTTATGAATCAATAGTAACTAGTTCATGAATCGAATAATCTTATACTAGTTCGTGAATCAATAGTAACTATTTCATGAATCGAATAATAATATAACTAGTTCATAAAGCATGTATCAAGTGGGAAACACGGCCCCCTTCCGAGTACACTTACCTATATTGTCCACTACTATGGTCTTTCCCTTAAACCCCGGCTTATTATTTATTATTATTATCAACCAAGCATGAAAGTGTACAAAACAGTTCAAGTAAACATGATCAATAACATGGAACAAGTTTAAGATAATTAGAAAGCATATTTGAGAGTCAACACAAATTAAAATTATCAAGAATTACGAGAATTCCAATTCTGGACAGCATGACGTTGCTGCACCAAAACTGTGATTCCCATTGCTGCAAGATAGAAAATATGGATCCATCAGAAGGTTTAGAAACTAGACTCCTGCCTGGTTCCAACGCATATAAATAAGATACATAAAAGTTATAGCATCAGGTGTCAAAACGGCAAAGTACACAGGATTTGTGTTCAGCCAGAATTTGTTAAACTGAGTTTATACATAAGAAATAGGTTTGAAACTTCATTAATTAATTTCAGGAAAATTATGGAATGTTCTCTTGTGTGTCTAGTATTATTATTCAAAATTTCAAGTCATTATATTACAGGTAGCATAGTTAAATTAATTGTAAAACAAAGTGACGCAACAGTTTTTATGAATCTGCGATTACAGACACATCAGCAGTAAAACTCCGATAACTCACAAACCATAACTCATAATTCAATTCTGTTAAAAGGTTAGTAAACTAGACATCTGGGGCTTAATTTCATGTTTAGGACTCAAGTTCATATTCTGATGTTATCGAGGTTGAAACTGCAAATAAAGGCAGGAATAGCAGCATATGTGATTTTTTTTATATATAAAAGTGGCATGATAAATGACTAGTATGAGTCTAGATTAGTTTTTGATACAATTAGGGTGTAATGGGTATCAAATCAGCAAGCCACAATTGTTTTCTCAACTCAAGGAAAGGTAAGATCAACACATACATAATGCAACATACATCTACGAGTCGATGTGGTTCTTAGTTCCATGTGTTCGAATAATTAGGAGATAAAATGGGTCCAACTAGTTTTGAACAAATATATATCAATGAAGAGTTGTGACTCTTAAGATCATGGAATTGGTAAGGAATAAAATAAGATCAACAAATGATAAACCAAAGGAGAGTCACAACTACGATCTACTTGCAGTATTTTCAATTAAATGCTTGTACTAGAATAATAAATTGTAAAAGAAGATACTTGCCTTGATTGGATGAGGGCATTTGATCGATAGAGCGGCAAAGCACGTAGCACGCACAAGATCCAACAGCAAACACAGATCCCAATCACAATGGTGATCGGATGGCCGAGATCAGATCTGATCAATATGGAGGGCTGAGATCAGATCTGTTCAAGATGGAGATCCGAATCGCGAAGAGATCCGATGGCTGAGATTCAAATCAGCCTACCCTTCTCCTTCCTTTGATCAACAACAGCGACGTTGGCATGGCTTCGACCAGCAATGCGAGTGGCGACTATGGGCAACCGCGGCGGCGACTGGTAGCAGCGTCGAGGGGAGCTCGATGCAGGAAGACGACGACGGCGATGTTAGGGAGGCGAAGGAGCGGTGCTCTATTCTTAGGGGAAAAACAGAGCAATGGTGGAGGACTCGGGGGGGGTTCTAGCTTGGACGAGGCAACGAGGGGGTGAGTAGAGGTAGGGGATGACGACGACGAGGAGCACCAGGGTTGAGGGCAAAGGGTTCCGGAGGATGATGAAGTTGATGGGTAATGGTTCGGTAATGGCGACGTGAGTGGGGTTCGATGAGGGAGATGACGAAGTCGATGTGGGGATGGTGGTGAGAGCGGAGCAAGGGGACGATGGCAAAGGGCTAAGGGATTCAGCAATGGCGGAGGGAAGCTGAAGTGTCGGGAGTGAACCAAGGTAGGAGAAGGCGATGAAAGATGAACAGTGGTGGGGAAAAAAAAGGTTGGTGATTGCTAATAGGTTAGCACAGTAGAAGGTAATTAGGTTGAGGGGATAATAAGGGTTTAGAGTTAACTAGGTTTATATAGTATAAGGTTTTGGGTTGTGGGTTATTGGTTAACGGGTTTGAGTAGGATCCAAAAGGAGATTGAGTCAAAATTCACTATAATTAGGCCATGTGGATTTGTTGAGATGAAATAGTCAACTCCTCATGAAGAACAACAATGATAGAGATGGTGCAATGAATTAGATTGGCATAAAATTGAGTCGAAATAAGGTAAATGATTTTTTATTAAAACTGGAACAAAAATACAGATTCTCAAATTGATGGATAGAGTACAAAGAAAGGAAATTGTAACACCTTGAATTTGTAAAATACCGAAAATAACTGTTTTTATATATATTTGGAGTGATGAAAATTATTTTTAATATATTTTATTTAAATATTGATATTGATATGAATATTTTTTTGGATTGGCATGGATGATATATTGGAGTTATGAGTCGAGTTTTATATGAAGAAATATTATTTACTCTATTTTCTACTTTGGAAGATTATTATGAGACCATTTATGTGTTTTATATTGTTAGATTTGTAAAGTGTAAGAGTTGGGGGGCTTATATGTAATACTCCCTATTAATTATGTATTTAATTAATTATTTTAAATAAACCCCCCCCCCCCCCATTCTTCTTCCTCCTTCTTTCTTTCTTTCCTTTTTCCGGATCCCGACCGAAAGCAACGATCGACCCATTCGGCCGACCTCCCCACGATCAAATCCACTTGATTTCTTTGCCAAATCCAAATTAAATTGAGGGATAGGCTAATTGAAGGGTCCTCTACAACGTGGTAGCATCGGATTTTCGAAAGGATTTCGAAAAGGTAAACCCTAGATTTTATTTTTGTATAAAATTTTGTGTGGTTAATTTATTTTGAGTAGAATGGTTATGGTAGGGAGATTTGGAGGTGTTGGGCATGGTAGAGGTAAGAGATTAGCAAATTATTGGAGGTTTTGCAAGTTGCTAAAAATTAGGGTTTTGGGTTTGTAAAAGAGAGTTATATAGGTATGAATTATTTCTTGTATAGTAATGGAAAATATAGTTGAGTTATTAAGATATTTTGGGGGTGAGTCTAGTTATTGTTTAGGGGATAAAAACCCCCGTAGGAATTTGTCTTATACGTGCATTGCACGTGCATATCCCAGACGTTCAATAAAACGTCTGTGTGATATTAAGATTAGTGTTATTATTTTTCTGTGGTTGATTTGGATGAATTGAGCCTTAATTGTGTAGAAATTTGATAATAGGTGATGTTAGCGATTTCGGATGCGTGGCAGGGTGCTTCGAGTCTTCGCAGGATGCTATGTGAGTATGATCTTTTTATTCTATATGCATAGTGTGCTATGAAAATTTTAAAATATGGTTTGGTGTGTGATATGTGAAGTGTAATGAGTATGGAAAAGTTCATAAGTAGAATACGGAGTAAATTATGAGATATAAGAAATTAGTATATATATGTATGGAAATGTGTTGTTGCTTGTAGATAAATATTTATATGCTTCGGGGTTGTAATGAGTAGATTTATGTATGTGAATGTATGGGGATGTGTGATGTGTGATCTCATGACTGATGTGATGAGGTGGAACGCATGGCGTATATGATATGAGTATGGTGTATGTGTGATATGCGGGTGATAAACTGGAAATTTTATGTGATATTGTGATGTGAAATAAACATGGTGTGTGTGTGACGGGTGAGTGGGAAATGAAAAGTTTATATGATATCAGTGAGATTAATGGCTTGTGTATGTTTATGAATTTCATGGAATTTATATGCTTTCATGTTATGTTATAACGGTGAAATTAGAGTATAAAGGAGTTGTATTGTAAATGAGTTATTTGATAAAGGAGCTATACTGTAAAGGAGATATACCGTGATATATTATAAAGGAGAGATATATATATATATATATATGGAGAAATATTATAAAGGAGAGATATATATATGGAGAAATATTATAAAGGAGATTTATTATAAATGAATATATGGAGATATTTTATTAAAGGAGTTATTATATTAAAGGAGTTATTTTAAAGGAGTTATATATTGCCCCAAATTATATTTGGGGAACAGGAGTTATATATATATATATATCTATATTGCCCCAAATTGTATATTTGGGGAACATGAGTTATATTGGGAAGGAGTATATAATAAAGGAGATATGTATATGTACATAAAGGAGAATTAAATATTGCAGTGCCGCACAATCTCCCAGGGGTTTGGGCTAGACCCCACAGGCCCGGGATACACCCGGGAACAGGAGTTATATATTGCCCCAAATTATATTTGGGGAACAGGAGTTATATATATATTAATATTGCCCCAAATTTTATATTTGGGGATCAGGAGTTATATATTGCCCCAAACTATGTTTGGGGATCAGGAGTTTTCCTCGCTGGTATAGGACCAGGAGGAAGACGTAGCCTCGGACGTGTAAGACTCTGTGTGAGCATCGATCCGCGTGTTATATTTTACTTTTGACTAGCCTTTTTGGCTTTAGTCTTGGTTGGACAAGCGCGCAACCGTACTTTCAATCCAGCCCACAAATGTTAGATGCTTAGGACACCTGGATCTGGGTGATGTGGTGGGTTAGCGGGATTGAAATGTACGGGATGGGAGGCACAGAGATCCCTGTGTTGTACGAGGAGGTCAGTTGTGTGGGCACTGAAAAGGAGAAAATATAAAGGTGTATATGTGTATTGAAAAAATGTATGTATATATAAAGCTATTGATGATATGATATATTATGGAGATTATTTATATTATGGGAGATGTGAATATACTACGGGAGATATATATGTATATATTGGCATTTGGCTTGAGATGAGATGTGATATTACCCAGACTATGTGTTTGGGGTGCGGTGAGTATTACCCAAGCTATCGGCTTTGGGGTGTGATATGTGATTGCCCAAACTATGTTTGGGATATGGAGTATATTGTGATAATAATGAAAGTGAAGTTAATGGCATTTTGTGATATGAGTGATATGTTACTGATGCGATGAAATGCAAGTAAATTGCCATGTGTATTGAGATGTTATGTTTTGTGTTATAAGACATGAGTTAATATGATATAATGAGAAGAGATGCTTATGTTTATGATGTGATACGTGATATAATACCATAAGATAAATAGCTGTGTTATAAGTTTGTGTGCCCTGGGAATTGTGACTAGGAACTACTCGTCTGCTATTTCGGAGGAAATAGTGGGAACTACCTGCCTAGGCATAATTTTCAGGATAAACAGATGAGTTGTTGATATGCTGGTTGTATTGTGAGTTGGAAATAAAAGTAAAGATGATGGTGAAAATAAGTGATATGATGAGATTGGAATGAAATGAAAGTAAATGGTGAATTATAATGTGATGATATGCAGGGTGAATGTGTTATTATGAGATTAAGCGTGGGGAAGGTTATGCGATTAAAATGAATGTTAGAAATAAAGAAGAGGAGTTATGCAATCATGAATGAAAGGTAAGGTGAGATATAATATGAGAATGAAAAGTTATAGTAAGCGGTATTATGAGTTGTGAATGGAGATTTAAGTAAAATACAGTATGATATGAGTGGTTCCACCTTGGAATTGTGTCAAGGAACTAATCCCGCTGTTTCTGTGAAAATGGTGGGAACTACCTGCCTTGGCATAATTCGCAGGGTGAGTGGGCATAATAGTGCCAGTGATTAATGGAAATGAAGAATTAAATGAGTGAAGATGAAAGTAAGTTAGTTATCAATCAGATTGAATAATAATTGAATGAAATAATGAGATGTGCTAATGGTGTGGTGAAATGCAAGTCCCTCGCATAGTGAAATGAAATGTGATATTTACGTGATCCGACATAAATGAGTGGGATATTCTGGAAATGAATGCATATGTTTAGGAGGCTATAAAAATAGATAATTGTGATGTTATTCAGTAAATTAAATATTTGTAATGAGATGTCATGATGATGTAGATGGTATGGTTGTTTGTATGTGTGCGATGTATGTAATGAGAGAAGGGTTGTGAAAATGATTATGAAAGAAAATATGCCGTATATAATACTAGTAAATGAAGTGCATGGTTTATAAGGATGAAGAAAAGATGTAGTAAGATCATGTGTATGTATATATAAAGAAATGCTCCTGTGGCAATAATTGTGGAAGGATCGATATTTGTGTCAGGAAATTCAAACGTAAAGGTAATGGATCGTATGTGACTTGTCTTATGCAAATATAAGATATATGTCATTAGTGTGATGTATATAGAGAATTGGGTGAAGTTATGGGTAAGTGAATAGTTGAATGCAGGATTGACAAAGTATTTGATATATCGTTATAGTGATGATGTTGTTGAACTCAGGATTCGGGTTGCCTTATCTTACTTGGTATTCATAAGTTTAAATTATTTTCTTTATACTATTTTAAATTGTTATTTGATTAATAATTATACTCACACCAGAAATGGCTAACCCCTTAGTGTTTGGGGGGTTAGGGGAGTTAGAGGACTACCCTAGATCCCCTATTGTTACAGGTTCCCATCAGTGCAGAGAGGAGGCGTAGTTTGCAGGGTGAGGATTTATTTTTTAAAAAAAGAGTTTTGTATTAATTAGTTAGAATGAGAGGTGATTTTATGTTTTAAATTGTATTATGGATGTATAAGTATGTAAATGATGATGGTGAGTATAGTATGGAGTAGTATGTGGTGGTTGTGATCCGTACCTACCTTGTTGTGGTGTACCGGGCTCTGTGGTTGGTTTTACAAAGCTTTTTCTAAAATTTTACCTTGTTTTCCAAAGAAATTTATCGTTTTTATTTGATAATTGATAATCTGTTATGAGTTTGGCCCCCAGAGCATTATATTATATTGCTTGTATGTTTCTGCTCATTTTGGCCTGGGGAGCCCATGAAAATATTATGTGGATTGTGAGCTACGGAATTTTGAGCAGAATTCCGTAAGCTTTTTGTGTTTCGGGGCAAAATTTACAGGGGAGACTCTGCCAAAATTTTCCCTGGAATATAACTTTCTTAGTTTATGATTAAAGTGATATAGAAATTGAAAGAATTGAGTTTGGAGTCAAAAAAAATTTTGGGGCGTTACAGAAATACAGCAAAAAAACACAAATATAGGGAACATGGGTTACAGACAGTCAGCCCAGACTGGCTACTTCTCAAGAGATACTCAACCCACACTGGTTAGTTCTCAAATTTCATTAATCATAAATGCCGGAATCTAAGGGTCTCACATAGCCTCTAGATTCCAACAACCATCTCGTTCTAAAGATTAATTAGGTTATATCTAATCTCAACATAAACATATTTATCATCATTTCTTCTTTATCACTTTTGAATTCATATTCATTAAACTTCTTTCATTCAATCTTTTGCCAACACATTCCACCTCTTATATTCACATTCTACATAAATTTCTCAATCAAATTTCTTATAAATAATACTATTTAATTAATCAATCAACTAATCAATTTCATGACACTAGGCGTCGCCTCGATCCTGATAATTCCAAAGATGAATCCCACACCGCCGATGAGCTGGGGACAACTCCCAATCACACCTTAATAATTCCGGGGAAACCATCTTACACAGCAGACCAACTGAGGCCCTCATACCCATGTTTGCCCATACTTCATCACATATCCCCTTAGTGTCTGTCCTTAAGTTTTTAGTTTTAGAGGAATCACCACAACCTAGAGCTAGCTTACCATACTGGACTTAAACCAAAGCGAGAGACAGTCAGTCCAAACTGGCTACTTCTCAAGAGATACTCAACCCACATTGGTTAGTTCTCAAGTTCCATTAATTATAAATACCGGTTTCTAAGGATCTCGGCTAGCCTCTAGATTCCAATAACCATCTCGTTCTAGAGATTAATTAGGTTATATCTAACCTCAATCTTTATCATCATTTATTCCCTATCACTTTTGAATTCTTATTCATTAAACTTCTTTCATTCAGTCTTTAGCCAACACATTCCATCTCTTATATTCACATTCTACATAAATTTCTCAATCAAATTTTTTATAATTAATACTCATTAATTAATCAATCAACTAGTCACTTTCATGATACTAAATCTACACAATCTTTTCTCATATTAGACTCTAATTTGTTAAATTTCTTTAATCAATTTCATCAATTTCTAATGCACAATTTCATTAACAATTTATTCCTAACTTTCCTTCATTCTCAACTTACATTTTGCTTTTTACAATCAATTTACAAAATCTTTAATTATATTTGCATCTTCTTTATTTTCAATTTGGACTCAACTTAATACATTGATGAAAATGTCTTTGGAACTCCAAAATATACACCAAAACAATGAGAAATATTTTTAGATGTTCTCATATTATTTTAAAATATTTATACAATTTTTTCTGGATTTTTAAAAGTCCCAAAACTCCAAAAATGCAAAGATACACATTTTGTGCATATGAGGGTTTGAACCCGAGACCCCCAACCCCAAACCCCAGCGCTTGCGCCACGTGGCAGCACCACAGTGCATGTGCATGCCCTAGCCACTAAGGCCAATGCCATAACTAATATAGTATGGGGTTATATTCATTAAGTATCAACTATCTTTAAAATCTCATTTTCTACCTTTCCAACTATTTTTGTTTTCCATTCTTTTCCCAAAATCAATATTATAAAAATAAAGTTCTAGACTCCAGAATTTCTCTTTTGCTGGTTTTAATTATATTTAAGAGTATTTATCCCACTTTATGTACAAATTTATCCTTTTGAAACATATAAACATAAAGATTTGATTTATTAGCAACTAACTCTTTTCTTCAAATTAATACTATTAGTTTGTATCAATACATATCAAAAAATCATTCTTACTGATTTCATTCACATTAATGGAGAATTAACTTCAATTTTCCAAATTACTCATTTCTTTCTCTTATAAGAATCATAACATAAAATACAATTAGTTAACTGTCCTACTAATTTTAATGCAACTTTCCTTTTGTACCACTATAACTATTTCTTTCGCAAAATGATTCTCTAATTATTCATTTTATTCATGCACATTTCATACACATATTCAACCAATTTGTAAGAGACACAAAATTTCATGCAATTTAATCATATTGAGTGTTTGTGCCTAACAACTCTACGCATACCTCTAATTAATTTTTCCCAATCATAATCTACAAATTAAATGATGTGACTTCACATTAATATACAATGAATTCTACAAATTTCTACCATTAGCAATCTTTATCACTACAACATGCATCAAGTTAACTAGTAGAACTTCATTAAACTAGCAAAATGATTCACAATATACCTAAACATGATTTCTACATCATCTAGAAAGTAAGAATAGAAACCCACCTCTTATGTTGCAAAATGTTGAAAAACTCCTAGAAAGAATGCTCCTAGCTCCACACAAATTACTCATCTTCTCCTCCTTGCACAAAACCACAACTCCAACTCCAAGGTTCAAGAAACCAGCCTTCCTCTTTCTCTCTTTCTTTTTTTTTTCCTCTTCTGTTTTGATTATTTTTAGTGCAAATGCTAATGAATAGTGTATTTATAGGACATTTGTGTGGTGGAGAATGATCCCAACTACTCACACAACCACCCACTCACACACACACTCCCCCACTTTCTCCTTCTTCTCTCCAAGGCCGGCCACTCATGTTGGGTGCACAACACGTGCACGTGCACCCCATGTGCACACTCTTTCTTATTCAATTAATATTTGTTACTTATTAGTTGTTACTATTTTATTACATGACATGTATGGGTGCACTTTTCTCTCTCTTTAATTGTGTATTTAATAAAGAATTTATTTACGGGCTTCCTTTTCTAATGGGCTCAAATGAATCTCTTAGGCCTATGGATCTTTTATTAGGGGAAAATGATAAAAGAGACAAAATAAATAAAGGAAAATTTTGTGCGTAACTTAGAAAGAATTTTTATAACCAAAAAATGAAATAAAATTGCACGTGCGTTTCATGTGCAAAAATGGAAAAAAAAAATATTTTATTCTAAAATTACTCCGGGATGTTACACTGGCAGTGGACTCCAGGACTATAGACTAGGGGTGGGCTCCGTACGGTACCAGACTTTTTGACATTGTACCATTACCATAGCAAACTAGTTCGGTTTGAAAATATGCAAACTGTTACCAATCAAAAAGTTCGGTATACCGAAACTTCGGTATACCAACTACTTCGGTTGGTACGGTTTGGTACTGGTGTTATACCAAATATGACCCAACAAATATCTTAGCAAATATTAGTACCAATAAAAATAACAAGTTAACAATATCACACAACTACCGAAACAAAAACAAAATAGACCACGAATCCATTTTCATTCCAAAAGCAAGCAAGGAACAGTAGCATAAGTATAAACTTCATAAAAGTCGCAAAAGGATAACATCAGTAGTCCTTGTTCGTCTGACAACACAATTTTCCAAAATAGTCATAAACTAGAAATAAAAAACCACGCGAGAAAAGCCACAAAATAACACCAATTTAGTCCATATAAGCACGGGTTTCGTAACAAAAAGTCATATCGAAACAATCAGTGCAAATTCGGTTATTTTGTACAGGCTTTCGGAATAGTTAGTTGCCTTCACTTGTAGACTTGATTATTTGATCATGGTAAGTTTTGTACAAATGTGAGCTTTTATTCGGTTTTTACAGTCCTTGTTTAGATGTTCTGGTCCATTCTAATGTAATTAATAGAGTTTGTAGGGACTTGTATTCTAACATATAGTAAATTTGATACTGTTAAAGAAAATGAGGATTGATTCACTTGCCTTGTCTTGTTAATAATTTCCACTGTATTATTGCTTATGACCCCCCCCCCCCCCTATTGCAGGATTCACAGTCTCTATTGGCGACACTTGCTTTCAAGTCTTAATATATTTACATGTTCTCAGTCATCCCTTCCAATCTGTTTCTGTAAACAATTTAGTACTATATCTGTAAATGATACATTTCTAATTCAATCCAGCTGCGGGGGCAATCAACAGCTTTTGACTTGGAACCTCGACAATGTTGTCATACATCCCCCAAATGCTAGCTTTCATTCATCAAATTCACCCACATCTGAATCCAACAACGAATATGCAGGATCTAGTTCATTACATAAGATACATGAAGAAACAAACTATAGGCCTCAATCAGATGATATATTAAATCACCACAATTCGGTACGGTACGGTAAAATACCGACTGAACCATATTCATACCGAAATCGAACCGGATTTTAGAACTCGGTACGGTTGTACCGTACCATACTTTTGGTAACCGAATTTTTCGGTACCGAATCGATTGGTTCAGTTGGAAAACCGGTCGGTTGGCTCATTTCGGTATGATCGGCCACCCCTACTATAGACCCAGTTTGACGGTGAACTCCGGGACTGTGGTTGCTTGCGATGGAGACGAACCTTAATTAAATTCGGGACTATGATTGATTTGACGGTGGACACCAGGATCATAAATAGTCGGGCAGATGGGAGGTCGTTCTCCAGTGTATATGCGTATACCAGGGCTAGAAGGGCACTTGCGGAATGTTCGCACGACGAGGATTTCCGTATAGCCTGACGGTGGACTCCAGAGCTGGAGTCCGTACTTGTGGAATGTACAAAACATGATTTTGTTACCGAGTAGTTTTTTATGGCGAGGGATTAAACTCTTTAATGAGGAGTACGATAAGGGCTTGCACTCAGATCTATGTAGAATGAGATGCAAAGAATCCGAACAAGTATGCATTAGTGTCATTGTAGTATAACATTTGCATTAGGCATTAAGTCATATCATACACTGACATATTTAGGATAGTTACTCTTTTACACTTTATTATGCATTCAAGTTTGTGGTTGCTAAAGTGAGAGAATCGTTATATTACGACATAGTGAGGATCGCTGTTTTATAACATTGCGTCGGTTGTGAGCAACTGACGTGCCCAAATTTTTCAGTGTAGGGCTTGGATTGGCAAAAAGACAAAAAGGAAGAATTGATGCTGAAGATTATTTTTATGATTTAAGTTGTTGATGTTGAAATTGTATATCTATTATGTCGTATTTAATTTCCGTTGCGTTGATGTAAAGAATTTGTTGTAAATGAAAAGTTTTAATTTTCTTGTAAAATTGTACGAAGTTAAAGTAAAAGATCCTATTGAACTACAGATTACATGTAAATGAATTCGGGGTGTTACAATAAGTATCAACAAAATGTTAATATACAAATAGAAAATTACATACTAAGATACCAATAATATACCAGTTCGATGATATGAATAATGATGTGCTATAAGGAAATGACTTTTTCCAACAATACTATCCTGTCACCATAGCACATAAATCCGTTATATTTACAACACCTTGTAGACAACAAGCAATAGCAATTAGAATAACCCAACCTTATGCTAGGAGTCTAGGACTGACCTGCCGCATATAAGAGTTTCTTCAATCCAATGTGGTGAATATCAATATTTACCAAACAAAACTAGAATACAACAAGTCCAAGAAATAACTACAAAAGAAATTTTACAAAAACAAATAGAAGATCTGTACGGAGAGGACCCCTTGGCAAAATGGGACTTAAATAAACCCACAACACATATAGAGTTAATAGATAAGAACAAAATAATAAAAATTAAACCTATAAGACATACTCCAACAGATCTAGAAGAGTTTAAAATACATATAAAAGAACTAATGGAAAATAATTAAATAAGGAAATTACAAAGTCCACATTCATCACCGGCATTCATAGTAAGAAAACATTCACAAGATAAAAGATGTAAATCTCGAATGGTAGTAAATTATAAGGAACTAAATAAAAATACTAAGAGATTTGGATATCCACTACCAGATATTCAAACACAACTTAACACAGTAATAATAAGAAAAATATATTCGAAATTCGATTGTAAATCATGATTTTACCAAGTAAAACTAACAGAAGTCTCAAAACAGTTAACATTTAGCACACTTCAAGGATTCTATGAATGGAATGTATTACCATTCGGATATAAAAATAGTCCAAAAATATTTCAAGAATATATGGACAAGATATCTGAAAAATACAATAATTTCATATTAGTATATGTAGATGATATTCTAATAGGATCCGAAAATGAAGAACAATATAAAAAGCATTTACTAAAATTCATAGAAATAGTAAAAAATGCAGGTATTATACTATCAAAAAAGAAAATGAAATTGTTCAAGACTGAGATAGAATTCTTAGGAACAAAATTATCACATAAAGGAATAGAACTACAACCACATATAACAGAAAAAATAAAGACATTTCCTAATGTCCTAAAAGAAAAAAAGAGAAGTACAATCTATAATTGGGCTACTAAATCAAACAAGATGATACATACAAAATTTATCAGCAAAAATAAATTAGTTACAATAAAAACAAAAAAAGTTTAAGAAATGGGAATGGACCCTAGAGGATAAAAAAAACTTAAAATATTAGAACAACAAACTTCAAAATTAAATAAGCTAAAATTACTTGTTAAAGAATGTTCATGGATAATAGAAACAGATGCATGAGAAAATAATTGGGATCAGTATTAAAATTCATTGAAATAGGTGAAGAAGAGGAAAGGTTAGCCAGATATACTAGTGGATCATTCACACAGACCCAACAAAATTACCACATAAATGAAGAAGAACTAATAGCAATCTTAAAAGCTATAAAAAAGTTTGAATATTCATAATACATACGAAATTCACAGTAAGTACAGACAATACACAAGCAAAGAATTAGATTAACAAAATAATAGACCCAACTATAGCAAATAAAAGATTGATAAGATGGCAAATGGAGTTAACACATTACGACTTCTCAATAGAAAATATAAAAGGAAAATATAACATCCTAGCAGATTTTTTATCAAGAAACTAACAATTTTATTTTTACAGGATGGAAAATATAGTTCAACATATTGAACATGATATAGTTTACCTAAAGGAGACTGTGGAGCATTTAACCAACTACAACTCCAAATATGTGGTCTTCAAAATATATTTTACCAACATATAAATGCACAGTATATTGGAAAAATGTGCGAAGGGAGTGAACATATTAACCCACAAAATACAAGTGAGATCACAAAAATAGCCACACATGAGGGAAACTCCACATCCATACAGTCTACTACCTACAAAAAGAGTTTACTTTCAGATCCTCCAAAATACTCCAAGAATGATTTATTTTTACAATATATTGAGAAATTATCCAAACCACTCAGGTCAACCAATTTATCAAAACTATTTCTCAACAACATATGAACAAAGCGATCATACTACCAGGAGCAAATCCAAAAAAAGTAAGAGTATTGTTCGAAAGATGACTTATCCACTGCATATACCCATCCCGAGAATATGAAGAACTTAGCCAGCTACCAAGAGAAGTATATAAATCTGCTAAGAGTTATTTTGGTCTTACAAAGGCCTCCAAAATATATGTCCGACTATTTTTCGCTATTCCAGAATTTCTTGAAGATGATAAAGAACTACCCGCTGAGCATGTTATAAAGATAGGGATGAATACACAAATCATGTTTGGAGCAACCAATATTATACCATATAAAAATGAAGAATTTGCAAAACTGATATTCGAAAGAAGAGCTATGGAATTTTGAACAATATATTGTGAACTAAATGACATACAAAATTTCGAACATATGGATCTATGGTAACCCTGACCCACAAAAATTAATGATTACAGCATAGCAAAGATTAAACAACCACAGTCAACGAAAGTTGTCTTTGACAACCGGTACTAAATTCTACATAAAGGAGTCATGAAAATGATAGAAGAGACAGTTGTCCGCTACTGTAGATTGGTGAGGATGGAACCACAGCATAAATGAGAACAATGCGGAAAAGAACAAGAGAAGCCTGACGAAGAGCTATTTCTGATGTAAAGTACATGAAGATGTTGGCCAAAAAAGAATCTTTAATGTAAGCAGTGACTTAATAGGCTCAATCATTCATCTATGATGTAAGAAGTGATGTAATGAGAACAACAATTGTAATTGATGTAAATTCATCCCTTCTTCTATAAAAGGGGAGGCTGGGTAAGGGAGAAGACGCAAGATCTATGAGTTCCGAAAAATTCCAGTTAAGCTTGAGTTTGTAAGAAAGTGGAAATCAATAAAGACTATATTTCTTGTTAATATCTTGCACAATATAAGGTATGAATAATTCGTCTCTTACCCTCAGGGAGAGTTTTGCAAGGCTCTACCTGAAGGATCTTACAAAAATACCCATTAAATTGTACACCTAGTAGCAGAAAACGAGCTAGGTTGTGGTTGTCTGATTGAAGTGCTATTAGTTGTTCCAGACGTATCTTTTGGATGAAGCTTTCTTGGAGAGCATAGTAGTCTTGAAATGGGAAGAACGTAAAATGAGCACTGAAATCGGGGTGCATACTAGAGGTATTTTATCCACTGGTAGTAACTGGTACAGAGCGGCTCAAAGAGGTTTAACTAGGTCGGAAGCATGTGAGCCGTTTTGTTTTGATTCTTAGGGTATCCTTAGAAATCTCTCTCAACTCCTGATTTTATAATTGTTGTTTTAAATCACAAAATTGCTAAAAATGACTAATGGATAATAATAGTTTCAGTCTTGCCTCAGAAATTTATGAATTAATGATTAATTATCGAGGAAGTGATAGAATACTAGTTTTTTATATTTATTATCCTCATAGAATAACAAACATGAATGATTTTTATGAATTCAAATTATTTTTCTTTAGCGCGCAACGAGTAATAATTATAACAATAAATCAAATAAATCCTGGAGAAACTAGTAATATAAATGTCCAAAAAATTGATGATCTAACTTTTTATGAAAGATGTTTTTTATTTTATGAAAATGATGAATTTCGTAGTTATCTTTGGAGTCCTACAACAGCATATAGACAATTTATAGAAGAAAATGAACATATGGAAGAACTCAGAGAACCCCCATATGATAGTAGTAGCGAAATATCTGAGACAAAATCAGAATCTATGAGAGATCGTGAACGTATGCTTGATTACTTTAATATTTTTGAGATAGACAATGCACATTATTTCGAAAAATATTATTTTACAGAAAACTACCATCTTTGAGGTTTTTTTATACTCTTTTTATTCTATTCATAGGTGTGTTCACGCATCGCAACCCAGTTAGTTTCAGAGCCTAGTTTCTAAGTTAACTCTCACTTAGTATTTTCAAAATATTTAGTACAATTTAAGTAGTTAAAAAATTGATTAGATAAGAGAAATAGAAAATATTACAAAAACAAATTTTAAATTTGCAGAAAGATCACATATTATATAGAAAAATCTATAGAATAGCAAGCCTAGAATATTAATTAAAAATTATTCCTTAGTTGTAAATATTTTAGTTACTGTCATATTTTTGCAAATATTTTCTGACGTGGTCCTACAAAAAAAAACAATTAACTCAACAACACCAATATCAAATCATATCCGAATTCATTCAAATTTAGATTTCTATTTTGATCAAATATGATTATTCAGTTAGCCAACAAATCAACAATTACATTACCATTCAAATCCATGCCAACAAAACATATAATAATTTAGGGTTTTTGACATGTATGTCCCTAACAAATATTTGAATATCACATATATCCCTCACAATTGTGTATTTTCATATTTACCCCTAACAATGTGTGTCCAACCTCTTAGATACCTCTCAAGTTAAAACTACATTAAAAACATAAAAATGTATAAAATATACAATTCTAATTAATAGATTTTATATAAAATGACTGAAATACCCTTCCTTCACTAGTCAAGCTTCTTCATCTTATTTTTTTATAAACTCAACTGACTATAAAACCAACTGAAACACATCAACAATTCTCAATTTTTATTCAGTTTTCTTAATAAATGGTCAAAATTATAGTATATCTTTGTAATTTCATCTACTTTATAATGTTTTCTAGCCAAATTCGCCAATAATCTTATAAATTTTAAATACACGTAGTTTGAAGCAACTTTTAGGGGTAAATAAGAAATGAGATCATATTGTTAGGGGCATATATGAAAATACACATTTTTGAAGGGTACGTATATATGATATTAGCATATTTGTTAGGGGTATACGCGTTAAAAACCCAATAATTTAATGACACAAATGTGGCAACACCCATATACGCTATGCACGTTTTTTTTATACGCAATTTTTAAAAACTATTTGCATAAAGATGAAAATTATCAAAGCATTTGTATTCGTGGACTCAACAACTAACTCCGCCATTCTCAGCGACAAGTTTAGTTGTTTCATGCTCGCCGTTGGGACACAACAAGTTTAATGTTAATTTTTTTTATAAACTCACCGTTCCCAACGACGAGTTCAGTTCAAAATTTTCAATGAAGATTCGCTTTTCCCAACGGCGAGAACATTTATACTAGACTCGATGTTGAAAACAACGAGTTTAATTCAAAATTTTCAATGAAGACTCACCGTTCCCAACGGCGAGTTCTGTTCAAAATTTTCAATGAAGATTCGCCGTTCCCAACGGCGAGGATATTTATACTAAACTCGTTGTTGGGAACAAAAAGTTTAGTTCAAAAATTTCAAAGAAGTCTCGTCATTCCTAACGGCGAGGACATTTATAATAGACTCGTTGTTGAGAACGGCCAGGATATATGAAATTTCACAGAGAGTCAAACATTGTGTTGGACTTAGTGAATTTTCGAAAAAAAACTCCATAGAATTTTTTAAAAACTAAACTCGTCGTTCACAGAGAGTTCACAAACACAAATACTTCGACAACTGTCTTATAAATACAAATATTTTTTAATAATGTCATATAAAAAAAATTTCGGCTATGTACCCACTGACTCTAAGCCCTAACATGAGATTTTTAAAAAATTTTATGTGAAAAATATTTAAAATATTATTAAACTTAAAGAAAATAATAAATTTGTCCATAGAAAATTTAATGTATTTTGGAAGCAACCTCGCATCTACTGATCTACTACTATTTAATGGGAGAGTTTTTCACAAACAAACATTTTTAAATATTTTGTTGTCACACAATAAACATCACTTTGTCATCAAACAAATTCGTGCATCGCACGTGCAACTCCAAATATATTTATCAACACGTACATCGCACGTACAGATCAAAGTTTTTTCTTCTTAATTTTATAAAAAAATACGTGTATCGCCCGTTTAGCTACAATTTTTTTAGAAATTAAGGCATTCATCGCACGTGCTAATTACTAAACAAACATGTGTATCGCACGTGCAACTCCAAATCTATTTATCAACACGTGCATCACACGTATAAATAAAAGTTTTTCATTCTTAATTTTTAAAAAATACATGTATCGCCCGTTCAGATCCAATTTCTTTAAAAGTTAAGACATCCATTGCACGTGCTAATTACTACGGACATATATATATCGCACGTTCAACTCCAACTCTTTACCAGAACGTACATCACACGTGAAAAATACTAGTGTCTAGAATGGAAGGATTTTCCTAAGCAAAAAACTGGAAGTAAAACCCCTCATCACCCTCACTCTTAATCCACCCATAGTTATATATAATAATAATCCGCCTAATAAAGAAAGAAGAAGAAGAAGAAGAAGCTGCTCTGGTTTTCAAGTCCAAGAAACCGACAATCTGCATCCAATCTCCACTGTCCGAGATCCGACGGCCAGATGATCTCGACCGTCCGATCTCTCCCCCTTTTCTTCCTCGCCGTCTCCCACCTCTTCGTCGTTTCCTTTGCCTCCGAATCCGATCACAAGGTAATGTTTCCTATCCCTAAAACCCTAATCTTCCAGATCCAATGCTTTGAATCGCTGAATCTCGAATCCAATTTCGAATCTGATCCAGTCGACTCTATCTTTCGTCAGATCCGAATCTAGATCTTGAGTTGCTCTTGTTTCTTTAATTAAAGTTGGAATCTTGGATTATCTTAATCACTGTAATTATGGCTAGATTTTGAATTGGTAACAGCTTGATTAGTTGTCTCTTTTTTTTTCTTTTTCAAGTATTGTTTATGATGAAATCTGGTTTGGTTTGTGGATCGGGGCGAAGGGTTTTTGAGATGAGGTTGAGTTGGGTTTAGCGGCTTACCATTGCGAGGAATCAGGTTTTGCATGCAGGAGTGTGGCACTGCAACAAGAACTTTATGGGGCGATGTGGGTAAGGGCATTTTGGGAACAGAGTTAAGTTAGTTAGGATGGTTGGAGTTTTGTAGAGTTATTGTTCAGAACTCGTTTTTCTTGTTTGCAATGTTTGGGGCACATTTGGAGTTGAGCGTAGAAGTCTAGATAATTGCAGTTATCTCATCTCCTTGCAAATCTAATTTATTTAGACTTTGAGAACTTTTGGTCTCTTTCTCTGAGGCCCTATTAGAGCATCCACTATCGTTTGCTATATTTCTAAAAAATGAAAATTTTAAGTTTTTCGCAGCCACTATTGTTCGCTAAAAACTTAGATTTTAGAAAAGTGGTGAATAGTGTGTTGCTAAATATAGTAGCAAATGATAGCAATCTCCATATATAGAAGACGGAAGATCTTATTCCGTCTGTCAATTTTTTCCCAATATTAAAAGAGGTTGGTCCGAAGAAGATCTTCCGTCTCTCATCTTTTATTGTTTTTTTTAAAAAAAAGTTTGAGGCCAAAATCTCACCTGATTAAAATTATTCACAATTTACTATTCAAAATTTACCATTCAAAAGATTGAGGCCATGCTCTCATCTTTTATTATTCAAAAAAATTTAAAATAGAGTATTTTTTTTAAAAAAAAAATTGTTCCAGAAGATCATCTTCCGGATCATCTTCCGGCTGAGGAAATTTTTTTTTAATAAAAAAATTCTTACCAGACGGAACAACATCTTCCTTCTGGACAAAAATGTTTTTTTTTTTGAATAAAATATTTGTGGTAGACGGTATATCATCTTCCGTCTGCCAATTTATTAAATAAATAAATAAATAAAAATTCATCCAAACGGAAGATGATCTTCCGTCCAACATATTTATAATATTAAAAAAAAACAAAAAAGTTGTGAGATGGAGGATGTTCTTCCAACTGAATATTTTATTAATTTTTTAAGCCAAATTTAGCTCAAAACGATAGCGGCGAAAATTTTTCATTGCTATTTCCAATTGCCAAATAACTATATTTTAGGAGCGACAATAGTGGATGCTCTTAGGGAACAAAATTAACAAAGTTGAGTTAGGATGACTTAACCAAGTAAAGTAAATTACAAAACTCTGGTTATCATAACTTTAACCTATTTGAGACTCATTTCAGATGACTGGAGTAATCTCACCCCAAAAGTTGAGACAACCGCAACTCCACTCTTAATCTGAATAGGCGAATACCTTTAAGTTGGAGGTAAAGTAGTATAGCTAAAGTTAACATACCGTGTACCTCCATAAGTAAAATAATTTTGATTATATTAAATTTGTTCCCATATTGAGCCTACTGGATGGGAAAGGTTGTCATTGTGAGAGTTTGGTTTGGGAATCTAAAGGAATCCAAGCGAAAGGACTTTATATTACTGCATAGGACGTAGTGATATTATAGATGAGAAATTAAATTTGTATATAAAACATGCCAAATTGATGGCATTCCCTGCAAGTTAACCAGCTCATGCAGTTTGGGTAAAATTTATATCCAAGTTACTTGTGACCTAAAATTTAACTTCAAGTTGATCTAGGTTGGTTCACAAACTATCATCCATTAGAGAAGCTTTATAATCTGTGATTCAAATTTCAAAGTGTGGTGTAATGATCTTGATCGATTGTGTTATATCACAAACACTTAATTCACCTTTTAGAGTTTGCAGTATCATCGATGGATGCAACAGTTTGGTGATGACAAGGTGAACATCAAGATCAAACATTATAAGATACGTATGGACTAAACTTTCGTGCGAATGCATATATATTAGTTAGAAGTAATGTTTGGAGATTTGGCCATATCCTGATATACCTTCATCTCCCTTAGGTTATAGGTGTTCCAATTATGAATTCCAGAGTTCCTCTTACAAACGATTAATAATTCTTTAGCATAAAAATACCATCCGCCAACCCACCCTTAGAGAAAATGAAAAAGAAGAGAAAGTAACAAAAAACGATAATTAATGCTATGTCATCCGCTAGCTTACACAGTTCCATTTTTGGATGTGGTGAAAGCCATTGAGCTTGTAACCTGCCAGAACAAGGATGACAAGATATCATTTTCTATGCAATGATGTGGAAACACAATTTTGCAGAGGATGGGATGTAGATGGTTCACTACAGCAAAGATATAGTTCATGAGGTTAAATCGTCACAACAAGAGGCGAGTGTAGTCCAGTTAGAACCTATGCTCATCAAAAACAGAAATTGGATCAAATCAATCCAGAGGGCTCTTGCTCCGGTTGCCTTGGTTGTTTGAATCACAAATTCAGTCAAGTGAAATGAAACAGAGAGAATTATTTCTGCAAATATACTGCTTCATTAATTTGCAGATTGTACAACTGAAGCACCCAGTATCTTGATATCTGATCGGATTTGTTCCCTATCAATGCTTTTGAAGCTTCACGAGGTTTGAGGGATCTAACAGTGGACCAGGAATAATTCTTCGTAGAAGTCGAGGCTGTCGAGCTTTACAGGTTTCGGAAACATAAAAGCTGAAGAGAGATTTGAGTCTGAGAGAATTCTCATACATTCAAAGAGGGAGAGAAGAACAAACAAGTACAAAGAAAAATCTTCTAGTATATGGAATCGTTAAAAATTGTGACATTCATGATTGCTGAGAGCATGGGACCCTATGAACCCTTTACCCACATCTACATTTTCTTACCCAACTTTGAGCGGACTGAAGGATGGGATCATTTGGTTCATGAATGAGAACAGGGGACGGAAACAACATAGGATGCAAATGCGTACACGGCAATTCCTTATGATAACATGCGGACAAATTATGTACACATGGCTACTTCAAACTTTTTATATTATTGCTATGTACACTCATATGGTACTCATATGGTGAACTGACACATTTATACTTCTGAAAGCCTTGTTCACAACTCACTAGTTTGACATCTTTTAATTTTTTTTTGCATTATGCAATTGGAAGTAAAAAGTAGAAACATATTCTAAAATGAATATAATGAAGTATTTGTAAATTGTGGATGATGTGTCCACAGAAAGGCTAAATTTTGAGATAGATTATAGAATTTAGGATGTCTGAGAAGTGTCAAACTTGTGTTCAAGAGATGACCATGAATAACTGTTATCCAAGGTAAGTACAAAGTCCATGATGGAAGTGTTTCATGCTACATCGATGCTATCTCATTTTTTCGAGTTTTGAAAATTTAAAACTCATCTTTGATCACAAAGCTCTTTCTAAAACTTGCGGGAGCTACTAGATAACGAGGTTAGCACGCTTACATGCCCTTATTGCTTCAAAACTAGTGTGTACCATCATTATTTGGAAGAAAATAATCACATCTCTAACTCTCTCTCGCTCTCATACTCTTTATGTTGAGCATACTTATAAACAGTTACTTCACCCTCATGTATGTTTGGAGGAGAAAAAAATCAGGGCTATAATTGCCTTTTATTTTGATTTTTACAATTTTTTTTAATTTTTTAAAACATCTGTCATGGTATGTATATGCAGTACCAAGTTGAAGACACTGTTACACTCTGGGTAAATAAGGTGGGACCATATAATAATCCTCAAGAGACATACAACTATTACAGCCTCCCGTTCTGCCAGCCATCTGAGAACCCTGCACATAAATGGGCTGGACTTGGGGAGGTTTTAGGCGGAAATGAGCTGATTGACAGCCAAATTGAGTTGAAATACCAAAGTATGTATCTTCCTTCTAATACCTCATCATCTTCTTTTTGTTTCTTTCTTAGTGCAGTTATTTATAATTGCCTGAATTAGACATTAACATATGGATAATAAGTTACATTGTTGTGAATAGACTGGTTTGGAAATTTCTTTGGAAAATATAATTTTTTTTTCCAGAAAATGTTGAAAAGGGTTCTATTTGTACGCTTGAACTTGATGCTGCGAAGGTGGAGCAGTTTAAGGATGCAATAGAGAGCTCATATTGGTTTGAGCTCTTCATAGGCAAGTATCATTTGTTTGGTTTCTTCTGTTAACGTTAAACACATGCACTTTGAGTATACTTATGTTTACCTTTTCTTGAATATTCAAAAATTATTCTTATGGCTAACATCTTCCTGTTGATATTTTTTCTTCGCCCTTTCTTGCTGGCTACATATATCCAGATGATTTGCCATTATGGGGTAAGTCATACACTATTTTCTATGCCATTTTCCCTTTCTAAGATTACTAGATGCCTCGTGTTAATTTAAAATTATTCAGGTTTTGTTGGAGAGACTGATAAAAACAATGAGAACAAGCACTACCTTTTCACACACAAGAATATTGTTATTAAGTACAACGGAGAACAGGTATTTGATTGTAAGCTACCCTTTATGAATGTTTGATTAATACTATTTCATAGCCACTAATTATATTTGTTTCCCATTGTGTACCCCTTTGCAGATCATTCATGTCAATCTCACTCAAGAAAGCCCTAAACTCTTGGAAGCTGGGAAGAAGTTGGACATGACTTATTCAGTTAAATGGATTGCAACAAATGTGACATTCGCCCGTCGTTTTGATGTTTACTTGGATTACCCTTTCTTTGAGCACCAGGTAATTCATTTTGATTAGGATGTCAAATCTGTGTCTAATTATAGTGGTGATGTTCAAGGTTTCTTTTTCTGTCATATCTTCTGCCACTGACGATTTATTGCAAGATTTGAAACTTGTTGACTTTTTGCATCTGTTATGAACTTTTTAATTTAGCTCGTTGTTACATGCTATTGTCGTTTTAGCAAGGATTAGCAATTAACTTTGAAATAACAATACTGTCTTTAACTTGTACAGATTCACTGGTTTTCCATCTTCAATTCATTCATGATGGTTATTTTCCTCACTGGTCTGGTATCTATGATATTGATGAGAACCCTCAGAAATGACTATGCGAAGTATGCTAGGGAGGATGATGATCTGGAGACCCTGGTGATTTCATATAACACTTAATAATTGTTTATGTATTTGCATTATGAACTTGTGTTAGTGATATGTATTGCTTTTCCAAACGGTTTTTGGTTTTTTGCGCACAAGGTCACTCAAAATTTTTGAAATGCAGATGACTTACTCATAATTTGCTATATGTATATCCATCGCAGATAAAATTTGCTATTTGCATATACACCCCTAACAAATTGGGGTTCATTTAAAAATAATCCTCCTTGGGTAATTTCAAATCAAACGAGATGAATATTCTCTCTTTTTTAGCAATCTTGTACTATTTTGTCCGATATACTTATTCCCCTGTCCCTTCTTTCTTTATCACCTGTAACAATAGTTCTCACTTCTATTATGAGTCTATGACACCCTCACTAGGTTTTCATAATAGAAGGATGGAAAACTAATCGTTCTGGGTGATAGTAGAAAGGACTAGGGGTCAAAATAATATAAGGGTGTTAAAAGAAAAGAGAGAGTTCCGTTGTTTTGATGGAAAATAACCAAGGGGGGTTATAACCCACTTTGCTAGTGGTGTATATGCAAATTCCTAACTTTGTTAGTGGTGTATATGCAAATAGTAATTTGTGAGTGAGTAATCTGCAATTTTGAAATTTTGAGTAATTTGTGCGCAAAAAACCCAAGTATTTTTCTTCTTCTTTTTCCCTGGTAATATTGCTGATCGAAATACATAACACGCAGTCAGCCAATATGTTATAATTTGCGCTTGTATTGCTGTTAGGAAAGAGATGTGAGTGAAGAATCTGGATGGAAGCTTGTCCATGGGGATGTTTTTAGGCCTCCTCGCAACTTAGTTCTTCTCTCAGCTGTTGTTGGTACTGGGGCCCAGCTGACGCTGCTTGTTCTCCTAGTCATTTTGTTGGCAATCATTGGGATGTTGTACATTGGGTATGTTATTGCCAGCTCATTTTGTACCCTTTTCTGTGTGCACGCTTTGTGACTCTTGTATGAGGAGTAAATTCTCAACAAATGCTTTAATTCCCCTTAATCTAGAGGTATATATACAAAAATAACAACAGCGAGTTTGCTCCATATATTTGGATTAATTACAGGAAAATCTTTGCCATTGCAATCCTTCCAAATAATTTGATTAATCAAAGAGGTATTGATACAACATTAACAACAGTGAATTTATTCCAATTATGTGGATTAACTACATGAAAACCTTTTTATCTATTCGGCATCTCAACCCCTCCACATTAATCATTGAACTGGGTTGCAATCATTTTGACAGCTCAACCTAAATTTTGGCTAAGCTCTTAGTGTAGAGTTATGCCCCACAGCCAATGCTTATTCATGGAAAACAGGAATAAGGCTCGGAGGACGATCCTGATTTACTTGTCATAGTTCACTTGTAGTTAACATGTACTTAAGCCTTTTGTTTTCCGAACATAGTCTGATTAAAGTGCACAATCTTGTGATGACATGACTACCCCATCTATTCTACTTCTTGTAATGGATTATCAATTTTCTGTTGTATTATACGTGTCATTCCACTTAAGCAGATCTAGTGTATAAAACATTATTTATATCAATAATTTTTACCATTGTGCCAGTTTATTATGAATGGTTTCCTTTTTCTATTTAACCCAGCAACTGGATCTTTTGTACTCATCTGTATAGCGTTCCCCATCACACCTTCTAAGATGTATCTTAATCTTAGCCTTCTCTATTTTGCTTACATCATGTTTCTTGCAGGCGAGGAGCCATTGTCACAACTTTCATAGTGTGCTATGCTCTTACTTCATTCATTTCAGGCTATGTCAGTGGTGGTCTCTACTCAAGGAATGGGGGTATGCTTTCCCACCAATTACTCAGGGTCTTGCGTATCTTCTAGTTGTTAAGAAGGCTTTAATTTGATTATGGTCTATGATACGGGATCTTTTTCCCCTTTGATGTGTTTGACTTGTCTTACATTTGCATGATACTTGTTGTTAGGTAAAAGCTGGATAAAGTCTATGATCCTCACAGCATCACTATTCCCGTTCCTTTGCTTTGGAATTGGTTTTGTACTAAACACTATTGCTATATTCTATGGGTCATTAGCTGCCATTCCTTTTGGGACTATGGTGGTTGTCTTCGTCATTTGGGCATTCATCTCATTTCCTCTGGCTCTTCTGGGCACGGTTGTCGGCAGGAACTGGAGTGGGGCTCCTAATAACCCTTGCCGTGTAAAAACCATTCCACGTCCTATCCCTGTGAAAAAATGGTACCTGACACCATCTGTTGTCTCACTTATGGGAGGGCTTCTTCCATTTGGTAGCATCTTCATTGAAATGTATTTTGTGTTCACATCCTTCTGGAATTACAAGGTAAACTGGAAACATCAAAATAGTTTTCTGGTCAAGTCAGTTAGATCCTTTTGTTACTTTGCTTTATGATTTTACTTTCACTATTTTCAGTCTGTTATCTATTATATATGTTGAAATTTTGTTTATCTTAGACTTTCACTACTTTGCTCCTAATGCCTCTCCTTTGTCCATGATTTTCCATTAGCCATTTACCCCTTAAGTTTATCTTAGACGCTTTAAACCCCTCTCATCCATAATATTTCAGGAAAGTTAAGAGAACTTTTTCTGGCTTTACACCTCATTAAAGGGTACTATTATATGTGAGACCTGTTTTCGTTGATATGTACTATTTTTCTTCAAACTGTGCCTTAGAAAAGTGAGTGCTCTATTACTGGTTATAATGTACTGCTTTTTCTTAACTCGTCAGCTTTACTGAAACACATTTTGTTTGATTGAGGGTATTTTTATTCAGTAAAATCTAGCTTAACTGTTGTATTAAGAGGTTTTTCAAAATAGTTTGGAAACATTCAAAATTAGTCATAGGGCTAATGGAAAATCATGGTCAAATGAGGGCTTAGAACAATTTGCCCATAACATATTCGTATTCTAGTATGTGGATTTTCTTTCTGATATGTGTGCAAGAATTGGTTTTTGAGCCAGTTTACTTTAAAAGTGATTCAATATTTACATCTAGTAGATACCTGATCAAGTATTATTACCTTGAATTGCTGGCAGGTGTACTATGTCTATGGTTTCATGTTATTGGTCTTCTTGATCCTCACCATTGTCACTGTATGTGTAACCATTGTGGGTACATACTTCTTGCTGAATGCTGAGAACTACCACTGGCAGTGGACTTCCTTCTTCTCTGCTGCCTCTACTGCTGCTTACGTGTATCTTTACTCCATTTACTACTATCATGTGAAGACCAAGATGTCGGGCTTTTTCCAAACTAGCTTCTACTTCGGCTACACGCTTATGTTCTGCCTGGGTTTAGGAATACTTTGCGGTGAGTAAATTCGTATTCTTTTTCCATGTTCTAATCTACTACTTAGGGGTGCTCATGGAGCAAAACAGATTGGTTTCTTAGTAAATTCCTATCCAAATTTTGAGAATTTGAAAACCTTTCTTCAGGTTTTGATTGATTTTTGTGCGGGTTGAGTGGGAAATCTTACAGTTATCTATTCTAATTCTCGAAAAATATGATTCTTTTGAAATTGGACACATTCTTTTATGTTATTCAATGAATATATGAAACAAATTGGTATAAGGATAATTAATTTCTTAATAAAGTGTATAAATATACTGACAAGGTCAGGCTATGGGGGTTCAGCTATTGGTTGGGTTTTGGGTCTTTTGGGTTCGGATCAGCCAGGTTACCGGAAATTTGATCAAGTCTGATTAAATTTAGGCAGAATTTAAACATCCAAAGAAGACCAATCCACTGCCTTCTTTGTAACATGTGCTCTAATTACTCTTTTCAATTAAACTCAGGTGCTGTTGGCTATCTGGGCTCGACGCTGTTTGTGAGGAGAATCTACAGAAACATCAAATGTGATTAGCCAAGGTTCAGTACAGGGGGTTTATGAAGCAATCACGTTGAGTGGATGAAGATTTGCTGACAGGATATTTTGATGCTCAGTGGCATGCATACCAAGGTTGTGCCGTCGGCTTTTGTCCATTTATCCCCCTTTCTAATGTCTGGCATTATAAGTTGTTGCATATTTTTTTAGCTAATGTAGGAAATAGCATCCCTATACCTTATCCCAAGCCTGGAAAGAATGTTATATTTGAAGCAGAGAAGGACAAATTGTACCCTGCATTTTAGTTTATTGTTAATGTGATTTTGAACCGTGAGGCAGGTTTATCACGACATTCTTGGTCTCCTCTCTGTCTCTCTCCCTCCCTCCTTTCGATTGTGTCTGAGGTGACCGATTATTTGGGACAGTTGGACAGTTTGTGAAATTTTCAATAATAGCTTGTTCTAGTTTTGAGTTAAGCTAACTTCAATTTTGTCATGGTATATCACAAATTTGATTGATTATGCTCGCATTATTTGCATAGTCCTTTAACTTGGGGCATTTTCGATGATAATTACTCTTGTGATTTTTTAAGCTTTGTTCACCAAATACATACTGTTGCTTGAAAAGATTGTCCGAATATACAAGATAAAGAAATGGTAGCTTATTATAAGGAACCATATAAGCTTTATCACTAGGCTCTGCTAAATGGTAGAAAACTATTCTATAAGTTTGGCATTTTTTTCAGATAATTACGGAACTTGCTTTATTATATATAACCCCTCAAACATTCATTTTTCTCCCAATTTGTTACAATTATCTAATTCACACTTTTGTATAAACCATTTTTTTCAATAAATAATCCTAAAGTTGGATAGTTATGTGCCAAAATCTCTAATCTCTAATCTCTAATATTATAATGGGAGGTCTTAGTGTCATTTGTCAATCTACCAACACCTGCATCAAACGTGCATAACTAATATGAAGGAGGTCTCAAGTTCGAGTCTTCATTATGTCAGTTTTTTTTTACTTTAATTTTTCTTTTATATTAACATGCATCACATGTGTAAATTACTATCCATCTATCTATCTGCAACTCCAAATCTATTTTTCAACACGTGAATCGCACGTATACATCAATGTTTTTCCTTTTCAATTTAAAAAAAATACTTGTATCGCCCGTTTAACTCCATTTTTTAATAATGACTTACGTGTATCGCACGTTTAACTCTAACTGTTTATCAAAATATGCATCGCACGTGAAAAATACTAGTGAAATTTAAAGGGGGGTTACACATTAAAACAATGGTTAACTGTTAAATGAAGAAAGTACAAGGCAGTTTTATACTCCACAATTTAGTCATTAGACTCTAGTGGTACTTGCAAATTTCAAATCTTCTAATTTGTGCATTAAAAGATACCCTCCCCATCATCTTTAATTTACATCAAGCTATAAAAAATTTAGTTGGCCTTGTTAATTAGGACAGTATATGCAGTTTGTGTATGCTCTATTGTTGTATACATCTTAGTTTGAAGTCGTATACTTTGCTGTTCATGAATTCTGGACTTTTTTTTTTTTTTTAATGTTTGGACATTATGCCTTAATCAATAAAAAAGAAAAGAAATTTGCAGTTTGTATAAACAATTGGCCCTTTATGCTTTTTTGTATGGTTCAGACAATGAGTCTTAAATGCATGCGTCTATAGGAGTCGAATTACTCTCAAAGGTATCTTTACTGCAATTGCTCAACATCATTTGTTCTAGGATAGACTTTCTTAATCATGTCTTTAATATTACAGTATATCATTAGTAAGAGTAACAAAATACTCAAAACAAATTTATTTGCATTATGACACTATAAAACTATTCTACACTGATATTTAACTCGCAAAGCTTCTCTCGTATACCCATAATAGTCTATTAAAAATAAAAGAGTAATGCTTCAGCCGCTACCAATTTCACTACCATTCTCTTCACTATCTTAGGTGGCATACTCCTATTAGAGAGTTTCCCAACCTACTCTATCTTTCCCTGCCTATTGGATGGAAAGAAATATGTTAGCGGATGTAGCATTACTCAAAATAAAATCATTTTTACATGGAAAGAAATATGATTACTAAAAAATTTGAAAAGAAATATATTTTATTTTCCTAACAGTCGGTTCTTGTATGTAGGAGCGTATCCAGGAACCTAAAATAGAATGGGCCGAAAGTTCAAAACATTTATAAAATTTTAAGGATAAATGGAGTACTACCTACAATGTATATTAATTTAAAACAAAATCACCAAAAGAAATTATTCATCATTTTTTTGTCAAATATATAAGCAAAATAAACATAATAACTAGAATTTCTAATTCAATAAACTAATGAATAGTCTATTAAAGCGGTACTTGGTCTTCTTTCATATCACAAAAGTCATATACTTCAAATAACAAGTGAAATTTAAGTTAGGTCACTTAGATAAGTGTGGATTCAGGTAAGGTTACTTTACAAGCGATCAATCTACTTCAAATCTTTCATCCATAGTTAGTTCAACAGATCATAATTTTTAATGATGTTGAACTTGGATTTTAGACCGTTGACGATTGTAGTGGATCGAGTAACTAATTTAAAGAGCAATTTATAGGGGATTTATATAGAATATCTATATTGAGGGAGCTATTTGAAAAAAAAAAACGGCGGGTCTGTTTGGTTTGTTGTTTTTTTCTTTTTTTTGTTTTCCAAAACCCCAAAATCCGTTTGGTTAGGTTGTTTTGTGAAAATAGTTTTCACAAAACTCTACTTCAACTATTTTCTGTTTTTTCACGTCCTCTCTCTAAATATATATATAATTATTATTATTATTATATATTTATAATATATTATTGTTACATATTTATTATTATTATTATTATTATTATTATTATTATTATATATATATATATATGTATAATAATAATAATAATAATAATAATAATAATAATAATTATTATTATTATTTCATATACACTATTGTATATATACTTATATAATATTCTATAATTATTATAATATATATTATTATTATTATATATTACTGTTGCCGCTAATTTCGGTGTGGGGGCAAACAGATAGTATTTGTGAGTTCTTGGAAAACCTGAATAGCAAACACCTAACCTGTTCCGCCGGAGTTTGACCGCTGACTCCCGCCGTTCACCTGCAAAGAAGTGCGAGACACCGGGGTTGATCCCGGCGACGCACCCTCTGATGCTCAAGTCAGTAACCAGAAATAATTATGAAAGAGCGTTTAACTAGCAAAAGATTGATTACCTCTTAATGGAGATGGGTGGGGGGTATTTATAGTCGCCGTTGGGATCAGATAAGGAATGTGATTCCTGTGATCTGATAAGGCGTAAAATCCTCGTAATCAGATTAGGAATGTAATCCCTTAATTCCCGGTGAGAGGATAGTCGCGAATCAGGCCCGTTGATTTGGTTTAATCAGAGATCCTAATTCTATCCTGTCAGACTGGGTTTGTATCGGGTCGGAACCTGTACCCAGCTGAGGTGGATCCGTTCGCGGGTTATTGGATCTGTGAGAAGGAGACCCAGTACCCGTTTCGGACCCATTTGTATGTGAAATTACCGTTTTACCCCTGAGCTTTGAGATTCGCGTCCGATGTGAACGGTCCCGATTTAATCCTATTTTTAGCCATATCACGAGCCCCCCACTCCTGAAGACTGAGTTTGATCAGCCTTTGAGGAGTAGTTTTACTGTTCTAATGGCGTACGAGATTTTATCGGTGTTCTTAAGGGAGTTTGGAATCTTGCTCGGGGTGTAACGGTGTTATTATGGGCTTGTAAAATGCCCAAAAATATTCTCAGAATTTTTTGGATTTTTGGTGATTTTTCCAGATTTTTCTGAATTTTTTCTCATTTTTTTGAATTTTTATTCATTTTCCGAATTAAATAATTAATTATCAAAAATATTAATTAATTATCCTAATTTAATAATTATTTTTTCAGAATTTAAAAATAATTTTTCTGAATTAATAATTATTTTTAGAATTTTTAATTAATTTTTATCGATTTTTAAATATTTTTTTCAGATTTTTTAAATAAAAAAACAATTAAATAAATAAATAAATAATTTAAATATTACCTGGACACGTGGCATGTTTCTAGCCGTCCATCATGATCAGATGAGCGCGCATCGTGAGGCAGATCACGATCTGGACACGTGGCGCGTTCCTGAGCGTCGATCGTGCCGCGACGCGAATTTTGAGACGATCGGACGGATCGTGTGGGTCGGCGAGTATTTTTCCCATATACGAGGGTCGGTCGCTTGGCACCTCGGCTCGGCACTTCGGCGCGGCGATTTGAATCTGCCGATCATGCAAGATGATGCCACGTGGCCTTCTCCCTTTTTTTTTTCTTTTTTCGCTTCATCACTGTTCTTTCTTTCTTTGTTTCTTTCTCCACCGTACTCGACTCGGCGTTGAAGAAGGCTCCGACGAAAGAGCTCGGCGATGGGGTCTGGAGCTCGAAGGTGGTCGTCGGAGGTGGGGCTTGGCACGGCGAGGGGTTCTAACTGCCACGGCGAAGAAGCTCATCGAAGGTGGTTCGTGCTCGGAGCTCGGCGACTCCGTGGAGAGGAGCTCGGCTCGGTTGCGACGACGGAGAGGAGTTTCAGCTGTGGAGGCGACGGTGTTCGTCGAGGAAGGAGCTCGGCACTGTAGGTCGGAGTGCGAGCTCGGGTTGATGGGTTCGGCGAGCTTGGTGATGGGTGCTCGACGTCGTCGGAGGAGGTGGCGAAGCTCGAAGCCCGGCCGAGGAGTTGGGTTCGGCCAGTGAACTCGGCACCGTGGAGCTTTGACAAGTGGGTTCGAGCTTGGAGAAGGAGCTCGACGTCGTGGCGAAGGTGGCGAAGCTCGAAGCTCGGCCGAGGAGTTGGGTTCGGCATGGAGAGGAGTTCGGAGCTTGGGTTCGGCCAGTGAGCTCGGTGCTTCAATGCTCGACGAAGAGAAGAGGCGAAGGGGAAGAGCTCGCGAGGGGAAGTTTGACGATGGGTTCGCTCGAGGGAGCTCGAAGACGATGGAGCTCGTTAATGGCGGTGGTGAGCTTGAGCACGACGAGGGGGTTGGAGCTCAGCAAGGGGAGCATGACGCCAACGGAGGCGCTTGTGGAGGAGATGTCGAGCTCGGTGAGGCTTCGAGTCGAAGGAGCTCGACGCTTTGGGCTCGGAAGGCAGCTCGACAGATCTAGGCGAGAAAGGAGGAGGTGCTGGCCATGGCGGAGCTCGTACGTGAAGAAGAGGAGTTTGGGTCTTCCCTTCTCTGTTGGTTTGGTCGCACAGTGGATAAGAGGAGACTTCGGCTTTGTTTGCTTTTTTTTTTTTGGCGTCAGAATGCTGAAGAAGAAGATGGGAAGGGGTTCGGGTCGGATCCCCTTAACGGGTCTGAACCCGGCCCCTTGTGCCCCACCCTTTTTTTTTTCTCTCTCTCTCTTCTTCCTTGTTGCTCGGCAAATGAATCTGGTTTGGCAGATCCGAGCACGGATTTTGAGGAGAATTTTTTTCCCATTTTGCTGTTCGGTAGGTCGGTAGCTCGGATTTGAGATCCGAGCTACGTGGCTCAATCTGGACGGTTGATCACGATCGTGGCGCGAATCACGAGACAAGAGGCACGAGTTTCGAGAAAACGTTATCGTGTCGTTTTGTGGAGACGTGGCGCGATCTGAGCTGTTCATCATGTTCTAGCACGCTTTTTGATGCGATCCGACGGTGAGATGGGGTCGGCCAAATTTTTCTCCATATGCGGGGGTCGGTACCTCGGCACCTCGGATCGGCAGCTCTTCTGAGAAGAAAGAGGAAGGGGAGGAGAGGCATTTGGGTTCTCTCCTCTGCCTTGTTCTTTCGCACAGTGGAGAAGAGGAGAAGAGGAAGGGGAGGAGAGGCATTTGGGTTCTCTCCTCTGCCTTGTTCTTTCGCATAGTGGAGAAGAGGAGAAGAGGAAGGGGAGGAGAGGCAATTGGGTTCTCTCCTCTGCCTTGTTCTTCCGCACAGTGGAGAAGAGGAGAAGAGGAAGGGGAGGAGAGGCAATTGGGTTCTCTCCTCTGCCTTGTTCTTCCGCACAGTGGAGAAGAGGAGAAGTGTTGGGGAAGAAGGAGAAGAATGAAGGAGCTAAGAAGGGTATGGGTCGGACTGTGGGTATCGGATCCGACCCCGACCGTTAGCCTATTTTTCTTTCTTCCTCTTCATCTGCTTGCTTTGTTCGGCGAATCCGAGCACGGATTTTGAGGCACATTTTTCGCCGTTCCGCAGGTTGGTAGATTGGCAGGCGGCTCAATCTGGACGGTTGATCACGATCGTGGCGCGAATCACAAGACAAGAGGCACGAGTTTCGAGAAAACGTTATCTTGTCGTTTTGTGGTGACGTGCCGCGATCTGATCCGTCCATCACGCTTGAGTGCGAATTTGGAGATGATCTAACGGTGAGATCAGGTCGGCAAAATTTTTCTCCATATACGAGGGTCGGTCCCTCGTCCGCTCGGCTCGGTGACTCAGTAGTTCACCCTCTGCCCGTAGTAGCTCGGAGAAGAGGAAGGGGAGGAGAGGCATTTGGGTTCTCTCCTCTGCCTTTTTCTTTCGCACAGTGGAGAAGCAGTGCTGGGAAGATCCTCGTAAGAGCCATGGGAAGACCCATTCTTTGAAGTGAGTGCAAGGAGCAACTCTAGGGGAGATTTGTGCTCCGATCTCGTCGAGAAGAGCTATTTGAGAGACAAGTTTGAGGAGGAACTCTAGGAGAGAGTTGTGCTCCGAATTTGTGGAGAAGAGCTCCGCTTTGGAGGTGAGTGGAGTGAAGAGCTCGGCTCTAGGAGAGCCATCTGGATGAGGAGTTTGAGGAGCAACTCTAGGAGAGAGTTTTAGCTCCGAACTCGTTGAGAAGAGATCCGCTTTGGAGGCGAGCGGAGCGAAGAGCTTGACTTGTAGAAGAGCCATCTGGAAGAGGAGTTTGAGGAGCAACTATAGGAGAGAGTTTTAGCTCCGAATTCGTTGGGAAGAGCTCCGCTTTGGAGGCGAGCGGAGTGGGGAGCTCGATTTGTAGAAGAGCCATCTGGAAGAGGAGTTTGAGGAGCAACTCTAGGAGAGAGTTTTAACTCCGAACTCGTTTGAGAAGAGCTCCGCTTAGGAGGCGAGCGGAGTGAAGAACTCGGCTCTGGGAGAGCCATCTGGAAGAGGAGTTTGAGGAGCAACTCTAGGAGAGAGTTTTAGCTCCGAATTCGTTGGGAAGAGCTCCGCTTTGGAGGCAAGCGGAGTGGGGAGCTCGATTTGTAGAAGAGCCATCTGGAAGAGGAGTTTTGAGGAGCAACTCTATGAGAGAGTTGTGCTCCGAACTCGTTTGAGAAGAGGTCCGCTTTGGAGGCGAGCGGAGCGAAGAGCTCGACTCTAGGAGAGAGCCATCTGGAAGACGAGTTTTGAGGAGCAACTCTAGGAGAGAGCTGTGCTCCGAACTCGTTTGAGAAGAGGTCCGCTTTGGAGGCGAGCGGAGCGAAGAGCTCGGTTCTAGGGTAGAGCCACTTGGAAGACGAGTTTGAGGAGCAACTCTAAAAGAGAGTTTTAGCTCCGAACTCGTGGAGAAGAGCTCCGCTTTGGGGGCGAGCGGAGTGAAGAGCTCGGCATTAGAACAGCTATTTGAGAGACAAGTTTGAGGAGGAACTCTAGGAGAGAGTTGTGCTCCGAACTCGTTTGAGAAGAGGTCCGCTTTGGGGGCGAGCGGAGCGAAGAGCTCGGTTCTAGAGAAGAGCTACTTGGAAGACGAGTTTGAGGAGCAACTCTAGGAGAGAGTTTTAGCTCCGAACTCGTGGAGAAGAGCTCCGCTTTGGGGGCGAGCGGAGTGAAGAGCTCGGCATTAGAAGAGCTATTTGAGAGACAAGTTTGAGGAGGAACTCTAGGAGAGAGTTGTGCTCCGAACTCGTTTGAGAAGAGGTCCGCTTTGGGGGCGAGCGGAGCGAAGAGCTCGGTTCTAGGGAAGAGCCACTTGGAAGACGAGTTTGAGGAGCAACTCTAGGAGAGAGTTTTAGCTCCAAACTCATGGAGAAGAGCTCCGCTTTGGAGGCGAGCGGAGTGAAGAGCTCGGCATTAGAAGAGCTATTTGAGAGACAAGTTTGAGGAGCAACTCTAGGAGAGAGTTTTATCTCCGAACTCGTTTGAGAAGAGGTTCGCCTTGGAGGTAAGTGGTGTGAAGAGCTCGGCTCTAGGAGAGAGCCATTTGGAAGACGAGTGTAAGGAGGAATTCTAGGAGAGAGTTGTGCTCCGAACTCTTTGAGAAGAGCTCCGCTTTGGAGGCGAGCGGAGTGAAGAGCTCGGCTCTGGGAGAGAGCCATTTGGAAGACGAGTTTGAGGAGCAAACTCTAGGAGAGAGTTTTAGCTCTGAACTCATTGAGAAGATGTCCGCCTTGGCGGTAAGCGGAGCGAAGAGCTCGGTTCTAGGGAAGAGCCACTTGGAAGACGAGTTTAAGGAGGAATTCTAGGAGAGAGTTGTGCTCCGAACTCTTTGAGAAGAGCTCCGCTTTGGAGGCAAGCGGAGTGAAGAGCTCGGCTCTGGGAGAGAGCCATTTGGAAGACGAGTTTGAGGAGCAAACTCTAGGAGAGAGTTTTAGCTCTGAACTCGTTTGAGAAGAGGTCCGCCTTGGAGGTAAGCGGAGTGAAGAGCTCGGCTCTAGGAGAGAGCCATTTGGAAGACGAGTGTAAGGAGGAATTCTAGGAGAGAGTTGTGCTCCGAACTCTCTGAGAAGAGCTCCGCTTTGGAGGCGAGCGGAGTAAAGAGCTCGGCTCTGGGAGAGAGCCATTTGGAAGACGAGTTTGAGGAGCAAACTCTAGGAGAGAGTTTTAGCTCTGAACTCATTGAGAAGATGTCTGCTTTGGAGGGAAGCGGAGTGGAGAGCTCGGCTCTGGAAGAGAGCCATTTGTGAGATGAGTTTGAGGAGCAATTCTTGGAGAGAGTTTTGAGCTCCAAACTCGTTGAGAAGAGGTCCGCTTCGGCGGCGAGCGGAGGGAAGAGCTCGGCTCTGGAAGAGAGCCATTTGTGAGATGAGTTTGAGGAGCAACTCTAGGGGAGAGCTGTAGCTCCGAACTCGTTGATAAGGGATCCGCTCCGGCGGCGAGCGGAGGGAAGAGCTCGGCTCTGGAAGAGAGCCATTTGTGAGATGAGTTTGAGGAGCAACTCTAGGGGAGAGCTGTAGCTCCGAACTCGTTGATAAGGGATCCGCTTTGGTAGTGAGCGGAGGGAAGAGCTCGGCTCTGGAAGAGAGCCATTTGTGAGATGAGTTTGAGGAGCAACACTAGGGGAGAGCTGTAGCTCCGAACTCGTCGATAAGAGGTCTGCTTCGGCGGTGAGCGGAGTGAAGAGCTCGGCTCTGGAAGAGAGCCATTTGGGACCGCTCACCCGGACGTTGTTGGCGGGAGGCTCCCTCTCGGGCCCGCTTCTCGTCCAGACGGTCGCGCAGGTCCTCTTCCTTCTGCCAATTTTGAGGATTGTGGGAGGCCATGGAATCCGTAGAGGCGTTGTGTATGGAGACGTGGTCTTGATGGAGTGGTTGCTTCATGCGGGAGCCCCCCGCACCGGCATTCTGTGGACCGGAAGGACCCTTGGGGGGTTGTTGATTCTGAGGGAGAGGCTGATCTTGTTGAAGAGGGTCCTCTACTTGAAGCGGGGGTTGTCCCTGCTGCGGAGCGGGTTGGACGGGGACTACCTCTTGCTGATCGGCGGGGTTGGGTCCACGGTTGGACCCTCTGGATCTTACTTTCCTAGGAGGCATGGCTGGAGAAGATCTGACCAACGGGAAGAGGAGGGGCTGCTATTCGTATGGTTCCCACAGACGGTGCCAATCTGTTGCCGCTAATTTCGGTGTGGGGGCAAATAGATAGTATTTGTGAGTTCTTGGAAAACCTGAATAGCAAACACCTAACCTGTTCCGCCGGAGTTTGACCGCTGACTCCCGCCATTCACCTACAAAGAAGTGCGAGACACCGGGGTTGATCCCGGCGACGCACCCTCCGACGCTCAAGTCAGTAACCAGAAATGATTATGAAAGAGCGTTTAACTAGCAAAAGATTGATTACCTCTTAATGGAGATGGGTGGGGGGTATTTATAGTCGCCGTTGGGATCAGATAAGGAATGTGATTCCTGTGATCTGATAAGGCGTAAAATCCTCGTAATCAGATTAGGAATGTAATCCCTTAATTCCCGGTGAGAGGATAGTCGCGAATCAGGCCCGTTGATTTGGTTTAATCAGAGACCCTAATTCTATCCTGTCGGACTGGGTTTGTATCGGGTAGGGACCCGTACCCAGCTGAGTTGGATCCGTTCGCGGGTTATTGGATCTGTGAGAAGGAGACCCAGTACCCGTTTCGGACCCATTTGTATGTGAAATTACTGTTTTACCACTGAGCTTTGAGATTCGCGTCCGATGTGAACGGTCCCGATTTAATCCTATTTTTAGCCATATCAATTACTATTATATATTATTATATAATTTATTATTATTATAATAAATTATTCAATATATTATTATAATAGATTATTATAATATATTATTATAATATATTATTATTACATATATATTATTATAATTATTATATGTTATTATATGTTATTATATATATGTATATAATTAAATGTGTTTATTATAATAAATTATTTTATACTATTATATAATATACAATTATTATAATATATTATTATTTCATATATACTATTTCATATATACTATTATTATTATTATATTATTATTATATATATTATTATTATTATATATATTATTATTATATATTATTATTTTATTTATACTATTTTATATATACTATTATTATATTATATTATTATTATATATATTATTATTTTATATATACTATTTTATATATACTATTATTATATTACATTATTATTATATATATATTATTATATATATTATTATTATATATATTAATATTATTATAAATTATTATATAATACACTATTATTATAACATATATATATATATATATATATATATATATATATATATATATATATATATATATATATATATATATATATATATATATATATATATATATATATATATATATATATATATATATATATATATATATATATATATATATATATATATATATATTATTATTATTATTATTATATATATTATATTTTTTATTTTTAATTTATATATATATATATATATATATATATATATATATATATATATATATATATATATATATATATATATATATATATATATATATATATATATAAACTAAAAATAAAAATAAAAATATAATATATATAATAATAATATATATATATATAATAATTATTATTATAATTATAATTATAAATAATAATATTTATGCAACATTATATATATATATATATATAATGTTGCATAAATATTATTATTTTTAATTATAATTATAATAATAATTATTATATATATATATATTATTATTATATATATTATATTTTTATTTTTATTTTTAGTTTATATATATATATATTATTATTATATATATTATATTTTTATTTTTATTTTTAGTTTATATATATATATATATTATTATTATTATTATTATTATTATTATTATTATTATTATTATTATTATTTCATATATACTATTTTATATATACTGTTATAATAATCTATTATTATTATAATATATATTATTATTATTATATATTACTATTATTTATTATTATTATATAATTTATTATTATTGTAATAAATTGTTTAATATATAATTATAATAGATTATTATTACATATATATTATTATAATTATTATATGTTATTATATATATGTATCTTATTATCTTTGTTTATCATAATAAATTATTTTATATTATTATATAATATGCAATTATTATAATATATTATTATTTTATATATACAATTTTATATATACTATTATTATATTATATTATTATTATATATAATTTTATTTTATATATACTATTTTATATATGCTATTTTATATATACTATTATTATATTGTATTATTATTATATATAATATTATTATATGATAATATTATTATATATATATTATATTTTATTATTATTTTATATATACTATTTTATATATATTATTATTTCATATATACTATTTTATATATACTATTATAATAATCTATTATTATTATTATAATATATATTATTATTATTATATATTACTATTATATATTATTATATATAATATTATATAATTTATTATTATTGTAATAAATTGTTTAATATATAATTTGAATATATTATTATTAAATATATATTATTATAATTATTATATATTATTATATATATGTATATTATTAAATATGTTTATTATAATAAAATATTTTATATTATTATATATCAATATGGATGTATATGTATACAACATGTATGTATCAGAGTATATATACTGTACAACCAAACCTATACATACATTATACTTTCATTTTCAAAAAACTGTTTTCATAAAAAATTATTACCAAACAGCTTTTACATTCTCATTTTCATAAAACTGTTTTCAGAAAATTCTTTTCAAAACAACAAACCAAATGCAACCCCAGTTTTCTATGCCTAGTTCAATGGCTAAGTCCACGTATCTATCCCATGAGTCCATGAGTGACAGCCACCAATTTCTCAGATTGTTTTCTAGTAAAGCCCTTCACAACATTCAATTTGCATATGAACCCCAAAAACGGAAACGAGCAACTGAATATATATAATAGGCTAGGGCTGGTATACCGTACCGTACCATATTATCATTACTCTACCGTCTATCGTACCGGAATACTTGGTACACAAATTTCTCTACCATTACCGTGCCAAGATTTTGGTACCACCGAGTTCGGTACTACCGGAATATTGGTACGGTATTGGTAATACCATGAAACTACCGGACATCAATTAGCTTAAAAAAATAACATTCATATAAATGGCAAATGAAGGATAAATAAGCTCAACATAAATATATATATGAAGAAGTTCCAACATAAATAATTATATATATATATATATATATGTATATATGAAGAAGTTCCTTAATCCACCCTGGCCAAACAGCAAATCAGGGTTGTAGACTTTATTGTTGTACAATTTCAGAGATGTATAAGTTTCAGTATAATGTATCTTTATTGTATGAAAATTAGTTTCGACATTCTACAATATGATTGATTTAATATGCTATTCTATTAGATTCAACATTATGCAATATGCTTAATTAGATATAATTGGATAGCTTCAACATACAGAGAAAGAATGACAATAATTCCTGAAGTTAAGAAGATTCATATATAAAGAATGACAACAATATTGTTATTTTCCGTTCATAACATTCATGATATTTGATGGTTCTTTCATTTCTGTGTATTGTTCTACTCCTTTTTTTTTAAGTATGTATCTCATTTAGAAGATTCATATATAAATCAATTTCAGGATTATGATACACATATAATACATAAATAAGATTTCACCTATATTAACTCCTAAAAAAATACAAAAATTAATTTGATAAATCAAATCAGAAGATCTTTCACATTCTAAATTCCTAATTTACTTGTGAATAATAATACCCAAGATCTCAAGAAAACCCAACAAGAACAAGAAGAAGATGGATCTTATATTAATACACCAACTAAACTCTAATGTTTCCTAATTAGTCGAAAAAATCCTCCAAAAATACCGTACCGATGGGGCTGAAGAAGGTAGGCGGTGTCGTGACAGCGTGGTGCTTCGGCGGCGTAGTGCGTAGGTCAATCAGTGCGTGTGCCCTAGATTCAGAAAAAGAAAAAAAGGAAGAAGGAAAAATAGAAGAATAGTTGAAGTACTAGTATAACTGGGGTGAAAAATTGAAAAAGAAAATAAGAAAAATGGGCCTGGAGCTAGGTCTGAGCCTGGGTTTTTAAATATAAAAATTAAATTAAATATATATTAATTACTTGGTATGGTACGGTATACCATGGTATCAGTATTGGGTACCAGTACCATACCATATAATTTTGGTATGGTACAATACCGAGATTTCGGTATGGTATTACCAAGATTTCGGTAATATATGGTATGGTAATGGTATGGTACGGTATGGTACGGTAATATGGTATTTTTTTACACTCCTATAATAGGCATGCAATTTATAAAAATCGGGTGGGGCTCAGGCCCAGTCCAGCGCACACATAGCTAGAGCTAACTTTACTAACTGACCCACTTTCAACAAATATTTAGCCAAACGAACCCGCTTCTAAAAAACATTTAGCCAAACAGCCCACTTTTACAAAATATTATAACTAACTAACCCTATTAATATAATAACCGAAAAATAAAATTTTCTATATAACCCTACTTTAGAAATTATAAACTATAATATATCTTATCCTTATAAAAGCTGGAAAATTCACAGAAAATAAAGAAACTAAAATTAAAAAATCTTTCAAAATTTAAGATTAGATACATTGATTAACAGAAAGGAAGCATATTGCTAGTAATGAAATATTAGAATACTTGTTACTAACAAGAAAAGTAACTAATAAACTACCTAAAGAAATACAAAAAGAGATAGCATACAGAGTATTAGATTACAGAAACGAAGAAGCAAGTTGGTATTACCAACAACTACTAGCATACAAAATAACAGGCTAATTATGGCCAATGAAGCAGTTGCATTAAATCCTAACATAACCCCAAAAATTTATATGATAAACATACAAGAGTTGGAAGACGATTACAATGGTCCTGAAATTGTAGGAGATATAAGAAAAGATTTAAAAATTATAAATAAAAATATAAAAAAATTAGGTAGATATATAACTGACTACCCAGAAGAAGAATTATGCATAATGGAAGAAGCTACAAGGAGTTAGAAGCAATAACAAAACTTAATATAAATATTTTGGAAATAGAAGATTTAATGGTAGATCATAACCCAGTAGAAATAGAAGAAGCCTTGAAAAACCTAGACATAACAAATGAAGAAGTAAAAATGGACCAAGATAAGATTTTAGCAAAATCTTCAGAAATTCCAAATGTCATGTATGAAATCTTAAGACTACCACCTAACAAAAAACCTTACCAATTACCATAGAAATGGCAAAACACAAAAAGAAAAATATAGCTAGAAAGAGACAGAAAAGAAAACCCCAAAATATGAACCTACAGAACACTACGAAAAAGGAATAGCAGGAAATGGAGAATGACTAGATCTAGATTGCGTAAAAGACGTAGATAGGACGATTGAAGAATGGATAAAGTCCTCACTGATAGTAGGATTTAGGCAAAATCTTACAGGAAACACATTTGAGAAATTTATAGAAGTCAACTTTATAGGTGTAGTAGCAAAAAGGTGGAATAGATTAAAGGAAGAAGAAAGAAATACTATAAAAAAATCAAGACCAACTGATGATAGAGGAACTGAAGAAACCTCAACACAACGAACCTTAGGTCTAAAAGAAATAATTACAAATTACGAGATAGCAATAAGAACAGAATTCAGTGTATACGATAAAGGAGAAAAACACACTATATACAAAAAGAATCAAGCAAGATGGAGACTAAGCAACTTAGAAATATGCGACATGTGTTATTTTGACAACTACGCTTGTGAATTTCGAGAATATTTTCAAGATAGTTATTACACAAAAGAAGAAAGGAGTCCAATCCTGGATTCATTCTTTCTAAAACTACCTGATCCATGGAGTATAAACATATATAGTGCATACATAGGTGAGAAAGTAAAACCAGAAGTAGACACTTTAGGGTATAGAACGCAATTCATAAAAGATTATAGGGACAAAGTATGCCAAGATACTAGAACAACAATGAAATATTATAGAACATATAAACATATTATAGAACATATAAACAAGAATTTGTTTTGATTATTGTTGTTCAATAGGACTAATGGATAATAATAGTTTGAGTATTGCCTCAGAAACTTTTGAATTAATGATTAATTATCAAGAAAGTGATAGAATGCTAATTTTTTATGTTTATTATCCTCATAGAGTAACAAGCATGAATGATTATTATGAATTCAAATTATTCTTCTTTAGTGTTCAACGAGTAATAATTATAATAATAAATCAAATAAATCCTGGAGAAACTAGTAATATAAATGTCGAAATAATTGATGATTTAACTTTTTATGAAAGATCTTTATTATTCTATGAGAATGGTGTATTTAGTAGTTATATCTGGAGCCCTACAACAGCATATAGACAATTTCTAGAAGAAAATGAACAAATTGGAGAAGGAAATAGACAAGAAAATAAACAAATTGGAGAAGGAAATAGACATATAGAAGAACTCGAAGAACCTCTATATGATAGTAATAGTGAAATATCTGAGACAGAATTAGAATATATGGGAGATCTTGAAGAGACATTGGATTACTTTTTTTTAGATAGACAATATACATTATTTCGAAGAATATTATTTTACAGAAAATTATCATCTTAAAAAATTTTTGATCCTTTAAAGTTTTAAAATTTTTTGATACTCCCTTTAATTCTATTTTGCAAGAGAGATTTCACGCTTCGCACACAAGTTGGTATCAGAGCCAGTACAGAGTAAGTAATTTTTTCTCAATTTCTGTAATTTTCTTTAAATTAATCACTAATTTATAAGTATAAGCTATAGAATAGAAAACAAAATTTTAATAATAAAAGTAGAAATTATCAAACCCATAAACTTATAGAATTTAAAGAAAGATCACACATCCTGTAGAAATTATTATAGGAAGAATATTATAGAAATCTAAATAGTAACTAGGTCATTTAGCTAAGTAGTTTTCAAACTAGGTCATATTGCCAAATATTCTAAAAAAGTAGGTCATCTCACTAATTAGCTCCACATAGCTACCCCGCCCTGTATCCATGAGTTCTAAAACATTGTATAACAGTTCGAGCACCCACTTGCGCCAATCACTTATTATGGGATGAAAAACTCTGTGCATATGTAGCCAGGGTAGGTGTCTGTCTACGATATTGATCTAAAAAAGAAAAGAAAACCCACTAACAGTATGATTTATCCTATTAATTTCCATGTTTCCCTATATAACACTAAGATGCAATGTCGTTTAAGTTAATGTTGGATGTTTTGTTTTTTTATCTACACCTTTTCGTGCTCCTCTCATGCCTAATGTTTGCTTTTACAGAGTTAGCTTCCATTGTTGCAGAAGGTGGTGCTATGGCTTGGTTCTCTTCTTTAATTTGGTCTGCTCTCTTTGCAAGTTATGTTTTGGGGTGTTGTTGGTTCTTCTGGGAGCCTTGGCTGTGTTTTTTGGCCTCTCGGGCTTGTGATCTTAGCTCTTTTCTGTATCATTTATTTCTGTTTACCTTTATTTCTACTACTTTTAGTTATGATTATGGGGCTATTTTCTTTTCTCTTCCTGTACTCGGTTACCTTACCTTCCTCTCAGCTATTGTCTTTTCTCTTTTTTATCTCTATTATGGTGATTATCTCGTATGTGTTCATTTTGAGTGTATGGTGTGATTTTTGTCCATGTTCTGGATTTGTGATTGCTTGTTGGGTGGAGTTATGTTTTTTCACTGTTGCTTTTGCTTTTATGTTGCCTCTGTATTTGCTGAGCTGTTTCTTTGGAATGTTCGCTTCATTTTGCCATCAACTAATTCTTTTTGATGACCCTTTTTGCGTTGGCTAACCTTTCTGGTCCAGCCTTTTGTTACAGTGGCGACGCTGTTTAGCTTCTGTCTTTATCTTATTGGTTTTCTTGTTATGCAGATGCTGCTCTGTTTGGTTTCATTTCAGGTTCGCGCAGGTCCGCTACCTTTTCGGTAGCTTCGGCTGCTATTACAGCTGACTTTTTTCTAGGGGTATCCGCTGTGCTTCGCTGACTTGCTGGTTTTGGTGGCTGATAACTATTTTTTGGCAGCATTCTTTGTTACCATTCATTTTCTCTATTCTTCTGTTGTTGTATATAGTCTTTCGTTGTTTTACTTCTTGTAAACATCACTTTTGTATGCTACTCTTTAAGATTATTTATATATATTTTGTGGCGTTGGAGTCTTTAGACACTATCCGTTTGTCCCAAAATAAAAAATAAAAAAAATTGTATCCCCTCTCTTCAGTTTATCCCTCAAAACCCATTCACCTCCCCTCTTTTATTATTATTATTATTATTATTATTATTATTATTATTATTTTGATAACACGGATAAAATCTTACGATTCCAGCCTAATAAATAAATAAATCATAGAGAGTTACAAATTACAATTTTACCAACGGTAAAAACCAACTGCAAACAACAACAACTACAAATACACGAAATGCAATTGAGAGAATTTCTAAAGAAAACAACGAAACAAAACGAGACCCGAAAGAAAGCTGCAAACGAGGAGAGGGTTGAATGGGAAGCAAGCGACCAGTACCAAAAACCCCAGAGCCAGAGCGAGCAGCAGGTCCTTCTGACTCCGAGCGCAGTGAGAAACCGCAAGCCCTGAGCCCCAGGGAGTGCTGCACGAACACCAACCACATAACCTAAAGGCCCTGCAGCTAAAAAAGACATGCTCAAGAGAGGAGCACTGCCAGAGGAAGGCCGCCAGCCCCGGAGCCAACCTCACAGCAAGAGAAAGCAGGACCAAGGCAGGCCCAGAAAATAGAGAGAGAAAAAAACACAACATAACAGGTGCTGATGGTATGAAGCTTCGAAAAATGAAGGCTCAATACCGGTCTCAGTGATGCATGATCGGAGAAGCAACCAACCACCAAACCAAAAATACGCTAAGCGTTAGCCACGGCAACACAACAAAGAGGAAGTGAACCACAGTCAACCAGAACGATACAGAGAGGGGAAGAGCGAAACGTAGAAGATAAGAGGGCACTGCCTCTAACAAAGCCTAAGGAAACAGAGCACCCAAAACACAGCAAGCCAGAAAAAACTCAAAGCAAAGAAACCGCTGAAAGCTTCCTCTTACACCACCGTAAAGGAGGAGAATACACTATACATTCAAAGCAAAACATCACAGCTCAAGCCCCCACCTCAGAACCTGAGAGCCGAACACACAGCAAGCTAGCAATTAAGCACAAATAACGAGACCCTAGGTAACAGCCTCACAACCGAAACAACAAGAAACACAGCCAGATGAGAATACCAATACAACAAAAGAAAGAGGCAAATAAGCCATACAATACGACTAGTGGCTACAAAAGAACAGGGTAAGCCAAAAGATGGCTAGCAGAACATACCCAAAGACCTCCGACCTTACATCACCGTAAAGAAGGAGTACAAGCTATACATCAACACCAAAAAATCACAGCCAAAAAACCCCACATCAGAACGAGTGGGCCGGGGGAACACAGACCAAACCTGATGGTCCAGAACAAAAACCCCAAAAAGCTAGCTAAAAAGAGGGCAAGCAACCACCACAACAGCATCAGGTCTGCACAAAAGGCAAGAAAACACAGATTAGAAGAAGAAAGGAAACAAGGAATAAGTTCTAAGATGAACGAAAAACACTAATCGCATAATCCACGCGAGAAAGTTGCAGACCTTCCACTTTATCCTCCTTTAAAGTGGATGGCCAGAACTTAACAAAAAATAAAAACTCCTTAATGATTCTATCAAGCGACGAAACCAATTGGTTAAAAATACGATTATTACATTTAGACCAGATAACCCAAATAATGGCCATCATAGAGAGGTTTCAGGATTGACGAATTTCTTTTCTGAGCGAATGATTCATCAAACAGGTAAGAATATCGCAGGGATATGTGATGCCTACCACGCAATAGCATAAATCTTCCATAACGGTTGGATAAAGCTACATTTCAGAAATAGATGGTCAGCATATTCATGATCTGAGGAACACAAAGCACAGAGTTGCCCTATGGCCAGGTTCCTCTTGTTAAGGACATCAACGGTAAGAAGTTTGTTGTTCAGCGCTAACCAGATTAAAATTTTAGCTTTGTGGGGCACGCAATTTGACCACAGGAACTTAGCACTCAGGGAGTAGATACCCCCGAAATTGAGAAAGTTATAGAAGGATTTAATAGAGTAATTACCTGAACTGGTCCATCTCCATTTGAAATCGTCAATGGAATGCCAGGGATAAAGGTTGATGCAACTGAAAAGGTCTTGAAGGCAGACCAGTAGAGGCGGCGGTAAGACACACGAGAAAGGAATCGACCAGAATTTTTGGTTATTGATAACCAGAACATAGTCCTCCACCGTAGACGCTAAATGGTATAACACAGGGAAAGCGTTAGCAAGCTTGAGGTTATCGAACCAAAGGTCTTTCCAGAATTTAGTCTTGGCTCCCACCGCGCACACGTGTGCTAAACCGCATCGGAATGGCTCAACCACTTTCCAGACTCCCTTCCAGAAAGAAGAGGCCCTGCGAGAAGAGAGGGTCGGAAACTCCCACATCTTGCAACGGGAGAAGCATCTGAGAGAGATAAGGCGAACCCAAGGAAGTTGATCATTTTAAAGAAATCTCTATAACCATTTCCCCAGAAGAGCTAAGTTTTGGTGTCTGAGGTTGAGAACCCCGAGACCGCCCATAGCTTTTGAGGTATAGATCAACTTCCAATTGCATAGATGAGAACCCGTTTTATAAGACCCTCCCCCCGACCAGAAGAAATACCTTCTGAGTTGATCGATCCTCTTAATCACCCAGGAAGGGAGATAGAAGAAGGACATCATATATAAAGGGCTGGCAGAGACAACGGAGTTAATAAGGATGAGTCTACCACATATAGAAAGAAATTTACCCGACCAGCCGTGAAGTCTAGATTCAACTCTTTCGATCATCGGCAACCAATCCGATTTATGAAGCTTACCCCATCGCAATGGGATACCAAGATACTGGATCGGAAAAGAAGTCGGTGCACAGTTAAAGAATTGTGCAATTTCCGCTTGACGGTTCAAAGACCTTCCAAGCCAAAGCACCGAGGACTTTAAAAGTGAATGGCTAATCCAGACGCACATTCAAAGACATAGAGAAGCAACTTAAGATTCCATAAGGAGCACCTATTGGGTTTAGCAAAGATAATGGTATCATCAACGTATTGAAGGTTCAACATGCCAAGATAATAAGGAGAGTCTCCCAGGCCTTCAATCGCCCTGGCGTCCCAGGCGTTATGGAGTAACTTGCCAAACACATCAGCCACAAGCGAAAAGAGGAGAGAGAAAATTGGGTCTCCTTGGCGGAGACCCCGCTTGCACTTGAACTTGTGGCCTTCCATCCCAATAACATAATGGACGAAGTACCGGCGAAGAGATTGGATTTAATCCAAGCGATCCATTTCGGACCAAACCCACGCTGCAAAAGGATTTCAAAGAGGAAATCCCAGCTAACGTTATCATACGCTTTTTGAAAGTCTAATTTCAAGAGAATCCCCTCCTTATTTGACCTATGACAGTCGGAAATGATTTCTTGGGCCGAAGCCACACTATCCAGGATGAACCTATCTTTAATGAAGCCACATTGGGCAGGATCGATTAAGAGAGAGATCACCTTACTGAGGCGAGACGAAAGAACTTTCATAATGATCTTGAAGGAAGTATTGAGAAGGCTAATGGGTCTAAAGTTGGAAACCGAATTTGCTCGCAGGAATTTAGGGATTAGAATGATATGCGCATAATTGATCCTATCAAAAGAGAAATTTCCTAGGAATAAATTAGAGAACATTTGGAGCAGGTCGTCCTTGAGATAGTCCCAAAAGCGTTAAAAAAAGAAAACTGGAAACCCATCTGGGCCCGGGGCAGAATCACTTTTTAAAGCGAACACAGCGGTCTTAATCTCTTCAAGAGAAAAAGGCACTTCCAGGCTAGAAAGGTCAGACGTATGATGACCATACAAAAGATTCCAGTCCAGTTGAATGGATTGTGGACTGGGGGAACCTAAAATATCTTTAAAGAAATGGAGGAAGGTGGCATGAATATCGGATACATTATTAATATCAATACCATTGTCCAGAATAGAGGAAATACGATTGCATCGCTGACGGTGAGAAGCATAATTATGGAAGAAAGAGGTATTACCATCACCCTCTTTCATCCAGCGAAACTTAGCCCTCTGGGCCCATTTAATGTGGTCATTATAAAGAAAGGTTGCATAATCATTTTTACAGGACATCCTTACGGAGCGGAGAGAATCCGAAATAGGGCCACGTTCCTCAAGGAGGTCAATGGATTGAATGGTGGAGAGAAAGTAGTTTTTAAGAAAAAGAGCATTAGCAAAATTTACTTTACGCCAAATTTTACATCCGTATTTGATAGCATGGAGCTTGAGCAAATACGGCCAAGACCGGAAGAGCCCATAATAGAAGAGAGGCAATCCGAGATAAGGTTGACAAAGGTCTGGTCTTCCAACCAGAACTTTTCAAACCGGAATTTGAAAGGTTTGGAGAAGTTATAGTTGGACGACAGTAAGATCGTGATCCGAAGAAAGATTAGGTAAGGCGGAGACAAACGAATTGTGGAAAAAATTGATCCAATCTGACGACACAAGAAAGCGATCAAGCTTAGCCATGGATGGAGAAACCCGCATATTGGACCAAGTGAAAGATCTGCCATTGAGGGTGAGGTCCATTAGGTGAAGGGAGCAAATACAATCATTAAAACGGGATGAGTTGGAGGAGGAAACGGAATTCCTCGATCTTTCAGAGGAGAATCTGGTGACATTAAAGTCTCCACAAAAAAGCCAGAATCCTTGAATGGCATTTTGGAAGGAGATAAATTCGTTCCAAAAGGCCTGATGCCGATCTGCGATAGACGGTCCGTAGACCGACACCATAGTCAGTTCACAATTAAACTCCGCCCAATGAAGCCGAACCACAAGGTAAAAAGTAAGTTTCCTAATCGAGATGAGGGAGAAACATGAGGCCTTAAAGCCTAAAAGGATGCCTCCTCTGGAACCTATCAGATCAAGGGAAATCCAATTGGAAATTAAGGAGCCCCCAATCGATCGAAGGAGAAAGGGGGAAGGAGATTCAATTTTGGATTCTTGGATAGAAACCAGGCCACAATGCGAAGAAGTGATAAGACTAAGCAGGGCTTGTTGCTTAGCGGGACACCGCAGACCCCGAATATTCCAGGAGATGCTAATCATTAACAACCCGGTTCTCACAAGCTCTAGAGATTTCACAAAGACGAATCGAATCAAAGTCGACAAAATTACCAGAGTCAACAAGAAACCCCATCTTCCTTGATAGGCTAAGCATGTCAGGATTAGAGAGGGAGTCAAAATGCACTTGGTAAATAGATCCAAGCCTTGCTGTGTGAGAGGAAGAAAGAGGGGGGGGGGACTATCTACATTGCGGACCTGAGCCGCAAGAGAAGTTGGGACAGCAGGGGAGGAAGAGTCGGCCTTGTTGGTCCGAATACGAGCGCTAGAACGAATGACAGAGAATGGTCTATGAGCTTTGGCAGAATTAGACTTCTGACGCTCAGAAATAGAAGGGATGGGAGATTGCATAATCTCCTCCAACGAAAAACCCGAATCGGTGGAGGGAATGTGCATTTGCACAATAGGAGCAGAATACAAAAGTTTGGGGTGAGTACCCCGGTGAGATAACTCACCTCCAACACGATAAGGTCTGAGACCCACCATTCCAGGAGAAAGAGTTCATATAGAAGAATTAAGACGAAGAAAAGAAGAGAGACAGTAATTAAGGTGGAACCTCATATCAACCGAGGATAAGAGGCTAAACCGAAGATTATAGCCGCGACTGCCGGAAATAGAATTATCCAAACAAAACTTAACCGAAATAAAATTGAAATTGAAAATTACCTTCTTTTGATCCGTGGGTTGACACAATTCAGCTAATTCATCGTCGGGGAGATTATCTTTATCAATCCAAGCCTAGGATTTCAGAGAGACAGACGAGAGATGTAAGCCCTGTTTTCCCAAATATATATTTTCTGAATATTTTCTGTATTTTTACTAATTATAAGCTCACTTTGTTTTAAAAATTGTTTCGAATCTTATATTAAAGCGTTTTCTAATCGAAAACTATATTTTGTTTCGAATAATGGCATATTTAGTTTTTGTTCCTAATTGATAGGTTATTTGTATTTTTACTCAATTTAAATGTAAATGTGTTGTTGTTGTTTGAGTTATTTTGATAAATGTATATTTCGTTATATAAATCTGATTATTATTATTATTAGTATTATTTTTGTAAAGCGCGAATATGCTTATTTAATTGTATATTATTATTTGATTTGATGTATGTTTATATGTATATTTTAAAAACCCTGATAATGGTTATTATTTTTCCCTTATTGGATTTAAATATATTAATTGATTTATAACCCAAACCCATTACTCATTCTCCTATTGGATTATCTACCCTAATACCCAAACCCAATAACCTGCTATATAAACCTAATTAAAACCTAACCCTAACCCAAAACCCCATATACTGTTCTACCCCCAAGCACAGCCGCCAACCCATTTTTTTCTACTGTTCACTTACCCCCTACCTCTCGTTTCTCTCTCCCCGTCTACCCCATCTCCCGTCTTCACCTCCCGCCTCCAGCCTGACCCCCCTTGCCCCTCCATCGGCACGCCGCAGCCGTCGCGATGACCACCTCGCGAACCCATGTAGCCACCTTGCTAGCAACATCGCTCCATGTCAGCCGTTCTCCTCGACAACAACATCCGCCAGCCGTCCTGCCTCCTCCGTCACAGCCAAGCCTTGGTCTCCTCCCATCGCCCCGTACAGCCAGCCACAACACCATGGTGTAGCACCCATTGGCCACCTCCTACGCCAGTCGTGTGCTCATACCGTCGACAGCAGGCAGCGACAGTCGCGATGCCCTGTCGGTGCCGCCCACAACCTCGCGCCTCCCCCTGCCGTGACCCCGATGCTGCACTGGTAGCCCTATCCCCACCAAGCCAGAGCCAAAAGCCGTGGAGTTGATGGTTAATCATGGGTTCGATCATGTCGATTGTGGGCCATCCGTTCGATCAGATCTGGATCTCTTGATCCTGGCCGTCTGATCTGCTTGATCTCATCATGATTGAGATCAGATCAGATCGATCATCAACAGTAGCTCTTGATCACAGCCGTCTGATCCTTCATTTGATCATCACCAAGCCATTGGATCTAGGCCGTCCGATCATTGATCATCGCGATCGTGATCATCGTCTCCATTATCATCAAGATCTTAATCTTGATCGTCGGATCTCTTTTAATCATCGCGATCGTGATCATCATCTTGATCTTGATCTTGATCTTCGATCTCGGCCGTTGATTGGTTGATCAACTCGATCTCGGCCATTGATCATCTCGTTCGTCCTCTTGGTGAGTTAAACATTTGATCTACTTTTTGTTCTCGTTCGTCAATTTTCAATCATGGTATAGTTACTCTTTTGGTACCCTTCTAATTCTTATATGTTTTATTTATGTTCGATCTCGACCGTTGGATTCGCTTGATCTTCATCTTGATCTTGATCATCATCGAGATCTGTGCCGATCGTGCTCGTCGCCTGGGACCCATTCCGTTATTCCTCCATCGGATTCGTCGGCTACTCTCCTAAAGATAAGTATTCTCCTTGTACAATTTATTGTCCTAGTACAAGCATTTAATTGAAAATTCCACAAATAGGTTGTAGTTGTGGCTCCTTCTTGACTCATCATTTGTTGATCTTGAATTATTTATCGTCGATTCCATAATCTTAAGAGTCACAACCCTTTCGTTGTTATATTTACAAACTAGTTAGACTCATTTTATCACCTAGTCACTTGAGCACATGAAACTATGAAACCATAGACTTGTAGGTGTGTGTTGCATCATGTGTGTGATAATCTTGCACTCCTTGAGTTGAGAAATAGATGTTGCTTGCTGATTTGATAACCACTACATCCTTATTTGTATCACACATTAACCTAGACTCATAATAACCAATTATTATGCAACTTATATATGAAAGACATTAACACTTGCTGCTGTTGTAGACTTTACTTGCTGTTTCGATCCCTTTAAAATCAAAATCTGAACTTGATCCCTGAACATGAAATGTAGCTCTAAATGTCTAGTTGTCGATAGCCTCCATAATTTTCGAATTCCAAGTTATGGTCTAGGAGATATTGCAGTTTTACTGCTGCTGTGTCGGTAGTCGCAGATTCACAAAAACTGCTGCACTTTTTTAGTTTACAAATTATTTTAACTATGCTAACAGTAAATAGTTGACTTTAAAATTTTCATGCTGTTGCTGGAAACCCTAGAGAACATTTCCAAATTTTCTCAGAATTAATTAATAATGTTTCAACCCTGTTTCATATGTATAAACTTAGTTTTACAAATTCTGGCTGAACACAAATGCCGTATAGTTTGCTGTTTTGACACATGTTATCACAACTTTTATATGCCTTAATTATATGCATTGGAACCGGACAGGAGTCTAATTTCTAGACCTTCTGACGGATCTACATTTGCTATCTCGTAGCAACGGGAATCGCCGTTTTGGTACAGCAACGTCGTGCTGTCCAGATTTGAGATTTTTCGTTGTTCGTGATATTTTTTATTCGTGTTGACCCTCAAATATGCTATATAAATATCACAAACTTGTTCCATGTTCATGATTATGTTTACTTGACTTGTTTCGCACACTTTCATGATTGGTTAATAATAATAATAAATAACAAGCCGGGATTTAAAGGAAAGACCATAGTAGTGGACAATATAGGTAAGTGTACTCAGAAGGGAGCCCGTGTTTCCCAGTACTTGGTTCATGAACTTGTTGTATCTTGATTGATTCGTGGAGCCATCACTTGGCTCTTGAACTTGTTGGGTTCTTGGACCCATTGTGCGGTTCTTGAACTTGTTAGTAGATTCGCGAACTTGTTTCGTGAACTTGTTATTTATTTTCCGATTCATGAACCATGATTGCTTGATACTTGATACCTGAGTACGCCGCCCTATAAAATCTATTACTAGGTCTAAACAAAATTGCATTGACTGTAGCAACCATGTAGTAAAAATATGGATGCATGAAGTGCTACCTAGATAGTAATAACCACAAGACCTGAACATGAAACTTGAACTTGATACATGCTTACTTGATACTTGATGACTTGATACATGAGACTTGATACTTGTGCTTGACAACTTGACACTAGACTTGAGACTTATTACTTGACACTTGTACTTGATACTTGTCACTTGATGTTGGATACACTTATATGTTCACTTGCCACTTACTTCACTATTAGTATTTGTTATCCAACCTGATCTCTTGAGTTGTCCTTCTTGCTAGTTAGTTCTTGAATCCCCACTACTTGTTGTATCCCTATTATATTCTTGATTCCAAATTTTGTTCCATGTTCTTGTACTCGTTTTTATTATTTGTGGCCCTAACTTGCACTAAGGGTGTTTCTCTTGTTTTCTCTATTTTTTCCTTTTATAATTATTAAACAGACTTTGGAGACGTGCTGCCTGCTGGAATTGGTGAGCAGAGATTTTAAGCTTCAAATGGAGAAAAGACATGTTCAAATTATTTATTTTCTTGTGTTATTTATCTTCTTGCTACTTAAAACTTGTAACGGGCTCATGTTCTCGAGTTTTACATTTGATCCAGATTTGAGAATTATTTGAGACACTAGTATTTGTTTCAGTTGTTTCTGTTGTTTAATAAATATTTCAAGCATGCTTGGTTATATATATATCTTGTTATATTCTTATTGTGATGCTGAGTCGATCCTACAGCTTATAGATGATGTTAAAATCATTTGCTGGGCTTCATCACGCACTCGCATTTCGTGTTTTTGGGAAGCGGGGCGTGACAAGAGAACTTTGCCAGCCTTAGAACCAAAAGAGGGTCCAGAAGAGGAGGAACCGTGAACCACAGTCATGAACTGGTCCCAGTCAAAAGAGTAGCGTGGATTAGGCTCCCAGGCAAGCCATTGCCTGTCCGAAGCAGACAACTTAAGCTTCGGAAGAGTCGGGCCGGGGGTTGTAGATACAGCAGAGACCCGAGATGAGAGGGGCCTGAGCGGTGGTAACAGGGAAGATTTAGGGCCAGCTTCTCTCACCGACAACTGGGAAGGAGATGGGTTTTTCACCGCAGCGATGTCTGGATTAATTCAAACCAAATTGAGAACCTTAGACGGAGAGATTTTGGAAACAGAAGAGGTGCCAATACCCTTGCATTGAGGCGAGGGATTCTTCTTCGGGAACACTTTGTGCAAAAGCTTCCATTTGGCTGAAGGAACGGAAGGGGTCGACGAGGAACCAATCGCGAAGGTGTTGGGGATGGCAGAGGGAAGCACAGGGTAATTGGCGACCCCCGGGGCATCAGGAATGGGAGGGTTTGCTCCATCAGCAATATCTTGATAAATGACCGAGATTGCAAACATGGATATATTGTCTCTCAACGAGAAGGCATCAATTCTATCCTTCACTGACGGACACGCGAATTCCGCTTCAACTTGAAGACACCCAGACGTGAGCATAGAGGAAGAAGTGATGCGTCGCAGCACTCCCACACATTTGATCAAATCAGTGACGATGCGCTGAGAATCACAGAAAGATTTTGACAGGAGTATGGTTCAGGGACGGAGCATGATGTCCCTGATACAACCACTTGAGAACAGATAACTTAATGGAGCCAATGGAGAGAGAATTGTTTACAATAAGATCATCCAGAATTTTAACAGAAGGGCAAAGAATGACTACTTCCCTGTTGGAGCAAGCATTGATAGCCCACACCCAGTCGGAAACATTATAGGAGTTGCCAAGAAAGGCATCTAAGGAAGCGAAGGACATCGATCCTCCACTGAAAGCAACGACATCGTAGCATACAAACCTACTTATCCTATCTGATAGTTCAGTAGGAGGAAAAAACACATAGGTGACCTGGGGTTTGGGTAATTGAGAGGGTAGGGATTCACTCACTAGAGAAGAGAACTACTCAGTCGCATTGATCCGCTGCGAGGCATGTGGCATGGAAAGAAGAGGAGAAGAGGAGGATAATTTGGCCTTCTTGGGCTTGGGAGTTTGAAGGTCCGCAAGCTTGGCCTGAAGAGAGGGGAAATCGAGCGCAACGATCACAGGATCGGCGATGGGAACACCCAAAGTCAACCCCAGAATCTTCTGCAAAGAGAAGCATCGATTTTGAGCATGCCCAGATTTAAGGCAAAACAGAAATTTCATATTGGCAGAACAATAAGCCTTGATGTGTCCGGCTTGGAGACAGTGGAAACAAATCGGAGCTTGGGGGGACGGAGGATAAGAGGAGCGCTTAGAGCTAGAGGAGTGTGAGGTGAAACGGCGGCAATTGGAGAAGGGCATATGCCCTAGCAGATACTGCGGAATGGGTCGAACCGAAGGGGGGGCTGCCTTGGAGGGCTCCGATGCGGGCCCACAACGGAAGAGGCCAGGGTAACATAATTATTCACAGAGGATTTTTTTTTGAAATTATGGTTTTTAACTACCTCAAACCAGGAGTGGCCCATAGTGGCTAAGAGCACAGAACGAGCATAAGATCAGTCCCACAAACCGAAATTGGGAAGGCCCACAAACGAAATTGGGGCGGCCTACAAACCGTTAATGTAGCGATCAACAATTGATCGGAAGAACAAGGAGAAAAGGTAACCCAAAGCACTGAGAAAAGGGGCAAAGCAGGGTGGAGAACTCAAAGGAACTGAAGAACTTACTAATGGGAACATAAGCTCAGTCCAGTCACAACCCCACAACAGCCAACCAATACAATAGAACCAGTGCCCACAATCAATCAACCCCAATCTCAGCGAGATTGAGCTCAAGAGCAGAGAAATCGCAGGGGAAACAGAGGGAGAGAGAAGGACAGAGATCGAGGATGATCTCCAACAGCAAACCACTCAGAACGCGTCTAGATGCTGGAGCGAAAGGGAAAAAACAAAACAAAACGCAAAAACAGTAAGACTTACGGTGAAAGGCCAAAGGAGGATCGCTAAGAGTAACCGCGACAAAAGAGGCGACTGAGGCCGAAGACAGAGGGCAGAAACATCCACCAGAGCCTTGGAAAGCTAAGGGGGCTGCAGCTCAACTCCGCTAGATCCAGCAAGGGAGAACCAAGGCTTGAGATACAACGCTCCACTAAGAAAAGGGCTGCAACGCTGAAAGATGACCACCTAGATCTCCAGCAACGAGGCACTCAGTGAGATGAGAGAGAAAACACGATGATGATGGGGGAGCAACCCAGATGCAGATTTGGGAGAAGGGGAAGCACAGGAGGTGGAGAGAGGAAGGGATCTGAGAGGAGGCAAAGGAGGGGGTAGGGAGGGTGGAGATCTGACTATGAATGAGAGAAGTACTGAGGGGGAGAAAAATCGCCAAGGAAATCGCCAAGGGAATCTTTTTCAAATTCAAATTTTGGAGAAGTGTGCATCAATAATTATTATTATTATTATTATTATTAAAGAAGATGAATTATCATATTTGTAGGAGGTGGTTTTGTTTTATAAAGCACTTGTAGTTACTTTGTGAGACTCCCTATATATGGATGATCGGCACCATTTTTGTTCTTTATAACATAATATGTGCGCCTATAAAATATCAAGTGGTTTAGACATTGTTTAACCATATTTTAAGTGGCGACAAAATGAACAGTTTTTCAACAATAAAGTAAATTGACACTATGTGATGCATATATAATGCCAATTTTCCAATATAACAATTATATATATTTAATTGCTTCAATGTTTATTTTGCAACCATTGTTAAAACTTTTTGTTTTGTTTTGCTTTGTGCAGGGTGAACATAAAGTATTTTCCTCATCTTCATTCTCGGCGGTCGCCTTTCTTGCTCATAATCGGTACCTGATTTATTGAATGCACTGCATTTAAATTTGACAGAACGCCGAAGGGTAACTAAAAGCTATCCACAACTTTTCATGCATTGTATTTTGTTCAATGCAGGGTTCATGCTTCTGAAATTAGAGGAAGTTGAAAGATGATGCACAAGTTTAAAGTATTCATGAATCAAGAGTTAGTGAAGGATTTAGAGTGTAGCAACAAATTATTTTTTATGTTGCAATTTAAATGACACATTTTGAGTTTTTCAGAACTAATATATTTTCTGCGATCGAGTATTGATTTATTTATTAATGTTTGGGCTAAAATGGGGTGCTAGCCTGGATAGTCCTGTCATCATTTTAGACCCCTAAGACTTTTAGATGTGTTTGTTCTATTTCTTTTGTTCTGTAATACTTGGTGATACTCTGTTTGAAACTATTTGCCTACTGGTGCTTTTTTGTTTTGAAGTTTTCAGCTTATGATCCATCAGTTAGTGCTTTTTTGGTGGTTGTATTACTATTTTGGTTGGTTTATATATACATTTTGGGTGTCTGGAATCTCTTAGGATTCCATCCTGTTATAAAAAAAAAAAAATGTTTGGGCTAAAATGGGCTGAGTAATTTTTTATCTTGATTTATTTTTCTTTCTGCATAACTCAATTACAATTGATTTTTTAAAACAGTACTGGTATAGAAGGTTGCAGATGATTGTCTGCTATGGCTAATTATTTTGAAATCTTTCTTTTATTAGAAAAGAGCCACATATTTGTATGAAAAAAATTTCTCACATAAAGTGAGGTGTAAAAATCAAAACTCTTGGATCATGATTTAGATCAAAGGTGTTTTTTTTTTGCAAAAATGAATTGCAGTTTGAAAAATCTTGATTTCTAAAATAATGTGTATTCTCTCATTCCTCTCTCGAAACTTACTTAAAGTCCTAGATGCAGTAGAAAAAGCTTCAAGGTAAACCCTACAAAGAAAAATGCAGAATACGTCTTGCTCCTCTCAAAACAAAACTGTGAATGAAACTCCAAGGATTGGAATAAAATTTAGCCACTAAGCACAAGGCCAGCTATATCAATTAGGAGTGATTTTTTCCTTGTGCAATGCTATAGAGCGAATATTTCATCTGATGTACTAGCTATGCATGCCTTGTTGGGTTTATATCTTGCATACTATGTTGGATATGAAGACGATGAAGTGAAGGAGGTCAAAGCGACGAAGTGAAAGCAAGTCACAGCAGTAGCTGCATGGGTCTGGCAGTCGACCACCCCCCGACCAACCCCTGGGTCTTCCCGTGAGGGGGATGGTCGACTGATCTTGTTGGACGGTCGACCGCGCGCGACTGATGCAGATTTCGGGTGTGGGTCTGAGTGATTTTGCTGAAACCAGAACTTGCTCTTCAAGTTAGATCGTGTTGCTCTTATCGTACGTAGGGTTATCTCTTTAGTAATATCCAATGACTATTCTATCAAGATATCAACTTAGGGTTTCTCTAGATCTATATATATTATTGTTATTGGCCTCCATTGAGAGCCAAAAGAGAGAATACTTCATTGAAAGAGAGTTTGAGAGTTTCTCCAATTGTAAGCAACTAGTACTTATTGGTGAGGCTTGAAAGAGGGTCGTAGTGATCGAGAATTGTAATATCTTGTATCTTCTCTAGTTGAAATAACATCTCTGATTTTTTCTCCCCCGGATTAAGGTGAAAGTCCTAACCGGAACAAACTTGTGTGCTTTGGTGTGATCTCCTATTGTTTGGTGGTTTGCATTGATTGCATCGCATAACTCACAAGATACTCGATTTCCTAACATGCGTGACCTATTACAATACAAGTTCTGGAGAATGCAAAGTTATACATGCACTGTCTATATAGCGGTAGGTTGCAGTTGATCATTTTGAACTTTTGCAGCTCACTTCCTGCAACCTTCTCTATGCTGTGTAGGATTCTTTGATATGCATATGCATTCCATTTACTAATGGAACATATATTCTAGCTATGACATGCATTAACAAAAAAGAAATGGAGGTGATTGAGTAGTTCGTAACATTGTCTTCCCTTTGATCACATCAGATAAGAGAAACTAAATCATCAAAAAGACACAATTCTTTTAATGTCAGATTCCAGATTGTGCATCTATTTTGTTAGTGAGCTTTGTACGTATATTTCTTATTGCCTTTGTTTCCTCTACTGATTAGCAGGATTTTTTTTCCAAACCGACCTATTTTTTAAAAGTTTTTCCCAAACCGACCTGCTTTTCTTTTTAATTCCCAAAATGACCTACTCGGTCTTTGAAAGACCGTGCAGTCATTGCGGTAAATACTTTCGAAAGTGGGTCAGTTTGGTAAATACTTCCAAAAAGTGGATTATATTGGTAAAAACTTTCAGAATTAACTATAATTATTATAGTGAATATTATGGACCAAGGTGAGTTCTTGTCCTTCATTTAGGTACATATTTCTCTCCACTAGTCACTGGAAAATAATTGCATCTTTTTCTTTGATTAACCGACTGAAATATTTGCTGCTGCATATCCTATCTCTCAATTCTTATCTACTGGTATGATGGGTGTTGTCCTAAATCTAGAAAGAAAAGCATTATTGGGTCTAAAATCATAACATGCACGTGTTTAAAACTTTCAAGATCGTCTGAGCTAATTTCCTTAATAAAACTGTATACTTTGTATGATCTTTTTATTTTTTCATCTTTTGTTGTTATCTATTTGCCTTTTTATTACCAGGTTAATAGCTGAAAATAAGGATACAATGATGCAGGTTATTTATTTTTCTAGTTGTAATCTATACAATATATTATGCTAACTCACTTTTGGTTCAAGTATTTTTCTAATTTTTTCTTTTTAAAACAAACAAAAAAAAGATAACAAATATAGGAGGCAACTTCCCACTCCTTCTCCATCCAAATTTTGAAGTGCAATTATATTTCTTAATCAAACCTTAAAAAACATGCAATATTGTATATATGTTATCGGGAGAATTTTTTTTTTCAAAAATAGTCCTCATAATTGTTCACTTTTCAAAAATTATGTGTAATGTATTATTGCTTAGTGTTATATTTAAAAATTATGTGTAATACAGTGGTAATTATGAAATTTGAATCCTCTTGGTGAATAATTCACTAGAGACGTTCACTGGCCCATTTAACCATGTAAAATGCTAGACATACATGAGTTTTTACCCCAAACATACATTATAAATGTAATGGGGGACACTTCTCACTAAAGGACAGTGTTAAACCTTGTCTTTTAGTGACAAGTGGGCCCAATGCATTTATAATGTATGTTTGGAATAAAAACTCTTGTATGTGTAGTCATTCTCTTTAACCATACACTCTTGGTGAATAATTCAAAAAGTGGGTCAGTACGGCAAAATTTTCTATTCAAGAGAATACAATATTATGACCCTCAAAAGAACACTTGCAAAATAAAAATATAGGAAAGTGTAGGTAATAGTGGCTTAATAATAAAGAAAATAAAGCAGCAATACTGATATTCAAAATCGCCACCTTTAAGTTTTAACTAACCAAGCAAAATAATATAAATTGAAAATTATGTTGAAGAACATGTGAAACAATGACACTAATGTACCACAATTACGGATTTGAATCCTATCCAGTGAAATACTAATTCACTAGAGTTGCCCATCTAACCACACATCTTGTTGATCATTTGTTGATCATAACAGAGGGCACACATTTTGATGCAAGATGTATGATTAAATGGGTCAGTAAACGTCTCTAGAGAATTATTCACCAAGAGGATTCAAATTCCATAATTACCACTGTATTACACATAATTTTTAAATATAACACTATGTAATAATACATTGCACATAATTTTTGAAAAGTGAACAATTATGAGAACTATTTTTGAAAAAAAATTCTCCCGATAACATATATACAATATTGCATGTTTTTTAAGGTTTGATTAAGAAATATAATTGCACTTCAAAATTTGGATGGAGAAGGAGTGGGAAGTTGCCTCCTATATTTGTTATCATTTTTTTGTTTGTTTTAAAAAGATAAAATTAGAAAAATACTTGAACCAAAAGTGAGTTAGCATAATATATTGTATAGATTACAACTAGAAAAATAAATAACCTGCATCATTGTATCCTTATTTTTCAGCTATTAACCTGGTAATAAAAAGGCAAATAGATAACAACAAAAGATGAAAAAATAAAAAGACCATACAAAGTATAGAGTTTTATTAAGGAAATTAGCTCAGACGATCTTGAAAGTTTTAAACACGTGCATGTTATGATTTTAGACCCAATAATGCTTTTCTTTCTAGATTTAGGACAACACTCATCACACCAGTAGATAAGAATTGAGAGATAGGATATGCAGCAGCAAATATTTCAGTCGGTTAATCAAAGAAAAAGATGCAATTATTTTCCAGTGACTAGTGGAGAGAAATATGTACCTAAATGAAGGACAAGAACTCACCTTGGTCAATAATATTCACTATAATAATTATAGTTAATTCTGAAAGTTTTTACCAATATAATCCACTTTTTGGAAGTATTTACCAAACTGACCCACTTTCGAAAGTATTTACCGCAATGACTGCACGGTCTTTGAAAGACTCGGTCTTTCAAAGACCGAGTAGGTCATTTTGGAAATTAAAAAGAAAAGCAGGTCGGTTGGGGAAAAACTTTCAAAAAACAAGTCGGTTTGGGAAAAAAATCGATTAGCAGTGCCGAAAATGAATTCGTAGTAGCTTGCACAACCAGGTGACCACCCAAGTTGATTTTCGTATATCATCATATTGAGTCAATCTGAAGCAATTTGAAATATGTAGCAACTTTACAGGAACCTCAACGCGCAATCAGTGTCAGTACGTGTTCATCCAATTACATCTCAAAGTCTGATGCTATGAAAGAAAAATGGGAAGAGAAAATTTAATTTTGAAGTCAATTCTTTAAGGAATGCATAAAAGATAGTGAAGACCTTGTTTTTTTAAATCATAAACAGTGCGTTTGAGAACAACCAACCGCTTTCCGTTAATAAGATACTAGTATCATACACGTGCACACGTGCACGTGAAAAAAATTGAAGGGATAATGAAAAGGGTAAAAAGAAAATAATTTCCAAACTGATCCACTTTCGAAAATATTTACCAAACTGGTCCACTGCCGAAAATATTTACCAAAGTTAGTCCATAACCCAACACGTGTGCTGCACGGGTTGGGTTAAGGACTAAGGGGTTCTCCCATTATAGTAGTAGAGATTAAACGAAACAAACAAGAAGTTAAAGACGAATGACGTTCATGTTGCCCAATATGCTGGGACACGAAACTCATTCACCACAAAAAAAAGGAACCAATCCTAACCATAAGTTCCCTTCCCAAAAACCTGAATGCTAACCCCACAAAAGAACGGCTCCCACCAGCAAGTGCCCTGTCCAAACTCTTCCTGCCGATCACTCACCTTCCTGGGGCCCTTCCCTATCCTTCGCCTGTGCATCGTGAGATGGAGGTTCCACCTCTTCATACATTTTCCTGATTCTTTTGTTCGCCTCCTTACCTGCCATGTTGGCCCAAAAAAGAATATTAGTCTTAATCAAATGTAATAACTGTTGATGCATAAGATGTCTGTGTGTGAGACTGAATATTCTTGTTAAGATTATTGGATGAGAATAATTCTTTATTGATTGATTTATTAAACTGAATACAATATGACTCATACATATAGGAGAGAATAGAAGACTAAACTGATACATAACCAATATAAGACTAAACTAATATATCATCTAACACCCTCTCTCAAACTCAAGTTGGTTCAAGCAACAAGAGTTTGGAATACTGACGATATTGATGTGGAATGAACGATAAATTGTGGTGCAGTGACGACGCTTGATGGCGCATGTAACGGAACTGAGAAGTAGAGTATTGCGGAAGAAAGTAGTGGTGGCGCACTGTTGAGATCTCACCCTGAACAGTGGCGGGATCTTCATATCTCGATCTGTGATAGGATGGTCTGAAGCCTCCCCCTGACCGTGCGGAGCCTGTCGGACGACCCCTGACTTGAGACATAGTCGATGATGGGATCTCACCCCAGACTTGAGAATTATCGATGATGGGATCTCACCCCGGACTTGAGAATTGTCGATGAGGTGGGATATCATCACTGAACTGAGAACTGGATGCTGATAACACCCCGTCTCAAACTCACGATCGATCAACCGGAGTGAGTTGACAATCTGTTGCTGTTGACGGAGGTCGACGAAATTTTGGTGGTGGCGACTTCGACGATAGGTTGAAGATGATGGGTTCTTTGGGAGCCGAAGTTGATGCTTCGGTGTTGAGGAAGATGGAGGCTGTTGTTGGTGGTGCCGGGAGTTCGCTGGAGAAGAGAGGTCGATGGTGTTCATGGTGGCGCCATGATTGGTGGTTGTTGTCGAAGTTGTTGGTGTAGCCGCTTGTTGTGGCAGCTAGGGTTTGTGTTTGAGAAGGGTTTTGATTTTTGGAGATTTGGGATTAGGGTTTAAGAGATAAGTGATGGCGGCTAGGGTTTTTGGGGCTCTTGATTGAGGGAGAAGGAGATTAGGATTTGGTATTTGATCGGGAGCGGAAAAGAGATGTCGGAAGGTGGAGTGATTCCGATGAAAACGAGAACCACTCCACCTCGACGATGAGGAAAAATGTAACCCCTATTTCTCATATTTATATTTTTAATTTTATTTAATAAAATCCTTGATATTTTTTTTGGTTGTATTTATTTTCATTTCTTTTGTATGGTGTGTTGTGTTCATCTCTCTTGTGATTCATTTTCTGTTTGATTCAGCTTCTTACTCTCTTTATTGGTCTACAATTTGTTCTTGATCTTATCTATTATTAAACCTATTTCATGGCCTATGTGTCTCTTATTGAATTCTTTTTACCCTATTGAATACTACCCAGTTTACCCAAACCCATATTGTCTCTATTTAAACACCCTAATTGAACCCTAACCCTAATTATCAAACCCTAATACTCTTTCTCTCTCTCTCTAGTCGTCATCCTCTCTCTCACCTACTCCTGACCCCCTTCCTAACCTTACCTCTGTGTTGTCGTCGTCATTGACCTTCGACGCCGGCCTCCACCCACCGACCACCCCTTTTTCCTCCCCTCTTCGTTGCACCCCCGTGCACCCCAACCCACAGCAGCCCCCGATCCCTTGTGCCGTTGTCCTATCCTCGAGCAGCCGCAACACCCAGCCCCTAGCCACCGTCGTGGTCGCCCAGGCCGCCGCTCTTGCTGTTTGTTGGCTGCTGTCTCTTTGTGTGTGCACGAGTGTGTTTTGTGCACGTGTTTTTAGTTGGATCGGATTCTCGTCTCTCGTCTCTCGTTCATGTGTTCGTTGTTCGGGATCCATTCCCGTTATTCTGTTCTTCATTTCCGTCGTCTTCATCACAGACAAGTAGTTTGTATGCATTCTTTTTATTATACAAGTTAATACCATAAGTAATCTAGTATGAAAGTATTTGTACTCTCATGATGATCCATATTTGTTAGTTTAACCATTGACATCATCTCTTGATCATGAGTAGTTACAATAATTGACACCCATTGCATGAAAACAATTAGATTAGTGGACATCTTGACTGTATGTTGTTTGTAGCACACCGTATATTGTAGATGACTGTTGCATAAATGTATGTTGGATGTATTATCTCATTATAGACCATTTATTCATATGCCATGCTGATTTGAGTAACCCGCATATACCATCCTTTGTATGATATCTAGATTGGACCGTTTGTAGTTAAGTTGTTTGAGAAAATACCGAAAAGAACTTTTGTTTTGCTGCTGTCCTATTTTGTACAGTAATTTCGACCCTGGAACATCAGTAAGATAAATAAGTTTGTAAACATGAATTTTAGCCTTCATTCTCTAGTTTCCAGAACTTTCGATGAATCTGAATTCCGAGTTTTGATGCATGAGTTACTTCTGTTTTACTGCAGTTATATCATATCTTCTAGATTCTGAACTATATGTATTCTGTATGGGATTTTATTTTAAAACTGACATTAAAACTAGAATTTGAACTCTATATTTTGCTGAGTATGTTTAGATATGACTGAGAGCAATCCCTAATTTTTGTGAAATTATTTAATGACTTTTGCATCTCATTTTATGCTTTTGAAACCAATGGAAATATTCCAAACTGCATGTTGTTCAATAAAGAATTATATTTTCAACTTGAGTCTATTCATTTTTTATGAAAACTTTGTGAATATGAACCGTATCCTGATTTCTCTATTTTGCTACCTTTTTGACGGATCTGGATTTCGAATTATAGTTTATGAATTATCGCTATTTTGGTACTGCCGTGTCTGTACTTTCAGAATTGAGATTTTGTTGCATTACTCTGTTTTCCCAATTTTATTGATTATACTATCTGTAACATAAATTCATGATATTTTATATTTTAAAACTAGATATGTTAAGGAATCTTTCATATTTTTTTCAGATTTAATTATGATGATTTTAAACTTTTTTCATGCTTATAAACAAGATTTTGCATTTTCTGGCTGAACATAACTTTTATATTAAATGTTGTTTTCAACCCTGTTTCTGTGGCTGATATGTGACTTATATATATGTGCTGGAATGGGCAGAGTCTAGTTTCTAGATTTTCTGACGGATTTGGATTTGCTATTTTGTAGCAACGGGAATCTCAGATTTGGTACAATAGTGTCTTGCTGTCCAGAACTGAAATTTCGTTGTTTTGATCATTATGAGTTGTTTTTATCAACCGTTACAATCACTATTTCATCTTAGACTTATTTCCTGTTCTTGCCATGTCTTTAGCCTATTTGTATTCATTCACACATGTTTAGTAATAATAAAAGAAATCAAGCCGGGGTTTTTAAGGGAAAAGATCGAGTAGTGGACAATATAGAAATACATATTCAGAAGGGACCCGTTTCCCCACTGTTTACTACGATACCTACTATTTATCTCTGGATGCATGAGGGCATGATCCATGAAACTGTTTGCTGTTATTACTGTTATTGTTACTGTTTGTCTGAATATATTGCCCTACAGAAGTTTCACTACAAAATTTTTAAGCGAAACTATTTGTTGTAGCAACCATGTGGTAAAATCTGGGACGCATGAAGTTCTACCTAGCTAGTAATAAACATTAGACATAAGAATAACTGTTTACACTGCCATATCTTGTTACGGTTACTATGGACTTTACTGTTACTGTTGATTACTGCTACCATTGACACACTGTTACTTTTGATCCTTACTGTTACTGTTATGCCTCTCCTGTTATCACTACACTGCTTGCTGTCATTTGTAGACTGTTATATTTACTGCTTTCTCCATGTTAGTATTTCTTGTTTAGTTAGTTTTTCTCTTCATTTTTCTACTCGTATTGCTTGCGGCCCGGACATGCATCTAACGGGCATTATGTTTTTCTGTTTTTCCTATTTTTCCTTATAATTTTCATATGAGCAGGTTTTGTTGATCAATTGCCTACTGGAGTTGGTGAGCAGAAGTTTTGAGCTGCGCAATTGGAATAATTTGCTTAAAATGTTTTGATGAACTATTTTATTTCATAAACTGTATTGAGACTTGTATTTAGGCTTATTATCCAAGGATTATTGTTTTGTTTCGGATTTAGTAATTGTTGAAACATTTATTATTGATGAAATAAATACTGTTGAGTTATGATTGTTTTTGCATGCCTGGTTGGAGTATACTGTTATATTTACTATTATGATGAGTCAAGCAGATCCGTACAACTTATGGATGGTGAAAACTATCCGCTGGGCTTTGTCGCGTACCATATTCCGTATTTTTTTGGGAAGTCGGGCGTGACAATAAAATTAGTATAGGCCTTATAGGATTATTGGCTTTGATACCATGTTAAGATTATTGGATGAGAATAATTCTTTATTGATTGATTTATTAAACTGAATACAATATGACTCATACATATAGGAGATAATAGAAGACTAAACTGATACATAACCAATATGAGACTAAACTAATATATCATCTAACATTCTATTATTTCTTTCTAGCCATATAACCCAACAGGTAGCCGCTGCACCAATCCCCCATGGCTCTGTGTCCGTATAGCAAAAGCAAACACAGTGCTCCCTCCAACCCCCCCCCCCCCCCCCCCCCTCTTCCCAAGTTTGGTATGGGGCCAGATATACCGAATCTTTGGATAAGGTCATCCCATGATGGTAAAACATACCGGCAAGTCGTGAACAAGTGATCCCCCATTTCTCCATCAAAGTCGGAAATTACGCATTCGCTTGGGCCCTGCCAATTACGTTTTGCCAGCCAATTAAACACCCAGACCTTCATTGGTACCTTAACCTTCCACACTTGATCGTTCACCCTTACTCCCCCATCGTTAAGCAAGTCATACACCATTCTAACTGAAAACCATCCACCTTTATCTGGATCCCAAATAGCTTCATCTTCCTGGACCGTCGATTTCCAATCTTGTAGAAACTGTAAAATTTCTCGCCTTTGGTCTCTCGCCTTCCTGCGCATTTGCCCATTCATTCTCGGCTTCCATGCCCTGTTACGCCACTAGTTCACAAACGAATCGTTTTTATCTCTAGCATACTTATAGGTCGTAGGGAATCTCCTTTTTAGGTTAATAGTGCCGCACCATTTATCTTTCCAGAAACAAATATCTTCACCGTTATCATTAGCGAAAGTAATACCAGCAAGAAACAAGTCTTTCGTCTGCGAAACTCCCTGCGAAAATCGGGTCATTGAGGCGATATTCTTATGTTTACAATGCAGACTTTCGTATTTAAGGTAGACCTCCTTAACTAGTGTCGCCCACTTCGCTTTCCTACGTGTGATGACTTTCCACCACCATTTGCATAGAAGTGTTCAGTTCATTTGTCTAATATTGATAACATCCAGTCCGCCGAATTCATTTCTTCTGTAAACCTCCCCCCATTTGATTAAAGGATTACCTTTCCCATCAGCCTCCGACCCATTCCAGAGAAAGCGTCTTCTCAATCTATCAAGTTTTTTTGTCACCCACACTGGAATCCGAAAGAATGACATGATGTAAAGTGGTATAGAGTTGCTAACTGAGTTTAGCATAACCAAACGGCCCCCGAAGGAAAGGGTATTCCCTTTCCAACCTTCTAGCATGCTGGCAATTCGATCTATATGCCCATTCCAGTCCTTCTTATGAAGAGCCTCATACCTGATCGGTAATCCCAAGTATTTAATTGGTAGCATTTGCACTAGACAGTTTAGAATAGCTGTCACAGCATGACTGTTTTCTCGCTGTCTTCCAAGAAGGTAATGCTGCTTTTGTGGAAATTGACCTTCAACCCCGACCATTCATCGAACAAATACAACCCCCACTTAATAAGACTCGCCTATGCCATATCACATTCACCAAAGATAAGTGTGTCGTTCATGTATTGAACATTCATAACAGCGGAGATCCCTCTCCTAAGGCCCAGCCTATTAATCAGTCCCGTCCCCCTATATGATTTCAACATCGTATGTAATCTATCCGCTACCAATGTGAACAGAAGAGGTGATAGAGGGTCCCCCTGGCGAAGATCCTTGCGGCATATGATTTCCCTACTCGGATTCCCATTGTAGTGGAAACTTTAGCTGTTTGAAGCCAAGTTTCAATCCAACCAATCCATCTCTCCCCAAAGCCTCGGCTGTTAAGAATTTTCAACAGACATTTCCATTCCACTTTGTCGTATGCCTTTTCAAAGTCAGTTTAAGTAGGTCCCATGTTTTTCGTCGCCTTTTGCAATCTTGTATAACCTCTTGAACTAATGCCACTCCTTCAAAAGATGTCCCTGCCATTTATAAATCATGTCTGGTACTCGTCAACGATATCCCCAATTATACCTCCCAGCCTATTCGCGAGCACCTTCGATATAATCTTGACTAAGCAGTTAAGCATGCTGATAGGTCTGAGGTCCCCTATCTCGGTAACCGTCTTCTTCTTGGGAATTAGGCAAACATTTGCGTAGTTGATTCTTTCCATCTCCAAAGTGCCTTCATAGAAAGCATTCATGACATCCTTTATATCACCATTCATGACCTCCCAATATCATTTGTAAAAGAACACTGGAAACCCGCTCGGGCCCGGTGCCCTGTCCTGACCCAACCCCCACCACTACAAGGAATTTGACATATAGTGATAGCAAAAATCCGCGGGTAAAAGGCAGAAAACCGTAGGTATAGCCCGTAAAATCTATACCGACAGATATATTTTTCCGTAGTCAATGATTCACTATACCCACGGTAGAATGTCGTCACTATAGCCTATGGTCATAATTTTTTCACCCGTTGGACAAAATCTCGGTGTTACACCCATGGTTTCGTATCCATTGGCATAGATTTTAACGATACCTCTTGCTTTCCTATACCCATGATTGACACTCCATTGCTATAGGTTTTAGTGATGGTTTTCGCATCCAAATATTTGAATATATACCCATCGCTCTATACACAATTTTTTCTTATTAATTATGCTTGTGATAATTTAATATTTTCTTTTATAATATTAATCCAATTATAAATTAAATACACAATAAAATAAATAAATGTGTTTATGAAACAAAATTAAATAAAATTAAACTTCAATCATATTAAAAATTAATGAAATATTACAACCATGTCAAATTACAAAATAAAATACACTTTGTTTAACACCAAAAATATAGCTCCTTAGCACAAAGTAAAAAGCTAGTTACAATAATGATTGGGAACTCGTGTTCCCATCAGAATTAAGCTTCAGGAAACTTTAGAACTTTAGCATAATTTTCATTTTATATAAAAGAGCTCCTCATTAAATAGGACACGAGGCAACCAAGTATAGCTCCTGCGCAAACCTGCATACAAATGTTGAAAAGATTTAGCAACTCCAATATTGAATGATACAACTATCATGTCTAGAAAGGTACATGCAGTAAGCTAGGCCGAAATTGGAAAGAACTTTAACAATAAAGTGAAGAGCAGTGTTCCAACAAATACAAAACAAAAGAACACAACCAACATTCACATTTCATATTCAAGTAAAATAAAATTTATAACTTCAATCCTGCCAACAAGAAAAATTGTGTTCAGGTCAATCAAAAAAGTGGGGCATGTGAAGCATCTACTTGACTGTAACTGCAAGGTTCCATAAACTACATATATAATTCTACTATTATGTAAAGCATTCATTTATAAACTAGATTGAATTTTTAAGTGTTGCTAATTTTAAATTTTAAACTATATATCGCATCATACTTATAAACAAAAAAAACTATGCACTTGTCTGTTTTTGCAATTTAAGTCAAATACTGAGCTTAACTGATCACAGATCAGAAGTTGTTCAGGATGCAAAAATTCATCAGGTCAAACACTACAAATGTACAAGGTTCTAGTATTTTGTTTTTAAAGTAGTGATTCTATTATCTGCCTGCTTCCATCAGCATGCTCGCATCAATTCGCCATTGGCAATGGTGCTAAATTCTCTAGTAATATGGTTTGCCAATGAAATACCAATATGGATAACTGAGCTGTTGCAAGCTCGCTTAAATACTGATGCGAACCAGATCAGATAAGATCATGATCATATCATAATCATGTGATCTGTTAGTTTACTGTAGGGGGATCAGATTATGAATGACTCACTGATCAAACAAATTGCTCATTTATCATCACTTCCCATGGTAAGCATCAGTATTGCAAGCATCAGTTATCCTTGAATTTATTTTGTATTCAAAACCCCGAATAACACAACAACAAGCATAAGTATTTAAAGTAAGGACCATCTGTTCTTACCAGACATTCATGCATGCTTAGACAAAAAACTTGAGCTATCCCTTGTGCCGAAAACAACGAATAACACTTGCAAGCATCAGAATGACAAATAAATTGCATATACAGGAAGGAGACATAAATGCTAAGTTAATTAGTGAACTATATCCTCTATTCAAAAAATTATTTAGTCCCAACTGCAAGCATCAAAGTGAAAAAGTAGCATATGTTCATATCCCTTGTTCAAAAAACCACAACTCCCAACTGCATGCATCAAAGTGACAAAGTAGTATATGTTCTTATCAGTACATGCGCAGGTAGCCTTCAATATGAGCATGTACTCAAAACCCCGTATACAAAAATCTCAAGCTCAGTATTTAAAGGGACCATCTGTTCTTACCAGACATTCATGCATGCTTAGACCAAACCTTGAGCTATCCCTTGTGCAAAAAACCTCAACTAACACTAGCAAGCATCAAAATGACAATGAAATTGCATATGCAGAAAGGATGCATGATTGCTAAGTTAATCAGTGAACGATATCCCCTGTACAAAAAAACCAAACAGCCCAACTACAAGCATTAAAGTGAAAAAGTAGCTAATGTTCATATCCCTTGTTCACAAAACCAAAAATCCCAACTGCAAGCATCAAAGTGACAAAGTAGCATATGTTCTTATCAGATCATGCTCAGATAGCCTTCAATCTGAGGATGTACTTAAAACCCCGAATATAAAAATCTGAAGCATAAGTATTTAAAGGTATCATCTGTTCTTACCAAACATTCATGCATGCTCAGACAAAACCTTGAGCTATCCCTTGTGCCAAAAACCTCAAACAACACTAGCAAGCATCAGAATGGCAAAGAAATTGCATATGCAGGAAGGAGACATGCTTGCTAAGTTAATCAGTGAACTATATCCTGTAGAAAAAACCAAAAAGCCCAACTACAAGCATCAAATTGACAAAGTAGCATATGTTCTTATCAGATCATGCTCAGATAGCCCAACTACAAGCATCAAAGTGACAAAGTAGCATATGTTCTTATTAGTAAATTCTCAGTATTGTCAAGATTGCTTCTCTTTTTTTGTCTTATCAGCATCAAAGTAAGAAGAATGAATTATTATACCTCTCATGAGCGGAAGATCTTCTCCATTGTTTGAAACGAAGTATGCTATTTTGAGTGGCAAAGATGCGCAAATTTGTACATAGTTATAAAATAATAGTAACACAAAGATTTGCAATGTTTGGTTCATTCAGACAACAAAAAAGATGTGGTACGAAACTAAAGAACACAATATAGTTCTAGTAATATTGCTCCTGTTTATCCGTTTATCATGAGCTACAATACACACCATCATTCTCTAAAAAAAAATAGTGATGTAGTAGGATCTTCTCTATTTAACTAAATTTAAAAGGGACCGAATATAATTACTTAAATCTACAAAACATATAGCATAAATCAAACTACAACATGACTATTATTTCAAAAAAACATGACTATAAATCAGCCAAATCATCCTAAAATATATACACATCAAACTCAAACAAACAAATAGAATCATACCACCATTAATGTGTCAAAATTGGATCAAAATTTAACTAAACATATGGAAACCAAATCTACAACATAACATTACCTTGCGTCCATCAATCCCTAACTGGAACAACCTAATTCCATTTGCCTTCAAAAACTCCGAATTCGTTTCCATCAATAGTGTAATAGTGAACATGAAAATCTTGTAAAAATCAGTGAAGCATGGTAAACAACAACATGGCAATCAAAATTCATCAACTAAGGGGGAAGCACCAAGCAAAACAAGCATCAAATTCATACCTAGGGTTTGCAAAATTAATCAAAATAGATGACTGTGGTTGATGGTGGAAGCAGTGGGTGACGGCGGATAACGAAAGACGACGGCGGAGGAAGAGGTGGGCGACGGCGGTGGGTGGCGGCAAAGGAAGATGGCGACGGTGGAAAGGAAGACTGCGGCGGTGCTCGCGATGGAGGAGCAACGGTGATGGTGGGTGAGGGACAACGTGGCGGAATGACGATGGCGACGTGGTGAGTCGGGGATTCGGGTGAGAGAGAGAGAGAGAAGAGAGAGAGATAGAGAGAGAGAGAGATGGGTGTGAGTGAGAGAGTGTATAAATTGGGGGATTTGGGATTTGGGGGGAAAATGAAAAAGTTGGGGGGTAAATGAAATAATTTGGGGGGTTTAATTGGCGATCGGATAAATAACTTAAATTTTTTTAGTGGGGCAGACGGGACCCACAGTGTTTTACCCCGTCAGTAAAACTTATAGTTACGGATTAAAAGCTCTAAAGCTATAGGATACCTATACCCCACAATTTACTACACGTCTGTAGGTATATGATGCCTATACCCACGGTTTTAGTGACCCATCACTACAGGTGTCAATTGATATATGTCAAATTCCTTGTAGTGCACACTGCCGCTTTAACCTGAAGACCCTAAAGAACTGCAAGGAATGCTTCAGAAAAAACCAATGCTCACATACTTCGAAGTGAGATTTTTCTCCATGAAGGCAAATAACTGAAACAAAAAATTGCTTCCAAAGAATTTTCTCCAGAAAAGCAGTTAATCACAGATAGTAGACCTTTAACACAAACAAGCGAGAGCAAAATACAATAATCACAAAACCTTGAACGACGAAAAGTAGTTACCAAAAAAAAAAGGGTATGCAAGAGCTTGATGTTCACGAAGTCATGGGGATAAAAGAAGGACTCAAAGAATTATCATTTTTTTTTCTAGGGTTAAACTATATTTTTTCCCCTTCTAGGCTTAAACATGAGTTGCGAGGGAGTATTAAGAGTTGGGAACAAAGGGATGATGAAGGAGAAGAGAGAGAAAGAGAGAGAGGAAGAAGGTAATAGTTCAGAGATCCAGAGTTTTCATAACTCCGAATCAATTTTTTTTTACAGGAAAGTCTTGGCTCGAATCAGGATTCTGGTTCGAGCCGCCACTCAATTACCCATCTCATCCAATACTAATCAGGACATTGTCTATTGGTTAACTCGGGATCAAGTTGTTTTAGGAATATACATTTCCTATAACTACAATTCATTTTCGCACAAAATACCTTCTGATGTAAACCATGATTTAAGTCTAATTTTAACACCTCGTTTTGTGTGAGGAAATTTTCTCCTCTAAATGTGAGACTCACTTTTCTCGTTATATCAAAATTTCATAAAGGTAATTTCCTTTATAAAATTTTGATAATATTATTGGGAATTTCCGATTTGATAACAATTTTCTGAAAATTAAGAAGCTGACTAGTCTTGCATGAAAAAATATGTATATTGTGCAAAAAATTAAGAAGCTTTCCACCAATCACGCTAGGAACGGAGGAAGGAGAGCTCTTGTTACAGAATCCGTAGGCCGAGGAACAATAAAACTTTTCTGTCCTATTAGTAAGGCATGGCCACATACACCTATTTTATCCCGAATAAGTATTAGCTAATTTCCTTTTTTTGGGTGTAAGTGGGATTTGATCTCTCGACCTCTCATTCACTAGCGAAGAGGTTTACCAATGGATCTCTCACAGACACTTACATGGTCACTAATAATTGATCATTCATAAGCTATCTTAAAATCATGTTAACTAAATTATTTTCTATATATCTGTCTAACCATACCATAAGTTTCAGTTAGTCATAGGTATGATTGTCTACATAATTGGCAAACTTTTTACAAAAATTTGCCTCATTATTTTTGCACGCATCAACCCCTGCAAATCTAACAGACACTTTCTTTTGTATTCATTTATCCCGTGAGTAATTATCATCTTCACAAGAAAAGAATTGTTCCAAAATTTTTTTAATGTTAAAAAAAATAAAGGAAAATCAACAAGGATGTAAAGCAATTTATGCAAACCAATTAAATTTGAATTAAAGTAAAAAGTCACCATATATTTAAATCATATTAATTTTAAGAACATGGATGAAAAGAAAGTTTATCATAAGGGCTAATGACAAGAGATAATAGATATTCTCCTTTCTTGTTTCAAATTGTTACGAGTCAAGTTTTTGCATGCATGTCTTAAGATTCATGTATTAAGTTGTATATGGTACTTTGAGAAAAAAAGACTTACCAAACTTGCGTGAGATCATACCTCTATGCTAGATGTGAAATAGGCTTAGATGCTACTAGATTTAAGTCAGGATATCGATAAATGAATATTAATTTTGTTGGCATGATTTAAGGATAGCTTATGATAGACCAATCACTTGTGGTTATTGCTAAGTTGCACAAGATATTGCTAAGCTATGCATGCCTCTCTACTAAGATTTGTAGATGATGGGATTTAAGTAAAAATACCGCCTACACTTTTACAATTGTTCAATCTTGTTAATTGTTCAAGTTGATTGAAATAAAATAAGCTACGGCTTTCCGTGAAAAATAAAATAAATACCAATTAATTTAAGATAGTGCTACAGTTAATCAAGCATAGCCTACACTTAAATTTTGCCGCTTGTTTGTGTTAAAAACAGATTTGGGAGAAAATCATTATTCATCTTCTTATCCTTTATTCTTTACAGTATACCTCTATATATAAGGATTACATTTTTGGAGGAGAAGAAAGAAAATTGAGAGAAGATTGAGGGGTGAGAGATTTGGGGAATTTGTTTCCTATAGATTAGGAAACAGAATATACATATTAATACTTACCACATTTTAACACTCCCCCTCAAGTTGGTGCATAGATATTGGACATGCCCAACTGGTCAATAAATTTCAAGAAGAGCCGACTCGAAACTGCCTTGGTCAGGATATCTGCGAGCTGATGTTCTGACTTAACTTTAGATATCTCAATGACTTTCTCATCCAATTTTTCCTTGATGAAGAATCTATCCACCTCTACATGTTTCGTCCTATCATGTTGAACTGGATTGGCAGCAATATCACATGCTGCTTGACTGTTGCAATACACCTTCATAGGTTCATTTGGACCACAACCTAAGTCCTGCAACAAGAATTTCAGCCATAAAGCTTCTGCTATACATAAAGCTATTTCGCGATACTCAGCCTCTGCACTAAAGCGCGCAATATTTTGCTTCTTGCTCCTCCATGTAACTAAATTTCCTCCAACAAAGGTGAAGTATCCTGAAGTGGAGCGCCTATCAATTATAGATCCTGCCCAATCAGCATCAGTATATGCCTCAACCTTCAAGTGACCATGTTTCGCAAATAAGACCCCTTTTCCTGAAGCAGACTTAATATATCTCATAATTCTCATCACCGTATCCATATGTTGTTCCCGAGGCGCATGCATAAACTGACTTACAACACTTAAAGCATATGACAAATCTGGCCGTATATGTGCAAGATACATCAGCCGTCCAACCAATCTCTGATATATTTCCTTATCGCAAGGTACATGATCAGCTTCATTGCACAGTTTCAGTCCTTCTTCTAACGGTGTACTAATCGGCTGATAAGCGGACATTCCAGTCTCCTTTAATAAATCAAGAGCATACATTCTTTGATATAAAAATATCTCCTTTCTTGAGCGAGAAACTTCAATACCAAGAAAGTATCTCAAAGAGCCAAGATCTTTCATTTCGAACTCTAGTGACAAGTAGTTCTTTAATGCCTTCATCTCCTCAGGATCATCACCAGTTACTATCATATCATCCACATAAATAATGAGAGCAGTAATTTTGCTTTCTTTCCTTTTTAGGAACAGAGTATGATCTAAATTACTCTGATAGTATCCGAATGTCCTTATTGATTTTGTAAATCTCCCAAACCAAGCTCTTGGCGACTGCTTAAGTCCATACAATGCTTTCTTCAAACGACATACTTTATTGTTGTGTTGGACTGGTCTGTTCGACCCTGGTGGAAGATCCATATAAATCTCTTCTGTCAATTCCCCATGCAAAAATGCATTCTTCACATCAAATTGCTCCAACAGCCAGTCAAGATTTGCAGCAAGTGACAGTAGGACTCGAACAGTATTGAATTTTGCCACAGGTGCAAATGTATCTTCATAATCAATTCCATACGTCTGAGTGTATCCTTTAGAAACCAGTATTTCTTTGTATCGCTCTATTGAACCATCAAACTTATACTTCACCGTATAAATCCATCTGCATCCTACTGGGTTCTTCCCTGCTGGCAGCTCGACTATCTCCCAAGTCTCATTCTTTTTCAAGGACTTCATCTCCTCATCCATAGCTACTTTCCACCTTAGATCAGTAAGGGCTTCCTGCACACTGTTAGGAATATATACAGTAGATAATTGATTTACAAATGACTTATTTGATTCTGACAAGCGGTGAGTGGATACATAATTACTTATGAGATATTTGACATTACTAGTGGGATCAGGTTCATAAGTGGGTTTTGGATTACCTCTATTAGTACGGTGCGGGAGTTCTTGTAATACCCCGAATTCCAAAATACAACTGAATTCGAGATTTCACGGGATATTTACACTTCTTTCGTACAATTTTACAAGGAATTTAAAAAATTTTCACTTTACATCAGAGTTACATGGAATCTTTGCATTTTACATTTTACAGCGGAAGCAATTTACAATATTTATATAAAAGTACAACAATATTTGAATAATCTCTAAGCATCAGTTCTCCTTTAATCTTTATCAGGCCATTTACCCTGCATACAAAACTGTGGGTACGTCAGTTTATTCAACCGACGAAAATTATACACGGCCATCCTCTTTATGTCAGAAACAGTATAACGATTCTCATTTCTTGACAAAATCACAAACTTGTTCACAAAAACAAAGCTAAAGGGACTATCCTATTGATGTCGTGTCGTGCTGTGCACTTAGTCCTTAATGCAGTTGTTATGTTATATGACACTAATGCACACTTGTTCGGATTCTATGCATCCCATACTACATAGGTCCGAGGGCAAGCTCTTAATCGTACTTCATCTTATAGGGTTCAATCCCTCGCCATGACTTAAACTATTACGGTAACTACGGTAAGTATCCTAGATGTTCTATGATTTACGAGCCCATATCCAGGCAGTCTGGAGGGGAATCCCACGCACTGACATGACGCATCAAGCAGGTAGACTATGGACAATTCAGCCTCCGCCATGGAACAATGGCACCATCCGTAGCCACCAAAACACTCCACAAGCGTCGCCACCGGGACGATAATTCTGGAGTAGTGCTCACGCCATGTCATGATGCATCAAGCAGGCAGTCTGTGAATCACTCTCACACCGCCAATCCGATGGCCTTCATACTCGTATTTTTCTCTTACTTTCATCACATCTTCACTATGTGTCTAATCCTTAGTTTATTAGAATCATGAACAAAATCAATTCTCTAGAGTTAGCCTTTCCACTATACCGGTCTTAATTCTTTATTCAACGTGACCCAAATCTTGGTCTTTTTATTTCAAATTTCATTTCAATTCATTTCTTTTTCAATACCGGTATGACGCTTAGCTACACTCTAGTTCTCAATTTCAATTCACAATTGCACAAGAATTGAGCCTTTCAAGCTCGTAAGTTCATTTTTTTCATGATTACATCAGACTTTCCTTTTTCATGTTCATAGTATTCATAGTCAAAAAACTTTTCATAAATTCAGCAGAATATTTCACTTCACTTCATATACGATTCATGCAAAGGTAAATTAAATTCACTTTTCTAATCCGTCACATCCAATCTCCATCAAATCTGTTTGATATATATATATATATATATATATATATATATATATATATATATATATATTCATTTTTATCACGAGACAGAAATAAAAATCTGAGACGTCAAAATAATCTAGACAATCGACTCAAAACATAGCCAGTCGACTGTTCAGCAAAAGAAAAATATTCAAGAAAATGGTCGGGATAGTCGACTGCTAAACATGACCAGTCGGCTGTTCTGAAAAGATTTAAAATTCGAAAAGAATCAGGACAGTCGACTGTTACTCAGACCAGTCGGCTGTTCTGCAGGGTTTTAACTTGAAGAATTCAATAACCAGGTCAGTCGACTAACTACACCTATTCGGTCGACTGATCAGTAACAAAACTTGAAATATAGAATCGTTTCTTCTTTCCTTTCGATTAATACAAAACATTTTAGTTTAGACTACAATATGTTCATTTCTCGAAACTAACATGCAACTTTATTTGACTACCCTCGCAACATACATAGTTTACTAAATAATGTAGGGATTCTTACGACTAGTATTTTCCACACAACCACGACTTCAAAAAAAAGTATTTTCCCATAATCATCATTTTTCTACAGAGATAAACATTTATTCCAATTTAGCATGCTAGATAAAAATCAAGAATAACATAACATTAATCATATCATTCCATTAAGTTCACCAATTCATTTAATACAATTTCACTTGTGTTCCATTTTCACTTTAATCATGGCATAATCAAAGAGCAAAATAATGGCATTCATTTATTCTTGCACACTTAGCACACATCCTAACATGGTATCTAAAGTAGAAGTCATGAGAAACACCCACCTTTTTGAAGAAACACGAATAGAAAGCTCCTAGGAAATCCTTTAGAATGCACGAATAGATCCTTCTCCTCCTAGGTGTAGCAAAACCGAGCCTCTCCTAGTGTGATTCCCGCCCTTCTTTGGATGAACACTCACACAAAAATTCCTCAATCTTTTTCTCCCCAAAATTCTCAATCTTTTCTCACTCTAATTCTTTTCTCTCTTTAATAAATTTTCTAATGTACTAAGATGAGAAGAAACTATGAGGTATTTATATATAATTTTGGGTAGATTGAATGGTTAGGATTTGATCAACTAGTTAGGGATTAAAGGCTAGGATGAGTTTGGAAGTTGCCTTAACCACCCATGACTTGAGAAACTACCTCACCACTACTCCCATCTCTCCCTCTCTCTTGGATCCAATCCGGCCTAATAGGAAAAGTGTGCAATGCACACCCTATTGCATGCACGTGCCACCCTAGTGTCCCCATTCTTAAGTTGTTCATGCACTAATTTATTAATTGTCTACCATTGAGTCTACACTACAAGTCACCATAATTAAAAGAGAATTAAACTAAATGGGTTTACTATTTGGGCCAAAAACCATGGGCCCAAGGAGAAATACTTAAATTAATTATAATGGGCTAGAATTAGGCCTAAGATGTTATTTAGGCTTTAAAAATAACTCTTGTAGGAAACAAAGAGAATAATAAGTCTATTAGGCTATGAAGAAAAATATTGGACTCTAGAAAAACATATGAAATTATGTATGCAAAAATACATACGGTCTCAAATCCTCATAAAATGAAATATATACGAATATATATATATATATATATATATATATATATATAATAGATCGGGATGTTACAGTTCTCTTCTAAGAGCTTCGGACAACGATGACGATTGGTTTTGGGGTTCTGACGGTCCACTCTCACTGAAATTCAGTACTGGTTGCAATTCTTCAAGAGGGTCTTCTTTCCTTGGTTGTACTTCTTCATGAGGGTCTTCCTTCCTTGCTAGGTCTTCATTCAAGTGTTCTTCATTATTTATATCCAGTTGTTCGTTCTGGCTGGTAACCCCTTCATCATACCCAAGAGTCTGAACTTTACTAACCCCTTCATCATACCCAAGAGTCTGAACTTCACTTCGGTACTCTCCCTGAAGTTTAGTCATAGAAAAAGAAAAATACATCTAATCTTCATGAAACACAACATCCATAGTCACAAACATCCTTTGAGTTGGTGGGTGATAGCACCGATACCCTTTATTATCTTGTGCATATCCCATGAAAATACAGCGGACAGCTCGAGGAGTTAACTTATTGCGTTCATGTTGATAAAGATGAACAAATGCAACACACCCAAACACACGAGGTGCCAAGTTGACGACTTTTGGTGCATTCACAGCTTCAGTTAATGCTTAAAATGGTGTGAGGAAGTTTAGGATACTAGAGGGAACTCGGTTGATTAGGTATGCAGCAGAAGCAAGGGCTTCCATCCAATAGATGAATGGCATATTTCCATGGATGAGAGAAGCACGGACCACCTCGAGCAAGTGTCTATTTTTTCTTTCTGCAACTTCATTATGTTGAGGTATATATGAGCATGTAGTCTGGTGAACAATTCTGTGTTCCTCCAAATATTGTTGCAGATTCGAACTCAAGTACTCTCTGCCATTATCACTCCTAAGAACTTGAATCTGTGATTTATACTGAACCATAACATGCTTGTGAAATTTCTGAAATAAGCCACTAACTTCACTTTTCGACTTCATCAAACAAATGCAGGTCATACGAGTATATTCATCAATAAATATCACAAACCATTTGGCTCCTCCAAATGTAGTGGTTTTGGATGGACCCCAAACATTAGAATGAATAATCATAATAGAAGTGAGCGTCTACTTGGACTTGGAGGAAAAGAGACGCAGTGACTTTTTGCGAGTTCACACACATCACACCGAAAGGCAGAAATATCCAACTTCAAAAATAAACTTGGAAATAATTTTTTCAAATAACCAAAAGAAGCATGCCCTAGCCGTCGATGTCATAGTCAAATATCTGATTTCTTCTTTTCATCTTTGGATCCTTCCACACTTAGAGCTTGAGTCAACTTGCTCGAACATTCAGATTCTAAATCCAGATAATAGAGTTTTCCGTGTCTAACCCCATAACCAATCGTCTTACGAGTCCGAATATCCTTAAACACACAATGTGAAAGTCAAAAGACTACAATACAATGTAAGGTAGTAGTTATTTGAGAAATAGATAATATGTTAAAATTCAAGGATGGCACAACTAGGGCAGTATCTAAGGTTAGGTTGTTTGTGAGATGTATGGTACCCTCACCAGTAATAGTGGCAGGATCACCATTGGCGGTGGAAACATTTAATTTGGTGGATGATTAAAAATTTTGAACTTGTCTAGAATCAAAAGTCACATGGTCGGTAGCACCCGAATCAATTATCCATGCATTATTCATAACAGAGGCAGAAATATTAAATACCTTACCATCATTACCTGCAGTTGTAACTAATGTAGAGGCGAGTCCAATACTCTTCTCAGCTCCATTAGTTTGTCCCATGATAACGGCACAAGAAAACAACGGATCTGATCTTCAGCAACCAATAGCAAACGACACAACTTGGCCAAGAACAGCTCCAAGTCTTCAACAAACAGCAAAACTGCAACAATCCAACACCGGATCAATCCTTCCCCTTTTTCACAAAACAGCAAACACAAAATTATACGTGCGAACTACGTGCAAATGGAACCTGAGGCAACACAGCACAAAGAGAAAACAGCAACAGTACTGAACGGCAACCGCAGCAACAGTCAGCAATGAAGGCTCAGAATCTGAATGATGGCGAGGCATCAACGTGGCTCGACGGTGGCTTCGAACGGCGAGGGTGGCGGCGAATCGACTCAGGGCATCGACGGAATTGGGCAGCAACAATGGAGTTGGGTGTTGGCTGCTATTGACGGAACAAGGGAAACAGGGGGTGTCTGGTCTGGTGGTAGCATCGACTAGAGGGCGGCGCCGGGAGGGTCGGGGGTCGACGACTAGGTGGTGGTCGGGGGTCTGATCGGAGAAGGTGAACAGGGGTTTTGGTGAGAAAGATTGAGGTCGGGAGAGAGAGGAAAGAGAGAAAGACGAGGAGGTCGGAAGAGGACGATAGGGCTGAGGGATCGGGGTCGACGAGGAGGTTCGGGGATCGGGGTTTGATCGGGATCGGATCGGGATGGAGGCGTCAAATCCGATTGCCTCCGTCTCGTCTTCTTCTTCAACTAGCCTAGATCTTGTTAGGCTTTGATATCATATTGAAAACAGATTTGGGGGAAATCATTATTATTCTTCTTATCCTTTATTCTTTACAGTATACCTCTATATATAAGGATTACATTCTTGGATGAGAAGAAAGGAGATTGAGAGAAGATTGAGGGGTGAGAGATTTGGGAAATCTGTTTCCTATAGATTAGGAAACATAATATACATATTAGTACTTACTACATTTCAACAGTTTGTTGTTGCTGCTGATTTTGGTGTGGGAGCAAACAAATGAATTTGTGGATTCTTTGAGAAAAATAAAGGCAAACCTGTTGACTTTCATCGGCGTTTGACTGATTTCTTGCTGCTGCCGTTGACATGCAAAAAGTTTGATACACCAGGATGGATTCCGGTGACGAACCCTCCGATGCGCAAGTCAGTAATCAGAAAGATTATGATGTGGAAAAATATTGATTACCTTTCTTTTGGTGGGGGGAGAGGGGTATTTATAGTCGCCTTAGAGACAGTTTAGAGATAATCATTTATCTCTGTGTCCCGGGATTTTTGGATAAGATGTAGAGTTTGAATTGTTTCATGATAAGATATTTGGTTTTAATCCGTCTCTTAGAGATAATCATGAATTTGAATTACTCTTTAAATGACCTGAGCTGGTTTGTAATAGGTTGTCACCCTGACCCAGTAGGAAAGATCCCTTTTTTGGGCTATTTGGCTTTGAAGAAAGACCCAGTTTCCAATTCGGACGCGTTTTGTAACACCCCGCAAAATTGGAAATTACAATTTTGCCCCTGGGTGTTACGCACGTATATTCTTGTAATGTGTTTCACCACATATTTTGGATTCGTACCATTTATACATTTTCCGTATTGATTTCAGTCAACTAAAATATAATATTTCAATCCCTGGGATTTACGTGCTTTTTACGTGTTTTGATGCACGTGTTTCCACCACTACGTACAATGTTTTCTATAGGTTTAAATTATTTATTTTTATGTATTTAATTCTATTTTATAAAACTGAAATTTATTTTCCCCCTATTTTGATTAAAATGCATTTTTCGATTTTCTGCACGTATAATGCACGTGCTTTCTACGTGTTGTGATTTCATCATGAAATATATGTAAATTAGTAAATGTAATTTTTCTTATGTTGTTTTCGATTATATTTAATAGTTTTTCATTAATAAAGTCGATTTTTGCATTTTTCATGTTTTACGTGCGACGCGCGTGTTTTCGGTAAACGTATTTAAGCATATTATTTTTCAAAATAATTTTTGGAGTGTACGCAACACACGCGTGATCTCCAAAATAATATAAGTAGTATGATATTTATAGTATGTGTGTATGAGGTTGTAGGCTAAAATAAATTGAAATTATGCATGTATGCATGCTGGAGAGTATAATATATATACATTATATAATACATAGAAGGAAATAGTATATGTAATTATGTATATACTATTCAGTAAATAGTTATGGTTAATATTTATGGTAGGATGTATATATTATGTGTGATTGATGTATAGGTGGAGGCCACGGGATTAATGCATACATGCTGACCCGGATGGTACCCAAGTAGGCCGGTTGTACAAGTAGGGGAGAGGAAGAGGTAAGGAGTTATGGGAGTTACAAATGTGAAGAGGTGGACAAATGAAAAGATGGGAGTTTGGCAAGTTATGAAATGTGAAAGGTTGAAGATTAATTTTAGTAATTTATTAGGTGTGTAATTTTGTAATTTGAACCCTAGCAAAACCCTATAAATAGCCCCATCCTCTTCTCTTTTGTCCACACCAAAAAAATAAATAAGAGTAAGAAAGAAAAAGAAAGAGAGAAGAGAGTTTTGTGCTTGGAGGCCATTGCTAGGAGGAGAAGAGCTAGGAATCCTTGAAGCTAGAAGTGGTGATCATTTTTTCAATCGTTCAAGCTTCAATCAAGGTGGGTGGTTTCTTACTTTCTAGTTGTAGAAATATCATGCGAGAAATTATAAATTAGTTCTATGAGATGATATTGATATGTAGGTGATTTTCATGCTATTATACATGATATGAATAATATGTGTGTGGTTAAATAATAGAAAATTATGATGTAAGAATTGATACCATGAATCATGTTAAAACTTCATCCTTGGCGAATGTATATTTTGAATAAGATATGAAAAGTAGATTTAATTTACACTTTTATATGTGCTAAATGAGTAGTAAAGATTTGATGTGATAATTAGAAGATAAATTCATGTTTTCATATATGTTAAGTGATAGAAATGTTAACATTTGTTTAAAGAGCAAAGTAATTGTCTTGTTGCTTGCACATGAGAAAAGAAATTGTAGTTTGCATGTTAATGAAACTAGTAATTTATTTGAAGAGATTTCTCTTAGTGTTAAAAAGGAGTTTTGTAAAGTAAAATGGGTATACATAACTTATTTTAACTTGTTGTAAGAGAATATAAATTTTTCATTGTTTGATTAAAATGAACAATTTCAATTCATGTAATAAAAGAGAAGAAATAGAATTGAACTTTAGATGTATTATCAAATATGAAGTTTTAATACATGAGTTTCTGTTAATTTTCAGTCTTATTAAATTATTGTAGACTAATGAAAGATTTGATTAAAAGAGAAAACAAAATTTTATGAGATTAATGAAATAATACGAAATTGGAACAAAACCTTTCGGGTTGCCTGTGAGTCGTTGGGTGCGGGTAGCCTAGTGGTCTGACTTTTCCCTGGCTCTCTGGTTGGCTCGGGTTCGAAACTTGATCACCCCAAAGTTTTTGTTTTTTTTTCTAAAGCTACTTTTTCAATTCCGAGAAGGCTTAATAAGTTTTCGGTTTGGTAATTAAATGCATAGCCTACTTGGGCTATTGGCTTGCGGTGGGCTTTGCCTGGGTGTGTACGGGTTCGATGCCCATGATTGGGGTTAAGTTATATATATATTTTTTTGGTTATTTTATTTTTGAGTTTGAATAAGATACAAGACCTTTAGAAATGAGAAGAATTATAGTGTTCATAAAATATTATAGAGAATCTATTAAAAATAGTTCTAAAGATTTCCATGTATATTCTTGAGGAATAAAAGAGACATTGAGATATAATGAGATATTGTATTTAAAATAAATTAGTGAATAGCATGATTTAAATCCTTAGAAGAAAAATAGAGTGTTGATAAGAGAATTAATTCTCTTAGAAAGATATTTTACTTTTACTTGATTCAAGAAATATTTTGTGATGGTTGAGACATATCATATGAGTTCAAATTGTTAATGAGTTTTTGACACAAATAAATTATTAAAGGATGCGAGCTTTATATATTTTTTTGAATACTAATTCATTCATGTGATTTTGATGTGATTATACACTCACTTGATTTAAGACATACTTGGTTTGGGTTGATTATGAATATGTGCTTAAGTTGTCAAAAAGATTGATAATGGATGAAAATTCTGTTCATGAAGAAGGATTATTTTCTATGGGAAATTATGAATGAATGAATGAATCATGGGTGATGCAAAAGTGAGACATTGATTAAATTATGGATAAGTTAGAGACATGAATATAATAAGTTAAGACATGATTATTAAAGGGTAGGTGTACCCATGTTTCTTGTACATGAAAGGTTTATGATTTAGAATTAGTAAGACCTCGGTTACCGGTAATTTTGAAAGAAAGATTTTGAGACTTGATTTCGAGATAATGCCGTCGGGCGATCTCGTATTTTGTGAATAAATCCGGTATGAGGTAAAACTGATTCTAGGGTGATAACATATTCATGTCTTGAACTAAAAATAATTAGGCACTTAGGTGAAGATGTAATGGACATGTGCAAACGTAAATGGGTGCTTCTATATAGTCGGCGGTGGATCTCCGTGGCTATAGACCCAGTTGGTGGACTGTAGTTGCTCCGTAGGAGATGGACTGTATTTTATCCGGGACTTAGGGTAGTCGGCGGATGTTTACCATACTCCAAAGAATATGTATATACCGGGGCTAGAGGGGCATTTACGGAATTATTCTCACGATATAATAGCCAGGGAGGCTGGGATATGTTATTATAGCCAGGGAGGCTAGCCAGGGAGGCTAAGATCCGTATCTGTGAAATAACTCTAAAACTTGTTTAATTACTGGGTAGTCTCATGGCGAGGGATCGAACCCTTCAATGTGGAGTACGTAGGCGCTTGCCCTCGGACCTATGTAGTATGGGATGCATAGAATCCGAACAAGTGTGCATTAGTGTCATCCTAGTATAGAAATGTGTGCATTAGGCATTAAGGCATGACATACACTTATGTTTAGAATAATCACCTCTGACACTTTACTTGTTCATTCAATCTTTTTTTGTGATTTCTTAAAGTATGAGATCGTTATACTATTCCCGGCATAGAGAGGATAGCCGTGTATAACATTTCGTCAGTTGTAAGTAACTGACGTGCCCACAGATTGACATGCAGGTAATGGACTATTCATGGAGTTATAAAGTGGATATGCTGTTGCTGTTTAGAAGTTAAAGATGTTGCAAATGATGTTAAAGTTATACAAGTTGTATTTCATTGTTGTAATCTTTTAGTCTTCCGCTGTGTAAAAACCAAGTGTAAAGGAACTCTGATGTTTTGTGAATGAAAAGTTTTAATTTCCTTGTAAAATTGTACGAAGTGAAGTAAAGATCCTGTGAAATCTCGAATTTATCCTTATTTAAAATTCGGGGTGTTACAGATGGTATCAGAGCATACTTCACAAGTAGTACAAGTTTATAAGGAACGATAAAAAGGGACGTTAAATTTGGGAACAAGCCAAAAGAGTCCTTCTGTCAACCGGGTGTAAACAGCCCTAAGCGACACGGTATTTAAGCGTCTTCGGACCACCGCTAGCTGGGAACCGACTCTTACAGCTAACCCAAGTAAATCAGAACTTGATAGACTAAAGATTTGTTTAGGAGGAGTAGTAAGACCATTAACTATAGTCTAGAACCCGTGACACCTTATTGAGTAGTTACAATATTATTCCTGCAGACACTAGAGTGTGAGTTTCAGTCTATAGCGATTTAAATGTAAGTGATTTACATTTGTGTTGCTCTATGCACTGATGTTTTCTCTCCCTTTTCTTTTGGATGGCTGGAGTCGTGACTGAAGTTGTTATTGAACTTGCATTCAATTTCATTCGTGATGTTCTCCTCGTATACATTAATATGAGAGTGTATGCAAGCACATTTTCCCCTGGGTTTCAGAGTGGCGCAGTGGAAGCGTGGTTGGCTTGGACCGTCATTCATGATACCTTACACACTTCCCTCTCAAATTATTTTTGTAGATCATTATCATGGTACTTTCTCCATATTCAATATATAAATTTCAAATAAATATTTTCTTACGTTATTAAACCATTTGAATATTTATTATTTGTCTATCTTCCTTAGTCTTGATATTTTAAACCTATTTTTTAAACTTAAAATTTTGTCTTTAATGTATTTATGTCACTTTATGTTTACCCGTTTATATCTACTATTACTTTACGTATAGTGCCAAGTTTTAAATTGCCGTTTATTAAATTAATATTGCAACCACTATTTTCTTCATTTATTATTTTGAATTTTTCTTATGTGCACTCATTTTATATGATTTGATTTCTGTGATACTATATTATCTTATCCTATATGTTTTTAACAAGATTGAAATTTTCTACCTATATAAATGTGGCATACTATTTGTTTTATTGTCTACATTTGGTACTATTATTATTGCATATTTGTTTTGATATATTAATTTTTACTAATGATCACTACTCTAGTTTTACGCTTTTTTAATATTATGCATATACTCACTATTTATACACACACAGTGTACACTAATGTGAGTTATAATACATGTATTGAAACAACTATTCTTTATTTGAGATCATACATGTATATGATGTATTCATATGAATGCTTTATTTAGTATAAAAATTATATGTTCAGAAACCTAGGGTGGTCTAAAATGTTGTTTTGGACATGAAGAAATGATGATGAACAAAATGTTTCAATATTAATTTGTATATTCTACATGGTGTTGATGCACATCAGTTTTTTGGGCATGGAGATGGAGCTTCATTCGGGATTGACACATTAGAGCATATGTAGTCGTTGATACCCATATTTTGGGTATTTGGCAAATAAGAAATGGAAAAATGATTTTGTGTTGCAGTCGTCGAAACCCAAGTTTTGACTTTTTTGGGCAATTAAATCATCAGACGAAAGAAAATTTTTTAAAAAAGAAATTGACGGGATGGGAAATGATTTTCCGTCTGTTGATTTAAAAAAAAAATTATTGAAGGACGAAGGAACATCTCATGCCCCTTAAATTTTTGGGATTTATTTTGTGGGATGAGTAATGATTTCCCATCCCATATTTTTTTTTGAAATAAATCAATTAGACGATTAATCATTTCCAGTCCGACGATTTATTAAAAAAAAATATTAGGGACGGGAAATCATTACGCGTCCGATAGGTTAAAATAAAATAAAAATCATCCGACAAAAGATGGAAATATTATCTTTCCTCCAATCGAATAGACGATAAATCATCTATCGTCGGCTATATTTTCTAAATAGCTATTTCGTCTGCCAAACTACTGATCCCCTAAAACCCATTTTTTGGGTTTATAGCCAACGACTGCAACACATACATTTTCATTTTTTGAAAATTTTGACAGAATAGCCAACGACTACAGATGCTCTTACAGGTGAAAATATAGAGGCATCAAATATATGGTGGATAACATAAATGTGAGACTGGTGTACAAAATTTGGACCATATATGTCATTGTATCTAGTGTTTGAAAATGAAAAAGATTACTTTATAATTGATAATCAGATTATATGTTAAGAATTGGATGTGGAAAATACTTTTACAATGTATGTTATCCATCCATCAATCTGATGTTTATAGCCAATTTGAAAAGCTTTCTATTTAAATAAAACAGCTACACTCAAGTAGAAGTTCTACATTTCAAAAAATAAAACTGCAGATTACCAAAACCTGTAAACTTCAAGCAAACTAAGAGGTCTCTACTCTCTGCACACACACACAGAGAGACAGAGAGAGAGTTTCAATAATATGATAATTGTTACATTAACCTACTTAGATTCTTTGTTCTTTTCTTCTTGGATATACCATGATCAGTTCTATAACTTCACAGAAAACAACACTGCAAGATGCGGCAATTTTTATTACTTTAGCATGTTCAAGCAATCACTATGGAATAAATCACATCCATCTAGTCATTTACACTTGGCCATAAGTACATGCTGATCAAATTGCACTTGGAGATTTCGAAGCAAAACATCTCTTTCGGAATAGAGATTTTCCCTTATACCCATCATTTCCATTTGCTTGCAGACTGATTGTATGATCTTGTAAAAACATATAATCAAAGTGGAAAAATTAAACAGCTTGAAATCCCCCAAGTTCAACTCGATCCTGTAAGCTTTCTTGCTATCCCCCAAAAATTGACCATATCCATCAAATAACCTTTCTGCATCCCGAAAAAAATGAAACAAATAAAAACGAATATTAATATCAACACCCTAAACTCCTCAAAATTGAAGAATATTATATCAAAAGGGGAATTTTGAAGGAAATCGAAATCAACGGAAGGTGGAAATCGAAGGAAGGTAGAGATCGAAGGACGTCAAAATCGAAGTGGAGGAAAGAGTCGGCGGCGGAGCTAGGGAGCCAATGGTGGAGTAGGTCGAGGAAGAGATCGATAGTGTGTGTGTGTGGGGGGGGGGGGGGTGGGGGTGGGGGGGGAGGTTGAGAAAATAAGAATGAGTAAAAAATAGAAGAGAGATGATGAGAATGAGTGGAAATGTGAGATCTGGATTGAGGAGGCCCGAGAAAAATGAAAAAAATACCCCCGCCCAACCCTCCTTATGTTCATCCCATCCGATTGACATCATGATGGTAAGAGAGATCCAACGGTTAATAAGTGTGTTTCTCACCTTCTCATTTAAATGTGTTTCTCATTAGACCACTCCTCTATATATATATACTAGGATTGCCCGTGGGACGTGCCTACGGCACGTATTCGGGACTGCATATAAATTTCTAAAAAAATTAAAACAAAAAGGGTGGGTGTTTAAAATGTTTTTCTAATACGACGTCTTTAAAATGTTTCATACGGCATGTTATCGCGACGTCTTAACTTTCTTTAAAATATTTAGTAAAAATTTCGATGGAATATCTCATGAAATATTATTCCTTTGGCTCTGGGAAATATATATTAGGCTCTGGGAAATACAACAAAACTTTTAAGAGGTAATGTCATTCAATTAGATAACCAGCACGCGACATTATTCGAGGCTTTTGGTGTCCTTCGCAACATTATTTGCTACTATTTTGTTGCCAACTCTACATGCATCATTTCATTGTTTTAGCTAACAACATGATAATTTTTTGTGTTCCCTCAAGGTGTCCTCTCCTGGTGTAGAAAGAGTTATTCGAATTCCAGAAGAGGTTGAAAGGTTCAAAGAGAAGCCAATGTATGTCAGGTATACTATCAGTGAAGACACCTCTGCTTCCCCTCAAGAAAGTAATGGTGTGTTCAAGCTCGTTTCCTACGACCTGGAATTGGGCCATTGCACTTTGGGTATAGCTATTGTGAAGATAAACAGAAAGCAGGCAGGAAAGGGAAGACCACTCAGCAAGAAACAGAGGGAATGGCGATTGGAGACGCCATTTGATTCACTGATTTTGGTTAGAATACATTCTGATTGTTGATACTTGTTCAATGAGATGAGAAAATTAAACTGATGATGTTAATGAGATAGTGATATACTACTTGATGCTTGAGTGAGTGAGATGATGAATCTTACATTTTGCACATGAATCTTTTGCATTTGCTAGTTTGTCTGCTGCAATAACCATTAGAAGGATTTTATTCTCAATCACCAATGAGTAGGGATTTAATTTCTTCAATCGCACTTTGTCAAAATTTACATTTAGAACTGTGATCGATCAAAATTTCATGTATTACTAACTTTAGCATCTAAGTTACACATGATTGATGGTGGGTGATTGCATTATATAATGTGTAGGTCAATCCTTCAAACTAATTCTCTCTGAGGAAGCTTCAAGTAAATAGTAAAAGAAAGTTCTAACTCTATTTTCATGAAGATCATGATAAACAGTATGAATGTGAAAGAAAGTTCTAACTCTCTTTTGGATGTTTCATTGATATAGGATATGCACTGCATGGATGTAAGATCCTTTTCGTATAATTTAAATGCTTCACCATGGGTATAGCATGCACTTTCCTACACTCCTGCACCGATAGGGTATTTTATTTTCTCTCCCCACCGGTTACAGGACACTGTAATCTGCTTCCCCATATACAGGACAAATGTGTTACTACTCCCCACCGGTTACTACCATGCATTTCATTCAGAGATGCATGTCTACTTCACAATAGATGAAGCCTACAGTGTTGTTGTACCCTCTGTTTCCCTCATATGCAGGTCAGAAAGCTTACTTCACAATAGATGAAGCTAAAGTTCTCTACAGAAAGCTTCAAGTATATTAAAAAATAGTAAAAGAAAGCTTCATCTATTAAAAGTTCACACATACAATCCAGGAAACTCATCCTCACATACAATCCAGGAAACTAATTCTCACAATCTCTTAAAAGTTCACAATTTCACAATTCTACAAAATGTACCACCTACAAAATCTTCAAGCTTCAAGTGTACCACCTACAAAATCTTCAAGCTTCAAGCGTTCACTGAACCTACAAAATCTTCAAGCTTCAAGCTACAAAATCTTCTTCTTCACTGAACCTACAAAATCTTCATCTTCAAGCTACAAAATCTACAAAATCTTCAAGCTTCAATCCAGAAAGCTTCAAGCTTCAAGTGTACCACCTACAAAATCTTCACTGAACCTACAAAATCTTCACAATTTCACAATCTCACATGAAAGCTTCACTGAACCTAATAAAGGAAAGCTTCACTGAACCTAATAATAGAAAGCTTCACTGAACCTACAAAATGTTCACAAAATGTTCACAATATGATCAAACAATCTCACAATCTCACAGGAAGCTTCAAGTAATTAGTAAAAGAACATGAAGCTTCAAGTATATTAGGTTCTTTAAAAATTTCCAGTTACATGCATTTCATTTGGAAAGTTCTGGAGGCTGTTTATACTCTTTATATCAAGACTGAAACACTGAACCAGTCTTGAATTGGATTTTTTGCAGTATCGATCTTTCTTTAACTCGGGAGGAGAGGGAACAGAAGCAAAAGCAGGTTACTGTGAGGGCAACATTCGTGCAAGATCTAATACTTCACTGTATCGGAAATAGGATAGAGGGAAGGGAATGCCTTAGATTCTTGACACTACCTTGATTTTTTACTGTCAGATTTGATTACCTAATGAATAGGCGACTTTAAGAGCGTAGACTATATGCAAAAACAGACTTGGGAAATAACTAAATAACAAAGAAATATGAGCGTCGAGCCCTATTGTAACAATACAATTTCTTTTGTGATATCTGCAGGTACTAATTAATGGAATAACACAAATTGTTATGGGAAATTCTCACTGTCAGATTGAAAACCACATCTACCTGGATAGGATTCACTATTCTTAAATCTTAATCAGGCCAAATTCACAATGCAGTATTTCATATCAACAGCAACAATCTTACCTCTGGCTCGCACACCTTTCTGTTGGCAAACTCCTCCTCAATAGCATCAACCTTTGCATTTGAGTGAAGGCCCACAATGAAGAAGTGCTCAAATAGTGATGTGGGTTCATTACACTGTTTCTGATCCTGCACAACAGCAACAATCCAATTACCTCACAAAGTTGCAATCAAATAAAGCCTTGAGCAAGACATCTTTTAGTCACCTCTGAGACAGACTTCTCCAAGTGCAGTCATTGTAGAGAAATGATAGCATGTTACTCCAAATGTGCAACTCCATTTGCAACTCTCTATGATTGGTACAGATACAAAAAGTAGGTGGTCCCAACTAACTACACTTCTATTTTTTCCTTTAAAAATTATGCATGGGCCAATCATGTGAGAGAGTTGCAAATAGGGTTGCATGTGAAGTAACATGCTATTATTTCTCATTATTATATGTGACAAATTAATGCTATGCTTGGAAACAAAGTATCTTTAGGATAAATGGAATTATCTCACATAACCCTTTAAAACTCTAATTATCCTAACTTTGGCATATTTGGGACTCATTATGAATTTAAGATAACTATAGTCGTCTTAACTCAAAAGGCGAGAAAACCACAGTTATCTAAACTCAACTTTTACCCATTTTTTTTTTAACTATGAAGATAACTTTAAAATTGAGGTAAATGTATGACTCCCAAAGTTAGCAAACCTTTGCGCATCCACAGTCGTGTGGTATCCTTTGTGTTCATTACTTTCTTTCCCTTTCCCGATTCATATCTCGCTAGAATCGGGTAATGCAAGCCGAGTATAACAAATTGGCCAATCCTAAATAAAAAAAGGTTGGCAGACCTGATTCTCTATCATTTCATTTCTTTTGCGTTTCCAGATAGCCTAGAACATTTTTGAATCTGATCTAGTCGATATGGATTCAGTATCCGCGAATATTTGATTCCATAGTTTCAACCAAAATCTTATTTTTCGCATACCATAGAGAACAAATTGGAGAAATAGGGGACCTGATCCTAAAAAAACAAATTTACATATACCAAATCATCATAAGTTTCACTAATTCTGGCTCTTTAGATGTGTTTTCACATTTGTATGGATAAGTAAATTTTTTTTTTTTTAATTATGAACGAAGAACATCATCTACTCTGGACAGACCTGCTTCATACCATAAGGTTATCAGATTTCCTTCTACAGGACTGATTTTTCCAGTATGAGTTAATTTCTATAGCCGACAGACAGAATGTTAATTTCTATAGCCGACAGACAAAAAGAACATGAACGACGATTCATTAATATTTCTAAGACTCTAAACATAAGATTCAATCCCGATTCTGCATTGCTGTAGGCATACTGTTTGAAAGTACGATAACACTGTTCTTAAAACTAAAAAGCCTGCTTATCTCATCGACTCAAGCTTTCTAGCAAACTTTCGCCCTGCTTAAGATTTACCATCAATAATATTTTTTGTTACTGCTTTTTAACAATTACATTACTGCTTTCTGTTGTTAATTTGCTGAATTGTTTTGTGAGTTGTCGACTCTCAATTTATCTTTTATTTCGGAATTCTCCGGGTTTTTTATGAATGTTGAACATTTATGAAATAGGTTAGATTTGTGATGTATACATCAATGTTTACCACAATTGCAGCCTCAATGTGTTTTTCTTTACAGAAAAATACCTCGACGTTTTTTTCAATATACAGTTTAATAACTTCAGAATATTCCCATATGATTACTATGTGATGCAAATTAAACAACTTTGCCTTTACACATAAATTAAAGGACCCCCCCCCAAACCTTCTTCTTCTTTTTTAATAACACTCCAGCCTAAAAAAAAATTAGAAAAATTGCTTTTAACTCAAAAAAATTAAGATGAATCAAATTGTATTATTTACTTCTGTCCAAAATTAGTGTTAAGTAAAACACATGGAGGTATATCTCTTCAAGGGTGGTACAACATTAGGGTATTAATCAGTAAATTAGCCTTTTAAACATAACTTTCAGTTTTTCCCGCAGATGAATCCCTTGAAGCATTAAACTTGCTATTTTAATGTGATTTTTGAAAGTAAAATAGCAAATTGTCACCGTACTTGTTTCGTTTTGAAAGTTTCTTTTTGAATTTTTTTTTGAAGTATCACCTGAACTATGCTATCGACAGCTTTGTATGCGGCATCAACAGGGCCTGTCCCAACTGAACATGCAATCTTCTCTTCATTATCTGAGTTAATAAGCTTCACGTTTGCGGTAGTGAGGCCAAGTGTGCTGGATGTAACCTGCACATTATACATAGAAAATATTTCCAAATTAATCTGTGAACATATTTAGCACAAAAAAGCAGACCATAAATTACATTAAATCCAAACCTGCAGATCTGCAAGTGACCAAATGACTTTAGGCTGGAATATTTCATGTGAAATCAGTGCTTCTATGTCGTCGTCAGTTACCCGCTGTGAACACATAAAATGTTGTGTCAGGGTTAACATATAGAATGCATAAATTTGGTTCGTTTATATTAGGATATTGTGTGTGTGGTGGTGGGTGGGTGGGTGTGTATGGGGGGGGGGGGGGGGGGGGGGGGGAGTTGTTCTTCTGTCCATTTAAAATTCAAAAATACACAAATTATTATGCTAAAAATAATGTTAATGTTGAAATAGCAAAATTCAAAAAATGTGTGCATAAAAGATAATATTCAAAGGTGCATGTCTAAGAAAATATTGCTTAATTTAAACTTGTTAATTTTGTGTAATCTAGGTTTATTTACAAATTATTACTTTTAGCTTGCGTTGACGGTTCTTCACCTAAAAACAAAGTATTATCATAATATCATACATCATAATTGGAAAGTCAAATAATTCTGAAGTATTCATAAATAAGTATAGAATTTTGTTTTTAATAGGTTCATGGTTTTAATCATGCATTAGGAGAATTAAAGTGTAATGTGAAGTCATGACCCCATATCGAAGAATTTTGTGTATTGCTGGTTCTTTATAGATGAGAAGTTATTGCTAGTATTAGGATTAGTATTTAGTAAGAATGTGACTAACAACAATAAACATAAGCAACAACACAAAACGAAGAAAAACCGAATATCTAAGATAAGAGCAAACTTACTTTCATGTAGTTCTCAAAGCGCTCACCGAAGAAATGATACGTAAACTCGGTTTCAAAAATTCTTGCAACTCATACTTGGACCTGTGCACAAATTAAAGTACATTGGTATCAGAATCAATCTGTTTTCTATGTTGTTTATTATATAGATAAGAAAATATTTCCCACCTAATGAACTTGGTCTGTTCCTTAATATTCGCATTGGGTTTAGGCTTTGAGGTTCCTTTCGGAAGAAACGCCTCATAAATTGAATTTGCAGTAGCGTTTCCCCCAACAACAGTCATGGAGTCAATATTTTCATCAAACCATTCATCCAAAGTAGCTGACGTAACCTACACATGTACAATTTAAACTTTAGAAAAGATAAAATGTGCACAATCTCGACTAATGTACATAACTGGCTCATGTTGGTGGTCACAATTTTAATTTGTAAATTTTTATAGATCAGAACCCTGATTAACTAACCAAATTTATGAACTGGGATATGAGTTAGGAAGTTATTCAGATGGAAGTAGTAAGTGAAGGACATTTATATGTGATGTACTAAGTTAAAAGGTACTAACTCATAAACAAAAAGATCCATGAAGATAGATCACCATTGATGTTACCTTTGAGATGTGTGTTCCAAGACTCGTGTGAACACCACAACACTTTAAGCAAATAAATACCCCAATATTAGTTGACCGAGATCGATACCATGGTTATTCATAGATATTCTATTTTAATTTCTTGTTTTACTCACTAAATCTAAACATTGAAAGCTATTTTTAAAAAAATAGCAACAAACTAATTTACCAACAACAACTCGACCAAAATCCAAACAAATCCAGAAATAATACCTGAATTTGTCGCATCGCAGAACACTCAATGCAAGTTTAAATCTCTCGAAACGACTACATTATCGGCGACATCACCTGCTCCAGGCTAACCTGCTACTCATCCCTCAAATCCAACTTACACCCCACCACTATCACCAGCACCTTAATTTAAACAACCAAACCAAAAAACCACATCAACCGTAACAATAAAAACAGAACGAAACAAAATCAAACAAAATCAAGAAACCCTTACGTCCTGTCTCGGCAGCTCAGGCAACCAGTAGAAACTCAGCCAATCCAGCGTTTTGAGTTGGGGAAGTGAGAGAGAGAGACAGGAATTGTAACTAACCTGAGAATTGCAATAAAAAAAATCCAATCTTTATACCCGAGAAATGTAACTAACCCATCTAACACAAACCCAACAAAATCAAGGCAGTATACCTGAAATCGGTGGTGAGATTGCGGATTGCGGATGAGGACGGTGGTGAGATTGGGGATGAGGACGGTGGTCGAGAGAGTGAGAGAGAAACAGAGAGAGAGAGAGGCAGAGCGAGAGAGAGAGAGAACGGAAGGAGAGTGAGAGAGAGAGAGACAGAGAGAGGGAAGAGGAGAGAGAGCGTGATGGGAAGAGAGGGAGCAGAGAGAGAGAAAGAGCGATAAGAGAGAGATATACAGAGTGTGAGAGAGAGAGAGAGAGCGGAAGGAGAGTGAGAGAGAGCTGGAAGAGAGCAGGAAGAGAGAGAAGCGACGGGAAGAGAGAGAGAGACAGCGACGAAAGAGAGAGACAGAGACGGGAAGAAAGAGAGAAAAGGGGGGGGGGGGGGGGGGGTAGCGGAAGAGAAAGAGAGAGAGATAAAGAGGATTTTGAAATTTTGGGATTTGAAATTTTGGGCGGGAAAATATGTTTTGTGAGAGTAGATCTGGTCCATTGATTTGGGGAGAGATTGAATGTGAGCCACTTGATAGCTTTCTTTGTGTTTTATTATATATATATATATATATATATATATATATATATATATATATATATATATATATAAGCAATACTTTATTGCAAATGAGTCAGTTTGCACAGACCCATTGCAAACTCCTCTCCTGACCAGTGGATCGTTTCGATCAAAATCCAACGGCCATGATTGATCCCGCCCATCAGCCCCCTCTCTCACTTAAGTTTCGAAGGGGGTACAATTGGTATTTTACCCCCAAAATAACTCTTCGACTTAGCCTTTCGCTCACATTCTCTCTCGCTCGCCGCTGATCAACTTGTATTTTTTTTTTTTTTGAAATTTTAATCTAGGCCGTTGTTAGAAACAATGGCCTAAGTACTTCAGAAAACTTCTTTCAACCTTGACCGTTGCTTCACACAACGGCCTATGTATAACCTAGGCCATTGTGTGGAACAACGGCTTAGGTTGTACATGTGTTTTAAATCACCTGTACAAATCTCGCTCTCCTCCTACATTCTACCTCTCACACTTAGTATACTCTCTCTATCGCTCTTTCTGTCTGGCGCACCCGATCCCATAGTCGAAACCCTAGCTCCTCCTCCTTCACTTGACTCTCTCACTCTCTATTTCCCTCTTCTAGAACTTTTGCCTTCTTTCTTTGAATCTCCCAAACCCAAAAAACCCTGACCCTAACGAGCTATCCCAAACCCTACTTCCCCTCCTTCGTCTATAGCAGTGCAACCACCTCATCTCTCTCCTTCTTAAGGACTCACATTATGCAAGATATTCACTCTATTCTAGCTTAGTAGATGTAACTGTTGGTTGATCGAATTTTTGTTAAATTTTTTAACCTACAATTTTTGTATGATGCGTAGTTAGTTGTTTGATGTGTATCGTATATAGTTTTTCAATAATTGTAGATGATTGAATTATAGAAGTAGTTGTTTTTCCAAATTATAGTTGTAGTTGTAGATTATATTGTTCTTGTTTTTTTTAAAAGTGCACAAACGAGATCCAAAAATTATAAAATTTTGGGAGTAGGTCGGACTCACAATGCACAAGCCAACAAAACTTGTAGAAGTGTGTTTGGATTTACAGTTTGCGAGATACAACCGTGTATCACTTTTGACTCTTTTTCGTGAGTAAAAGCGTTACATTGTCGTATATTGAAAACCGTGAGTCAAAACTCACTTCTACAAGTTGCATTGGCTCATACATGGTGATCCATACCTATTCGCAAAATTTCGAAAATTTTTGATGCCATTTGTGCCGATTTGTCCCGTATATTAAACATCAACGACAATTATACTTTGTTATTTTTTAGTGTCTTATCAGTAGAAAATCACACAAATGACATCCAAAAAATATGAAGTTTTGTGGGTTGGAATCCAACGCAAACGTTAGAAGCGAGTTTCGATTCATTGTTTGCAAGATGCGGTCGTGTATCGCTTTGTTGCTTTTAATTTGAAATAAAGCGATACATTGCCGTATCTTGTAAACTGTGAGTCGAAACTCGCTTCTACAAGTTCTGATGGCTTGTGCATGGTGAGTCCAACCTACTCGCAAAGTTTGAAATTTTGCGGATCCCGTTTGTGCTAATTTGTCCTGCATATCAAATAATAGCAACGATTATACTTTGATATTTTTTGAGTGACAATTCACTAGAAAACCACACAAATGATATCCAAAAAGTTTAAATTTTTGCGAGTAGGTTGGACTCACCATACACAAGACAATGCAACTTGTAGAAGCGAGTTTCAACTCACAATTTGCAAGATACGGTCGTGTATCGCTTTGTTTGTTTTTAATTTGAAATAAAGCGATACATTGTCGTATCTTGCAAACCGTGAGTCCAAACTCACTACCAGAAGTTGTGTTGGCTTGTGTGTTGAGTCCGACCTACTCGTAAAGTTTGAAAATTTTTGGATCTCGTTTGTGTAGTTTTCCCACGTATCTTGTTTCGTAAATAAATATATGCAAAACGTGTGATTATCTCTATATGATTAGTGTATTGATAATTGTTATATTGTTCTTTATGTTAGATATGGACAATGGTGAAGGATATTCTGTTGCCGGTGATAATTTTATGTGTGCACAACAAAGTGATGAATGCATGCCGCAATTTGAATATCACCTCAAACCAAAGATATGTATGACGTTTCATACACCTTAGATGAAGTCGATAACTTTTTATTTGTCATATGCTAAATGTGGGTGTTTCGCATTGGTTGGTTGCGAGCCCTCCACGATTGATAGGAGAGATTTCGCGAACAGAGTGTGAGAACAAATACAATGGAACCCAAGTCGTGGGTATGTCTTTTTTGTGTAATAATGAAGGGACTTCACCGAGTCAACCTAGTGAAGGTAGACGGAAAACTACTTCTAGAACGGGTTGCAAAGCTGGTTCGTGTAAAGCTGAATGAAGAAAATAATAAATGGGTGTTTTACTCATTTCATGAACCACACAATCACATATTTACTTCACCCAGTAGAAGACATCTTTGCCCCAAAACCGTTCGGTGTCGAATACCGATAGAAGAATAATGGATCAAATTATCCAAACTAATATCCCTATTTGCAAACAAATGCTCTTCTTCGAAAGTGTTAGTGGTGGTCACGATAAAATATGATTCATCGAAAAAGATGCTAGAAATCTACTTAGAGACTCGCACGAAGCGATGAAAGGACACGACGGGAACACTCTCATTGATTTTTTTAATCGAAAAATTGACGGATCCTTCAGTTTGTAATGATTTTCAAGTAGATCCTGAAGGCCAGTTGTCTCATTGTATTTGGGTGGATGGTACTTCTAGGATGAACTATGAAAAATTTGGGGATATACTTTGCTTTGATGCCACATACAAAATGAACCGATATGGAATGTTATTTGTTCCATTTGTTGGAATCAATCATGACTGGCAATTAACGTTCATAGGAGGTGGTTCATTCTAAATGAGAAGCCTCTTCTTTTGTGTTGTTCTTTGAAAAATGAGTAAGGGTAATGAATCGTGCTTCATCCGGTATCGTGACGGATCAGGATCGTGGGATCGCCGTCGCAGTGAAGAAAGTTTTTCCTGAGACTCGGCATCGGTATTGCATTTGACACATATTGGATAAGTTACAACAGGAGGTGCGTATGTCGAATGATATCGATAAGTTTAGGAATGATTTGAAAACTGTCATCTATGATTCCAAATGTGTACATGATTTCGAAGAGAAATGAAAATTAGTGCTTCTGAAGTACAGAGTTGAGAATAACAAATGGTTGAACGATCTATTTCAAATTCATGATAAATGGGTATTTCAAATTCATGATAAATGGGCACACATCTATGCAAGAGATTCGTTTTGGACCGGCATGTTGAGTAGCCAACGAGTTGAATCTATACATTCTTCCTTGAATCATCATACAGAAAAGAAGTACTTTTTATATGAATTTTCCGTCATCTTCGACCGATTTTTGGCAAAGCACAAACACAATGAACTTAAAGAAAATCATCGTAACCGTGAGAGGAGACCGAAATTGAAGACCTAATGGGCGTTGGAAGAACATATGGCGCGAATATATACATTGAAAATATTCTACAAATTCCAAGATGAAGTTACAAAAAGCTTATTATATAATGTGGCTTTTGTTGCCAATCTTGACACATCGGATAGTTCAACCTTCCATGTGAATCTTTGTGGAGAATCGGAACTGGGGAGGTTGATTCCATTATGCAAACTCTGTCAAATTATTACTTGTGGTTATCTCATGTTCAAGTTCGTAGGCATTCCCTGCAAACATATTTTGGCGGTTGTTCGGTTCAGTCATCAGACTTCTCTGTCGGATATATATGTTAAAAGAAGATGGCCCAGGATATGATGAGAAGAAGCTATACATATGTTCCACACGAATGAAGTAGCCAAAATTTTGCTTCTTGCTATTGTGAATTAAGTCATCACGCAAAACAAATGGTTGATCTTGGTTGTTCCTTCGATTCTAGTTACAAATACATGCTCAGTCTTATGCCCAAAAACACAGACGGCTTTTCTCGTCTACAAATACACCCCAAAGGTAGTGCACAACCCCATAAAGAAAGACATGCACAACCCCATGGTAGTGAACAACCCCATACTGAAGATAGTGGACATGCACATGTACGTGTGAGGGACCCATGATAGTGTGTTACAAAGGAAAGACCTAGAAGGAAGAGATTGAAGCTAATAAGAGAGCAACTTCACAGACAACCTAGATGGTGCAGGACATGCGGCATGCACGTAGTCGAACATGATTCAAGAAATTATCCAACCCTAGTTAAGGGGTAATATATTTCTTCCTTTTGTTAACATATATTAAAAATGTCAATCTTGCTTTATATTTTGAATTTGATATATAAAATGTTGACTAACTCAAACTTGTTATTTATTTTAGGGCAACCAATCCAAAAGAAGTTGTTCCAACCGACGAAGAGAGTTCCGACGATAATTTGATAAATCGTTGTGAGGTAAAATTTTAACGGGGTGAAGAATTTGAAGTTCGTAGTCTTATAATACTGATCTCCTTTATTTGAATTTTATAAATCTTACAGGTATTTATTGGTGGAAGCTCCCTTGTTTCTTGTTGAATCATATTCTTAATTAAAGCTGTGTATATATTTATATGAATCGGTTAAAGTTATGTTTCTTGGTTGTTTTTTTTGGTTTGATGATAATATATGTTCCAAACGAATGTGGATGGATGTGTGGATGTAGTGGGTTTGTTGATAATGTTTTTGTTGTTTTAGTTTATATTCATTATGTTTTTATTTTGGGTGTTGATTGTTGATTAGTAATATGTTCTTATCGGAAGAAGACGAGTATTGTGCAGGTTGAATGAGATTGGGTATGAAATATATGAGAGTATGAACAAAAAATATTGTTGTAGCAATTGATGCTGGTTTTGGCAGCAGTGTTTTTTTTTTCCTTCTTTTTATTATTATTATTTTTTTGCCTAACCTGTTGTTGGAATTAAGGCTAAACAAAAAATTTCTTTTAATATTGAAGGGTTCAAGTCAGAGAGCAATGCAATTTATTCAAAATCGGTATATAAACTAAAGTTGTTGTTGGAAACAACGGCCTAGGGTTACCTAGGCCGTTGTCCTCAGATCAACAAAAAAAGTGAAGCAGTTAACTATGCTCTCTGACTTGTGGTGACTATTTTTTTTACCAACGACAGTCGTTATTTAAGACTTGATGTAGATTGACTTAGGTCGTTGTCTCAGGTACAAAATAATGAGGCCAAATTTTGGTATGCCCTTTGACTTGAACTTTCCAATATTCTCGAAATACCATACTAACTTTATCTATTGTTCAAAACAACGGCTTACATTAGGGAGGGTTAGGGTAGAGTTTGGGTAGGGTAAGGTTAGGGAGGGTTAGGGTTAGGATAGTGTTAGGTTTAGTGTGTACACAAATGACTCTATCTATTGGATAATACGTTGGAACTTATTTGAACATTAGTTTTTTAGGGAACGATAAATGTTGGGAACAGAGTACGGATCAGTTGAATTCCAATTCCCATAATTAGAGAAAGTAGAAACTATTATTTTCTTTAACATTATACCAGGCAAGTATAACTCATTTGCACATAGAAATCCCAACTACTTGAAAGTGTTCTACAAGTTCATTTTTATATGGTTAATTGAGATTAGGGTATATTTGAAATACCGGAGTGATATGGCTAAAAATGGGGTTAAATCGGAACCGTCCAGATTGGACGCGAATCTTGAAGCTCGGGGGTAAAATGGTAATTTCACATACAAGTGGGTCCGAAGCGGGTACTGGATCTCCTTCACACATGTCCAATAACCCGCAAACGGATCCACACCAATTGGGTACGGGTCCCGACCCGAGGCAAGCCCAGACCAACAAGAGACAAATCAGGGCCACTGATTTGACCAAGTCAACGGGCCTGATTTGCTCTCACCGGGAATCAGGAATTAGTTTCCTAAACAAACTGTGAGGATTTTACTCCTGGCAGTTATACAGGGAATCAGGTCCCTAATCTCTCCCCCGGCGACTATAAATACCTCCCCTCTACCACTGTGACCGGGTAATCACTCTTTTTCCACCTTAAGCTCTTTCTTAATCTCTTCTGACTACTGACAAGAGCGTCGGAGGGTGCGTCGCCGGGATCAACCCCGGTGTCTCGCACTTCCTTGCAGGTTGTGGCAGGAGCAAGAAGGCTTGAGTCAGCTGTTCAGGTTTTCTCGAACTCACAAATCTTATCTGTTTACCCCCACACCGAAATCAGCGGTAACAGATTGGCGCCGTCTGTGGGAAACACCACACGAACAGCCTCAGCCTCTTCCTTGTCGTCCTCTCCAACCATGCCTCCAAAGAAGGTCAGATCTAGAGGGTCAAACCGTGGGGCCAATCCCGCCGACCCTACAGAGGAAGCCCCTGTCAATCCCATTCCACAGCCCGATCTTCCTCCACCGGCCCAACAGGGCCAACCTCCTCTTCCCAAACAGCAACCCAACAATGGCCCTTCCGGTCATAACGGTCGGAGGCAGAAGCAGCCCCTCAATCCGGACCATGTCTCGGTTCATAATGGATCCTTGGATTCAATGGCTTCCCATCATCCTGACCTCCGCAACACGGTCCTGAACCGCCAGAAAGATGAGGACCTCCGCACCCACCTTGATGAGAGGCGGGCCCGAGAGGGAGGCTCCCGCCAGCATCAGGGTGAGCGGTCCCCTCACCGCCGAGATGGCAGAAGGTCTCCGGACCGCAGGGGCCGAGCGATATCTCCCGAACGCCGAAGGAGGAGGCCGCATTCCCCCATGGATCGGCATCATCGGAGGAACAATGACGCGCCGATCACTCGTGCCGAGTTCCTACAATTTCAGGACACCGTGCTACAGGCCCTCAACCTTCGCCCCAACAACCAAAATGCCCCGAGGGTACCAACACCCCCGCGGGTCGTCAGTCCTCACCGCCGATCCCGAAGTCCTCTCCCGGCTCCCAGTCGCCAGCAGCAGCAGTACAGTCCTCGCCGATCCCAGGACTACCGGCGCCGCAGTCCCCGCTCCCCTTCTTATGAGGAAGAGTCCCGGGGATCGTATGATTACCAGCGGAGGGACGATGCCCTCAACCGCCGTCTCCATGAGGTGGAGAGGCGCATTGGTCGCATGGACAGAGAGGAGAAGTCCAGAGCCGGGACCGTTCGGCCCAGCAGACCCCCTTTCTCTCGGTCGATCATGGAGGCCCCCATACCGAGGGGTTTCAAACCTCCGCAGTTTGAAGCGTACTCAGGGGAGTCCGATCCAGTTGATCACATCGAAAGCTTTAAGACTCTGATGCTGATCCATCAAGTTTTCGACGCTGTGCTCTGCAGAACCTTTCCCGCCACCCTCAGGGGGTCGACTCGGGAATGGTACTCCAGACTCGCTCCCTCTTCCATCTTCTCGTTCGAGCAGTTTGAAATACTGTTCATAACTCACTTTGTGAGTAGCAGGCGAGCTGAGAAGACAAGCCTCTCCCTACTGAACCTGCGGCAGGAAAGGGGAGAGAAGCTGCGGGACTATGTGAAGAGATTCACCGCAGAAGTCAGGTCTATCGCCTCCTTAGACCAGTCAGTGGCGACCGTGGCGTTCTAGTCGAACGTCCTCAACTCCAACCTCCGATCGTCCCTTGCCAAGAAGCCCCCTCATAACTTCGCCGACCTCCTTCTGAGGTGCGAGAAGTACATCCGGGCAGAGGAGGCTGAATCCCTCCCGAACTTCGGGGGGTCCTCCTCCGGGTCGAAGAGGAAGGCGACGGAGGAAGTGGGGTCCAAGAAAGCGCAGAAGGACAACGGCGGTCAACGCCGTCCTCCCCCCAGGTTTGAGAAGTTCACTCCCCTCACCACCAATGTCTCCACCATCCTAATGGAAGTGGAGAAGGAAGGGGTCATCCCTCCAGCTCCGAGGATGAACACCCCGGCAAAGAGGAGGAACAAAGATAAATGGTGTCGTTACCATCGGGACCACGGCCACGACACGAACGACTGCCGGGCATTGAGAGATGAAATAGAAGCCCTCATCCGGAGGGGACAGTTGGCCAAATTCGTGAAGGCTAACGATCGGGCGGACCGCAACACTTCTCCGCCTCGGGGGGCTAACAAGCGCTCCGAGCGACGCGAGGAGACACCCGAGTTCGAGGAAGAACGGGTTCTGCACCTGATCCACGGAGGCCCCATGGGAGGCTCCTCTAATTCCTCTCGGAAGGCCTTCGTCCAAGAGGTCAACTCGGTTCACAGCGCCCCTCCTCCCAAAGGTCTCGGCGTCCCTGTGTCTTTTTCCGATGAAGATCTCGAAGGGGTCCGAACTCCCCACTGTGACGCCCTCGTCATCGACCTCCGCATGGCCAACTTCAAGGTGCAGAGGATCTTAGTAGACAATGGGAGTTCGGTCAATATCCTCTTCCTCTCGGCCTTCCGAGGCCTGTAGCTGTCTCGGGACCGTCTCAAGCCAGCCGGTTACACACTCCACGAGTTCACGGGGGTCCCGGTAACTGTCGAGGGGGTGATAACCCTAGACGTAACTGCCGAAAGCACCCCTACTACCCGTACCGAGCCGATGGACTTCATGGTCATCGACGTCCCGGCCGCATATAATGTCATCCTAGGCCGACCCGGCCTAGCTGCCCTGGAAGCTGTCCCCTCGGCGTACCACCTCAAAATGAAGTTCCCCACCCGGTCGGGAGTAGGGGAAGTTAGGGGAAGCCAAGAGACGGCTCGGAAGTGCTACATGACTTCCACAGGAGGACCGGTGCTCTCGCTCGAGACACTAGAAATCCCCGAGCCGAAAGTTCGGCCAACGTCCGAGCCGGCGGACGAGTTAGAAGAAGTACTCTTCTCGGACGAGGATCCGAGCCGAAAATTCCTCATCAGCAAGTCTCTTCCGACTGCGCTGTGCTCAGACTTGGTCAAATGTATCCGGGATAACCGTGACCTATTTGCTTGGTCGGCTGCGGATATGCCCGGCATCTCCGAGGAGTTGCTAGTCCACCGCCTTAGTGTCGAACCAGGGTGCAAACTGGTTCAGCAGAAGAGATGTAAGTTCGCTCCCGAGCGACAGCAGGCCATTAAGGAGGAGGTGGATAAACTCCTGAAGGCCAAGTTCATACAGGAGGTAAACTACCCCGAGTGGCTCTCCAATGTTGTAATGGTCAAGAAGTCCAACGGCTCCTGGAGAATATGCATTGACTTCACCGACCTGAATAAGGCGTGTCCGAAAGACCCATTCCCTCTCCCGAACATCGACACCCTTATTGATGCCACTTCGGGCCATGAGCTCCTTAGCTTCATGGATGCCTTCTCCGGCTATAATCAAATCCGAATGTTCCCTCCGGACATTCCGAAGACCTCCTTCGTCACCGACCAAGGCCTCTACTGCTACCGGGTCATGCCGTTCGGGTTGAAGAACGCAGGCGCCACCTACCAGCGCCTCGTCAACAAGGTCTTCCAGAACCAGATAGGCCGGAACATGGAGGTGTACGTTGACGACATGCTCATCAAAAGCGTCCGAGGCACTGATCATGTGGCCGACATCCAGGAGGCCTTCGGCGTGTTGAGAAGGCACAGCATGCGGCTGAACCCAAACAAGTGTGCGTTCGGGGTCTCTTCGGGAAAATTCCTCGGCTTCATGGTGAGCCAACGAGGAATCGAAGCTAATCCCGAGAAGATTAAGGCCATATTAGACATGGCCCCACCTCGGAACATCAAGGAGGTGCAGAAGCTTACCGGTCGGCTCGCCGCTATCGGTCGGTTCCTCTCGAAGTCGGGGGAAAAGTGCCTTCCCTTCTTCAAAGCACTCAGGGGAGCTAAGGGTTTTGAATGGGGCCAACCACAACAGGAATCGTTCGACCAGCTGAAGGCCTACTTGGTGAACCCCCCTCTGCTCAGCAAATCGGTCCCGGGCGAGACTCTCTTCATCTACTTGGCTGCTTCCGAGCAGACCCTAAGTGCTGTCTTGGTGAGAGAGGAGGACCGGGCCCAAAGGCCTATCTACTACGTGAGCAAGGTGCTCCGGGACGCCGAGCTCCGCTATCCGAAGATAGAGAAGATGGCCTACGCCCTGGTCATGGCAGCGAGGAAGCTTCGGCCGTACTTTCAATCCCACTCGGTCGTTGTCCTCACCGACCAACCCCTAAAGCAGATCCTCCACAAGCCTGAGACCTCGGACCGGCTAATGAAGTGGTCCATAGAGCTGAGTCAACATGACATCTCTTACCAGCCTCGGACGGCAATTAAAGCACAGGCCCTCGCCGACTTCATCGTAGAGTCCACCATCCCTGAAGCCAGCCTCGTACCGAATGGACCCCCCATTTGGATAGTCTTTGTGGACGGCTCCTCCAGTAGTGAGGGAAGCGGCGCCGGAATCATCCTGAACGGCCCTGACGACTTCGTCCTCCAGTACGCGATCTGTATGAACTTCAAAGCCTCGAACAATGAGGCAGAGTTCGAGGCACTCATCGCTGGTCTCGGACTTGCACGGAGTGCTGGGGTGCAGCGCCTCCGAATCCACAGCGATTCCCAGCTTGTCGTGAACCAGGTCTTGGGCGAGTACGAGGCCAGAGATGAGCGGATGGCGAAGTACCTCGCTAAGGTCTGGGTCCTCATGAGCCGGTTCGAAGAGGCGCTCATTCAACGAGTTCCTCGTGAGGAGAATTCGCAGGCCGATGCCCTATCCAAGCTGGCCTCATCCTCCCTACAAGGTCTTGAGCAGACCGTTCTGATCGAGGTCCTCTCTAAGCCGAGCATAGAAGACGAGGCACCTGGCTCGGTGGAGTCGTTGCCGGTCGTGTTGCAGGACAATTGGATGAAGCCGTTGGTGGAATTCTTAAGGGACGGGGTCCTGCCCGTAGATTCCAAAGAAGCGCGCCGAGTCAGAACCCGGGCCGAGCGGTATGTCTTGATCGAGGGCATCTTATACAAACGCTCCTTCTCTCAAATAGACGGCCGACCATACCTGAGGTGCCTCTCTCCAGAGCAGGCCGAATATGCCCTACAAGTGCTCCACGAGGGCATCGGCGGGGCACATTCAGGGTCCAGGTCCTTGGCTCGAAAAGCTTTGAATTATGGATACTTCTGGCCGACCCTCCTCCAAGATGCCGAGCGACACGTTCGACAATGCAACTCTTGTCAGAGACACTCCAGCATCCGTCGCCTCCCTCAGGCCAACCTCGCCTCCCTATCAAGTCCTATCCCCTTCGCAATGTGGGGGATGGATTTACTAGGGCCTTTCCCTCCGGCTCCGGGTCAGTTCAAGTTCTTGGTCGTAGCCATCGACTACTTCTCGAAGTGGGTCGAGGCCGAGCCCCTCGCCACTATAACCGAGAACAAGGTGGTACAGTTCTTCTGGAAGAGCATCATCTGCAGGTTCGGCGTCCCCCGTGTCCTCGTGACGGACAATAGGACCTAGTTCACTGGCGCAGCATTCCGAGCTCTGTGCGACGACCTTGCCATCCAGCAGCGCTTCTCGTCCGTCTCCCACCCTCAGTCGAACGGACAAGCAGAAAATGCTAATCGGCAGATCCTTGCAGGCATCAAGGAAAGGCTGGACAAAAGTTCCAAAGGCTTATGGGTCGACCAACTCCCCAACGTCCTGTGGAACTACCGCACGAGCAAGCGGACCCCCACAGGCGAGTCTCCTTTTAACCTCACCTATGGGTCCGAGGCCGTGATACCTCTCGAGGTCGGAATACCTTCCCCTCGGCTCGCAGCCTACGACGAGGAACAGAACGCCAGGGACCTCAGGGCAGACTTAGATCTGATAGATGAGCTAAGGGAAAGAGCATCGATTCGGCAGCAGAATTACCGAAGAAGGGTCGAGTTGGCATACAACAAGAAGGTCCGACCCACCAACCTTAAGCAGGGGGATTTAGTCTTGAGAAAACTGGCCATATCCTTTCCCAATCAGAAGAGTAAGCTGGCTCCAAACTGGAAGGGCCGTACAGGATCACGAGGGTAGTTCGGCCCGGAGCATATCGTCTCGAAGATCTAGACGGCAGAGAGATTCCGAGGACCTGGAATGCCGACCACCTCCTAAAATACCAAGAAAGCACCCCGGCGCCACTCTAAGTATCATAGGATGTCGAGCCATTCCCCTCCTCTGACTTGTAACCTGTTTTCATAAATTGTACTGTGTAAAACGGTTCGCCGTCGATTATCAATAAAGAAAGCTCTTTTCGTACTTATGAATTTGTATGCTTCTCTCCGCTCTTATTATATGTTTTTTAAATTTTGATTTCAACCAATGGTTCGGAGTCCACGTCCGGCTCGACTTTACCTCCTCGGCTCGACTCCGGACGAGCCAGGGGTAGATCGCCGTTCGGAATTGCTCCCACAATCGTTGAACTACACCAATGGTTCGGAGTCCAACACTCGGCTCGACTTTACCTCCTCGGCTCGACTCCGGACTAGCCAGGGGTAGATCGCCGTTCGGAACTGCTCCCACAACCGTTGAACGACACCAATGGTTCGGAGTCCAACACTCGGCTCGACTTTACCTCCTCGGCTCGACTCCGGACGAGCCAGGGGTAGATCGCCGTTCGGAATTGCTCCCAAAATCGTTGAACTACACCGATGGTTCGGAGTCCAACACTCGGTTCGATTTTACCTCCTCAGCTCGTCCCCGGACGAGCCAGAGGTAGATCGCCGTTCGGAATTGCTCCCACAACCGTTGAACTACACCGATGGTTCGGAGTCCAACACTCGGCTCGACTTTGCTTCCTCGGCCCGTCTCCGGACGGGCTGGGAGCAGAACGCCGTTCGGAATTGCTCCCACAACCGTCGAACTGCGCGATAATCCCGAAGTCCAACACTTGGTTCAAATCCACCCCTAAGAATTGCCTCTCGGAAAGCTCCTATGGAGTGGCGAGCGCTCGGCTTATCCCTAGTCCGAGCCCCCCACTACGCAGAGACGGAAGAGAATAAGAAGGGTAAGACCACTCTCCGGTCGGAATCCGAGCAAGTGCCATTCCGACCCTGCAAACGGAGAAAACTCACTTTCTCCTCAACTTTTGCGTAAGATCTCGGTCAGACGGCCCAGATCTTGCCAGCAGCACTAAACGACAAGATAAGGTTTTCTGGGGAACAGAGCCGTCTCGAGATTCGAGCCAAATCCAACGGCCCAGATCTTGCCAGCAGCGCTAAACGACAAGATAGCGTTTTCTGGGGATCAGAGCCGCCTCGAGATTCGAGCCGAGATCCGACGGCCCAGATCTTGCCAGCAGCGCTAAACGCCAGGATAGCGTTTTCTGGGGAACAGAGCCGCCTCGAGATTCGAGCCGAGATCCGACGGCCCAGATCTTGCCAGCAGCGCTAAACGACAAGATAGCATTTTCTCGGGAACAGAGCTGACTCGCGATTCGAGCCAAGATCCGACGGTCCAGATCCAGTCAGTGTCACTCAAAAGCGGGAGAGTGTCCCCTTGGGAAGGGGTTCGTCTTCAGATCCTTGCCGACGGCACTACCTGCTCGGCTCGAGATCTCGACGCGACCAACACAGTTATAAGCGAGATAAACATGCAGAGCAACGAAAGACATTTTATTAAACAACCAGGCCATAATACAAAGCACATCTTTTCCATGGTTACAAAGTGTTTGCAAACAAAAATACACGTCGCCGACCCACTACACTTGGCCCTCATATGGAAATATCTTCACTAGACTGTTCGGTCGCCTGTCCGTCCTCCTCGGCTGATAGCTCCCCTGCATCCTTCCGGAGCTTCGCTACCACGGTCTGCAAGTGTCGAATCTCCGAGAGCAAATCGTCCCGCTCAGCTATAATCTTCGACTGGTTGTGCCGAATACACTTGACCCGAAGAGCGTTGCTGAAAGCGGTCTGCGAATCTTCGTCCCCTCTTGCAGGGCTCAACTCGGCGATCCTATTCTCCAGGCGTTGGATCTCGGCTTCCCGTAGGTCGAGGACGGACAAGAGGTGGGCCCGCTCACTCTCAGCTTGGCGTAACTCCAGCTCGACGCTCCTAGGACTCAGAGCCACCATCCCAGAAGTGGCCTCGGATTCAGAGTCATCATCCGAGCCGTGGAAATCAGTATATGGGTCGGCCGCCTCGAGCTGAAAAAAGGGAAAAACAAATAGCAAAAATTCAAAACATCGCCGGAGCCCAACACTTAAAATTTTCCAAATCAAAAATCCGGATTCATATTCAGACATATTAATTCTACATACAACGAGACAGATCCAACTATAGAATTTTACAGCAACAAGGAAAAACATGAAACGACGTGATCAGGGTCTCTTCGGAAGGGGAACGCTTCGGTTTAGGGAAACGCGAGGACGACGAGCTCTGCCTTCCGAACCCGATCCTAAACCTACGAAACGTGATCCCCCTTCGCTGCTGACCCTAACTGTGGTGCCGACCGAGGCCCCGCTCGACGAAACGGCCACGCTACTCTGAGCGTCGACAGGGCTCCGTCTAGTCACCAGCGAACGTGTCGCAAGTTCGTAAAATGTAATCCCTCTTTCGCTCTCTTCGCGAGTACACGATGTACTGCGGACATTAGCCCTCTCAGGCAGGGGCTTGAGCGACGCGACCTCTTGCTCCAGCTCGATGATTCTGTCTCTCAGAGCATCATCCTTCGCCAGCTTCTTCAAATTAGGAAGCCTCGACGAGCCCGGGACGTTAACGCTACCGGTCGCGAGCCGTCGGTAATGGGTGACCTCGATCCCCCTATCTATCGTAATCCTCCTAAGATTGTCGACCTCGGCCAGCAGCTTCTTACGCTCGGACAACGCCTTTTCCAGCTCGGAAGTGAGCCTCTCTTCTTCCGTCAAGCGAACTCGCTCCGATACCTCCATGTGTCGGATTTGGGCCGAGAGCTCCCCGTTCTTCCGCTCGGCGACGGCAAGCTCCCTACCGAGCCGCTCGGCCTCGCCCTCCGAAGAAGGGACTGGGGCTCGTTTCCGTAGCTGCCCCAGCTCGCGACACTGCCTCCGGACCAACGCCTGTATCTCCCCCAGTTTCAGTTGCAAGTAGAAGCGACTCTCGTGGCTCCGTGACAGCTCTCTTTTTGTCTCGATCAGCTCTTTACGAAGGTACGAAACCTCCGTGATCGGGCCAAACTTAACCTGAAAAGCGGAGATAAATCCGATGGGCCCACGCTCGGAAACATTTACAACATAATCACATACAAAAACCGAGACTCGACACTTGGATAAATTTTAGCCAAACAAACTATTTTTCATTCAAAACCAAGAGGAAAGTTTTACAAGAGCGGTGGCCAGTCCGCAGTTAGGCTTACAAAGAAAAAAGAAGAGCAAAACTACGAAAGACTAAAAGAGGCTAACAAGTCAGGGGTCGACCTTTTTGTCGTTCGGGTCCGTCGACCCCTCGGCCTTGTTCTCGCCTTCGCTCTCGTCCTCGTCCTCACTCCCACTCTCCTCCTCGGAGTCGCCCTCCTCCTCGCCCTCGGCCTCGGTCTCGCCCGGACCCTGGACACCTTCCGTCTGCCCCTCGGGGTCGAGCAGCCCCTCGGGAACCTCCTCCTCCCCTTCCACGGGGTCGTAAAAACGGTAGGAGGATATGTCGAAGCCCGGGTTCTTGGCAGCTACGTGGAGCAAGGCTCGACCGTAGGCATCCTCCATGTTCTGGAGCATGTGTTGCGCGGCCTCTTCCTGCACGGCCTTCTTCACCTTCTTCACCTTCTTCTGGTGTTTGGCCATGATCTTCTCTGCCCTCTTCCGGGCCTTCTCCGCTTCCGACCGAGCATTGGCCAGCGCCTCCTTCAGCTCGGCAACCTCCTTCTCCGAAGCCTCAAGCTTGGTTGTCGTGTCCTTCGACAGCTGAACGGCGTCGGCCAGCTGCTTCTCCAGCCCTTCCACTTCGGCACCCCTCTTCGCCGAGAGGAGCTGCTCGGCATCAAGCAGCTGCGTGGCCTTGACACGCTCCGCCCTCTCCTGTTCATTCTCCTGTTCCTTGCTCGCAAACTCCTCGAGCAGAAAATTGAAGTGGCAGAGGGTCTGAAAAAAGAACAGTACCTTAGAACCCGAACCCAAGAACTTAGAAAAATTCAAAGAAAGAAATTTGAACGAGGGAAAGCTCGGCCTACTTACCGACGTGGTATTCCGAGCAATCTGCATCGCAGCGTCCCCTGCTAGCCCGGCCTTTAGGGTCGCTCGATCTTTTGGGGTCGGCAGGTGCCTCACCGCTTCCATGCAGATGTTGCCGTCGCCCAAGAAGCCGTCGACGTTCATCACCTGCCAGTCAGGGACGAAGATCTGCTTATGACGCTCGGTCAAAATCGTCTCCGCCTCGGCAGTGAGGGGCGGAACTTGGAGGGACAGCACCTCCTTCACGCCGAACGCACCGCTCGACGAACCAGGAGCATCCCCCTTCGAGGTCGGTGTCGGCGCACCCGAGGCAGGAGGGTCGAGGACCATGACTTCCCCCTGCTCGAGGACCATAACCTTCGGCTGGTCGGCGACCTTCGTGACCGAAGGCTTCTTCGACGCTCGACCGTCCTGAGGCCCCGCCGAAGGCCTCTTCTTCTTCGCCTCCTGCTCCGACCTGCCCTTCGCCATCAGAGCTTTGTAGTCCATCTTCATCGTCTCTGCACAAGCCGAATGAAAAAACTTAGAAAAATTTTCATGAACTTTAAGCAAAGAGTATAAATACCAGAAGCATACTAGGGTCGATCGGACTGAGACCCCCTCGGAACAGATCCTCCTCGGTAATATCTTTCCAGCTTAGCGCTGGCAGGGCGAGGAGCTTCTTCTGGACCACCGTCTCCTCGTCACTCAGCACCGTCTCCTTCTTGGTTCGCTTGGGCAGGCCATCCTTCGCCCAAACCATCGGTATCACCCACGGTGCAGGGGCTCGGATGATGAAATACTTCTCCTTCCAATGTTTGATCGAGTCCGGATTCTCGATCAGCTTCACGCCCGTCCGGGGCGAAAGATAGAACCTTTGTTCGTCCCGCCTAGGCTGACAAGGTCGGTAGAGGCTTCGAAAAAGGAACATACTCGGCCTGGCACCAACCTCTTGGCATCGGAGGACGAATGCCATGACGTGCCTCCATGTGTTCGGCATCAGCTGGGCAGGGCTCAAACCGTACCATGTCAAGACGTCAACAACGAACGGGTGGAGGGGAAAACGAAGCCCGACGATCAAGGAGTCGATGGGAAAGACACACATATCCGACGAAGACTTCGTGTTCGCTCGGAAACCGGGCCCAAGAAGAAGCAGTCCGTAGTCGGCAGGGATCCGGAAACCCTCTCGGATCAGGTGAAGGTCGGCCTCGGTAAGAGACGAGATGGTATGGTCCACCTCGGACAGCTCTCTCGGTTCATTCTCCTCCACCAGCTTAGTCGTACCTTGGGTCACTTTCTCCAAGACGTCCTCGGCATAGTCCCGTACACCTCCCACGCTCGACAGAGCAATGGGCTGCCGGCCGAACGCTCCCGCTGTCTTCGGCGTTTCCACGATCGTAACCACCGCTTTACCCTTCTGGGACACCGCCGCGACTTCCTTAGGCAGCTCGGCCACCTCGTCCCCTCTATCCGGACGAACGACGTGCTGATCGGTCAGCTCCGGAACAACCATCTCCTCTCCTCCGCCCGCTCGGCCAACGGCTTGCTCCGAGGCGGGGGTCTCATCCGTAATCTTAACCATTTTTCTAAAAGAGAAGGGAGAGAAACTGACCTCGAAGTGACAGCTACGGTCGGAAGGTTCACCGGAAACAAGGAACACCTCGCCGCGACAGCTAGCACCACCGCCAAGGAGCTGAAAACTTCGAAGGTGAAAGTAAGAACTGAAGAGAGAGAGAGTAAAAGTAAAAAATGAGACTTGGTTTAGGGGGGGTGAAGATTTATAGTAAAAAGGAACGTCACTTGGACTTCCAAACGTAAGGGCGCGACTTTTGGGCCGTACTCGAAACGTCGCAAAGGCCCAAGACCACTCCGCCTCCTCACCAAGTCAAGCCGTTCGGCACCACAGGTCCCGAAGCCGAAGCCTCATGCCTTCGGTGGGATGCCGAGCAGGTGCCTTTCCGATCCTGCAAGTGGAGAAAATTCACTTTCTCTTCAACTTTCGCGCATGATCTCGATCAGACGGCTCAGATCTCGCCAAAAACACTAGACGACAAGATAGTATTTTCTTAAGAAATGTGCCCGTCTCGAGATGCGCGACGCCATCCAACAGTTCAGATTGCGTCAAGTCGCTCGGATGGCCTACACTTCCTCCATATCCCACCTCTGTCTGAAGAAGCCAGAATTTTTTTTTTAATTCAAAGTTTTAAGGCACCGCCCTCGGCGGGCCCCCCGAGCCCCACGTCTCGGTCGAAATTCTGCCGACCCATGGGGCCCAGTCAAAAGCAGATCGGCACTCCCCCCCATCTCTAACTCCTCTGGGTTGACATCCATCAGAAGCCATCAACCCGGAAGGAAGACAGAGATGGGAGGAGACCCATCATTCTGAAGTTGTTGCAGTCTCTCGGACCCGGACTTCGGTGGTCTACCCTTCGGCCCAAACCTCCCCTGACCCTGATACCTCCACTCGGGCCGTCAGAGTCAGGAGAAGATTTGGGCGGAAGAACGGCCACCAGTCCTTCCGAAGTGAACCCCTCCGTCGGATCCGGACTACAGTCGTCACCCCCTCTACCATGATCACCCCCGATCTTGACACCCCCACCGGGCCAGTCAAAATCGGGTGATGATCATGGTGGAAGGGCGACCACCCGTCCTTCCGAACGAACTCACCCTTCGGATTCGGACATGGATCATCACCTCTTCCACCATGATCTCTGCCGACCCTGACACCCACTGTGGGGCAACCAGAGTCGGCAGAAGATCTTGGTGGAAGAGCGACCACCCGTCCTTCCGAGGTAGCTCACCCTTCGGCTTCGGACATGGATCATCACCTCTTCCATCATGATCTCCCCCGACCCTAACACCCGCGTTGGAGCGGTCAGAGTCAGGAGAAGACCATGGTGGAAGAACGACCACCCGTCCTTCCGAAGTAACTCGCCCCTCGGGTCCGGACTACGGTCGTCACCTATACTATCTTATTCTCTCCCGCTCCTGACATCCCCTTTGGAGCAGTGAGGAACGGGAAAAGAACAAGACAACAGGGCGACCACCCGTCCTTCTGAAGTAACTCATCCCTCGGGTCCTGGACTATGGTCATCACCACTACTGCCTCGTTCCCCCCCCCCCCCCGCTCCTGACATCCACTTTGGGGCCGTCAGGAACGAGAGAAGAAGAAGGCAAAAGAGCAACCACCCCTTCGAACCTCGAAAGAGAAGTTATCCAAGGCAAATACCTCCGAGGTTTGAAACTCCACATTTGTTGCGATTGAAATGACAAAGGGAGTGGGATACTTATAAGCTCTCCTCCAAGATCTAGCCATTATGACCCTCGGAAGTTGAAACGCCACGCATCAATTGAAGGAATCGTCCTTAATAACCTAGGGAAGGTGGAACGCCGCACAAACCACGGGGCACCATTAATGTCCTTGGGAACAGGATCATCTCGAAACTCATTACGCTGAGTCGCCCGGACCGCCTAGACCCCCTGTCTTCGATCGCCAACCGAGCAAGGGCCTTTCCGAGCTCGCAAACGGAGAAAACTCACTTTCTCCTCAACTTTCGCGCACGATCTCGATTAGACGGCCCAGATCTTGCCGAGGACACTAGGCGACAAGATAGTGTTTTCTTGGGAAATGTGCCCGTCTGGAGATGCGCGCCGTCATCCGATGGCCCAGATTGCGCCACGTCGCTCGACCAGCCGAGACCTCCTGCCTTCGGTCAGCTGCCGAACAAGTGCCTTTCCGAGCTCGCAAACGGAGAAAACTCACTTTCTCCTCAACTTTCGCGTAAGATCTCAATCAGACGGCCCAGATCTCACAGAGCGCACTAAACGACAAGATGGTGTTTTCTTGGAAAATGTGCCCGTCTCGAGATGCGCATCGTCATCCGACGGCTCAGATTGCGCCACGTCGCTCGGCCAGCCGAGACCCCATGCCTTCGGTCGGCTACCGAGCAAGTGCCTTTCCGAGCTCGCAAACGGAGAAAAAAGACACCGAGCAGCTACGACCGTTGGATCTTTTCTTTTCAGTGCCTTTCAGTCTCGGAGAAAAAAGACACCGAGCAAGTGCCTTTCAGTCTCTCCTTACTAGATGGTGGCACATGCCTATATTTTAAGCTTTGCACGAACATTGAGGACAATGTTCCATCTAAGTTTGGGGGTATTAGTTAGTTATATTTGAAGTCTGTTGAATTTTTTTTTAGGATAAACAATTTATTATAAAGTAAGAGTAAGGATACTTATTTACTTTAGGATTGTTGAGTTTCAGAATTCCCTACAAAATTATACGAGTCATGCAATTATACATAATAAACAAATGTGACGCTTTTTCTGGTGATTATTCCCTTTAGATCTAGTCCTAAATCGAGTTTAAGTAAATAGAGTGATAAAGTATATATATATATATATATATATATATATATATATATATATATATATATATATATATATATTTGAATATAATCAATCTACTCCAATGTTTTGGGTGCTTAGTAACTAGGGGTATTCATCACCAATGTTTACCTTTACGTCAAACGGCAACTTGAAATATGAGTATGCAAAGCACTTTAAAGTTAGTGACTTGTTGAGTAACCGGGTGGATTCACCACAAATGTTTCGCATTCGCGTAAAAAGGCAAGTGACAACTTTAGAGAAGAGACTAAAATAAAATTTAAAAAAAAAAAAAACCCCTCTAGTTTGCTACTCGGTTTGTAGTAGAGAAAAGGGATAATCACAGATTGAGTAGTTACATACTATAACTATAATTAATTGCATGACAAGTATGGTTGGGTTTGGAGTTATGAATAAACAATTGCACTAGAGAAAGTGGGTATGTTTAGTTTTACTTTATCTGAAATTGTTTATATTTCTATATGTTGATGCTCACATAATAAGAATTCTTGGTTGAGACTATCATTATTCCCTTGTTCATAAATTCACTTTTTGCTTGAGGACAAGCAAAAGCTAAGTTTGGGGGTATTTGATGAACACAATATTATTCACATTTAGGAGCAATAATCTTAATGAAATTAGACATTTAAAAGCTCTATATGTGGTATTTAACTCTTATTTTCTCTTTTCCATAGGAAACAGCCTAAAACAGAGAAACGAAGCAGATTCAGGATTTTAAGGATGATACACAGAAAACTGCAGATCATCGGTCGACTGGTCCATTACAACAGGCGACTGGCCAGAGAAGTTGGTTTTCCACAGCCGCTCGGTGCAGTCGACTTACTCCACAGAACAGCCGACTTGGATGATCAACTATAAAATCTGTCGACTGGTTCGAAGACAAGTCGACTGGTAGGCGGCAGAGTTAAACGATAAGATATTTGAAGATGCGTCCAAATCTAATCCAAATCAGAACAGAAAAGGAAGAATAGAAGAAAAGAGAAAGAAATAATACGCAGAGCAACAAGGGAGGAAATAAATGAAAGAAAAGGACTTTTCTATAAAAAGAAGAGTGCAAACCCTAATTATCTAGCCGTGTTCTATAAATACCAACCAAGAAGCATTATTCAGGGGACTCTCACTTCCACGCATCCTGAATCACCGAATCACAGAGTTCCAGAGTCATCAACAAGAGCACTTTATCAGCATCGAAGAAGAAGAGAGGAGATCAAGCACAAGGAAAGGAACGGCCGATCGACTGTGTGACAGCCAGCCGACTCATCTAGCCGAACTACATCAGTTTATTCTTTCTCTTTCTAATTCTTTTATGTTAACCATGTATTCGAACTTGTTGATCAATAAAAGTATTATTATGTGGAACTAATTTCATAGTTGGGTAGATTGAAGCCGTAGTTATGTAGTGCTATATTCTTCTGAATCCTTCTACTTTACTTATTGATTGAATCTGATTAAATTGGTATAGATTGATGATAATCAAACTTGTTCTCAAGTTCTGAGAGCAGTCGACTGAGGTGACAGCCAGTCGACTGACATACAGAACTTGAGAATATCAAGTCTGCATTACCATCTATCTGAATCTGTTATATGAGCATATTGAGACAACCCGTATCTCGTGTTCATAACTTGTAACAAGGGAATCCTTAGGGGTTCTTGGTTTAATCAACTTAAGGGATCTAGATCTGATACCAATTTCTAGAACCTTGAGTGTTTGTTCGTTTCCACTGTTCTTATGTTTTCTTTAAGTGCAACTTAGTAGATACCATGCTAAATACTTAAGGAAAGAAACGAATTAGAGTAGATACCATGCCTAATTCTTGGCTTAGGAAAACATTACTTTAAGGAGTAGATACCATGCCCTTGAAGAGAACAAACATGAGTAATAAGAAGAAGTTCAGAAGATAACTTAGCATTATTAACTATTGGTGGAGATCTAAACCCAACTACTTAATAAATATTTGTGATTCAGTATATCTTAATCTTTTCATTCCTTTTAGACCTTTAGAACAACTCTTCATGATTCTTATTCTTTTCTATTGATTAGTAAGTTAATTTCTACAATCTCTGTGGGATCGACCCTTGCTATTGCTACGCTTTTCCAAACGATTCGTGCACTTGCGAGGTTTTTAATTTGTGTCTAGTTATCTATTTATTTAGATAGTCTAGATTGCACAACAAATTTTTGGCGCCGTTGCCGGGGATTGTTAGCATTTTAACTTACAAATCAGTAGATCTTTTCTTTTATTTTCTTTTCTTTTATTAATAAATATTTTTCTTTTAGGTTACAGGATTTTGGTGGATGCACGGAAGGAGATCACTTCGTCCAGAGCTACTACCAATTGACGCAGAAACAGAACGCACTTTGCACAGACTAGGTCGACTGACTGCGACCAACCAGTCGACTGCTGCACAAAACCAGTCGACTGTACAGCGACCCAATTCACGAGCAATAATGGCAGAAGAAATAACCAATCGAGTACCAATGCAGGACAAATTCACACCTAAGAACATTGAGCAACCTTCCTGCATTGCGTATCAACCTAATGTCACAGGGAACATGCATTTATCTCCTCAGTTACTTAGCATGGTTCCCCACTTTAGTGGCAAACCTGACGAAGAGCCGCATTTACATCTGCAAGACTTCTTTGATCTTTGCAGAACACAAAGCGTTCAAGGGCTCACCCCTAAACAAATCAGGTTAATATTGTTCCCTTTTTCTTTAAAACTTAATGCTAAACTATGGTATAATTCTTTGGAACCAGGATCAATTAATTCATGGGAGCAATTGGCCACGAAATTTTTGAAAGAATTCTTCCCAGCCCAGAAGACCAAACAACTGAAAAGGGAGATTCAACTCTTCCAACAAAAAGATGGAGATTTATTCTTCGAAGCATGGAAAGATTTCAAGAACAAAATTCTCAAATGCCCTACGCACAACATGCCTAAAGATGATCAGGTACAAGCTTTTTATGAGGGTTTAAATGATACTAACAAGGCAATTGTGGATTCAGCTTGTAACGGGATCTTGATGAGGAAAAGTGGTGAGGAGGCCATAGAACTATTTGAAGAACTTAGCGAGAACTCACAACAATTCTCAACAAGGAGGGGCCCGTCAAGAAAACAGGGAGTTTACGAAATTTCTAATAGTAATAACATTCAATTAGAAATGGTAAACATGAATAAAAAAATTGATATGCTTGTTAATGCAATGTCGACAATGGGAGGAGTTAAAACTCAAACAAATGAAATGTGTGCAATTTGTTCTCATTTAGATCATACAACTGATACATGTCCCATGTCTTCTTTCACAGATCAGGAGCATGCAAACTATGTAGGTCGAGGAGTGTTTCCACCAAAGAACAATCCCTTCTCGAACACATACAACCCAGGGTGGAGGAACCATCCAAATTTCTCATGGAGCAACAATCAAGGCACTCAATCTTCACAAGGACATGCACGGAACCTCCAAATAGGAAGCGGGTTTGATCGGCCAGTCCAAGAACAGAAAAAGTTGGATTTTGAATCCACCGTTCTTCAATTGCTCCAACAACAACATCAAACAAGCAACCAACAAGGGCAAGCAATTCAGAAATTGGAAACTCAAATCGGGCAAATCGCAAAGGAGTTAAGTGAGAGAAAGGCAGGAGAATTCCCTTCACAATCCATACCAAACCCTGGAGGCCAAGAACAAATCAAATCAGTGACAACCCTAAGAAATGGTAAGATAATTGACAGCAAGGTTGGAACACACACAGATGAATCAGAAACACAACCATCAAAAATGCAGGGTACCAACAAGGTAACTGAAAAAGAAAGGACAGTTTCACCACCATTCCCTCAAAGGTTAGTCAATAAAAAGAAAGAACAACATTTATCTGACATCTTTGAAACTCTCAAAAAGGTAGAAATTAATATCCCCCTACTTGATGCTATTAAACAAATTTCTTCTTATGCCAAATTTTTGAAAGATTGTTGTACTCACAAAAGAACATTTCAGGTTAGGGAGGATGTGGCTTTGACAGAGGAAGTGAGCGTTGTACTATTAAGAAAATTACCTCCTAAATTGAAGGATTCAGGTAGTTTTACCATTCCTTGCAGGATTGGTGAGCACTTCTTTGAAAAGGCACTATTAGACTTGGGGACAAGCATCAACCTCCTCCCATACACGGTTTATGAAAAGCTAGGATTGGGGGAACTCCAACCAACATCCATCACCTTGCAATTGGCAGATCGCAGTATCAAAAGACCTAGAGGTATTTTGGAAGATGTCCTAGTTCAGGTAAACGATTTCATTTTGCCTGCTGATTTTGTTGTGTTAGACATGGAGGACTCCTCAATGCCATCTTCTCTACCAATCATTTTAGGTAGGCCCTTTATGAGTACAGCTGATATAAAAATTTGTGTTAAAAAGGGTACCATAAGTATGAAGATAAATGGAGAGAAAGTTGAATTCAAAATGTTTGATACACTTAAATTACCACATGATGATCATGAATGCTATAATGTTGATGTGGTTCAGGAGATTGTTGATCAAACATTTCAGGTACATGGTGTTGAACCACTACAAGCTGCAATTACACAATCTCTAACTTTGTCTAATGTTGAACAGGAATACAATGACTGGGGATTGCAGAGACAGTACATCACATTGAAACTCCAAAGTCATACTCAGGTAACTTTGCACCTGTATTTGAAAAGTTGGTGACTGATGACATTTTTGTTCCTGCAGACAAGTCGACTGGTGGACCGAACCAGTCGAATGCACTGAGACCTCCAGACGTAGAGCTTAAGCAGCTGCCCGCCCATTTGAAGCATGCATATTTGGGCAAGAACCAGACGCTACCTGTGATAATTGCTGCGAACTTGAGTGCACAGGAAGAAGAAAAGTTGCTGAGGGTATTACGAGAACACAAGAATGCAATAGGATGGACCATAGCAGACATCAAGGGAATAAGTCCATCCAAATGCATGCATAGAATCCTCCTTGAAAACAACGCAAAACCAAGCAGGGAGGCACAGAGAAGGCTTAATCCAAACATGAAAGAAGTTGTAAGAGCAGAGATCCTGAAGCTACTAGATGTTGGCATCATCTACCCGATCTCAGATAGCAAATGGGTAAGTCCTATACATGTGGTGCCTAAGAAAAGTGGAGTCATAGTGGTGAAGAATGAAGAGAATGAACTTATCCCAACGAGAGTGACCACAGGATGGAGGGTATGCATTGACTACAGGAAGCTGAATAACGAAACCAGGAAAGATCACTTCCCTCTTCCTTTTATTGATCAAATGTTAGAAAGATTAGCAGGATATAGTCATTATTGTTTTTTAGATGGTTATAGTGGCTATAATCAAATTGCCATTGCTCCAGAAGATCAAGAAAAACCCACTTTTACATGTCCTTTTGGTACTTTTGCATACAGGAGGATGCCCTTTGGATTGTGCAATGCACCGGCTACATTTCAGAGATGCATGATGAGTATATTCTCAGATATGGTGGAAAGGTTCATCGAGGTATTTATGGATGATTTTAGTGTTTTTGGATCTTGTTTTGATGAATGCCTTAACCATTTGCAACTTGTGCTTAAAAGATGTGAAGAATGCAATTTAGTGCTGAATTGGAAAAAGTGCCATTTTATGGTACAACAAGGTATTGTTTTAGGACATGTGGTGTCAAAAAGAGGAATAGAGGTGGACAAGGCGAAAATCGATATAATATCAAAACTACCCCCTCCCACTACAGTCAAGGGTGTTAGGAGTTTTCTTGGACATGCAGGATTCTATAGAAGATTTATAAAAGATTTTTCAAAAATCTCCAAACCCCTTTGTGATTTGTTAGCTAAGGATGTTGAGTTTGTATGGACAGAAGAATGCACGAATGCTTTTATTACATTGAAAAATCTTCTCATTTCTGCACCTATTGTCATGGCACCAGATTGGAGCCATCCTTTTGAGCTCATGTGTGATGCAAGTGATTATGCTTTAGGAGCTGTCCTAGGTCAAAGAATCAATAAGATACCCCATGTTATTTACTATGCTTCTCGAACTCTAAACGATGCACAGCTAAATTATTCCACAACTGAAAAAGAAATGTTAGCTGTTATTTTTGCTGTAGAGAAGTTTAGATCATATTTGATTGGTTCTAAAGTTATTGTTTTCACTGACCATGCTGTTTTAAGATATTTGTTTGCTAAAAAGGATGCTAAGCCTAGGTTGATCAGATGGGTGCTGCTGCTTCAAGAATTCGATCTTGAGATTAGAGATAAAAAAGGAAGTGACAATGTTGTTGCAGATCACATGTCCAGACTACTGCATGAGGAAGAGAGAAATGTGCCCCCACTGAATGAAAATTTTCCAGATGAACAGTTATTTGAAATAAACAGATCACCGGGACAGTCGACTGATCACAGGACCAGTCGACTGGTGTCTCACTGCTCATCTTTTCCATGGTTTGCAGATATTGTAAATTATCTCACTGCTCATGTTTTCCCTCCAGGCATGACGAGTCAGGAGAGAAAAGGACTGGTGGCCATGTGCAGGCACTATTATTGGGATGATCCTTATTTGTTCAAATTTTGCACTGATCAAATTATAAGAAGATGTGTGGCAGATGAAGAGCAAATGAGTATTTTACAACATTGCCACCAATATGCATGTGGAGGACATTTTGGACCAAAAAGAACAGCACTTAAGGTATTACAATCTGAATTTTATTGACCTAAAGTATTCAAAGATGCTTTTTCTTTTTGCAGGACTTGTGACAAATGCCAACGGACGGGCAACACCTCTTCTAGAAATCAGATGCCACTGCAAAACATCCAAGTAATCGAACTGTTTGACGTTTGGGGAATCGACTTCATGGGTCCCTTTCCTAACTCATTTGGTTATTTATATATTCTTGTGGGTGTGGATTATGTGTCTAAATGGGTCGAGGCTGTCCCTTCAAAAACTAATGATCACAAAGTTGTTGTCAAGTTTTTGCAGGAGAACATTTTCACTAGGTTTGGGACACCACGAGCAATAATTAGTGATGGAGGAAGCCACTTCAATAACTTTCCTTTTGCTTCTTTGATGAAGAAATATGGTATCACACATAGAGTGGGCACTCCATATCACTCCCAAACTAGTGGGCAGGTGGAGATTAGCAACAGAGAAATCAACAGCATTTTGGAAAAGACAGCAAATACAAGCAGAAGGGATTGATCGCTACGCTTAAATGATGCATTATGGGCTTACAGAACCGCATACAAGACACCCATTGGCATGTCACCATATCGTTTGGTCTTTGGAAAAGCATGTCACCTGCCCGTGGAGTTGGAACACAAAGCCTATTGGGCCATTAAAAGGTTCAATTTTGATATGAAACAAGCAGGCGACAAAAGAAGATTGCAGCTGAACGAGCTTGAAGAGTTGAGGCTTGACGCTTATGAAAATGCAAAATTGTACAAAGAAAGAACCAAGTTGTACCATGACAAACAGTTAGCAAGAAAGGAGTTTTATGAAGGACAGAAGGTATTGATATACAACTCAAGATTAAGACTTTTTCCAGGCAAGCATATGTCAAGATGGTATGGGCCATACATTGTTACAAAAGTCTTTCCACATGGCGCATTGGAGGTTCACAGCAAAGAGAAAGATCAAACATTCAAGGTGAACGGGCATAGGGCAAAGCCATACATTGAGATGAGTTTAGAGCCGCACGAGGAAGATGTGAATCTTCAAACCATTCAATACATCACATGAACTCATCATGTCTAGCTGAAGACAGAAAACACAGCGCTTATTGGGAGGCAACCCAATTTTTCAGGGGAGTATTTACACTTTCCCTCTATTTTCTTTTCGTTAGTCATCTTTTATTTTCATCTTTTCTTTTCAGTCTCTCCTTACTAGATGGTGGCACATGCCTATATTTTAAGCTTTGCACGAACATTGAGGACAATGTTCCATCTAAGTTTGGGGGTATTAGTTAGTTATATTTGAAGTCTGTTGAATTTTTTTTTAGGATAAACAATTTATTATAAAGTAAGAGTAAGGATACTTATTTACTTTAGGATTGTTGAGTTTCAGAATTCCCTACAAAATTATACGAGTCATGCAATTATACATAATAAACAAATGTGACGCTTTTTCTGGTGATTATTCCTTTTAGATCTAGTCCTAAATCGAGTTTAAGTAAATAGAGTGATAAAGTATATATATATATATATATATATATATATATATATATATATATATATATATATATATATATATTTGAATAAAGTCAATCCACTCCAATGTTTTGGGTGCTTAGTAACTAGGGGTATTCATCACCAATGTTTACCTTTACGTCAAACGGCAACTTGAAATATGAGTATGCAAAGCACTTTAAAGTTAGTGACTTGTTGAGTAACCGGGTGGATTCACCACAAATGTTTCGCATTCGCGTAAAAAGGCAAGTGACAACTTTAGAGAAGAGACTAAAATAAAATTAAAAAAAAAAAAAAAAAACCCTCTAGTTTGCTACTCGGTTTGTAGTAGAGAAAAGGGATAATCACAGATTGAGTAGTTACATACTATATCTATAATTAATTGCATGACAAGTATGGTTGGGTTTGGAGTTATGAATAAACAATTGCACTAGAGAAAGTGGGTATGTTTAGTTTTACTTTATCTGAAATTGTTTATATTTCTATATGTTGATGCTCACATAATAAGAATTCTTGGTTGAGACTATCATTATTCCCTTGTTCATAAATTCACTTTTTGCTTGAGGACAAGCAAAAGCTAAGTTTGGGGGTATTTGATGAACACAATATTATTCACATTTAGGAGCAATAATCTTAATGAAATTAGACATTTAAAAGCTCTATATGTGGTATTTAACTCTTATTTTCTCTTTTCCATAGGAAACAGCCTAAAACAGAGAAACGAAGCAGATTCAGAATTTTAAGGATGATACACAGAAAACTGCAGATCATCGGTCGACTGGTCCATTACAACAGGCGACTGGCCAGAGAAGTTGGTTTTCCACAGCCGCTCGGTGCAGTCGACTTACTCCACAGAACAGCCGACTTGGATGATCAACTATAAAATCTGTCGACTGGTTCGAAGACAAGTCGACTGGTAGGCGGCAGAGTTAAACGATAAGATATTTGAAGATGCGTCCAAATCTAATCCAAATCAGAACAGAAAAGGAAGAATAGAAGAAAAGAGAAAGAAATAATACGCAGAGCAACAAGGGAGGAAATAAATGAAAGAAAAGGACTTTTCTATAAAAAGAAGAGTGCAAACCCTAATTATCTAGCCGTGTTCTATAAATACCAACCAAGAAGCATTATTCAGGGGACTCTCACTTCCACGCATCCTGAATCACCGAATCACAGAGTTCCAGAGTCATCAACAAGAGCACTTTATCAGCATCGAAGAAGAAGAGAGGAGATCAAGCATAAGGAAAGGAACGGCCGATCGACTGTGTGACAGCCAGCCGACTCATCTAGCCGAACTACATCAGTTTATTCTTTCTCTTTCTAATTCTTTTATGTTAACCATGTATTCGAACTTGTTGATCAATAAAAGTATTATTATGTGGAACTAATTTCATAGTTGGGTAGATTGAAGCCGTAGTTATGTAGTGCTATATTCTTCTGAATCCTTCTACTTTACTTATTGATTGAATCTGATTAAATTGGTATAGATTGATGATAATCAAACTTGTTCTCAAGTTCTGAGAGCAGTCGACTGAGGTGACAGCCAGTCGACTGACATACAGAACTTGAGAATATCAAGTCTGCATTACCATCTATCTGAATCTGTTATATGAGCATATTGAGACGACCCGTATCTCGTGTTCATAACTTGTAACAAGGGAATCCTTAGGGGTTCTTGGTTTAATCAACTTAAGGGATCTAGATCTGATACCAATTTCTAGAACCTTGAGTGTTTGTTCGTTTCCACTGTTCTTATGTTTTCTTTAAGTGTAACTTAGTAGATACCATGCTAAATACTTAAGGAAAGAAACGAATTAGAGTAGATACCATGCCTAATTCTTGGCTTAGGGAAACATTACTTTAAGGAGTAGATACCATGCCCTTGAAGAGAACAAACATGAGTAATAAGAAGAAGTTCAGAAGATAACTTAGCATTATTAACTATTGGTGGAGATCTAAACCCAACTACTTAATAAATATTTGTGATTCAGTATATCTTAATCTTTTCATTCCTTTTAGACCTTTAGAACAACTCTTCATGATTCTTATTCTTTTCTATTGATTAGTAAGTTAATTTCTACAATCTCTGTGGGATCGACCCTTGCTATTGCTACGCTTTTCCAAACGATTCGTGCACTTGCGAGGTTTTTAATTTGTGTCTAGTTATCTATTTATTTAGATAGTCTAGATTGCACAACAGCTCCTCCTCAAACTCATCTCACAAACGGCTCTCTTCCAGAGCCAAGCTCTTCACTCCGCTCGCCTCCGAAGCGGATCTCTTCTCAACGAGTTCGGAGCTTACAACTCTCTCCTAGAGTTGCTCCTCAAACTTGTCTCCCAAACGACTCCCTTCCAGAGCCGAGCTCTCCACTCCGCTCACCTCGGAGCGGACCTCTTCTCAACGAGTTCGGAGCTCACAACTCTCTCCTAGAGTTGCTCCTCAAACTTGTCTCCCAAACGGCTCTCTTCCAGAGCCGAGCTCTCCACTCCGCTCACCTCGGAGCGGACCTCTTCTCAACGAGTTCGGAGCGCACAACTCTCTCCTAGAGTTGCTCCCCAAACTCTTCTCCCAAACGGCTCTCTTCCAGAGCCGAGCTCTCCATTCCGCTCGCCTCCCAGGCGGACCTCTTCTCAACGAGTTTGGAGCACAACTCTCTCATAGAGTTCCTCCTCACACTCATCTCACAAATGGCTCTTTTCCAGAGCCGAGCTCTTCATTCCGCTCGCCTCCGAAGCGTACCTCTTCTCAACGAGTTCGGAGCTCACAACTCTCTCCTAGAGTTGCTCCCCAAACCCTTATCCCAAATGGCTCTCTTCCAGAGCCGAACTCTTTGCTCCGCTCACCTCCCAGGCGGACCTCATCTCAACGAGTCCGGAGTGCAACACTTGGTTCGATTCTACTTCGCAAGCTCGCTCCTAAGCGGGCTAGAAGTTGGTCGCCATTCGGAACTGCTCCCACAGCCGTTGAACAAACCAAACAATGGTTCGGAGTCCAACACTTGGCTCGATTCTGCTTCAAATAACTTGCTCTTCAGCGGGTTAGAAGTGGTTCGCCATTCGGAATTGCTCCCACAACCGTTGAACTACACCGATGGTTCGGAGTCCAACACTCGGCTCGACTTTACCTCCTCGGCTCGCCTCCGGACGAGCCAGAGGTAGATCGCCGTTCCGAACTGCTCCCACAACCGTTGAACTACACCGATGGTTCGGAGTCCAACACTCGGCTCGACTTTACCTCCTCGGCTCGCCTCCGGACGAGCCAGAGGTAGATCGCCGTTCGGAACTGCTCCCACCACCGTTGAACTACACCGATGGTTCGGAGTCCAACACTTGGCTTGATTCTGCTTCAAATAACCTGCTCTTCAGCGGGTTAGAAGTGGTTCGCCATTCGGAATTGCTCCCACAACCGTTGACTACCTCTACCGATGGTTCGGAGTCCAACACTTGGCTCGATTCTGCTTCAAATAACTTGCTCTTCAGCGGGTTAGAAGTGGTTCGCCATTCGGAATTGCTCCCACAACCGTTGATTCTCTCACATAAGTAGTGAGTTCGGAGCTACAGCTCTCCCCTAGAGTTGCTCCTCACACTCATCTCACAAATGGCTCTCTTCCAGAGCCGAGCTCTTCACTCCGCTCACCGCCGAAGCGGACCCCTTATCAACGAGTTCGGAGCTACAGCTCTCCCATAGAGTAAGGCTTTCTTCCATAGCCGAGCTCTTCACTCCGCTCGCCTCCCAGGCGGACCTCTTCTCAACGAGTTTGGAGCACAACTCTCTCATAGAGTTCCTCCTCACACTCATCTCACAAATGGCTCTTTTCAGAGCCGAGCTCTTCGCTCCGCTCATCTCCCAGGCGGACCTCCTCTCAACGAGTTCGGAGCTCAAAACTCTCTCCAAGAGTTGCTCCTCAAACTCACCTCACAAATAGCTCTCTTCCAGAGCCGAGCTCTTCCCTCCGCTCACCGCCGAAGCGGACCCCTTATCAACGAGTTCAGAGCTACAGCTCTCCCCTAGAGTTGCTCCTCACACTCGTCTCACAAATGGCTCTCTTCCATAGCTGAGCTCTTCGCTCCGCTCATCCCCGAAGCGGACCTCTTCTCAACGAGTTTGGAGCTCAAAACTCTCTCCAAGAGTTGCTCCTCAAACTCATCTCACAAATAGCTCTCTTCCAGAGCTGGGCTCTTCGCTCCGCTCATCCCCGAAGCGGACCTCTTCTCAACGAGTTCGGAGCTCAAAACTCTCTCCAAGAGTTGCTCCTCAAACTCATCTCACAAATAGCTCTCTTCCAGAGCCGAGCTCTTCCCTCCGCTCACCGCCGAAGCGGACCCCTTATCAACGAGTTCAGAGCTACAACTCTTCCCTAGAGTTGCTCCTCACACTCGTCTCACAAATGGCTCTCTTCCATAGCTAAGCTCTTCGCTCCGCTCATCCCCGAAGCGGACCTCTTCTCAACGAGTTCGGAGCTCAAAAATCTCTCCAAGAGTTGCTCCTCAAACTCATCTCACAAATGGCTCCCTTCCAGAGCCGAGCTTTTCCCTCCGCTCGCCGGCGAAGCAGACCTCTTCTCGACGAGTTTGGAGCACAACTCTCTCATAGAGTCCCTCCTCACACTCGTCTCACAAATCGCTCTCTTCCAGAGCCGAGCTCTTCACTCCGCTCGCCTCCGAAGCGGACCTCTTCCCCACGAGTTTGGAGCACAACTCTCTCATAGAGTCCCTCCTCACACTCGTCTCACAAATAGCTCTCTTCCAGAGCTGAGCTCTTCGCTCCACTCATCCCCGAAGCGGACCTCTTCTCAACGAGTTCGGAGCTCAAAACTCTCTCCAAGAGTTGCTCCTCAAACTCATCTCACAAATAGCTCTCTTCCAGAGCCGAGCTCTTCACTCCGCTCATCTCCAAGGCGGACCTTCTCCTCGACAAGTTTGGAGCATAACTCTCTCCTAGAGTTCTTCCTCACACTTGTCTCACAAATAGCTCTCTTCCAGAGCCGAGCTCTTCCCTCCGCTCATCTCCAAGGCGGACCTTCTCCTCGACAAGTTTGGAGCACAACTCTGTACTAGAGTTCTTCCTCACACTTGTCTCACAAATAGATCTCTTCCAGAGCCGAGCTCTTCACTCCGCTCATCTCCAAGGCGGACCTTCTCCTCGACAAGTTTGGAGCACAACTCTCTCCTAGAGTTCTTCCTCACACTTGTCTCACAAATAGCTCTCTTCCAGAGCCGAGCTCTTCACTCCGCTCATCTCCAAGGCGGACCTTCTCCTCGACAAGTTTGGAGCACAACTCTCTCCTAGAGTTCTTCCTCACACTTGTCTCACAAATAGCTCTCTTCCAGAGCCGAGCTCTTCACTCCGCTCATCTCCAAGGCAGACCTTCTCCTCGACAAGTTAGGAGCACAACTCTCTCCTAGAGTTCTTCCTCACACTTGTCTCACAAATGGCTCTCTTCCAGAGCCGAGCTCTCCCATCCGCTCGGATGCAGAGCAAGTGCCGATCCGACCTCAACATCAAAGAGCCCGGTCGGCTAGCCGAGCAAGTGCCTTTCCGAGCCTGCAAACGGAGAAAACTCACTTTCTCCTCAACATTCGTGTAAGATCTCGATCAGACGGCCCAGATCTTGCCAGCGACGCTAAACGACAAGATAACGTTTTCTTGGGAACTGAGCCGTCTCGAGATTCGTGCCATCATCCAACGGCCCAGATCTTGCCAGCGTCGCTAAATGATAAGATAGTGTTTTCTTGGAAACCGTGCCCGCCTCGAGATCCGCGCTGAGATCCAGTGGCTCAGATTGCTCCACGTCGCTCAGTATTCCTAGCCGAGCGACTAGCGATCCGACCCACTCGCGCCTCTTCTTCGCCCCAAGGGTCTTCCTAGCCCAAGGGTCTTCCAAGCACAAGGGCCTTCCTAGCACACCTTACAAGGGTCTTCCTAGCCCAAGGGTCTTCCAAGCACAAGGGTCTTCCTAGCACATCTTCTCCGCCCCTAGAAGTGGAGCTCCTCTTCCAAAATCCCCAAGACCAAAGTACTTATCAACTTCATGAAGACAAGCATCTTGCGGGGCTATTTTGACCATGAAGGAGGGTGAATCTTCATCCCACTCCTAAAGAGAAGTTGTAGATCTTCGAACTAGCTTCGAATCAAGGGGTCGCACGCCCCGATCGGACCTCCGTAGCACCGGGAAAGTGGATCTCAATGCAGCTGCGCCGAATAGCTCGGAAATCCGAGCCGAGCCACTCGCACGAGGGAGAAATCCGAACTCTTCCCATCCGAGCTCTTCCCATCCGAGCTCTTCCCATCCGAGCCCGCACATCAAAGAGCCCGGTCGGCTGCCGAGCAAGTGCCTTTCCGATCCTGCAAACGGAGAAAACTCACTTTCTCCTCAACATTCGTGTAAGATCTCGATCAGATGGCCCAGATCTTGCCAGCGACGCTAAACGACAAGATAGCGTTTTCTTGGGAATTGAGCCCGTCTCGAGATTCGTGCCACCATTCAACGGCCCAGATCAAGCCACGTTGCTCGGATCTCCAATCCGAGCTACTGCCATACCGAGCTGCAAAGTGGCCAAAAATTGCCTCAAAATCCGTGCTCGGATTCGCCGAACAAGGCGCCTAAAAATAAAAATAAAATATATATATATATATATATATATATATAAAAGGGCACAAGTGGGCGGGTTCGGACCCGTTAGGTCCTCAAACCCGAGCCCACTTACCGCCACGTCACCTTCCTTCTCCCATACATCCTGGCGCCAAAACAAACCAAAAAACCAAATAAAACAACAGTTCATCTTCAAGCTCTACCCTCCACAGCCGAGCTCTATCTTCAACGACGAACTCAGCCCCTCCGTCGTCTAGCTCCGGCGTCGAGTTCTCCATCCCGAGCTCGCCCCCACAGTCCACCAAGCCGAGCTCACGCATCCACCTCCGTCGAGCTCCGCCGTCGACCTCCATGCTCGCCCATTCGCCGAGCTCTTCGTCCAAGCTCCGAGCTCATCGTCGGAGTTCTCCCGAGCTCCGCGCACGACAAGCTCCACAAGCTGCTCCTCGCCGACCACCACGTTGCGAGTACCAACCTCCTCCAAACTCCACAAACGAGCTCCGAGCGCCACCGTCGCGAGCTCCATTCGTGTCGAGCTCCGTTGTCGAGTTCCACCTCCGACGACCACCGTCGAAGCTCCCTCTCCATTACCGAGCTCCCCCATGGTCGGACGACGAGCTGTCTTCCTCGACGAAGCTCCGAGCTCCCCTCGTCGAGCTCGACCACACCTCCGTTCTCGCCGAGCTCCTTCACGACTGCCACTGAGCTCCAAACTCCTCTCCGAGCTCCGTCTCCATCACCTTCGACGAGCTCCCCTCGCCGAGCCTCACATTCGACGAGCTCTACTCGCCGAGCTCTGAGCTCCTTGCCAAGCTCCTCCTCGTCGAGCTCGAGCTCCATCTCCCATGGCCGACCTCCCGAAGCTCCTCGCCACGTCGAGCTCTCCCTCCCTCTCTTCAAGCTGTACCACCAAGCAGCACTCAGTCGCCGAGCTCGCCTCCTCGTTCGCAAAACTCACCCCGTCGTTGAGACCCTCTCCCTCTCGCCGAGGTCCTTCGTCGCCAAGCTCGGAGTACTCACCGAGCTCTAGACGAACTCCGTACGCCTCGCCAGGGTTCCGTCGTCGCCGCTCCCGTCAAGCCTCGTCTCCCACGAAGGCGATGTCGGAGGGGTGAGGACGAGCAACGAAGAAGAAGAAGTGGAAAAGAACAGAACAGGGCGGAAGAGGAAAAGAAAAAGAAGAAAAAAAAAAAAAATTGCCACGTGGCATCGCCACGTGGCCTCACACCCGAGGTCGAAGTCACCTCTCGGTCGGCTGCCGAGCAACCCCCTTTCCGATCCTGCAAACGGAGAAAAAAGCCACCGAGCAACTCCGACCGTTGGATCTTCCAGAAATTCGCGCTTCTGGTGATGGACGATCCAGATCGCGCCACGCGCGCTAGACGATAAGATAACGATTTTTCGAAAAGCGCGCCTCCTCGCGATTCGTGCCGGGATCCGACGGCACAGATCGCGCCACGTGTCCCGGGATCCAACGGCACAGATCGTGCCACGTGTCAGGTATATTTAAATTAATTAATTAATTAATTTAATTGTTTTTTATTTTAAAAATCTGAAAAAATATTTAAAAATCGGAAAAAATTAAATAAAAATTCTAAAAATAATTATAAATTCAGAAAAATTATTTTAAATTTTGAAAAATATAATTATTTAATTAGAATAATTATTTAATATTTTCGATAATTAATTATTTAATTCGGAAAATGAATAAAAAATTCAAAAAAATGAGAAAAAATTCAAAAAAATCTGGAAAAATCACCAAAAATCCAGAAAATTCTGAAAATATTTTTGGGCATTTTACAAGCCCAGAATAACACCATTACACCCCTAGCAAGATCCAAAACTCCCTTAAAGAACACCGATAAAATCCCGTACGCCATTAGAACAGTAAAACTACTCCTCAGAGACTGAAAAACTCAGTCTCTAGGAGTGGGGGGCTCGTGATATGGCTAAAAATAGGATTAAATCGGGACCGTTCACATCGGAGACGAATCTTAAAGCTCAGGGGTAAAACGGTAATTTCACCTACTAACGGGTCCGAAGCGGGTACTGGGTCTCCTTCTCACAGATCCAACAACCCGCGAACGGATCCACCTCAACTGGGTACGGGTCCCGACCCGATACAAACCCAGACCAGCAAGAGGAGATCAGGGTCACTGATTTGACTAAATCAACGGGCTTGATTTGCAGCTATCCTCTCACCGGGAATTAAGGGATTACATTCCTAATCTGATTACAAGGATTTTATGCCTTATCAGATCACAGGAATCACATTCCTAATCTGATCTCAACGGCGACTATAAATACCCCCCACCTACCACTGTTACAGGTTAATCACTCTTTTTCCTGCATAAGCTCTTTTTTAATCATCACTGGTTACTGACAAGAGCGTCGGAGGGTGCGTCGCCGGGATCAACCCCGGTGTTTCGCACTTTCCTTGCAGGTGTACGGCGGGAGTCAGCAGCCCAACTCAGACGAACAGGTTCGGATCCGCTACTCAGGTTTTTCCACGAACCCACAAATTCTATCTGTTTACCCCCACACCGAAATCAGCGGTAACAGCGCTGCTGTAGACGGAGGAAGAGGATTAGGGTCTTAGAGAGCTCGTTAGGGTTAGGATTTTTGGGATTGGGAGATTCAAAGGAAGATGGCAAGAGTTCGAAAAGAGGTAGAGAGTGAGTGAGAGAGTCAAGAGACGGAGGATGGGTGGATTAAGTGAAGGAGGAGCTAGGGTTTCGAGTTTGGGTTCGGGAACGAGCGAGAGAGAGGGAAGGTAGTGTGAGAGTGAGAGATATAATGGAGGAGGAGAGCAAAATTTGCATATATATATATATATATATATATATATATATATATATATTAAAACACATGTCTAACCTAAGTTGTTGTTCCACACAACGGCCAAAGGTATACGTAGGCCGTTGTGTGAAGCAACTACCAAGATAGGAAGATGAATTTCGAAGTATCTAGGCTGTTGTTTTCAACAACAACTTAGGTTAAAATTTAGCCTAAAAAATTACAAGCTGATCAGCGGTGCGCAAGAGAGAGTGTGAGCGAAATGCTAAGTGAAGAGTTATTTGAGGGCAAAATACCAATTTTACCCCTCTGAAGTTAAGTTAGATAGAGGTGAAGATGGGCAAGATCGATCCTGGCCGTTGGATCATGATCTAAACGATCCAACTGCCCATAGGCCAGTTCACGACGGATTTGTGCAAACAGACCCGTTTGCAACTGAGTTTTGCTATATATATAGAGTTGTGAACTGGCTTGCTGCCCGTTGGATCGCATAGATCAAGATCCAACGGCCATGATCGATCCCGTCCATCTTCCCCTTATATCACTTAACTTCGGAGGGGTATTTTGGGGATTTCAAAACACACACACACACACATATCTTCTGTTGCGAATGGATTTGATACGAACTGGCGTGCGAACCACTGTTATCATTATCCCAAGTAGCGGCAACAGTGATGCCGCTATTGCAGAAAACTCGACTGAACTTTACAAGAGTAAAATGATATGTTTACGTCGTGATTAATTATATCAGCCAATAGTAGGGTGAACCTCAACAACTTTCGACATATAGCAGGGTCATCTGCCAAAAAAAGAATTTGGTAGGGTTATCTACAAATTTGTGAAATCTCGGTAGGGGTTTAGTTGTTTTTTGTTTTAGATTGTTGTATTTTTTTTTTTGCTAGACTTGATTGTTGTAAATTGCTGAGCGCACACATGCTATTTACCCTATTTATAATACTTTAATGGGCCTCGACAATAATGTGCTCATTCTGGCCGACTAACTGATCCGGCCCGATTTAAATTCAAAGTTCAAACTTCAAACCATCTGCTAAGGAACAATCCTAATCCAAATTCTTTTGGTAGGGACAAGAAAGGTTCTTCAGGATTTGTGATGGAGCTGCGAAGACGCATTCACCAATGGTGGAAAGCTAAGGGTCGGGGTGACGTGTGTTTGCTGAAATTTGAGAAAATATTTCCTAAATGCATCTAAATTTTTTGTTTTGTTTTGTTCTTTTCTTTTTAATGCACTAAAAATGCTGATTGCAAATAATTCCTCAATGCATGCAAAACTATGGCTAAATACCCTTCTAAGTCGGATTAGGGTTTATATCACAACCCGACCACTAAACACTCGAAAGTGCTAATCTCGTAATATACACCAAATTCCTGGGGCAAATACCAAACCAAAATCCGTAGATTTTTTTCCATCTCTTACCCATTCGCTGTGGGTTTAAGACACAGAAGGCGTAGGGTTTTTGTGAAAGCAGCAGATGATAAAATGGTCATCGCCTCCTTCCTCGCAGACATCCCACACCACCAAAGAATGGATACCCTCCAAAACTCTAATTAAACCATAATTCCTAAATTTGCCCTTATTTCATCTCAGGTACTATCTTTGTCTCTCCTCTCCTCTCCTCTCCTCTCCTCTCTTTCATGTTTCTCTCTCTAGACTGATATCATGGAGTTCTTGTTGAGAGCTATTGGGGGTTGGGATTCAAATTCAGTAGTTAGGGTTTTGGGATGTTGTGTGTCTTGATCGGTGTTGTGGTGATTGATTTCGAGATGGGGAGTGTGTCGTTGGTAGCAGTACTTCATTTCTGAATTTGAAATTGTTGTTTTTGATCAATTTTTTTCTGGATAAGGTTAGATCTAGAAATTAGGATTTTGATCAATTAATTCGGGTTTGCGAGGGGTATTTGGGTCCAATTTATTTGGTAGTGTCATTTTCTGCTTCAGTTCTTAGTTTTTTTGTGTGTTTTATATCAAGCGTGTCTTTATATTTGGTGTGTAAAGAAATACTTGTGCTTTTTTGTAAATGGAATTGATGTATGAAATTTTGGTTTTGGCATGTATTTCTGCTGTAAAGGTGAATTAGAATATCGATGGAGATATAATTTGAGTACTTGTGAAGTTTTTCGCATCTTGGTTGAATGGGTTGATTTTTGTGGTAAAACCCTATGTTTCTCCTACTCCACGAGGCCGAATAATTATATCTTCTATATCTTATCCTAATAGGTGAGAGAGTATACCCACTCTATCCTTTCTCTATTTTGAATTAGAGCTCTCTCCTTTCTCTATTTTGAAATAGAGAAAGAAGAGTAAAAAGTAAGGATTCCTATTTAACTAACAAGTGTACTATGCATGATTTGATTAAAAATTAAAACAAAATAAAAACTCCAATTCCTCAAACAGTTTTTTCCCCTCCCACTTTCTCAATCTCACAAAATATTACGTCTCTTTCCAAACTCACTCACATCCCCATCCCCTAACTTACAATTAGATTGTTAAGCAAATACAATTCATAAAATTATTTTTATATGATTTTCTTAGTCTATCATCTTTATCCTAACCTGTGCTATAATACATGGTTTATAATGTATAACTTATTTACAAAATATCAGTGATGTTATAATCTACATGTTAATTTAAATTAGTTGAATTTGCGAAATCTTTTCATTGTATGCATTTTTTAGCTTTAGTAATATTCAGTTAGATAACATTATGGTTTGATAGTGATTCTCTAAACTATCTGCTTTTGTGAGGATAATGATGAAGATTTCGGTAATTACGGCAGGGATGATATTCATAAGTTTCTCCCAATTCTCTCGCGTTTTTTTTTTTTAGTTCTATATAATTGTATAAGTCCCTCAAAACTATTTTAGGCTGTGCAATTTGCACAATGTAACACTGGTAAGTTGTTATAGAAACATCTGGTCAATCTACTGTTTGGAATATTTGAGGCTGATGTTGTGCACTAGAGGAAACAATTTGTTACTGAGACTTGGGTTTAAGTTTCGATGATCATGGTAATGATGGGTCAGTGATGTGTATAGTTAGTTAATTTGGGGAGAGGACGAGAGAATTCTGTTTGCACTGAATCTCTCGTCTGAGTTTAATTGTGGGTGCCAGTGTACTTTGTGTGTTTGGTGCTCTGTTCTAATTTGAAATATTTATTGTATCGTGGTTTCCTAAATGAAAATTTTTACTCAAACTTTATTGCTCAGCTATATAATTACTCCAAATTTGTATTCTACTGTACTAAGTTATGACTTTTAGTATAGGATATATATGTTTTTCTGGATTCATGGGTAATGGTAGCATCATCACAAAGCAGAGTAATGGACCAAAGAAAAAGACTCTATTTCAGCTGGAGACACTGGAAAAGTACTACTCAGGTACTTCTCTGTTCTGCGACCATTTAAGTACTTAATTTATGAGTAGGTGGAATCCTTTTTGTTCATCTTGCAGACTTTCCATATTGGTGTCAATATCAGAAATACATATATAAGCTGATTCTATGGTTTCCTCTCTCCTATATTTGCAGAGGATAAGTATCCAAAGCAAAAAGCCATGGAAGAGTATGCAGCATACCTGGACTTGGCTTACAATTCGATAAAAATATGGTTTTCCGAGAGGAGAAGGAAAGAGAGAAGGCTGAAAGGAGTCGACGGCCGCAATGTGAAACTCCCAGACGGCAAATCCAAATGTAGTTCTATGAATGCTGGCAAGGAAATGAATGATAATGCTGGTAGAAGTAAGTCGAATGGCCTATTTCACTCAAAACAAAAGAAAATAATTCAAGAATCAGATCAGTCAATGGACAGTATATTGGATGCTAGCAGTGGTAGCTACAGACAGAATGGCAAGCAGCCATTTTCCAAACATAAAGAATTAGATTATAGTACTTTGCAGTCATGCCGCTCATGTAATCCAAAGTCAACCATGCTACAGAGGAAGTATTGTTCAGTTTCATCTAACCATCAGCATGTTGGTTACACAAACTATCTTGTTCGACCCCAAGTGTTGTTCTCGAAGGAATATATTTTGAAGAAAGTATTCCGCAAGGACGGTCCTCCACTTGGTGTTGGGTTTGATTCTCCTCCCTCTCGTTCTCGTATTCACACAGGTACGAGCTACTGCTTTTTATTTCTACCAGATCGTGTGAGTCAATTTTACAGAAACATCCTGCATTATTCTTCATTTTTAGTAGTATATATTCTAAGACCAGTGGTGTTTATTCTAATCCTTGTCTTAAACAAGGAAACGTAGTAACAGTGCTGTTAGAACAATTAGTCTTGAATGACTTCCTTCTGCGAAAATAAAATAGAGATTGTCACTTTGATGTTTTTTGTGTACTGATGTGCTGATTCTCGATAATACTTAGTTATGCATGCTTCATACCTACTGACTGCTGTTTTTGACTTTGTACCCTTGCTGATGTATGCCCTGATTACTATCTGTGTATCTTTATTTTCATTTATTCATATGTAATTCTGTTGTATTTGCATGTGGACAGATTCTGGGATGCTACCTTCTTGTAGAGACAGCCTAAGGGTTTCAAAAAGGAGAAAGGTACGTATGCATTTTGCAAATGTTCCATTGAGTAGCATCGTTTTCTCGTTAGTTATATGCACATGGTTTTGTGCATACAATTTAATAACTGTGTGTAAATGTATGATGCTTATTTTATAAGTGACTCAATAAATAACATTGTTTTCCTATTAGGAATATACACATAGTTTTGGTGTGGGCAGTAACTAAAAACCTAAGCAAAATATATATCATATTTTGGCATGAAATAATTTCTTCCCAATAACATTATCATTTAGGCTTTTCTTGGCATTTAAAGAGTGTGCTTCCAATCATGTCATCTCTTTAAAGCTCAATTTTTCTCACTTCATTTAGTGTATGTGTGTGTGTGTGTGTGTGTATATATATATATGGAAGAACCTGACCTTGGAACAACCCATCGTCATTTCCCACCTAAGCCAGGGCACAAGGCATAGTGAAAATAATATTGATAAAGTTGATATTGTCAATAGACTCTCATGATGAAAACATCTATAGGAAAACATTTCACTCTAATGATGTTTCTTCAAATTTTGTCACCTCTGGAATCCAATTAGCTCAAACTTAAAATTCTAAACTGTGTTCTGCTCATGTGATTTCGTTCCACACAGATCTTGGGTGCACCTTTTGTGGAATCTGCAAAACCACAACTACAAGCTGTTCATACTAGGAAATATGGTATGGGTAAAGGTTTGATGACAATGTGGCGGGCAAGAAATCCTAATAATGAGGAGCTTCCATCTAAATTTAATTTGGACGCGGGAGATGCTGCACAGTTGCCATTTAAGTCTTCCTTTAAGGAGACACTCTCTCGGGCATTCAGAGGAACACGGCAACAGGATCTGGTTTTGGTAATTATCTAACTCTTAGCGTTCTCTTTTGTAATGGACTTTACTGTCAGTTCTTACTCGCACCATTGCTGAGTCTTTATTTGGAATCTATATGACAGTTGTTTATCATATTTAGAGTCATGATGATCTTGCACTTTCTTGTTTTGTCAGAAACAGAGTACTTGGATGAGAAAGTCCCAAGAAAAGAAAAGGTCTCTCTCAAAAAGGAAAAAGGTAAACCTTGCCTTTGGCATAATATTAACTCATACAAGTAGATAATGGAAGTGAAAAATGAATCATCCAGAAGGGATTGTTTAAACATTTCAGTAGGTGGCATGAGTTTGATGCAGTAATATTTTATCAGTTTATAACTGAAACATTTTTCCTTTGTTAGATGAGCTATGGATAGGCATTTTGCATGTTTGACATGACTAAAGATTACCACTTGTTATCCCCAAGTTTTTGTAATGAAAATGCAGGTACCATGTAGCAAGGTTATGACAGAAAAGATTCCTCGTCGGATAGAATGCAATCTTGTGATTGATCTACCGGATTTAGAACAAACAAGTGCTCTAACACCATTATTAGATGATGAGGAGCTAGAACTCAGAGAGGTACAGACAGGGCCTAATCCCTTAAGATGCTCTGCCCATCTTGTTTCAGATGGAAGTTATGGTTGTCCACTTTGTAAAGGTTTGTTCAAAACCGTTGCCTTTTCTTTTTGGATCAATTCTTTATGCGAGAACTGCACGGTAAATTTCCATTTTCTTTCAGATTTGTTAGCCAGGTTTCCTCCCCAAACAGTCAAAATGAAGCGGCCTTTCTCTTCAATACCTTGGGATAATTCTCCAGAACTCGTTAAGAAGCTTTTCAAGGTTAGTGAACACCTTGAGTTATTTATTATATTCAGAATTTGTTTGTAATATCATTTCTAATTTTCTATCTTGTATAGTTCTTGTACATTTCGACTTCCGCTAGTTGTATCAGTTCTTTTCCCAAAAAGTTTTTTGTTGTTATATGAACATGTCTCTGTTCCACCTCTTAATACATTTGGTTCTCTCTTTCTGTGAGCCTGAAGTATCATTTTAATAATGGAAAATAATTTCTTAGCATTTTTTTAAAACTCATATGCTAAGTTGCTAACTAGTTATCTATATGTGTGATGAAATATTTATTTTATATTCACTAGCAAACCTATTTTAATTAGATTAGTTTGTTTCCCATGCATAATGGGTATTAATCATATGTAGATTTGGCTATTTCTAGTTTGTTTTTGTTAAAAAAACAGTCAGTATGAAACATTGTTTAAGAATAGTTTATATTATCTTCCCTGTTTCTTATATACTTGTTTTATAGCTTAATAATTATGATATGGTTTAATTTTGTTGCGTCATTTCTAAAAAGCTTTATGGTCACTGAAGCTGTTTGAATTATGTTTATCTCATCTGGAAACTGATGATATCAAAATAACATGATATGTTTTATCTCATGTTATATATATATATATATATATATATATATATATATATATATATATATGTTCATTATTGTCGAATCTATTTGTTTCATTTTTTTTGCTGTTCATTACTCACTTAAATATTTGACACTTTTTGACTATCCCTTGGGAAATTTTAGCATTTCGCCTGATTATCAATTATCTATGCTTAAATTTGTCTATATTTAAGAATATATGTAGATCATTACTTAGTAAACTCACATACATAAATTGATACGTAAATAGTATCCAAATATGACGAAGGATGCAACCTCTGACACACTCATAAAATAATGCATAAATTGTATCCAACCTAAGAGGCTAGATTAAACAAGGAAAATGATATATACATTGTTTCCAGATGACAAATGCATGCAACCTAACCTGAAACTAGAGCTTACATGTTTTTGTGAGTGAAACTAAACTTGATAAAATCTGCTGAATAAACACATAGACAATTAGACTCATACACACATGGGAATAAACACAGACATGGATACGGAGGACACAGTAAACATGGGAAATGATACATACATTGTATCCGAATATGCCAAGTGGATGCAACCTAAGACCTGAAATTAGAGCTTACACGTTTTGTGACTGAATCTGAACTTAATAGAAAAGCTTGATGATTGTATTTACTGTTGTAATTGAAAATCTGCCAAATATCACACACACACACACACACACACACGGAGGGACACATTAAACATGGAAAATGATACATAAATTGTATCCAAATATGACAAATGGATGCAACCTAAGACCTGAAATTAGAGCTTATTTGTCACTGTATCTCAACTTAATAGAAATCCTTTATGATTGTATTTACTGTTGTAACTGAAAATCTGCAAATATGATACATGTGCACACATACACACGAAACATAGAAATTGATACATAAATTGTATCCAACTTGACAAATGGATGCAACCTATGACCTGAAATTAGCTTGTGTGTGAATCTCACCTTGATAGAAAAGCTTGATGATTGTTTTTATTTTTGTAATTGAAGAACTTCCAAATAAATCAAACGATTATCCTCAGACCCTACGTTAGAAATCATGGAATTCTAATTTCTAGTAAGTCAACGTTTCCATGTCTCACTTGTGTAATCAATACTTCATTAAATTGCATGCATTGGCTAAGCAGTTTAAATCGGAATTAATCGGAGATTAATCGGTAATCGGTCTAGGTCCGATTAGTTCCTAAGGCGATTAATCAGAAAAATCACCGATTAATCGGTGATTAATTGGCAATCAGACTTACACCGATTAGTTCCGAAAACCGATTTGAACTGCTAAGCATTAAGTAGAAAGGTACTGTAAATAATATTATTAATTTCTCAAATCTAATTTACTATTGCAACCTGCACAGTGCAATGGAAAGCGACTAGTGACAATTTTATGTTAAATTATTAATAACTGCGTATACTACTTAAATATGTGTCTTCTAAATGTTTAGTGGATTTCACGATCTCCCGAATTGACACCTATTTTCCTGATCAGGTACTCCGATTCTTGTACGGTAATGCTGCTACGATTGAGATATGCCCCTTCACTCTTGATGAACTTGCTCATGCATTCACTGATAAGGTCAATTGACATACATTTTGGCCAAGTTTTATGATGTATTATACATTTACATCAGTTCTATTATCATCTTTAATTTCACATTTTGTCAAATCAGACTCAAACCATATCAATGTAATCCAGGACTCCATGTTGCTAGGGATGATTCATGTTGCTCTTCTAAAGCTTCTTCTGGTAGATGTCAAAAGGGAGGTAGCTACGGGATTAATATTCCGATCAGCAAAACATGGCAGATTTCTTAGTCTCTTGCATTTTGTAAGTCTCAGGAACTTGCAGGAAAATGCTTGCCTTTTCACGACCCTGTTATCCTTTCTGATTATTATTATCATTTTATCCTTTCTGATTATTATTATCATTTATCCCCAAGCTTTCTTTTTATGTGGTGTATCCATAGGATCATTGTCATGTTCAGCTATTTTCATTAGCAAGGGTGGGGACGGTGCTCAAGAATTCCATCCTAATTAGTCAGTCACTCTTGTATAGTATCATGGTTATACAGAATGCACAAATAAATTCTATGTTTATTTTTCTTTTGGATCATTATAGATGATAGGATGGTATTAAGGGAGAAAAAGGTCTAGGGGTATACCTATATGGATTTCGGTTGAAGCTGTTGATAGGGATTTGAAATTGTTAACTTGACTGAGGAGGCGGCCCTCAATGGAGTTGAGTGGCGAAGGAATTATGTAGCCGACCTCAATATTTTTGGGATCAAAGCATTATTGTTGTTGTTGTCATTGTCAATGAGAAAAGTTTCAGCATTGGTGTTTGCTTCCTTGCAAGTGCAAGCTGCACTTACAACTTGCAAGTGAGAATTCAAAATTTCCCTCCAAAATTGTTTGACTCAGTTACCCAAATGTCATTTATGTTTTGGAGGGAAAGGATGATTGTCATATATAAAATAGAGGTTGTGTTGAAAAGTAGGGGATATTTTGGTAATTGGGTCAAAAAGCTATGGCGAGAAAAATATAAATTCTCACTTGCAACTGCAACTTGCAGTCGCAACGAACCAAACACGGCATATCATATTTACTGTTATTTTTGCTAGTTTCTTTACTTGTAAATGAAAGTGTAACTTTGAAGAGTTACTTATTCTATGCCCTATAATCATAAATAAGAATATTATATATATACACAATTCTCAGAGTAGTTTTAAGAGTGCTACTTTGTTTGGATTCCAAATCTGAGAATGAATCATCCAAATGAAAATTCTTGCTGTTAGAGATCCATTGTACATCATAAAACCTATATGCACACACAATTTCAAACAATTTCAACAAGGATTAACCGTGCAGCATGGAACCACAAAATTGAGTAATATTAGAATTTTTAGAATGACAATTTTGTGGTAAAAAAATGCATAATCATAAATCGTCAATTTCATTAAAATTTTTGTTCATACATATATTTTATGATGTAGATCACTTACAATGGTGGCTGTGGTCAGAAATTGCATAGTTAAAATTCACCGAGATTGTTTAAAATTTTGTTCATACATAGATATTATGATGCTGCTCACAAATGGAATCAAAACTGAAATTGAAGTAGCACTTCTGAAAGTTTCACAACTCAACTGTCTAATCAGTAATCAGGCAGTTTTTGATCTTTTTAGAGGAGAAAGCTTCTTGTATCTCTCTATCAAATCAGGCAAGATTTATATCTTTTGAGAAGAGAAAGCGCTCGGTGTTTCTTTTGGAAACGTAGTAACTAAAATTCAGATTGAATATGCAGAGTTTGAAACTTGCTGAAGCAATGACAAACATTAACATAAAATATAAATTGACTTTATGATGAAGACCACATACTGTGATGAAGACCACATCCAACACTGGATTGTCCATTCCCAAATTTGGAATGAAACATAAATTGAAGTAGTATGTCTTGCAAGAATGGTGGAAGTTTCTTTTGGTAATGTAGTAACTAAATGTCAGATTGAGCATTTGAAATTTGCGGAACCAATAATAAACATTAATATAAGACATATATTTGATGCTGTAGATTACATCGAATGGTGGATGGCCCATTGACAAATTGGAATCAAAGCAGAATTGTAGTGCTTCTCAAAGTTTCTCAACTCAACTATCTACCTATTTATCTAGTCCGGCAAGATTGTGATGTTTTAAGAGGTGGAAACGGTGGAAGTTTCTTTTGGAAATGTATTAACTAAAAGTCAGATCGAATATACGGAAGTCAGTTTGATTATACGGAATCTGAATTGCTGAATCAATGACAAACATTAATACAAGAGAATACATAATATGGTATCTTGAAATTTTTTAGGTTGGGCTAAAGTGCCCCAAAATGTCTATAGCTTTAAGTCGGGCTTAAGCTAGCTTTGTGAAAATGAAATTTCTTGTTTCATGCTTGGTTTGCTGCATTGAAGGTTTCTATTCTCAGTTGTCTTTATAGTTGGGGTCAACTCTAAGCCTAGAACTGCCAGTACACGGTTCAAGTAGGATTAGTATCATTAAGCTGCTATGTCTTTTAGTAATCAAACAGTAAAATTTCTTCTATCTGCATAAGGATGACACTGTTTTGGTGAAAAGGACAGCCCACCTGATTATCGATTTGGAATCACCACCCCTTCCATAGTATTTACTAATGGAAGGAATGTATATCCTTCAATGAGAGCGATACTCAGGGCCTTTCTAGCTGGGTGTGCTTGCATACTAAAGCATGCTTGCATACTAAAGCATTAAGAGCCTATATGATATTGGTAGCCCATCCATTGAAATCAAGAAAGTTTGACGAAACCCATGTCTTTGTCGTAAAGAGGATTTTACGAGAGGAAGTTGCTTTTGAAATTAGAGAACTTCACTGTGATATAGCAGCAATAGATTGAGTAAAATAGTTGAGCTTAAAATTATTAATGGTTGTGCTTTACTTTCATTTTCTCTATCCAATTGGAAGTGCTCTCTTTATTCTTTGCTACAATTTTCAGTTTTGAAATGTCCGGCTATGGAACAAAATCCACTAAGAACAGTAAGATAGCCTGGTTCCTATAGGTATTGGTCAATGAGAAGTTATAATTGGGGAAGGGCCTTGGTCAGTGATACTATATTAAATCAAAGCAAATGTACGGAAGTGCCTCTGAAATTGAGACATTGTATTGTGACTCTGTAGCAATTGGACAGAAACAGTTGACTATGGCAAAATTAGTTCAAACTTCAGAAGACTATCTCTATACTTGCATGCATGTACAATACATGTAGAAGAAACATGTGTCTGTCTAAATATGAAACTTCACCATTTTGAAATCTTTTTCCTGAAAATACAATGACTGAAATTACTGCTGAATATGGTAGGATTCATCTTGTTGGGCCGTCATACTTAATCTGAAAGTTAGAAATTATATGCATATATGTGAATCAAAACCTTGTGCATTTACCTGTTATATTTTCATACACACACACACACACACACACACACATAGGTTTCTTCCATTGCAAACACAAATGTTGTGCAAACGCGTGCAAACCACTTACCCCGTCATTGGCGATGACGGGTTAAGTGGTTTGCAAATTGCAAACGCTACTTTTGCATTGCATATATATATATATATATATATATATATATATATATATATATATATATATATATATATATATAGGCAAGCATTTCAATTTGCAACAACCAACTTAGCATTTTATGTTTTCTAGTGCTCGTTTGACTGTTTCTATAAATTCTATTGGTTACGTTATTGTATAACACGATGAATCAAACTGCTCTGAATGCCTTGTGTTTTGGTTTGTATTGTAGGTAAGACAACAAGAGTTTGATATTGATGTCTGGAGTTTATCACTTAATCCTCTTACATGGACTGAAATACTGAGGCAGGTTCTAGTTGCAGCGGATTTTGGTTCAAATCCTGATACTGCAAGGAGAGAAAACTGTAAGAAGGTACTCTACGAAACCTACCTTTACAATCATGACTCATGAGGTTTGCAATCAACATAAGAATTATCCTGTAGGTCTGCGTGCTCTTACTGTGTCATATATAGCTCTTGCCTATGATGTACATAAATACGAAAGATTGTTCTTTAACTTTGTGTTTAATATCCGTGTCATGTTTGTATCCCTTGAAATTTTATTTCTCTGAGAATTTTATTATAGGAAAAAATTTGCTGTAATTTTAATGCCAACATAACTGCATAAACCTGTAGTATTTCAATATAACATAACCCCCCTCCCTCCCTCCCTTTTTTTCTCTCTGTCTGCAAGAATTTTAATCTTCATGAACCAGAAAAAAATGAATCATGTCTGATGTATTCAGTTATTATGTTGTAGGAGAAAAATCAGATGGCAAAATATGGTCTTCGTCCCCATACACTGAAGGGTGAGCTGTTTACCATGTTATCTGAGCAAGGAAGTGGTGGACTGAAAGTTACTGAGCTAGCAAAATCTTCTCAGGTATGCCTGGGCAAGGATTATGTTTTTCATTAGTGAATACCTTTTGTCAAAATTTCATAAATATGGTGAAACATACTACAGAATTATATTGGTAAGTATGATAATTATTTTTTTGCCCTTAGATTGTCACACTTGACCTACCGGATGCCAAAGACGAAATAGAAGAATTAATTTGCTCTACTTTGTCAAGTGACATTACATTGTTTGAGAAGATTGCTTCTTCTGCATATCGTCTTCGTGTTAGTCCACATGTTAAGGGAAAGGAGATCAATCTATCAGATACTGAGGATGCAGGCAGTGTGGATGATGATGACTTTGGCGATAGCAGTGGCAGCAGTAGTATTGATGAGTCTGATGGTTCTGAGGAGTTGAACTCAGTTGGGTTTAAAAAAGGAATTGCCAAGTACAAAAACCAGCACAAAACAACGTGTCGGAAGTTAACTGTACATACTGAAATTGATGAGAGTTGTTCGGGGGAAGCATGGGTACTAGGCATGATGGAAGGTGAATACTCAGATTTAAGCATTGATGAGAAGCTGGATGCTTTAATGGCTCTAATTGAGCTTGCTGGTGACTGTTTGAGTTTGAGAACAGAGGTAATACTGAACTTAATATTCTTCGTAATAATGTTAATTGTACTATGCCTTCTCCAATGAGATTATGGTACTCAGTTTTTTATTTTTTTGCTTCTCTCCCAGTCTTGTTAAATCTTCTGTGCTACTTAAATTTGGTCCAACATTTTTGCCCTCTTCGTGCAGAAGTATGTGTGCATATTCCGAACATTTTATCTAATGTTTCATTCAAGATTCTTCAGTTACATGAACCCCATCATGTAAATTGGTATCACCTCACTAATAGATTTGTTGCATGTTTAATCAATTATGTTTTTCCACCACCACATTTAATGCTTAATTATGTTGCAAGATACATGCCTAAAGGTGTCAAAATTGGATGGTGTTTTATGTACCATCAAGAAAGAAAGAAAGAAAAAGAAATTGCTGCTTAAGGGGACCATACCACCCAATGGGGGTGGATAGAAGTTGGAGCAACTAGGAGTTTGGTAGACATATGTATAAATCAATTCAATGAAGAACAACTTGCTGTTAATTAAGTTGTGGAGAGTAAAATGTATATATTTTTTACAAAAAAACATTTATGTAGCTAATCCCAAGTGTCGGGGAGAGGTTATTGTCAGGGCCGGCCCCCACCTTGAGGCAGTGAGGTGCGGCCGCCTCAGTCCCCCGATTTTTTTGCAATTTTAGGGCCCCCCAAATTTGTAATCCCCTTGTAATTATAAGCACGTATTTTGCGCGTAAAAAAGTTTATAGTGTAATTAGGGGCTCCCAAAAATAATTATTTGGGCCTTTCGCCTTGGGCCCCCGGCAACTCAGGGCCGGCCCTGGTTATTGTTATTAATGTTGGTTGAACCGGCACTTTCACACGTAAACATGTTCCATAACATTTAGAATAACTGACATGACATATTTGAGGACAAAATATTTGTGTGTTGCCATGTATGCACTTCCATTTGAACCTTCTGTTAACTTATGTATTATTCCCTGGATTAAGTAGGTTCTTTCATTAATCAGTGTCATTAGGATCATCTTTGATAATCTGGAGACTACCTTTTAATTTCCAAATTTGCTTTTCTTCATTTTATTCAACATTGTTTTAATGAAAATATTATAGTTGTCAGAATATTTTGTGAACTTTAGTTTATTCAGGATATTTTGTGAACTTTAGTTTATTCAGGTACCAACTATATGACTAAGCGGGAGGGTGTGTTGCTGTGTGCTGGCTGTGTATTAGCACACAATATAATCTCCATTATACATTTTAAAGTGAGTTACAACAACCATCCACTTAAAATAAATCACCCAATTAAATCTCAGCCACAGTTTTTAAATTGAAATCTCTAACCACATATTTTAAGTTGAAGTTATATCAACCATCTATTTAGAATCAATCACTTAATTAAATCTTAACCACACATTTAAATCGATTTCATATTAACCATCCACTATAAGTGAAAAGGGGAAATAGAAGGAGCATGTTCACTTTTGCACGTGGGGCAAGCTATATAGCTGATTTGACTTATGAACAATCCCAAGCTTATTTATGGATTTATCGTGAATTTTCAAATATGTATGTACAGGAATCTGCAAGGGAGACATCAGCCATCTTGCCCCATATGCTATACCATGGTTCGGGTGCAAAAATAAAGAAATCATCGACTAACCACCTCTTAATGTCCAAAGATTCAGAAAGTTGCTCTGCAGCTTCTAAAGAGAATTCATCCAAAACAAAGAGCACCATGGCTAAAGACAAATCTGGGCCCGATGTTCACCTAATGCAATCAATATATTTAGGATCTGATCGTAGGTACAATAGTTACTGGCTTTTCCTCGGACCTTGTGACATAAATGATCCAGGCCATCGACAAGTTTATTTTGAATCATCTGAAGATGGCCACTGGGAAGTCATCAGTACTACACAGGTCATTCACATTCTGTTAATTGAATAGTTTTACTCTAATTTTAATATTTATTTATTTACAAGATAAACATCTACTTATTTGTTCATTGTCTTTCAACTATTGTAGGCTTTGGATGCCCTACTTTCGGCTTTAGACTGCAGAGGTACGCGGGAGGCTCGTCTTTTTGCATCTTTAGATAAGAGGGAGACGCCTCTCTGCCAAGCTATGGATGAGTATATAAACTCTGAATATAAAACAAGGCAAACAAGTGGATCTACAAGCAGTGGAGATGGCTCTTCTCCTATTTCTGATGTAGATAACATCCTAGATTCTGTAGAGTCTCCAGACAGTCATTTAGATGGAGCAGGTGCAGGTGTTGTTGAAATCGGGAAGTCAAGGAACGAGAAGAAGCTAAAATGGGATCGCCTGCAAGCATTTGACAGATGGGTTTGGCATGGTTTTTATTCAGATCTTAGTACTATTAAGAAAAGGAAATGTTCCTTCACAGATTCATTAACACGATGTGCGGGTTGCCATGACTTGTACTTGAAAGATGAGAAACATTGTAGGATATGTCACACTACTTTTGAACTGGACTTCGATCTTGAGGAAAGATATGCAATCCATGTAGCAACATGTACGGGGACAGTGGATAGGCACGAATCTCCAAACCATAAGCTCTTACCTTCGCAGTTGCAAGCTCTCAAAGCAGCAATTCATGCACTTGAGGTGAACTATATATCTAAATTCACTGCCTTATAATTTTTATCCAAGTTACCACTTTTTGGTACTGGTAACTTCGTATGCACTGAAGCAGTTGCACATTTGAACAAATTTGAAAGTGAAAATAACAATAAAAATGATTTTAAAAAGAAAAGTCTTTCCCAAGATATAAAATATAGAGTAAAATTGCTCTTAAAGAGATGTGAGAAGATCAACTAGCAAATATTTCCACAGATAAAGGGGGTGAAGAATCAATTAACTAATAGGCTAATTTTTATATTCTTAAATACCCATGCTATTTTATTGTTTGTAAGGTTTTAATTAAATTCTATACTGTGTTTTCAGGTAAATGTTTAGGACGATCATAATGAACATATATATTTTTTGGAATGTTCGGAAACTCATACACCATGTATGATTTTAATGTATGTTTTTTCATGCAAAGAGCCCAAATATTTTTTGCATGAGCCCATGCTTTTTTATGAGATAGTTTTCTGCATTCATGTATCGGTATTGCAGAAGTATATTGTACCAAAATGCTCCTACAACAACAACAGAACCTTTATCCCAATTTTTTGGGGTCGGCTACATGAATCATTCTCCATTTCAACTCTTCACCGCGATTGTCAAATGAACACATTCCAAATCCGTAGCCCTAGTCCTTTTTCTCCTCTTCACTTTAATGCTATCAATTTTCCTACTTAAGGCATTTATCAGTCTTCTTTGTATGTGTTCAAAGTACCTCACTTGAACCAAAATGCTCCTGCAGAGGATTAAGTCTTATCCACCTTATAAATTTTTTAGGCAGGTATGCCTGAGGTGGCTTTATCAGCTGCTTGGAGAAGGTCCGCTCACAAGCTTTGGGTTAAGCGGCTCCTGCGCACATCATCTTTACCAGAGCTTCTACAGGTTTTATGCTATTACATTGTATATTATAAATTTTATATCATAAATTTATCAAGAATTAGTTAAGTTAATAAGCCTTGTGCATTTACATTTTTTCTCTAAATATACAGGTTGTTACTGATTTTGTTGGTGCCATAAATGAAGAGTGGCTATATGAATGTGCTTCTCGTGGAGGTACATCTGTAGATGATATCATTGTCTACTTTCAGACTATGCCTCAGACTACCTCTGCTGTTGCACTTTGGATGATTAAACTTGACAATCTGATTGCTCATTTGGAGAAGGTTGAATCTGAACAAGCAGCAGACACCAGACCTCGACCAAAACGTATGCCCATGCTCTCATTATTTACCATTATGTTTGTTGTTTCTGCTCTAAAATTCATCTAATGCGCTATTTATTTTAGCATATCACTTGCCATTATCCATGGTTTCATTCATTACACATTATATGGAATTTTGAAATTAGCTTCAATGGGCGTCATGATTAGAATGTTGTATCCTTAATCTTCCAAACACACAAACAAAAGAGAAAAATGTAGTTAATCTGTCTAGAAGGTATAAAATGAATTAACCTCCAAAATAAGGTTTTACAAATCCACATCTTTTGGTGGGTTGCAGATAAGTTTTGTTGCTTGACTTTCACAACTTTCATGAACAAATTTTTTTCTTCTTTTTTATAATGGACCAACTGACTAACTCGTGGCTACGGCCTTGTTCACCCAAAAAAAAAAAAAAGAGTGACTGACTAATTCACCTCCTCCTTTATCTCTTCTTTTAGTTTCATTCCATGATTGGTTCTTTATTCAGAGATATTTTCCCCGATTTTGAGGAAAAAGGCTTTTGCGTGTGAGGTTCTGTTTGCATCTGATAATATATCAGACATATAAGGCGACCTGTTTATTGATGCAAATTTCTGTTTACATCGCTTGAGTGAGTAGAATCAGCTAGTGGTTTTCAACTATGGATGGGAAAGTTGGCAAGTGGACAAATGGACAGTGGACAAATCTTTTATTTATTTATCTTTTTTTTGTCATTTAACCTTAGCAGCCCATATGGCTAGGGGTGGGATATCCAGCATTCCGATGAATTCTATTCACGCTGGAATTGAAGACCTCCCACTTATGGGAAGCCTTGCCATTGCGTTGCAAGTGCTTGGGAAACTCGTTTTTGTTTGTGGTGAATAATGTACCCTCTTTCGTCAAAGAGAAATTAATGAATATGCTATTCACAAAGAGACTAATAAACCTTTTCACTTTTGGATTATTGCATTGTCAAGCTGGTGAAATTCGTTCTATGGTTTTTCTGTTCTCAGGTTTGGTAAATGTGCTGTTCTGTTTCTTTGTATAACTTATTGACATGCAAAAAATGTTTATGGTCTCAGAGGTTTCCAGTACCATATGAACTAATTTTTTTCCCCCTTTTAGGAAGACGTGCATGATTGATTAGTGTAAAGCCATATTGCTAGGTTGCTTCGTTCAATCTATTTTTGTGAAGCTTGTAAATGGGATCAGTTAGGGTTCAGAAATCCAGATAATACACTTGTCAAGCAGCAGTCAATGCCCTACAAAAGACAAAGGATGTGGTGGACCTATGCACTATTCATCAGTATCTTCGCAGTGTGAGTGACAAGTTTCATCTGTTGTTGGCCTTTCTGCGTGGATTTACTCAATCCTCCAAATGAGAAAGTGCACGGAAGTGCTTTCTCGTTGACAGTCTCTGATTACTTCAGGTATAAAGAAGTCAGCTGTTTCTTCAGTTGCACAATTCTGACACTCAGATACATAATTTTAAAGGTTCTGTAATCATGTATCACTGAATACAAGCCTCTCACAAACCTAGTGCCATTGTTGTTAATAACCATTGATCCTATATACTTCTACCTTGTTGATTTGTGTAATAGGGAGGTAAATCTTTTGTTTGTTTCTTTACTTCAACGAATGCAATAAACTTTTTTGGCCATACCATGTAATTGAAAGAATATTTGGCAGGTTAGCAATATGAGTTTTTTGGGGGTTTATTTGTTGTGTGCTGTAGTGTTTGCTTTTGTACAACTACTATTTACTTGTACCTGCATTCTTCCCCCGCACAACCCCCCACACCAACATACTTTTCAGGAGATTTGAGTGTGTTTATTTTTGTAAAATATTGAAATTCTTTTAGTTGATTAATCCCCGTCTTTCTATGGTGTTGGTTGATTACTAAGGTGAAAAAGAATCTGCAAAAATGGGCCAGCAATATCTGGGATTTTGTGAACTTCCCTACCTATGTCATGGCCATGCTTATGCTATATATAAATACTAGATTTGCCCGTGGGCACGTGCCTACGGCACGTCTTCAGAACGATACAGTATACGAAAAGCCTTGTAAACAGAAAATCAACAATTATGTAGTTCAAGTTTGAAGATAGAGGGAGAGAGAGAGAGAGAGAAATAAATAAATAAAGGAGTTTATTTTGGGGATTTGAATTTGAGTTTTGGGGGAAAACTTTTAGGGAAAAAAATGTGTTTTGTGAGGTTAGATCTGGACCTTTGATTTTGGGGAGATTGAAGGAGAGCCACTTGATAGCTTTCTTTGTGTTTTATTATATAGATTTTGTTACACTGTTTTATTAACTTACAATTTGGTGACTTGATGTTGCTGGATTCTGTATGATTGTATAACACTGGAGAGATTGAAAATTTTCCATTGTTCATTGCAGAACTCTTAACTTCTTAGATTAACCAAAATTCATTTGTAGAAGAAATTCATTTCTAAGACTTTGATTTTCAAAGTTTCTCCAACTTTTCGTCCTAATCTCTACTCAATATATTTCAATTTTCATTTTCTCTGATAACCTAGTGGATATTTTGGTGATAAGAGTCCAGAATTTTAAAGAGAAATTTTTAATTCGATAAATTTCACTTAACCACGCCATGGAAGCTGGTCGAATTTGGAAGGGAGAGGCGAGGAGTTGCTCATCCATTGACAAATAAACCATCATCGATTCTTTTTCTGTAATCAACAAGTCACTCTCCATTAGTAATACTAGTCAATAAGTCATCCTCCGTCTATTTACATTATACATGCATAATTTGGATAATTTCATGCCTAATATATCCTTAATTATTTAAGTGTTTGATTTATGAAGATTACTATTTATTTATTTTTATTTAAAAGAAAAAAAATGCATATGAAGGAATTTTTTTATGTCACTTTGCAAAACTATTTGTACTTATAGGACAGTTGCCAAATAGTTGTGCTCGTGGACTCAACAACTAAACTCGCCGTTTCCAACTGCGGGTTTAGTTGTTTCATGCTCGTCGTTGGGACACGACAAGTTTAATGCACCGTTCATTTTTTTTTGAGAAACTCACCGTTCCCAACGGCGAGTTCAGTTCAAAATTTTCAATGAAGACTCACCGTTCCCAATGGCGATGACATTTATACTAGACTCGCTGTTGGGAACAGCGAGTTTAGTTCAAAATTTTAAATTTATGTGCATGTCATATACTAGACTCGCTGTTAGATGTGCATGTCATATTTTAAATTTATGTGTTCAAGATGTATTAAAAAATAGACGAACCATATATAGTTAACATTAGATATTGTGTACATTTTATTGCATTAAGTGGCACCATATTCCAAGAATGGAAAACTTGATGTAGGCTTAAAAATATACATTTTAGAAAGTTTTCAAAGGATGTTAAACACCGATGAAACTCTACTTTTAATTTGGTACATGTTGTTACTGAATATAAAGAATGTATTAATGATTTTTGTATTGCAAAAATATGCCAGATTTTGAAAAGACTCCCCAACATTGGTTTTATGCCGAATCTTTGTTGAAAATTTTAAAACTTTTAAAACCGCAACTTTCAAATTTTCAAAATCTTATGAATCTACTTCTAGTAGCATTTTTATTTCAATAGTTACTATGATGCAAACTTTTAAACAAATGATCGATGATGCTTTTATTGGTCATATTGTGAAACTTGCATACACCAAATTTTTGAAGTATTTTAATCCTCCTCTTATGTTGTATTGTATTGCTACTGTGATGGATCCTCGTATCAAATTAGAAGGTACGAAGAGTTTGATTGAAATATTTTTTACTTTACTTAAGGAAGATGAATCTGAAATTGATTGTGGAATATTTTTAGTTTAATTTGAATCGACATTAAATAACTTGTATGATTATTATGATAGAAGTTTTGCATCTAGTAGTATAAATTCTTTAGTTAGTTCTTCTTCTGCTACTTCTAAAGGTAAGGAAAAGAGTCAATTAGATGATGCCACATTTAATTTACTTGCACAAATTCAATCAAAAAAACCTAAGACTAATCAACCAAATGAATTAAATTGGTATAATCAACAAGATTCTGAATCTTTTATTTCTTCACTAGATATTTTACAATGGTGGAAAGACCATGAACATACTTATAGTATTCTTAAATATATGGCTAAAGATCTACTAACTCCTCTTGTCTCTACAGTTGCTTTAGAAAGTGCATTTTCTACAAGTGGCAGGGTTCTAACCGATTACAGAAATCGCTTGAAGTCTCAATCGTTGGAGATGCTCGTCTGCACGGAAGACTGGCTGAAGGCCGAAGATAGGACTCAAGGAAAATCGTTCGACACATCTACAAGTGGAAGCAACTCGCCAGAAGAAGAACAACAACAACAATAGCAACCAAAATGAAGAATTGAAGACCAACAACAACAACAAATTGAAGATCAACAAATTGAAAACAATTGTAAATGTATAAAACAATGTATAAAATCTTTGTTTGTTATTAAAAATTAGGATAATTGAGGAAAATTGAAATTGTATCTAAGAAATTTGTTGTTGTATAAAACAAATTTGTAGAAAATCTTTATTTTTTATTACAAATTGTGAAACTTGTATAAGTTGAAATCATATTAATAATATATACATTTTTTTGTGTCAATTTTACTCTTTGATTCTTATTATTATTATTACATTTTATTATTATTATTAAAATTACATTTTTTTTAAAGTTAAAAAAAAACCTCTAGCTGGGCCCAACCCGCTACCCGACCCGACCCGACCCGGATTGGACCCGAAAGGGTTCGCGGGTTGGGCGGGTCGACTATTTGCACATACGACCCGGCCCGGTCCGGTTGCCACTTGGACCCGACCCGAACCCGCCCAAGTTGGGTTCCAACCAGGACGGGTTCGATCCGACCCGGTCCGGTAGATCCGTTTGCCAACCCTAGGGCTAAATGTGAGAGAGATTTTATAAATTTACAAATTTATTCTTTTCTAATTTACACTTGCAATTGCTAATATAATGACGAGTGGGACAATCTGTGCCCACTAGACCTGGCAAACGGACCGGGTCGGGTACCCATGGGTACGGGTTGCTTGACCCACGGGTCCAACGGGCCGGGTCGAAAAGTAACCGCAACTTTTTTTAAAGTTTTTTTCCAACCCGGACCCGGCCCGCGGGTACCCACAAGTACCCATGGGTACCCGCCAATATTTCATTGTTTATTTTGAGTTTGTTTTGGGGTTTTTAACAAAAATTTAAAATTTTATTTTAATTGAATAATTGATTAAAAACATTAGCAACATGCTATCATTTTTAAAAAAAATATAAAATATAAAATTGAATAACTGAAACAACAACAAATGTAATCAGGAATCAAGAACGATAATTTAATAAGCTTGTTGTTTGTTGTTCTTTTATACTTCTTGTTCAAATAAATATATATATCAACATTCAAAATCCAACTAGCATTTCAATTTATCATTTCATCAACAAAGACAAAAGAGCAATAATTTGTCCAATCATGAAAAGAAAGAGCAATTATTTTTCAAAGTATACAGACATAATTGAGTCTAAACAAAATTTAAACATAATCAAAAATACAATTGCAAAATCAAAACAATGAAACCATATAACAAGTTTCTAAAGTCTTGAAATTAATTACATTAAAAACAATGAAACCAAATAAAAATCAAACTCAACACACTCAAATAAATTACAACTCAAGTTGATGAGTATTTAATTTAATTTAATTTATTTAAATACATGGGTACCCACGGGTACCCGTGGGTATAACCGACCCGACCCGCGGGTTCACGGGCCGGGTAAAAAAGTAACCGCTCATTTTTTTTCATAATTTTCCTCACCCATATCCGGCCCGTACGGGTATACCCGTGGGTACCCACGGGTCACGGGTCAAGATTGCCAGGTATAGTGCCCACCTCAAAAACGAAATACAAACTCTTGTCCAATTCTGACACACAAATCTCATCCTTGAATTAATTAATTAATTAATTAATTAATGAACTCCCTTCCAATCTGTCACACACGGTCACATTAGCAATCGGATCGGATCCCCTGCATCGGCATCACCCTGGCCTCACGTGCTCCCATTTTCCCTGCATGATAAACGCTAGTATAATCCTATACAATAGATTGTACAAATTTTTTAAAAATAAGAAACAAAAAAACTACTTATAAAAAATTCGCTAATTAGAGCATCACAGAGGTTTGCTATATTTGCCAATTTCTCATTTTTTGTGAAATTAGGCATTGCAGTCGTTTGCTATTTTACCATATTTTGACAAAATCGCTATAATCGCTTCTCATTTTTGAGAAACGAAATTGCAATTCTCAAATTATAAGAAACGATACAAGTTGTCTCGTCCATTTTTTTTTATTTTAATCACGTCAAACGATACAACATGTATCGTTCCTTTTTTTTAAAAAATTTTTTTAATTGATCGGACGGTTCTGATTCGTTGAAAAAAAAAATTTCAAAAATTATCTCAGACGAGACAAGTTGTCTTGTCTCAAGCTAAAAAGCTTGGGATGGGACAACATGTCCCGTCCATAAAAAGGGGGCATTTAGATTAGGGCTTAAACATAGTTTAGTTAGTTAATTATTAGGTTTAGGTTATATTTTATTATATAATTTATTTAATTAAACAATTTTAATCTCTAATCATCCAATTAATTAACCATAAAAAAAAATCCGTCGAAACATGTCTTACCTGTTTCAAATTTTAGCAAAAAAATAGAAAAAAACGACTACAGACGATTTCGCTAAATGCTATTATTGTAGCTGCCAATTTGGTAAATTTGAGAAACACCATTGTGGATGCTCTTATATACATATAATATTGCACTATTTTTAGGTTTGGTTAGAGCATTCACATTCGTTTGCTAAATATGCATAATATGCATATTTCTGCTAAAAAAGTGCTGCAGTCGTTTACTATTTATGCATTTTTTGCATTTTTTGCTATAGTAGATTGCTATAAATGAGAGTGGATTTGAGAGAAATGCATATTATAGACGACGCAACTTCACTTTGTTTTATTCCTCTGGCGCAACTTCACTTTCCATCCCTAAAAAAAAAATTAAGAAAAAGTCAATAAAGCAAAAAAAAAGAAGTTACAAAAGGTGTCGGACGCAACATCACTTTGCGTCTGACCATTTTTTTGATTTTTTTTCCTCTTTCGACGCAACATGAAGTTGCGTCCCACCACATAATTTTTTTTTTCCTCTACCGATGCAAAGTGAAGTTCCGTCTACCTATTAAAAAAATAATTAAAGTCCTCCGACGCAACTTCAAACTCCGTCTGATATGGTATTTTTATTATTTTAAATTAAATTGATATAAAATATCATTCCACGATTGCAGCAAAGCGGCAAAATACTATATGCATTTATGCATTTTCTAAACAATCACGACTGTGGATGCTCTTAAGAGATAATATTTCAGTTCAAAATTTGGATGGAGAAAAAGTAGAGAGTTTGCCGTCTATATTCTCTCTTTTTGTAAATTTTTTGTTAAAAAAAATAAATTTTTTTTTGTACTAGAAGTGGTCAAAGCATAATATACTTTATAGAAACGATCCACGAAAACTAGATGGAGGGAACAAATAATTAAATATTCTCATTCCCTGGTGTCAACTCGGGCTTTTTTGTCGTACTAGGCCACTTTTTAAAAATATTTGCGATTATAGATCAGTTTCGAAGCTATTAGCCTTCGGGGGCTACTTGGTGCCACGTTAGTAGCGGCCACTATTTTCATTAGTGGTCTCTTTACTTTGAAAGTCGCTAATGAAAATAGCGGCCTATGTTTTTAAATATTTAGAACTTATTGTTTGTTGTTGCTATTCTCACTAGCAACCGAAGTATATATGAGGTCGCCCCATTAGCGACCTCAAATGAATGTATTGAGACACTTAGCATTTTTTAGAGAAATTTTGCTCTCTTGAAAAAAATTTAAAACTGAGGTCGCTAGTTCGAATAACGACCTCAGTAGAAGACTAAATCTCCTTGCTCTCTGTAAGATTTGCAAAATAATCATCCAACTAAGGTCGTTGTTGGGAATAACGACCTTAGTATACTTTGGTCGCTATGCTCAATAACGACCTCAGTAGGAAACTTAATCTCCTTGTTTTTTTGTGTAAAATTTGTCAAATAGTCACACAACTAAGTCATTTATTCGGAATAGCGACCTTAGTAGCAATAGTATCGGGTTGGGTTGGGTCGGGTTGGATTCGGTTCCGGGTCCGGGTCCTATTAAAAGTTTTATACCTGTTCGGGTCCAAAACTAGTTACTTCCATCTTAGACGAGTTCAGATTCTTCTTGTGGACAAAAAATTTTCTTCTAATTTACGTACATCTACATAGAGAAATACGCATACAGTAGATTTGTATGCATAAACTACTAAATATCAAACACTCAGTCATCAATATCATGATTCGAGAAACTTAGTATCATATTAGTAAGAGAAAAGAGATTTGAAAATTAAGCATATTAGTGATAATAAGATTGAACATAGTACTAGAAAAGATAATATTGCTCATAAACAAAGGAAATTGTTCACACACTAACTCTAATATAAGCACATATTTTTGACAATCCACACACTCCAGGATTTCAAAGTCTAATATGTAAACAATCCACAATCCACACACTCTAACTCTAATATGCAAACAAAGCAGAAAATCAAGTTTTCAAAGTCCATATCTTTCCCAATTTTTATGTATATTTATGTTTTTTGTCTGGGTCCGGGTACGGGTCGGGTCAATTATAAGCGAACCTGGACCCGAAAGTACAACAGGTCCTATTTTAAGACCCGGACTCAGACCTGTATAGACTGGGTCGGTTCCGGTCCAATGCCGGGTCCGAGTCGGGTATTTATACTAGTGCTAGACCTTAGTAAAATATATGTCTCTATTCGGAATAGCGACCTCAGTTTCAAAAATAAATTGATTGTTATTTTTTAAGAGAACAAAAGCTCTCTAGATTTTATTAAGTGTTGGAATACAGTTAATTGAAGGTCGCTAATCTCATTAGCAACTTCATATATGCTTTGGTCGTTAATAGGAATAGCGACAGTAAACAAAAATTTCAATTTTTTTAAATAGAGGTCGCTAATGAGAATAGCAACCTCTAAATGGAACATGCTGCTAATGAGAATAGCGGCCGATGCTGACGTGATACCAAGTAGCCCACGAGCGTTAATAGTTTCGAAATTGGCTCATATTCACAAATATTTTCAAAAAGTGGCCTAGTACGGTAAAAAAAGTCGTTGAAAACCGTCGAACCCCCCCCCCCCCCCCCCCCCCCCCCCCAACACACACACACACACACACACACACACACACACACTTTCTTTAATGGCTGGCATGGCACCACTTCCCTCATTCTCATTTCTCAACCCCCTCACCAATCACAATCCCAACCCCTAAAATCAAGAAAACAAAGAATCCCCTACATCATCAAAAAAATAATGGGGGTAAGGCTGCTCACTCAATACAAGGAATTAAACTCACTCACCAAGAACTCTCTCTCGCTCGAGTCTCTTTTTGCAATGGAGAAAAGAATCTATGAAGTACTACATCTCATATTGGAGGAGTTTACAATATATATATAGAAGAATAGAGAGAAAACCTAGGTCTAATCTTGATTCTCAGTCGTCCGATATAACCTGAAAAAGAAGTAACTGAATAGGAGCCGCACGATCTAACTTGGAGTTGAAGATTGGGCTGAAACGACCTAACAAATTGGGCCCAAAACAAACACAGCGCTGACCGGTCGACCATACCACTCTCTGACAATCCTTGTACTACGAGCGGTCGGGGGGTGCGGTCGACCGCAACATAAGACAGTCGACCGCAACATAGCCTGCACCTTGCTGCTGCTGTTTTCTTCTACTCTCTTTGATACTTCGACTTCCGTACTTTATCTTACATTCTTCTAATCTGAACAACGAATATTCAAGACACAATCCTAACAAACCTTTAAATGGAAGCTGGTTATCACTAGAATTTCTTTGAGGAGTAGATTATAGGCTTTCAAATGAGTACGCCTTATTTTAATGTCCGACATACGGACCCATTAGAAATCCTACATAGGGAAATAAAAGAAAATAAATTACTTTTCTTCAAAACTAATTTACATCAATAAATATAAATAGTTTCCCCAAAAGTTACATAACCATCATTCTTATTATACGCGCATTTCGCAGGTCAAAAGCCAGTTTTAATAATTTAATTAATTATGCTCTAGAATAGCACTTACATTCTTTGAACTCGTCCTAACCAGAAGAGGTTTTGGGTACTATTAAGGGATATTTTACCAAATGCCCCATTCAAAATGTGGAAACTAGCACATATTCTTACTATTTTTAAAAACTAAGAAATACCTCTAGCTTGGACGGAATCGTTAAAATTCAGTTAAGTTAACTTATGTGCATCACACGTGACACAGTAAAATGACCAAAATACACCCAATAAAATTATTTTAGCAAATACCCCTATTCAGAATATAAAAACTAGCATATACCCCCACTATTTAAAAAAACTAAGATATACCCTCAGTCTGGAAAAGAAAAATTTTGTATGTATAATTATGCCATCAGGTAAGCTCGAAAATTTCCCAAAAGTGCTATGTATAATTATGCCATCAGTACTTTAAATTGAAGGATTTACAACCGAACTTGCTTCTGCAGATAAATATTTAGAGAGGAGCTACATGAATGACTAAAAGGGGAGCTGCAACCGAACTATGACCCGAAGGGGAATGACTTACAATAATCTTAAATTGCACATTTATATTCTTGTAAATTAGTAGATATGCAACCTACTGGGAAATGTGTGGAATAGTTCTATAGCTAGTTACAAAGCACATACACTTCTATATGGAATCTCATATGTAATATCAGCATATGCATATAACACCTTTGTCTATAGAGAAATCGCCAAGTTTATCTATTGGTTCCAACAGGTAATAACTAGGAACATATAACATCTTTGTCGTCCATCAAATTTACACTGAGAACAAAAAAAAGCAAAACCACCAAGTATAATTGACTATCAAAAAATTGCAAAGTAAAGGGAAAAATATTATGCTATAGAAAAAACACTATGTATGGCACATAGGTATCATATCAACAGTGCTTTCATTGATGAGTGACATTCTGATATACAAAGATGGCATTTCAAAAATTTTCATAAATACTATCAGAAAATTAGTTCATTAGTCATTACCTTGCATTCACATAGAGAACTTTCTAAAGTGATGTTTAGTACATCTAGAATAAGAAAGGCTCTGCTCTCCCAGCTCTTGTCAACAGACTTGCCTATATTCCTCGACATCTGCAATTTGGATGTGGGAACTCAGAACATTACGTACAACCATTCAGATTTAGTCCAAACAAATAAGTATAATAAATATTGAAACAAAAGTGGGAAAGTATGACTACAACATACACTATGGAAGAGATTCATAGTGGAAGAAGATTGCAAGCACTCAGTTAGAGTTTTCAGGCAAAATTCTCGAACCACACTGCTATCAAACGAATTGCACTCCCCAACCAGGAACAATGAACATCTACATAGAGCATTCACAAGACAGGTATGGTACTTCTTCATTGAATCTGTACCTACCACCCTACATAGACAACAAATTTCTCATCAACCCAACCCTGTTACGACTCCACACAATTAAAAAGTACCAAAATAAAATCAATCTAAATGGCTCATCTTGACTATTTGTTCCACAGATTTCAAGGAATTTCTTGAATATTTTTCAAAAAAAGTTTGATTTTTAGTTATTTTTTTTTTTTACAGTTTTGGGCATCTATATTTGCATGCTCTAAACGTCAGAATAGCATTACTTTTAACAAATAATTTTCTAAACATAACCGACATTTATTCATTCTACCACTAAGGCCCAATTTGGATATGGAGGTTAGGTAAGGTAAGTCAAGATTAGTGAAGGTGACTTGTATACTAGTACATATATTTGATGGACGACAAAGGTGTTATATGCATATGCTGATATTACATATGAGATTCCATATAGAAGTGTATGTGCTTTGTAGCTAGCTATAGATCTATTCCACACATTTCTCAGTAGGTTGCATATCTACTAATCTACAAGAATATAAATGTACAATTTAAGATTATTGTAAGTTATTTCCCTATTAAAATTATTTAAAAATTTGTATGTATAATTATTTTAGCAAATACCCCTTTTAAGATGTTTAAGGGAATGCTTGGCGGAGTACTGTGGCCTAATTAATGGATATTATTTGGTTTCTGAAAATTTCAAGAAGAAATCATTGAGCTGTATGGTAGAGAAGAGGAAAGTATAGAATAAGGGTTTTTTACATCTCGTTTGGTTTAATTTTTGTTAGATTCTTTCTTTTTTATTGTATTTCCATTGTACATATCCTCATATTTCAAAATCTCCATCGTCTGTTCCTGGATTCCATTCAACTATTTCCTGCTTCGGTACTTGACATTTGGTTTGTTTCTTTCTAGAATCTGTCTGTGATTGACTTATGAATAACATATTTTCTCCAAAAAGTTGCATTCTTTTAGGTAGTTATTGAAATTTTTAATGTGAACTTTTTTCACAAAAGAAATACGACGACACATTATATGATATAGTGGTTCCTCTACTATCTCTACTTCTCTACTACTATAATGGGAGAACCCTTAGTCAGTAACCCAAAGTCAGTAACCCAATCCGTGCAACGCACGGATTGGGTTACTTTGGTAAATATTTTCAAAAATGGACCTTTTTGGTAAATATTTTCGAAAGTGGATCAGTTTGGAAATTATTTTCTTTTTAATTATGGACTAACTTTGGTAAATATTTTAGAAAGTGGACCTGTTTTGTAAATATTTTCGAAGGTGGATCGGCTTGGAAATTATTTTCTTCTTACCCTTTTCATTATCCTCCAATTTTTTCCACGTGCACGTGTGCACGTGTCTGATACTAGTTTCTATTATGCCAGACTATTGAATCCTCCATGATAGTGGTTCCAACTTTGCTGCCCAAACGGACCCTTCTTCTTCCCCTAATGTTTCTCCTGTTACATCTTCTTTTAAACATTCTTTTGCTTCTCCTAAGAAGCATCTATCTTCTGAGAAGCATTCTTCCGATTTTCCTATTATTCGCTCTAGTGCTCGTATCTGCACTAAAAAAGAAGCGCACTTATCTACGATGTCCAAGGCTTCCCTAGCCGCGCAGGTTCGTAACTTAGAAATTCCCCCCTTTATACCGGATAGAATGGACCATTCTTCTTTCGGGTCAGTATATCAAGTTCATTTCGACTCTTTATCTAATTCGGACATTACCCACCTTGCTTCTAGCATGGGTTTTGTTTTTGAATCGGACCATTTGTCGGGCATAGATTCCATTCATCTCCTTGAAATTTCGAGAGCTTTTGAGGCAAATCGTACTCATGATTAGCATTTCTTGGAATATTCTGTTAGGTTTTGTGAGAAATTAACAATTGGGAATTAGGGTTTATCTCTGAATCTAAGTTGCTTGAGATATTCACCCTAGGTATCAAGATTGGAATACCTAGACTGCTATCACAAGCCAGTATTTATCTTTAAATACTGGTTTGGGTATCGGGTTATAAGCCCACAAACCCGCGTTCCAATATCCATTTAATTGTACGTTCAATACACGTGTTACTCATATGCACTTGCAATATTTATATAGAGAGAATATACCAATATATCCAACAATCTCTTTCTATATTCTCAATATATAAAGTACAAGATTATCTCATCAGTTCAGTATAAAACTGACTGTCTGATGGCAGTCCATAAAAGAAAAGCATCATAATGGTATAGTTTCATAAGAACCAATAGAATTATAAAACTGAATAGTTCAATCAAGACTAAACCAATATAATTAAATAGTTCCAAACCATATCCAATTCAGAATAGTTCATATAGACTAAACCAACTGGAATAATCTGTCATAGTTTCAAAATCAAACAAAGCAAATAAACTTCAAGAACAAAATATGAGTTTTAAACTCATGAACACAAGAGTCTTAAACTCAACAGAAGTTTTACCAAGCAAGTGACTAGTTTATTCTCGAAAGAAATAAACTGAAATTCTATTCTTGTAATGCCCAGATTTTTTCATTTAATGAAAATTATTTATTTTGCACGTAGTGTGCACGTGCAATATTTTTGGTGATTATTTTCATTATGATGAGTATAGATATTTAAATTTGTGCTTTTAATTATTTTATACAAAGCCTTCTTTCAATTAGACAAAAAGCCTTTCTTCTTAAAACCCAAAAATTTAATTCAATTTATTATTTTTTATAATTATTATTTTGGCCCAAAAATTAAAGCCCATGAGCTATTTTATTTTAAATACAACTTGTCATGTAGGATACAATTTAAAGTTTATTTTTATGTAAAATATAATGTACAAATTTTTGGAGGCAAATGCATGCACGTGCATTGCACGTACACGTGCAAAGTGCACTTTCCAAGCATGGCCGGTTGTGATCTTGGAGGGAAATGAAAATTTTGAGTGGAGTTATGGTGGTGGTGGTTACTTGATCATGGGTAGTTAGTGTAACTCCTTCTTAAATCTTAGCCATTGTTCCTAACTCCTACTTCAATCTTAGCCATCCATTCACCTAAATTTTTAGTATAAATACCCCCCCCCCCCTTTGGCTAGTATTCTTGTGCAAATTATTTTCCTCCAAACCTATAGTCTAAAATACAATTATCTAGTAGTTAGTAAGTGAGCAAAAGATTGAGATTGTGTGGGAGTATTGTGCTTGCATCAACCAAGAAGGGGAGAGGCCGGCTAACAAGAAGGAGAGCTCTCGGTGGTGTGCTTGGAGGCTCGTGTGCGCGTGTTCAAGGCGGAGGATCACTCTCGTTTGCAAGGACATTCGTTTAGGAGGTTGCTAGTTGTATTTTCTCTCCATTTAAGGTGGGTAAATTTTCCATGTTTCTAATTAGGAATGCATGCTAGATATGAATGGAAAGAATGAAGCATGAAAACTATTAATAAGAGCACACATTTAATTGGAAATATGATCTATTGATTTGTTGAAATGTTGATATGCAAATTATATGTGGTTCTATTAGTAAAATCTAGACTTTGTGTGAATTGAATATGGCCATGGATTGCATGCGGAAAATCTCATTATCTACATCAAGAATTATACACAAAAGTTAGTAGATTAACAATGCTACTTTATGTGTTTAAATGAATATTTGTGTTTTATTGAAATGAATGAATTAAAATATAGATTTGTATGTTTGATAAATGATTAAAAACAGGGAATTAATATGAAGTTTGCTAATAAAGAGACTAGTAATATTAATTGTTAAGAAATGTCGAAAAAGAAGAAATGTGATAGTGATAATTTAGAATTCGAATTAATTGTATGAAAAACATGTTTTAATTATTGAAAAGATTATTTTCTATATACTGGAGTATAATTTATGATGATATTAGTCAATCTGGACATTTACAGTAATTTTTATAAAAGCAAAGTGAAATGAGAGCTTGTTGAACATCGAAACGTTTAATAAACAGAGAGAATTGTTTTAAATAGACTTCGGGTTGAACTAGTGACAACCTGAGCGCATAGCTTAAGTGGTTTGGATGGTTCTAATCGCTACAGTAGGCCTCGGGTCTCAGGGGTCTGCGGTTCGAATCCCGTGGGCAATATATATTTTGTTTGGTATTTTTAAAAACAAAACCAACTGCAGCCGAGAGCATTTAATACTCTCAGCCCTCTTTATACCGCCTAGCACCTTTGGCCTAGTGGTTTGTGCCTTGGTCGTTTTCCCTATGGTTGCGGGTTCGATCCGTGGCTTCGGTTTATGTTTAAGTGAGGGAAAAAAATATTTTTTGGGTCATTTTGATGATAAAAAATTACAAAAAAAAAAGGTTATTATCCTAAAATTATGTGGGACTTGTGAAAAATAATTTGAGGATTATTTGCATTAAATGAAGTATGTTTTGAAAATGAAATGTATAATTTAGAATTATAGTTATACATTTGTATGTATAAAAATTGCACTTTGCAAAAGGACTTGAAATAATATATTAGAAAAGAAGTATAGTAAAGATAGAAATTATATGTAGTGATGTGATGTGAATTATTCTCATTGGAGAATAATGTGGAAATTATGAAATGTGAATATTCATGTAGTGATGTGATTTTAATGTGAAAATGATATTTGATGAAATATATAATTCCATGTATGGCTATGGACTTATAAATAAATTAGAGATCATTCTATTGAAAAGAAAAAAAAAACCTGTGACGATTATGAAAATGAACTTATGAGCTAGAAACGCTCAAATTTTGGAAATTGTGAATTGAAAATGAAACAAAAGAGTAGCTAAGTCTCCCCCGATATTTGGAAAGAAATCAAATGAAATTTAAAATGAAAGACCAAGGTTGGTCACGTTTGAACGAATAAATAAGTCCGGTTCAGTGGAGAGGCTAACTCTAGAGCTTTGGTTTTGTTCATGATTCTATTAAATTAAAGGAAATAGTGCATAGTGAAGATGTGATGAAAGTGAGAGAAAAACACAAGTATGAGAGTTAGAGTTTACGGTGCGGGTGTGTAAGCCACAGAATGCATGCTTGATGAGTCAAGACATGGTGTGGGCGCAACTCAGTAATGATCGGACTTTAGCAACGCCTGTGGGATGGTTGGTGACTGCAAGAGGATCGTGTTCAGGGAGGAGGCTGAATTGCCACAGAATGCATGCTTGATGAGTCAAGACATGGCGTGGGATTCCCCTCCAGGGTCCGGTACACGTGCTTGTACTCATAGATCATCTAGGATACTTACCGTAGTTATAGTAGTAGATTAAGTTATGACGAGGGATTGAACCCTACGAAGATGAAGAACGGTTAAGAGGCTTGCCCTCGGACCTATGTAGTATGGGATGCATAGAATCCGAACAAGTGTGCATTAGTGTCATATAATACAAACAACTGCATTAAGGACTAAGTGCACAATTACAACACGACATCAATAGGGTAGTCCCTTTTAGTTTGTTATGTGACAAGTTTGTATTTGTTAAATATGGAAAATGAGTTATACTATTTCCGGCATAGAGAGGATGGCCGTGTATAATGTTCGTTGGTTGAATAAACTGACGTAGCCACAGTTTTATATGTAGGGTAATGACATGATAAAGAGGAACATATGCTTAAAGATTATTCAATGTTGTTGTACATTTATTCAACTGTTGTAAATTTTACTTCCGCTGTGCAATGTAAAGTGTAAAGTTTTATGTAAACTCTGATGTAAAGTGAAAAGTTCAAATTTCCTTGTAAAATTGTACTAAATGAAGTGGAAAGATCCTGTAGAACTCTCGAATTCAGTTGTATTTGGGATTCAGGGCGTTACAATTCTTGCACGCTGCTTTATGTTTACTCCATTTTGAGCAAATCATTATTTTTGAAATCTATGTTGACAAATTCAACTCCTCCATCTTTGCTAGGTTATAGAAAAAAAGAATATCAAGAGACACATCTCTAAGAATTCCAACGAATTTCACAAAGTATCTAGTTCCACAAAAGAACTTAATACAATTCATAATTAGCTTAGCAAAAATATAACACAAGCATCACAATCAAGTATCTTTAATAAGTAAAGTACATGAACTTTATAGTTTCTACACAAGAACCATACTATGTTTCATATTGGAATGAAAAGACTGCCGTTTCAATCATGGTTTAACATTGACTCATCAAAATTGGAATGAAACATGTATCCATAAAAGACATATCGTCAAAATTGGAATGATATTTAGGACAACTTAATTATCGGAAACACATCGACAAGTTTTCATGTTTCGTATTGGAATAATAAGATTATTCTAAGTAAATTCCCTAGATATATAATACCATTAAGATTAGAATGACATTATATATTTGTGAAATTTATGTGGAATCATCAAAATTATCTAAAATATGTCAACTGCCTAAAATTGATGCTTAAGTTTGAGATTCTCTATGGCACCAATTGGATTCTAAATTTCAAAACAATTAGCATGTTAAAGCTTTGACTCAATAGCTTTCAACTCCATTTCCCCTACAGTTTTGATAATTAGATCACTTTCAAGTCTCTTAGCAAGAGCATTAGCCATACTTGTCGCAATTGCACTTTATCTATGAGAAAGTTCAACTAGGCTTCTTTCAGCCTTAATGTACTCATCTTACTATTATACAGTGAGTTATGAGCTACAGTGCATTGTAGCTTGATAGTTGCATAACAAAATTAGAGAGTTACTTAAACTTCTTAATGGATAACTAGCAACAATTTCTTCAATCCACTCAGCCTTTTTTCCTGCAGAGGATAACACATAGAGGTCTGATTTCATGGATGATAGCACAGTGCCTGTTTGCCTTTTATTTCCATAACATTTCTGTTCCTTCTAGTGTAAACACATATCTATTAGTTATCGACTTTCACTAAATTCCGAGCATCATAATGCATCAGATCAGCCACTCATTCGAAGAATGACTAGAGTAGCACAAAGCAAACTCTTGAATACTACTCAGGTATCTCATTAGCCTCTTAAAGGCACTTAAATGTGTATGGGATTATTAGTGAATTTGCAGATCATACCTACCTCAAAGGCTATGTCTATTCTAGTACAGATTTTTGTATACATGAGACAGTCAATTCCTTTACAATGATCTACCTGTCTCATAGTTGCATCATCATTAGGTGTCAACCTTTTATCATAATCATAAGGTGTTTCAAAACACACTTTCAATCACTATATCCACACTTTTGAAACACATTTTGATTTGATGAGTTTGACTAAGAGTTATCCCTTGCCAACTGAAAACTCACCCTTATACCTATGGTGTCCACAGTATTTAGGTTTTCATGTTGAATTCTTTGGATTGTAATAGAGAGGTCACTTCCAAGAACATGCATATCAACAGAACAAGTAAATAATAGCCACTATATTTGACACACCACAAAGTTGAAGGCACTGATCTGAATTACTTGATTCATATACTAGGCTCTTTCAAAAATTTGTCAAATTATTTATTCGTTGGCTATACATGTTTTAAGAACATACAATGATTTTACTAAATTGTAAATCTTGTTCACTAAACATATTAGTTCAAAAATTTCCAGTACAAAACTGTTCAGTGCAAAGCCTTTTAAATATCCTTTATGAATGACAAAATTTTCAATAGATGTAAGGGTAAGAAGAATACTTATTGTAGCAATATGACAAACATGTGAGTAAACATCAAATAAATCTACCCCATTTTTCTCAGTCAATCTGTTAGCTACTAAAAAGCATTAAAATTGCTACTGAACAATCAAAATTAAGTTTCTTCTACAAAACCCCACTTACTAACTATAGTTTTAGCCCCTTTTGGCAGATCAACTAAATTAAAATATTATTGTATGATACAAAATCATCTCATTGTCTACTAAAGACTCTTTTAAGCTCATTTGTCATTCAGGTTTTCAAGTGTCAGTAAGGATGGTTCTTAATTCCAACTGTGAATAATTGAACGTGTCTGTAGGACTAGATTATTTCATACATTTATCTTTGATGAACATATCCTCAAAGAACTTTGCAAGTCTAGATTCTTCTAACACAAATTAGATAGATCCAACATCTGTCCACAGAGCTACATTCTGTACATTCTGCACTTTCTAAACACACAAATGTTGTATTGTCCTACTTTAGGCCTTCTAGGGTCATGTACTCTAACAAATGTATCACAACACAAATTTTTACTTTAACAAAATTATTTGTGTTTTCATACCATGATTTACAAGGTATATTCAATTTAGAGTGTAGTAACACATTAGAGATATGATTAACAATACAACATCACTCATAATTACGCAAGACAAACAACAGTCAATAATATAGAATTCAATATTTCACTAAGTGTTTGATTCTAACTTTTATCAATACGTTTGACTGTTGTAAGTAGAGTACACTAGAGATTATGCCCAATGCAAACTTCTCTAAAGTTGTTAAAACATATTCACCACCTCTATCAAATCTGAACCCTTGATTTTTAGCATTTAACTATAATTTTTAATTCATTAAGAATAACAAGTGCTTCATTCTTCATATATATGACAGACTTATATTAATCATTTACAAAAGCGATTAAATACTTCTGACCAACAATCGTCTCATCTAGTCATAAAGCTACTGAGATCACAAATATCAGTATGTATTAACTCAAGAAGTTGTGTGCTCCTAGAGACCATACTAAATGATTTTCTAGTGATCATAATCTGAGCACAACTTTCATATTTTTCATATTTTAATGGAGTGTCATTTAGTAGAGTTATGAGTTTTAACAAGAACAAACAATTTAATGTATAGTTCATAGTAATTCAAAATTTCAAAACAACTTGGATGTTAAAGCTTTGACTCAATAGCATTTAACTCCATTTCCCCACAGTTTTGATAATTAGATCACATTTCCCATTTCCTCATAAACAATTGAATATATAGTTCTTAAATCTTAGCCAATTATGCTATATTCAAGAACACAATTAGAACTATTATTATTAATTGTCTCATTTGTTAAACTCAACTTATACATACGATTGACAATATATGCACTTTATAAGAGTTAATACAAAATTACTCTATCACATTTTACAGAATTATTTGCTTTCTCTAATGTATCTAACAATGTCCACTTGCTCAAACACACTGAGCGAAGAGTTCTTTCCTTTATTCGTTCTTCATCATCTTCATAATGCTAGATGAGATAATGACTAACATATTATAATTCGACTTTGCACACACAGTACAATGAAAGAAAAAACAATGCGTAACTAATAGAGTCATATCCTACATTAAGAGATGCTCTCTCCTAAGTTACAGACATTTGTTATACATCTTATACAATTTTTATTTTATTTTAAATTTTTAGAGAAGAAAATATGTAATCTCACACAAGCTACAAACAATGGATTTGTCAAAATATCTACACATTAACAACCCTAAACATGCTAGTTTTCAAGCGAGAATAACTATGATCTAAAACTCTCAATCATGTAATCAAACGCACAAAACGTTAACACATTCATCACATGAAAGTACTAAGCAAGATTAGAGTAGATCATACCGACACTTCAAGTTAGAAGTGTTTTCCAAATTTGATGGAGAAGCCTGCGTGGTGCAGACTTATTCAACCGTGATTCATATCCATCGACTCCAACATACACAATTTGTAGGTAACATTAAAGTTCCTACGTTCATCAAATTGTTAAAGATTAGCCAATTAAATAAATTATTAGCACTATCTAATTCTAGCAACAAATTAATTGGAGATCCGAATTTTAGAGTCAACATACAGTTTAACTTATCAAAAATATATATTTGGTTTTAGTACATAGCCAAAACAACTGTTCAACTTGTATTTAATTAAAAAAAAATTCTTAATATGGTTTTGAATTTTAGCACTCAGCAACAAAATTCAAACAAATAATTAGGTAACAGTTTAAATTGGGTGAGGAACTTATCTTTAATTTAGATCTGAATTGGAAGTATATTGCAGTAAATCCAGTCTTCTCCCCAAACACAGAATACAAAATAATACACAATAAATTGTCTCCACTGGTTAGATACAGATCTGATTTCTTTTGACTACTCTGGATCTAATCCAACAGTCCAAACACCAAACAACAAATCTCCAACCAATAGAGTAGTTGTTGGACTGGATCTAAAATTAGATCTGCTCCAACAATCCAAACACCAAACAGCAATCTCCAACTAATAGAGTAGCTGTTGGACTGGATCTGCTCCAACCACCCGAACACAGAACACCATAATCCACCAATCTAAAAAATCAAATTTTGGATCTTAGTTGTCTCCTTCTTCTCCTTCTATCTCACACAAAGATCAACAGATCGATGGACAGAGAGATCGCTCATGGTGGCATCTGGCTCCGGTACTAAGGCGGCGAAGGTGGCCAGCGACGTCGACGCCAGAGTCGGAGTCCAGCGGCGGCAGTGCCAGATGCGATGCCCAGCGACAACGCTGGCGACAGAAGTCGGTGGCCCGCTGCAGTGGCGGCTCCTGTGCCAGCGACGACGACGACGATGGAAATCGGTGGCCTGCGGTAATGCCTGCGGTGGCTCCTGTGCCAGCGAAGACGACGGCGACGAGGATCCCGACGTACGGTGATCTCGACGGCGACAACACCACCGACGAAACGATCCAAAACCGAGGGTTTCGACCATATCCGACGGCTTCGACAAGGCCCGGCGAGATCCAACAAAACTCTGATTTCTCTCTTAATTAATCTCACAAATTGATTAATACTATCTTAAGATTGTTAGGTTTTGTGAGAAATTAACAATTGGAAATTAGGGTTTATCTCTAGATCTAAGTTGCTTGAGATATTCACCCTAGGTATCAAGATTCGAATACCTAGACTGCTATCACAAGACAGTATTTATCTCTAAATAATGGTTTGGATATCGGGTTATAAGCCCACAAACCCGCGTTCCAATATCCATTCAATTGTACGTTCAATACACGTGTTACTCATATACACATGCAATATTTATATAGAGAGAATATACCAATATATCCAACATATTCGTGGGCTGCGAAGTTTGACTAAGCAGCAAGCTTTGTTCCATCTTATTGCAACATCCCGATGTGATTTGATTTCTATTCAGGAATCAAAACTAGACTCCATTTCCCCAGCGCTTCTGCGCTCCATTGGTGGTTCTATAATTCCTAACTGGATTCCGCTTAACGCTATAGGTTCTTGTGGTGGGATCCTTTTCGGTTTTAAGGACTCCAACTTCTTTCTTATTTCGGTTCGTCGTCTAAATTTCTTCCACATTGTTTGCTTGCATTAGGATGAATTCAATTGTTGCCTTACTGGAGTTTCGGTTTACGGTCCTTCCATTGTAGATCGTCGCAACTTGTTTTGGAGTGAATTGAACTCCTTTCGGAACTGTATTAACAGATTTTGGATTTTTTATGGTGATTTTAATGTCACGACATTTTCCCACAAAAGGATGGGAAACCCATCCTCTAGCGCGGATTCTAACCGCTTCAATGATTGTATTCGCTCGCTCAACCTTATTGATCTACCACTTAATGGTAGTTCCTTCACTCGATCTAATATGAGGCTCACTCCATCTATGGCCAAACTTGATCGCTTCCTTGTCTCTCAGGATTGGATTTCCTACTTTCACAACTCTTTCATTCGTGCACTGCCGAACCCCTCTTCGGACCATGTGCCTATTGCTCTACACTCTAACTATAACTTCTCTAAACCATTCAAGTTCCGCTTTGAAAAATTCTGATTGCAAGACCAGATTTTCGTAAACCTCATCATCAATTGTCTCTCCACAGTCACGGGCTCCCACGGCTTGAGTCGTATTCTGCTCAAACTTCATGCTGTCAAACATGGTTGCAAAACTTGGCGTAATGAGAGATTCGCTAATGCCAATTCTCTCAAAAATTATTTCTTGTCCTTGATTAATTTTATTGATCAACTTGAAAAGATTGGTCCCATCTCAGATTCCCTTTGTTTCGAACGTAATTCTTGAAAACGAGAGTTTGCCTCTCTTCTTAACCTCAACCATTTCAAATGGGCTCAAAGGGCTAAGATCCGTTGGCTCAAGGAGGGTGACGGCAACACCTCCTTCTTCCATAATTTTGCGTCGCATCGTCAGCGATGCAATCATATTTTTCTATTGTAGACAGTGGTATTGAATATACCTCCAATTCTGACTTCCATGTTACCTTTTTACACTTCTACAAAACCCTTTTGGGTTCTTCCAAACCCCGTTCAATCCTCCTGGACTGGACTCAACTATATGGTAACGAATTGCATGTTCTTTCTAGCCTTGAAGCTCCTTTCTCATTGGAAGAGATTAAATTTGCTGTTTTTACTTTAAGGAGCAACTCTGCTCCTGGACCGGATGGCTTCCATTCCTTTTTCTTCCAAAAATTTTGGGATTTCCTAAAAGAAGACCTCCTTGATATGTTCGTTGACCTACACCAAGGTTTTTTTTCCTTTGACCGTATTAACTATGCGCATATCGTTCTTATTCCCAAAATCTTGGGTGCTAATTTGGTTTCTGCTTTCCGTCCTATAAGTCTTCTGAACACAACATTTAAGATCATTATGAAAGTTCTTTCCAGCCATTTCAGTTTAGTTATCTCCCCTTTTATTGATCCCGCCCAGTCGGATTTTATTAAGGATCGTTTTATTCTTGACAGTGTGGCTTGCTCCCAAGAAATTATTTTGGAATGCCATAGATCCAACTTCGAGGGTATTCTTTTTAAATTAGATTTTAAAAAAGCGTACGACAAAGTGAGTTGGGATTTTCTTTTAGACATCCTTCTCCACCGAGGTTTCGGGCTTAAGTGGATAGCCTGGATTAAGTCCAGTCTTTTTGCTGGCACTTCCTCCATCCTCATTAATGGTACGGAAGGGAACAAATTCAAATGCAAGTGTGGACTTCGTCAAGGTGATCCAATCTCTTCCCTTTTATTTGCCCTTATTGCTGATGTTTTCAGTAAACTTCTTCGTAATGCTTGGGATGCTAATGTTATTGAAGGTTTAGGTGGGTCCCACAGCTTCTGTGGTGTTCTTAATTTGCAGTATGCTGATTACACCATTATTTTTGCAAATCCCAACGGTTGTACCATCTAGAACCTTAAACTCCTCCTCTTTATCTTCGAAATGGACTCTGGCTTATTGATTAATTTCCATAAAACTTCCGTTCTTTGGTTAGGTGGGTCTAGCAACCGAAAGAACGAGATTGCCTAATTTTTCAACTGTACTTCTGCTTCATTCCCTGTTCTGTATCTTGGTATTCCTTTGAGATGGGGAAAGTTGCATAATCTGATTGGTTTCCTATGATTGATAAAGTGGAATCCAGACTTAAAGTCTGGTCCAGAAGGCAATTATCTCGAGGAGGTAGATTGATCTTGGTTAACTCTGTTCTCACTTCGATTCCTCTATATATGATGTCCTTTTTCTATGTCCCTTCCTGGGTTATCAAGAGGATAGATCAGATCGGAAGGAACTTTTTCTGGTCAGGCTCTGATTGTTATAGAGCAGGGACCCATCTCTGTAACTGGAAGATTGTTTGTTCTTCCAAGTTAGTAGGAGGCTTGGGTGTCCTTGATCTGAGGAACCAAAATTTAGCTCTTCTTGTTAAATGGTTATGGAGAATTTTGAAAGATGATCACTTGCCCTGGGCTCGTCTGATTACTGATAAATATCATATTCGACATAAGGTTTGGGAACTTTTCCCGTCTCTTTCCCCTTTGGCTTCTCCTTTCTGGAAGGGTGTGTGGAAGGTGGTAGCTCCTTTACAGTGTGGGCTGTTCAATGTATGTGCAAAAGGTTCAAAGACCAAGTTCTGGACTGATCTATGGATTGGAAATTTCAAGATTGCTTCTATCTTTCCGGATCTCTTCCAGCTTGCTCTCAATCCTCTTGCCACAGTGGTAGAATATCTCAACATTCTCGATGATCTTAGAGAATGGCACATTCCCTTCAATACTAATCTTCCTCATTCTCTAATCCCTAATTAAATACTTCTCATCTCTAGTTTAAACTCTTATTCCTAGCATCCAAAAGAGGATGTCTTCTGGCGTTGGACTAGCTCTGGTTCTTATTCGTTTAAATCCTTTTACTAGTTTTTAAACCACGGAGGTGTGGAGTCTCCTTTTGCCAAGATTATATGGAGTAGTTATGCTCCGTTATAAGTTAAAATTCTAGATTTGCTTACCATTAACAGCAAGTTATTAACGGTTGAGAATCTCAACAAGATGAATTTAGCTATTGGCCAATTGTGTTCTCTGTGTCTTACGGCTCATGAAGATGCGGAACATCTATTTCTACATTGTGTCTTCATTCGTCCGTTATGGACGATTTGCATGGATGCATGGCAGGACCACTCTATCCCCTCCATACTGGTTTGGTGGACCAGCTGGAGGTCCCTCTTTGTTAAGAAAGTATTTTCGATCTCTTGGGATCTCTCCATGATGGCGCTCATCTGTATTATCTGGAAAGAAAGAAACAATCGAATTTTCTCTAACACCTCTCATCCTATTGCTAGTCTTATTGATGAGTTGATTTTCTTCACCAAGTTTTGGTCTTCCATTTTACCGTAGGTTAAAGTGGATGCATTGCATCTTCAACGCCTTGAGGAGGCACCCTTTAAATTTCGTATTTCTAATTTTTATCCTCCTTGAGTTTTATTTTCCTGTATTAATCTTCTCAATATTGTCTCTTTTGTAGAATTGATTTTGGCGGCATCCGTTCCTCCTTTTCCACACTGGACTTTTGCGGTCTAGGCTGTGGACTTTCTCTTATTTTGAGTTGTTATGCTACTTGATTAGCGCCCTTCCATTTTGGTGGTTGTCGATTTTTCTTGCACTGTTAATCACTCTTTTCATTCCTAATATTTTCTTTTTGTTGCTACTATGCTGATTATTGTAGTCTTTCAGCCTCTTAACTGTGTTCCTTTTCTATGTTCCTATATTCTCGTTTACTATCTGGTTTTGATGCTCTCCGTGGTTATTTTGATGGGGTTTTCCTGTTGAGTTGTTCGACCTTTTCTTTCAGGCGGTTGTTTTGTTGGGGCCTATTTTCGATTAGCTTATCTTCACTAGCATTGGTATCGGGTCGGGTCCTTCACTACCCGGACCCGGACCCGGACCCGGTCCCCTACAGGTCCAAAAATTAGACCCGGACCTGGACCCATGAGGACCGGGTCCGGGTCCTATTAAAATATTCCTACCCGTTCGGGTAGGAGCGGGAGTGTGAGCGGCGAGCGGAGGCGGCAAGTGGATAATTTAGACTAGATGAGAGAAGAAAAATACATGAGTTTTGAGTTTGGAAGAGGAAGTTTTGGAATTGAGGAGGAAGGAGGGGAGGGATGAGGATATAATATTTATTTTTATGTTGATTTTTCGGGTTTATTTTAACGGGTCCGGGTCCGGGTCCGGTCTCTTTTGAGCGGACTTGGACCCGAACCCGAAAGTACAGCGGGTCCCATTTTAGGACCCGGACCCGGACCCGGATAGGCCGGGTCGGTTCCGGTCCAATGCCGGGTCCGGGTCGGATCCGGGTTTCGGGTATTTATACCAATGCTAATCTTCACCCCGTTGTTGGGTGCGTTGGTCTGTTGGTTTATTTTGTATGCTGCTGTCGCTTTGCATTTCCTGTTCATGTTTCTTTATCGCAGGTTTGTTCATTTCGATGGATTGTTTGGCTTCCCTGGGTTGAATTTTGCTGAGCTCTTTGTGCACAGTGGGTGCCTTTTCTATTGGCTGGGTCATTCTTGCTACTTGTGCGTCCCGGTCTTTTGAGTCTGGTCTATGCTTGTTTTGGCTGAAGCTTCCTTTCCAGTCGGTCGCTCACTGACTTTTCCGAATTGGTCGTTAGCTTATGTATGTCAGTTTCGTCGCTGGCTATTGTGTTTTAGGCTATGCTTTTCATGGCTTTATTGGTGTTGTTTGAGTTGTAATTTCTTCTATTTCTCTGTCGCGAGTTTTACACCGTGTAAAATTATTTGCGTGTATAGTTCTTTTTTAATATTTTTGGGTTGGAGTCTTATGACTCTATCCCCGTTGTATTTAAAAAAAAAAAAAAAGAGATGTGTACAAAGCAATAGTTTATTACTTTATTTTGGTCTCTAATTAGTGAATCCTGCCGGATGTTTAATTTGAGCACACAATATTTATGAATTGGATTTCCTTTTCGTAGTTTCTCCTCGTTAACAATTAATTCGAGAGAACCAAGTGAGGTGCTGGCATCTAGTTTCTTGTACCCCTTCTCAACTCTGCATTACTTTAACCACCACAAGTGGCCTAGTGGTAAAGAGCGATGGGACTTGGAGTGTGCTCCTCCAAGGTCCTGGGTTCGAACCCTATGGTAAACACCTCTGGAGTGTGGCCAGTGGCCGTGGGCTATAGATGGGCCTGCGCAAAACCTAGCCACGGGACTGGGATTAGTCTGACCTATAGAGGGGGATGGAAACCCAGTTAAATCAAAAAAAAAAAAAAAAAAAAAAAACTCTGCATTACTTTTATGGGCATCTTCAACATCCACCATAATAGTGGATTAGGTTATCTTTTCACAATGAGTGGCCAATATGCATTTGTTGCCTTCCAATTTATCTCCAAGCCTTATAAATCGTAGGTGATATTTGTGTTGATATTACAATTAGATTTGTTCAATTTCTTTTAAATATATAAAACAGCAGTTGCTTTTATTTAGGATTGCAATGAGTTGGGCCGGGTTGAAATATGCATTATTCAATGTGGTTGTTACTGCTAATTTTTGCTAATTTTGGTGTGGGAGCAAACAGATGCATTTGTAAATTCTTTTGACAACAAATAAGAAAATTCTGTTGATTTTTGGCCGGCGTTTGACTGTTTCTCGCTGCTGCCGTTGCCTGCAAAAAGTTCGATACACTGGGATGGATCCCGGCAACGAACTGTCCGACGCTCAAGTCAGTAATCAGGAAGATTATGAAAGAGCGATTTGTGAAAAAATATTGATTACCTTCTTTATGGTGGGGAGAGAGGGGTATTTATAGTCGCCTTTAGAGACAGTTTAAAAATAATCCTATTTCTCTATGTCCCAGTGTTTTTTGATAAGAAAGTGAGTTTGACTCGTTTCAGGATGGGGGGGGGTTTAAACTGCCTCAAATAGATAACCGGGAATTTGAATTACTCTCTAATCATCCTGGGCTGGTCTGTGGCGGGCTGCAACCTATACCCAATGGGACAGATTCCTTTTTGGGTTATTGGGCTTTGAAGAAAGACCCAGTTTCCATTTCGGACCTGTCTGTGGTGGAAATTACTGTTTTACTCCTGATAGCTTTGAGATTCGTGTATGCTTTGAACGGTTCCGATTTAATCCTATTTTTATCCATATCATGAGTCTCCCACTCCCGAAAATCGAGTTTGACAGCCTTTGGGAAGTAGTTTTCTTGTTTTAATGGCGTACGAGATTTTATCGGAGTTCTTAAGAGCCTTAGAATCGCACACAGGGCTTAACAAAACTTAATTGAGTTTGTATAATACTCGGGTTTGTTTGTGGGATTTTCTGAATCTTCTAATTATTTTTTTTCAATTTTTTAATCATTTCTCGAATCATTTATTCAACTTGCGAAGCGATAATCAATTTTCAAAAAATATCAATTAATTATTCTAATCAATAATTATTTTTCTAAAAGTTCAAAAATATTTTTCCCGAATTTAAATTTTTTTTTTAGAATTTTTAATTAATTTTTTTGAATTTTAAATTATTTTTCACAATTTTTAAATAATTAATTCAATTTAATGATTAAAATAAAAGAATTAATCAAATAATTACCGACGTGGCACAATCTGGAGCATCGATCACGTTTCAGCACACTTTTCTGAATGATCAGACAGCTGATCAAATGATCATCGACGTGACACAATTTGGACCGTTGATCACGTTTCAGCGCGCTTTCCTGAATGATCAGTCGGCTGATCAAATATTCATCGACGTGGCCAAATTTGGAGCGTCAATCACGTTCCAACGCAATTTTCTGAATGATCAGACGACTGGAGATGGCTGATTGGTCAGCGACCTTTCGCTCAAATGGGGGTCGGTGGCTAGAGCGCGCGGCTCTAGCGCTGAACCCCAGCGACACTTCAACAGGTTGACACGTGGCGAATTTGACTTCGGTGTTAAGAACGCTCGGCGCCACTTGCCGAGCCTCGTCGATGCCTTGGCATGCTGACACGTGGTAGGTTTGACGTCGGTGTCAAGAACGCTCGGCGTGAGTTGCCGAGGTCTAGGGAGACTTCAAGGAGAAGACACATGGACATGTTGACCGTTGACCAGTCAACGTCATTTCTCCAATTACGATGTCGGTGTCAAGCACGCTCGGCGTGAGCTGCCGAGGTCTAGGGAGACTTCGAGGGGACGACACATGGAGATGTTGACCGTTGACCGTTGACTAGTCAACGCCATTTCTCCAATTACGACATCGGTGTCAAGAACGCTCGGCGTGAGTTACCGAGGTCTAGGGAGACTTCGAGAAGATGACACGTGGAGATGTTGCTCATTGACTGTTGACTAGTCAACCCCATTTCTCCAATTACGACGTCGGTGTTAAGAATGCTCAGCGTGAGCTGCCGAGGTCTAGGAGACTTCGAGGGGACGACACGTGGAGATGTTGACTGTTGATCAGTCAATGCCATTTCTCCAATTACGACGTCGGTGTCAAGAATGCTCGGCGTGAGCTGCCGAGATCTAGGGAGACTTCGAGGAGACGACACGTGGAGATGTTGACCGTTGACCAGTCAATGTCATTTCTCCAATTACGACGTCGGTGTCAAGAATGCTCGGTGCGAACTGCCGAGGTCTAGGGAGACTTCGAGGAGAAGACACATGGAGATGTTGATTGTTGACTGTTGACTGTTGACCAGTCAACGTCATTTCTCCAATTACGACGCCGGTGAAAAGAATGCTCGGAGAGAGCTGTCGAGGTCTAGGGAGACTTCAAGGAGACGACACATGAAGATGTTGAACGTTGACTATTGACCGGTCAACGCCATTTCTCCAATTACGACGTCAGTGACAAGAATGCTCTGCTAGAGCTGTCGAGGTCTAAGGAGACTTCGAGGAGACGTGTCACGCCCCGCTTCCCAGAATACAGGAACACAGGCACGTAACTGAGGCTCACCAAATGATATAAGTACACCAACTCATATCATCCATAAGCTGTACCATCAACAATATAAAAAAAATGAATCAAAACCACGCAGAAAACATAATCACATAAACGAGAATGAAATTCAATAACCAAATCTGAAATATAAGAACTTACCAAATAGCTCGAGAGGCTTCTGCTCCAATCGTAGAAGAACTGCTCACCAATGACTTCTGGAAATTCTCCTTATGCATCTGTACTTGTTCATCTAAAAAGAAAGAATAATTTGACCTTAGAGCAAGTACTGACAGCAAGTAGTGAAAAGTAGAGAGTAAGGAACAAGGTACATGAAGGAATATGAATCAAAATCAAATTGCAAAGACAATAATAGTACTAATAACAATGGTCATAATCACGAATATACATGTCAACTAGGTCTATTAGCATGTTGTTTCTCCTATCTAGTGCACGTAATACTGCGTCCCATACCACAGGTTCGGCACACGTAAAATAGTGTTCGTTTTAGACTTCGTGGTGGGATCTACAGTGCGTGTACTCGGTGTATCACGATAACAAAATAACAAGATAACAAGCCACGACTCCATAAGTAATTCTCCACCTTCCATGTCAAGTTTCCATGTAATAAGAGGGCCCTACCGAGTACATTTTCTGAGACTATCCACTACTAAGTCAACCCTTATTAACCCCAGCTTGTTTTAGTATTTTATTAATTCCTTCATGTCCATGAAAATATGTGTAATGATGTTAAGGGGGTGATAAGAATGCAGCAACATGATGCATTGCACAATAATAAACATAAAGTAGTGAATCTGAAAACAGCCGACACAGTAATGCTAAAACAGCGATAGCTCATAGACTACAGTTCAGAATTCGAAGTTCCAGGATGTTATCAGCAACTAGATACTTAGGGCTATAATTTATATTCATTAACTTTTAACTGATTCCTATTATAACTGGGTCGAAACAGCAGTACAAGAGAGATAAGGCAGCAGGAATTATAAAAAGGCATCACATATATGTTCATCAAGTCGATAATCAACATGTTATTGTACCATGAAATGTATTAACAGTAATGTACAACAAGTAGAATGGATTTTTCAGTGAACAGGTCAATTTATCATGTCATGGTTCAAGTCACAAGATCTCAGTCAATCAATATGTATTTGATCACGATATATTTTCCTCATATGCAAGTTCTAGTCATCTTATGCATGTCAAGTATGTGTTTAGGCTTGGGTTTGAGTCAATGGATAGTAATAAGATATTAAGAGTACATCGGATTAGCTCGTGTAAACCCTCGATACTCCCAATGGGAAGGACACAAGGCAATTTAATGATAATTGAAGCGGAACTACTTGCATAAGAGGTCAAAAATCTTGAACTAGAATAATTAACCGAGTTCAAGTGGACTTGCCTTTTTGTAGATGATTCAACATATGTAGAAGGAATAACCGGATCAGAATTTCGGGCGATGCTCCAAGGTACGTGTGAGACACTTGCAAGGTACCAACAACAAGAGCAAAACCCAATAGTTACTCCAACTCCTTTCACACAAACACAAACAGCAAGAGCAGGTCCCTCTTCTAAACACCAAACAGCCAACTACCCAATCACACACAAAACAACACCAACCCAAAACAGAACAGTGGATCCCCTACTCAACAAACACCAAACACCTTATCTCTTCCTTCACACAACAGCAACACACCAAAATCCCCCCACTGTTCCTTCTTTTCCAACTCAACAAACAACAGCAACACCAACTCCACACAACCCAACCTCCAAAGCACATTGGGGAGTTGTTCGACCCATAATCCCTTAGCAGACTTGTCCTTACCGGTTGGCATTCTCTGCTTGACCGTTGGATTGAGGGTGGGATATTAAGGAGAATCGTTGCTGGATACCGAGGTCCGCACAAAAATTGTTGAAGGTTGCCCCCATGAATTGGGTCTCATTGTCAGTTACTAAGATTCGAGGTACGCCGAATTTGCAGACGATGTTCTTCCAAAAGAACTGCTGGACTCTGTTCTCAGTGATTGTTGCTAAAGGCTTGGCTTCAATTCGTATGGAGAAGTAGTCGATCGCAAAGACAAGGAACTTTCGCTGACCAGGTGCTAGAGGGAAGGGCCCGAGCAAGTCCATTCCCTACATTGCAACAAGGATCAGACTGGATAAGGAGGACAGCTCGGCTTGTAGTAAATGCCGAATGGTTGAGAACTTTTGACAGGGGCGCAATGGCAAACGTGCTGTTCGGTTTCGCTGAGGAGTGTGGGCCAGAAATAGCCGTGATTCAGGATTTTACGGGCGAGGGTCCTTGCTCCCAGATGGGCGCCACCTATCCCTTCATGGACCTCTTTTAAAGTGTACTGGGCCTCCTCACGGGTGAGGCATTGCAAGTAGGGTCTGCCGTCTACATGAGTATAAGAGCATTTATAGATGACCCCCTCAATGAGCATATATCGCTCGACTCTAGTTCTGACTTTCCTAGCCTCTTTAGGGTCTGGAAGGAGGATTCCGTCTTTGAGAAACTTGAGAAGGGGCTTCATCCAATTCTCCCCAAGTGCCAGGGGTAGTATTTCCATTAATTCGGGGCTTCCTTCCTCGATGCTGGGTCTTAAAAGGACTTCTATCAAAACGGTGCACTCAAGCCCCTGGAGAGAAGAGGAAGCCAACTTTGAGAGGGCATCTGCCTGCCCATTCTCTTCTCGAGGAATTCGTTGGAGTTCAGCTTCTTGGAAAGTGGCTAGCAGCTCTTTGACTTTAGACAAATATTTGACCATGGGATCATCTCTTGCTTCGTACTCCCCCGATACCTGGTTTACCACCAGCTGTGAGTCACTGAATAGTTTGATGCACTGAGCACCTGCTTTGCGTGCCAGGAATAGACCGGCTATGAGAGCCTCATATTCTGCCTCATTGTTTTATGCGGAGCAAGTACTAAAGAACGAAGTCATCGGGGCCTGTCAGGATGACCCCTGCTCCTTTCCCGTCAGCACATGAGGACTCGCCAACATATACACTCCAGAACGGTGGTTCCTCTCCTTCTTTGCATGGGTCGAGGATAGTGCTCTCCACTATGAACTCTGCTAGGGCTTGTGCCTTGATAGCAGTTCTGTACTGATAGCTGATATCGTATTGGCTCAGCTCTATGGACCACTTCATGAAGTGACCCGAACTTTCAGGCTTGTGGAGCAACTTCTTGAGGGGCGTCGGTTAGAACGACCACCAAGTGGGCTTGGAAGTAAGGGCAGAGCTTTCGAGCGGTCTTGACTAGCGCATAGGCCATCTTTTCCATCTTCAAGTAACGGAGTTCGGCATCTCTGAGGACCTTACTCACGTAGTAGATCGGCCTCTATGCTTTGTCCTCTTATTTCACTAGGACGACACTGAGTGTCTGTTCTGAGATGGTAAGGTAAAGGTAGAGGATTTCCCCAGGCTCGGGCTTGCTCAAAAGCGGGGGGTTGGCCAGATATGCTTTGAATTGGTCGAAGGACTCTTGCTGCGATTGCCCCCACTGGAAGGAATCTTCCATGCGAACAGGTCACAGTTCCCCCTTATGCATCGGATAAAGTCGGTTTTGACTGTATGGGGACAGACCTTTCTAACTTGGAACGTTTTGGTTGGGTCTTCTTCTGAGAAGACTATTTCTTCTAGCTCGTCGAACTGCTTGGAGATGGCTTGGCTGTTCCCTTAGGGGAGCTTGAGGGCTTCAAAAGAGAGGACCGACCCCCCTACCGAAGTCATGTAACATTTTTGGGCAGTCTCCTGGCTTCCTCTGACCTCTCCCACCCTAGCCATGGTTGGAAATTTCATCTTCATATGGAAGGCTGAGGGTACGGCTTGAAGAGTGGCTAGGCCGGGTTGGCCAAGGTTGACATTGTATGCGGCCTTTACATCAACAACCATAAAGTCCATTGGTTCGGTTCAGGTGGCCAGGGGTTTTGCCAGTGGTTATGTCGAGAGTGATAACTCCCTCGATTGTCACTGGCACCCCGAAGAATCCGTAGAGAGTGTAGCCAGCGGGTTTAATGCGGTCTCGAGACAACGAGGCCTTGGAAGGCTTTTAGGAAGAGGATATTGACCGAATTGCCGTTGTCGACCAGGACTCGGCGCACTTCGAAGTTGGCCATATGGAGGTTTATTACAAGAGCATCACAATGAGGCGTTCAAACGCCTTCCAAGTCCTTATCTGAAAAGGTGTCAGGGACCCCAAGGCCCTTGGGGGGCGGATGGTTCTGACTTAGTTTACTTCTAGGATGAAGGCTTTTCGGAAGGAGTTCGACTCTCCCCTCATCGGGCCTCCGTGGATGAGGTGTAAGACTGCTTCAGCTTCGGAGTCAGGGGACTCAACAGGTCTTCCAACTCGCTTGTTCGCCCCTCGAGGAGGCGGAGGATCTACTCTGTCCTTCCTGACAGACTTGGCCAATTGTCCTCTTTGAATGAGGGCTTCAACTTCGTCCTTCAGGGCTCGCCAATCATCGGTGTCGTGGCCATGATCGCTGTGGAAGCGGTAGCACTTTTTTCTATTCCTCTTCTTGCCAAGTGTATTCATTTTCGGAGGAGGTTGGAGCAAGTTCTCTTTGCCGACCTCCATGAGGATAGCCGAGATACTGGCATTCAAAGGGGTAAACTTTTTGAAGCGAGGAGGAGGGCGGCGTTGGTCATTGTTGTCCTTCTGGAGTTTATTAAGACCTTCTTCTTCTGGACCATTCCGTTTGTTCCCGGACATGGTCGCTTTCTGATCAAGCGGGAGGAGGGCTTCCTCCGCCTGAATATATTTTTTGCTCCTCAGTAGGAGTTTCGAGAAGTTCCGGGGTGGCATTTCAGCGAGAGATGCCTTTAGGTCGGCATGATTGATGTTCTGTCGGAATACTGCAGAGGCCACCAACTGATCAAGAGAGGCAATAGATCGTGCCTCGGTTGTGAAGCGCCGAACATAATCCCTTAGGCGTTCTCCCTTCCTCTGACTGAGGGCCAATAGAAACGTGCTTGTCTTTTCTGCTCTGCAGCTACTAACGAAGTGGGTGAGGAAGAGCTCCTCGAATTGGTCAAAGGAGAAAATGGTGGTAGGGGTCAGTCGAGAGCACCATTCTCTCGCTGGTCCCTTCAACATGGCTGGGAAGGTTTTGCAAAGGAGCGCATCGAGACCTGGTGAATCATCATGAGAGTTTTGAAACTCTCGATGTGGTCGGCGAGGTCCATCTCCCCATTGTAGGACTCGAAGTGGGGAGGCTTGAAGGCCTCAGGGACTGGGGCCTCCATGATAGCTCTGGAGAAATGGGGCCTGCTCGGGCAGAAATTCCTCGCCCGCTGGTCTTCTTCCCGGTTGAGTTTGTTGAGGCGCCTCTCCATCTCGTGGAGGCAACGGTGGACAGAGTCGTCCCTCCGGTCGGATCTAGTTGACCCTCTGGACTCCTCTTCATGAGTGGTGGTATGGCGAGGGCTAGGTGTACGCTGGCCATGACTCGGGGCATGGGGAGGGCTAGGCGCATGCTGATACTGACTCGTGGCAACATTAAGAGCTCGCAGGATATCTTCTTTAAAGTTATGGAACTCGGACTGAGTAACTAGTGCCCCACTAGCTCGGCGGTCCCTTGGTGCGGCTCGGCTTATTGGAGTATGACTTCTCTGCTGACGACGTGGAGAGGACTCCCTTCGCCTCCTCGGGGAGGGGGTTCTTCTGGGCCTTGGTCTGCGGAGGGATCGAGCTCTAGAGGACCTTTGGCACTCGGGTTGAGGGACTTCCTCAAGGGCCCACCTTTTATTCAAGCGGGTTCGGAGGTCGACCCCCTGTTGTCGATTAACGATTACTTGATGGAGATCTGGCTCGGGAGGGCTTTGAGAAGCCATAAAGTCAGTTGAAGGGTTGTGAACTGAGATGTGGTCATGGTGGGAGTGTTTTCCCTGATGGCTCCGACGGGAGCCCCCTGGACCTGGGAGGAGGTTGTTTAGGCTACGGTTGCTGAACTTGTTGGTCGAGTTGAAGAGGAAGATCTTGGAGTTGTGGAGGAGGAGGAAGAGGAGTGGCTCTTTAGCTGGATGCTGCTGCCTTTCCTTTTCCTTTAGGATGCATGGCTCGAAAACTACCTTTACCGATGATATGTGACGGGATTGCTTTTTCGTTTTTCACAGACGGCGCCAATTTGTTGCTGCTAATTTTGGTGTGGGAGCAAACAGATGTTGTGGATTATTTTGGAAATAAATAAGGCAAACCTGTTGACTTTTGGCCAGCGTTTGACTGTTTCTCGCTGTTGCCGTTAACCTGCATAAAGTTCGATATTTCGAGATGGATCCCTGTGATGAACCCTCCGACGCTCAAGTCAGTGATCAGGAAGATTATGAAAGAGCGATTTGTGGAAAAATATTGATTACCTTCTTTATGGTAGGGGGAGAGGGGTATTTATAATCTCCTTTAGAGAAAGTTTAAAGATAATCCTATATCTCTATGTCCCGGTGTTTTTAGATAAGGAAGAGAGTTTAACTCGTTTCAGGATAAGAGAGGCAGTTTAAACTGCCTGTTATAGATAACTGCAAATTTGAATTACTCTCTAATCATCCTGGGCAGGTCTGTGGCGGGCTGCCACCCATACGTAATGGGACAGATTTGTTTTTTGGTTATTGGACATTGAAGAAAGACCCTGTTTCCATTTCAGATCTGTCTGTGGTGGAAATTACTGTTTTACCCTTGAGAGCTTTGAGATTCGTGCCTGCTTTGAACGGTCTCGATTTAATCCTATTTTTAGCCATATCAGTGGTCATTTGCTAGATATATATAGTACAGCTCTTGGCTCAATCATTTACTAGCTAAGATGGATGGATGGATTTAACCAAGCGATTGGCATTAGTTTTCTTATTATGTGTTTTCATTTTTAGAAACACAAATTGCCAGCTTCTTATAATTTTCATAACTACGTTGTTCGAAGCATGGAAGATGAGTATCATGGAAGTGTTGGCATCAGGTACATACACTGATTAGAGGGTAATATATCAAACATCTCAATATCAAAGGGCTTTCTACTCAGGTTGATGCTTAGAGTGATATTCATATACATACTTTTAACATGATGTTTAAGAAGGTTTTGGGACCTTCTTAAGGATGAACTTCTTGATATGTTCTCTAATCTTTTCCTGGGATATCTATCTTTTGATCGCATTAACTATGAACACACTGTGCTCATTCCCAAAATTTTCGGTGCCAACAGGGTTTCGGCCTTCAGACCGATCAACCTCCTGAACTCTCTATTCAAAATCATTATGAAAGTTCTTTCCAACCGCAAAACATGGTGATTTCACCCTTGATTAACCCGGCTCAATCAGGATTTATTAAAGATCGTTTTATTCTTGATAGTGTGGCATCGGCGCAAGAAATTATATCTGGGTGTCACTGTTCAAACACCGAAGGGATTCTTTTGAAACTAGACTTTGAAGAAGCCTATGACAAGGTCAACTGGAGCATCCTCTTTGAAGTTCTCATCAACAGAGGTTTTGGCCTTAAATGGATATCTTGGATTAAGTCCAGTATCTTCGTTGGTACCTCTTCTGTTATTATTTATGGTACTGAGGGCAGGAAATTTAAATGTAAACGTGGTCTTCGCCAAGATGACCCTATTTCTCCCCTTTTATTTGCCCTCGTGGCTGATATTTTTAGCAAGCTCCTTCTTAAAGCATGGAACACTAATATCATCGAAAGGCTCGATGGTTTCCATGGTTTTAAAGGAGTTCTTAATCTGCAATATGCGGATGATACTATACTCTTCGCCAAACATAATGGTCCAACCCTTCGCAATCTCAAGTTTCTGCTATATATTTTCGAGAAAGCAACAGGTTTGACGATCAAATTTAACAAGACCTCTCTGCTTTGGCTTGGAGGTTCTGCTAGTAGACAAGTTGAGATCAAGCCATTTTTTAACTGCACCTCTGCCTCATTTCCCATCCTTTATCTAGGTATTCCATTGCAATGGGGTAGGCTGCATCATAACGATTGGACCCCTATAATTGAGAAGGTTGAATCCAAACTTAACTTGGTCCGCCCGTCAATTATCACGGGGTGGCAATTTAGTTGTAATTAATTCTTTCATCACAGCTATCCCATTGTATATGATGTCCTTCTTTTTTGTGCCCACTTGTGTTATCACTAGGATTGTAAAATTATAAGGAATTTATTCTAGTTTGGCTCTTCCAATTACAAAGTGGGGAAACATCTTTGTAAGTTAAAGTTACTTTGTAAGTCTAAGCATGAAAGAGGCCTGAGTATTCTTAATCTTAGACATCAAAACCTCGCTCTACTTGGTAAGTATTAGAATTTAGATATGGGAAAAATTATATTTTCTTGTTATTCGTTAAAACATGCCGAACTTGTCCACAAATTTCAAGAAGAGACAATTCGAAACTGCCTTTGTAAGAATACCCGCGAGTTGATCTTCTGACTTCACCTTAGAGATCTCAATAATTTCTCATCTAATTTCTCCTTGATGAAGAATCTATCAACATCTACATGTTTTGTCTTATTATGTTGAACTGGATTGACAGCAATATCACATGCCGCTTGACTGTCACAATACACCTTAATAGGCTCATTCGGACCCCAACATAAATCCTGTAACAAGAGTTTTAGTCATAAAACTTCAGTTATACTTAATGCTACTCCACGATACTCAACCTCTGCACTAGAACGTGAAACAAAATTTTGCTTTTTGCTTATCCATGTAACTAAATTTCCTCCAACAAAGGTAAAGTATCCTGAAGTGGAGCGCTTATAAACAACAGATCCTACCCAATCGACATCAATATATGCCTCAACCTTCAAGTGACCATGTTTCGTAGGGATGGCAATCGGGTCGAACGGGTCGGGCCGGGCCGAACCCGCCCGGGTTGGCCCGTTTAGATAGATAGGTTTTTTAAAAAAAATATTTTTAGCTTAAAATAATAATAATAATAATACTAAGTAACTAGTAATACTAATAAACATTAAAAATCGTAATAATAATAATAAGATTGAAAGAGTGAAATTGGCAAAAAATTTTGAAATATTATTCATATGAATTTAAGTTATACAATTTTCACAATTTCTAATGAAATGAAGAATTCAATTCACAAATATGTTTTATACACTAACATATTTCTTATATACAAGTTTAATTGACTCCAATTTTTTTAATTAACATAACAAGCAAAGATATAATACAATTTCTAACGTGTCGGTCGAGTTGCTATTACAAGCAAAGCTATTATTGTTGTTATTGTTGTTGTTGTTCTTCCGGCGAGTAGCTCCCACTTGTGGACGTTGATAGTGCTTTCCCTTGTGTCCTATCTTCAGCCTGCAGCCAGTCTTCTGTGCAAACGAGCATCTCTAACGTGTCGGGCTTCAAGCAATTCCTATAATCAGTTAGAACTCTGCCACTTGAAGAAAATGCATTTTCAGAAGCAACTGTAGAGACAGGAGGAGTTAGTAAATCTTTAGCCATATTTGACAGAATACTAAAAGTGTATTCATGGTCTTTCCGCCATTGTAAAATATCTAGTGGAGAAGAAGAAGGCTCAGAATCTTGTTGGTTATACCAATTTAATTCATTTGGTTGATTAGTCCTAGGTTTTTTTGATTGAATTTGTTCAAGTAAATTAAATGTTCTATCATCAAATTTACTCTCACCCTTACATTTAGAAGTACCAGAAGAAGAACTAACTACAGAAGTTGTACTACTAGAAGCAAAATGTTTATCATAATAATCATACAAGTTATTTAATGTAGATTCAAACTGAACTAAAAAAGTAGCGCAATTAATTACTAATTCTACATTTTCCTCAAGTAATGCAAAAAATATTTCAATCAAACTCTTCGTACCTTCTAATTTGATACGAGGATCCATAACGGTAGCAACACAAATCAACATAGGAGGAGAAAAATAATACTTCAAAAATTTTTTATATGCAGGTTTTACAATATCACCAACATAAGTATCATTTAACATTTCGTTAAATGTTTTCATCATGCTAACTAATGAAATAAAAATGCTACTAGAAGTAGATTCATATGTTTTTGAAAATTTTAAAGTTGTGGTTTTAAACGGTTCTAAAAATTTCAACAAAGTTTCAACATAATACCAATCGGTGGGAGTCATTTCGAAATTTGGCATATGAAATGCGATACAAAAATGATTTACAACTGCTTTATATTCGGTAACAACATGTAGTAAATCAAAAGTACAATTCCATCGGTGTCTAACATCCTTTGGAAATCTTCTAAAATGTACATTTTTAAGCCTACACCAAACTTTCCATTCTTGTAATACGCTTGGACTTAATGCAATGAAATGTACATAATTTCTAATTTTGACTATATATGGATCGGCTATTTTTAATGCATCTTGAACACATAAATTTATAATATGACATGCACATCTAACATGAAAAATATTGTCAGATGGAGGGTTTAATACGGATTTTAAAGTATTAATTGCTACATTGTTGTTAGATGCATTATCAAAACTAATACACATAATTTTATCGCGAATATGAAAAACATCACAAATTTCTACAATACGATTTGCTATTTTAGCGCCACTATGGGGATACGGCAACACCGCAAGTGATATAATTCTTTTTTGAAGAATCCAATCATTGTCGATCCAATGACAGGTTATTCCCATCATTGGAATAGTGTTGACACCCGTCCAAATAAAATTGCAATCAAAGCGTCCTTCGTTTCGATGTACATTTTAAGACAATCCGATTTGCAAGTATTTCTCAGAATTCTTCTAAAATGAGGGTTTAAGGCCGTTTGGTTAAAATTTTCCAAGTCCCTACTCTCGGAAAAGGAAAATGGTAACTCTTCCTTTATGACTAATCGGGCCATTTCCCGACGAACAAGATCGGGATCATAAGGGTGGCTATCAACTAGACCGGTCCTAGGGTTGATTTTTTGTTGGCCTTGTAGGTCAGCAAGAAGGTCTTTATGGTTATGTTGGATGTGTCTACTAATTGTACCGGTGCCGTCACCCCTCTTGAATTTGTATGTTTTACTATATGTTTTACAAACTTTCAAACCTATACCCGGAGTATGTTTGTCCGGGATATAATCGTAAAACTTATGCCAATCACTAGTTTCTCCTCTACTTTTCCTACTACTACGGGGTTGTGTGGTTTCAGTTGGTTGTTGTTGTTGTTCTTCTTCTTCTAATTGTATGTCACCTACAAACTCGTCGGGTACACCCCATTGTTGGGTAGGAGGATCATGGTACTCTTGGGAGGGCTCACTAATTGGGACAATCGGTGACCTACGGGAAGAGGAGGAGGAATCTTGCCCGCTACGACCGCTACAGCGTGATCTAGACATAATGTAATAATGTATGTGTAAAAAACTACACAATGTAGGAACGGTGAATTATAAAAAAAAATCTAAAAAACAAGAAGGTCGAGATAGAGAAGATCAAAAAACCAACAATAAGTATAACTACAACACAAAAATAAAATTACGAGAGTGGTATGAAATTTTGATATCGTTCACCGTGGATACGCATATATTAAGAAAACCGTGAAAATAACTATAAAAGTAGAACTAGAAATAAGCGATTCCGGAAATTGAAGAGTTGAGGAGAGCTTGAAGGAGAATTGAGGACTCGATTACTTGGAGTTGGACGAAAGTTGAAGAGTTGAAGATGTTGAATTTTGATTTCGATACGATCGAAAATTGATCGTGTATATGCCTTGTTGAAGATTTTCTTGTTGAATACTTCAATTGTTGAAAAATTCCTTAGAAATGATTTATAATAGTAGAGAGAGTAAGAGAGTAAGGTGTGAATTTTTAATGGAATTTTGAGGGGTATTTATAGGCTAAAAATACAACAAAAATCCAAAAAAACCAAAAAAACAAAAAAACAAAAAAAAATGGTCAAGAGAGAGCTAAACGGCTCTCTGTTGAACAGTGCGCCCCCCTCAACATGCCGCTGACCCACGGGTCAACGGTCGACCTGTAACGGGTCGAACGTTCGACCCGTAACTAGTCGAACGTTCGACCCGTACGGGTTCAACGGTTAGTAACCCGCGGGTCGGCCCGCGGGTTGGGCTATTTTAAACGGGTTCGCGGGCCGGATTTAACGAGTTGGATTCGCGTTTTTGACGACCCGAGTCGACCCGTTACTGTTCACCGGGTTCGACCCGAACCCGCCAAACCATTTCACGGGCCGGGTTCAACGGACGGGTCGCGGGCGAGTCGCCGATTGACCCGGCCCATTTGCCATCCCTAATGTTTCGTAAAAAATATCCATTTCCCTGGAGCAAATTTACATATCTCAGAATTCTCATCACAGTATCCATGTGTTGTTCACGCGGTGCATGCATAAAATGGCCGCGTATGTGCAAGATACATCAGCCATCCTACCAATCTCTGATATCTTTTCTTTTCACATGGTGCCTGATCCGGATCATTGCAAAGTTTCAGTCATTCTTCTATCGGTGTATCAATAAGCTGACAGGCAGATATTCCCGTTTCCTTGATCAAATCAATAACATACTTTCTTTGAGACATAAATATACCATTTCTAGGGCGAGAAACTTTAACACCAAGAAAATATCTCAAAGGACCAAGATCCTTCATTTCGAATTCTTGTGACAAGTAACTCTGTAGTGGCTTTCTGTCCTCAGGATCATTTCCAGTTACTATCATATCATCCACATATATAATTAGAGCAATAATCTTACCTTCTTTCATTTTTAGGAACAGTGTATGATCTGAATTACTCTGACAATATCCAAATGTGCTCATTGATTTTGTAAATCTCCTAAACCAAGCTCTTGGCGACTGCTTGAGACCATACATTGTTTTCTTCAAATGAAACACTTCATTACTATGTTGGACGGGTTTGTCTGATCCAGGTGGTAGATCCATTTAAACCTCTTCTGTCAATTCTCCATGTAAAAAAGAATTTTTCACATCAAATTGTTGTAATGGTCAATTAAGATTTTTGAAGCAAGTGACAGTAGAACTCGAACTGTGTTAAACTTTGCCACAGGTGCAAAAGTTTGATCATAATCAATTCCATAAATCTGGGTGTACCTGTAATGCCCTGATTTCTATACACTGGAAAACCATGACATAAGCCAGAACCTTTTCTTTCAATTAGCCACAATACACAGAAAAGTGGAAAAAAATAAAACTTTTTATTCAACACATATGTATTACAAGTCCAAATGTTATAAAACTGCAATACATTACATCAGTGTTACAATAGTGCCTTACAAGCCTAAGTGTTACAACTTCCAATAAATTTACATCAGAGTATAATGAATAACAAATAACACTTGGTACTTTTCTTGGATACTTCTCAACATAAAATAAATTACAAAAGATGTTACAAATAAGAATCAACATTCTGCTTCTCTTGCTTTGATTCCTCCTGAATCCTGTACTTATAGTTTTGCAATCCAGTACCTATTGAAGTGGTGACGTCAGTACATATACTGACGCTTTAAGGCTGATGACTAGCAGCGGATCTCAACTTTAAACAACCAGATTGATGAAAAGAGAAATATGTATACATAATTGATGTGTCAGTGTATGCTATGACTTAGACTCTAATGCATGATTAACTAATGCAATGATGCACTTACTCTATGCAAGCGAGACTCTGGAACAGTATGCAGCTCAAACTACATACGTCCATATCAAGCCGTTTCTCCATATTTGGGGTTTTGAACCTGCGTCATGAATTCTACTCTTGTACCCAACCCGCATGGCACTTCAGGAATTAAAAGCCGAGATACGGATCCCGTGCTTTCAACTAATTATGAAAAAGCACCGCCTGTATTCCTTTGATAGGGGATACATCCCAATAACACCACATAGTGTCGGTCTATAGGAGAAGTCAGATTATAAGGTATCACCCCTAACACCAACTCTCACTCTTCGGCAATTCATAGATAAAAATGGTTAAGTAACAGTTACTACCCTAACGATGTCACTAACCCTAACCAATCAAATGGGGCTGTACGAGCTACAAGGTACTCTCAACCTAGATTCGTACTCTCAACTTGCCATGAGACGGCACCAAAAGATTCAAACAAGAGAGACATGCCACTGTGCTTCCAACTTATCATGAAAAAGCACCGTACGTGTCCCTCTTCAAGAGAGTGTAACAATTGTTGACACAATATACCAAGTCTCAACCTAGACTTCACAAGATTTCCTTGGATCCACTCATCGCTTATCTATTCAAGATAATTACTACATACGAGCCCAATGAGCTATGCATGAACAAACAACTACATACGAGCCAAGTCAGCTACGTATGAGACGGACCAATACTTATTACATGACTTATGAGCACAAGGCATACTTATTACTCATAAGCAAGCGCATGATTCAAACTACTAACAATTTACGAAAACTCTAGTTAACATGAACTAGAATTTCGTGTATAAGCTTACTAACAAAACTTGATCTTTTACACACAAAAGCAACATAAAAAGCGTTCTAACAACCTAGAAGCAATTAAACATGCTACTCTTATCGGAATTCAACAAAATTATACTTTTTGGAAATGTGAGAATATCTACTACAACTCTCTAGTTAAAAACATCTCAAATTCATTCAATAAGAGGTAGAAAAACCTCGAACAACCTAAACAGCAAGATCCAGCCGAAAAGGCCAGCTGCTGTGACTTTGCAAGAGTCATAACTCCTACTCCGCTTATCAGAATCTAACCAAATAGGAAATTTTGGAAAGATGAGAACCTCTAATACAACTCTCTAGTTGATAACCTTCTCAAGATTCGGTCAATAAAATGCACAAAAACTTCGAACAATCTAAACAACGAGCTTCAGCCAATTAAGGCCAGCTGTTGTGACTTGTAAAGGTCATAACTCCTACTCCGCTTATCGGAATCTAACCAAATATAAAATTTTGGAAAGGTAAGAACCTCTGCTACAACTCTCTATTTGATAACCTTCTCAGATCCAGTCAATAAAATGCACAAAAACTTTAAACAATCTAAACAGGGAGCTTTAGCCAATGAAGGCTACCTGCTATGACTTGTAAAGGTCATAACTCCTACTCCGCTTATCGGAATCTAAACAAATAGGAAATTTTGGAAAATTTAGAACCTCTACTAAAACTCTCTATTTGATAACCTTCTCAGATTCAGTCAATAAAATGTACAAAAACTTCGAACAATCTAAACATCAAAGCTTCAACCAAAAGGCTAACTACTGTGACTTGTAAAGATCATAACTCCTACTCTGCTTATCGAAATCTAACCAAATAAGACATTTCGAAATGGTGAAAAACTCTAACACAGCTCTCTAGTTGGTAACCTTCTCAGATTCAGTCAATAAATTGCACAAAATCTTCCAACAATCCAAACAGTGAGCTTTAGCCAATTAAGGCCAGCTGCTGTGACTTGCAAAGGTCATAATTCCTACTCTGCTTATCGGAATCTAACCAAATAGGATATTTTGGAAAGATGAGAATCTCTAATACAACTCTCTAGTTGATAACCTTCTCAGATTCAGTCAATAAAATGCATAAAAACTTCAAACATTCTAAACAGCGAGCTTCAGCCAATTAAGGCCAACTGATGTGACTTGTAAAGGTCATAACTCCTACTCCGCTTATAGGAACCTAACCAAATAGGAAATTTTGGAAAGGTGGGAACCTCTAATAAAACTCTCTAGTTGATAACCTTCTCAGATTCAGTCAATAAAATGCACAAAAACTTCGAACAATCTAAACATGGAAGCTTCAGCCAAAAGGCTAATAACTGTGACTTGTAAAGGTCATAACTCCTATTCCGATTATCGGAATCTAACCAAATATGACATTTTGGAAAGGTGAGAACCTATAATAAAACTCTCTTTTTGATAACCTTCTCAGATTCAGTCAATAAAATTAGGGATGGCAACTGGGCCGGGTCAACCGGCGACCCATCCGCGACCCGGCCCACCAACCCGGCCCGTTTAAGCGCTTCGCGGGTTCAGGTCGAACCCGGTGAACAGTACCGGGTCGACCTGGGTCGCAATTTACGCGAATTAAATTCGCGAAACCCGGCCCACGAACCCGGCCCAATTCGCGAGTTGGACCCGTTAACCCGCGGGTCGACCCGCGGTTTTCGACCTGTTCGACCCGTGGCAGGTCGACCGTTCGACCCGCGGGTCGAACGGTCGAAAATAACGGTTCGCTGCTGCTGCTGCCGCTCTGCCGCTCTGGAGCCGTTGCAAACGGCTCTAAGAGCAATTTGGTTTTTTTTTTTTTCCCCACTTATTTAGCCTATAAATATCCCCTAAAAATCTCAAAAAAAATCACACCTCACTCTCTTACTCTCTCTACTATTATACATCATTTTAAAGAATTTTTGAACAATTGTAGTATTCATCAAATAATTGTACAAGGAGGCATATACACGATCAAATTTCGGTCGTATCGGAAACAAAATTCAACGTCTTCAACGTCTTCAACTCTCTTCAACCCTCGTCAAATCTACTTCAATCTCTTCTCAACTCTTTAATTGCGGAATCGGCAAAGCGCTCCTCCATCTTTTCTATTATATTCTTATTTTCACGGTTTTTTTTACATACGCGTATTCTACGGTGAACGGTATCAAAATATCTCTATCTCTCTTGTTAATTTTTTTTTGCGTTGTAGTTAAAATTATTGTTTGTTTTTTGAACTTCTCTATCTCAACCCTCTTGTTTTTTAGGTTTTTTTTGTATAATTCACCGCTCCTACATTGTAGATTTTTTTTTACATACTTTAGCACATTACCACATTATGTCTAGATCACGCGGTAGCGGTCGCAGCGGACAAGATTCCTCATCCTCTTCACGTAGGCCACCAATTGTCCCAACTAGTGAGCCCGCCCAAGATTACATTGATCCTACTATGGAACAATGGGGTACACACGACATGGATGTTGTAGGTGACATTCAATTAGAAGAACAACAACAACAATAACAACCCGAAACCACACAACCCCGTAGTAGTAGGAAAAGTAGAGGAGAAACTAGCGATTGGCACAAGTTTTATGAGTATATCCCAGACGAACATACTCCGGGTATAGGTTTGAAAGTGTGTAAAACATGTAGTAAAATATATAAATTCAAGAGGGGTGACGGCACCGGTACAATTAGTAGGCACATACAACATAATCATAAAGAACTTCTTGATCAAATACAAGGCCAACAAAAAATCAACCCTAGGACCGGTCAAGTAGATAGCCACCCTTATGATCCCGAACTTGTTTGTCGGGAAATGGCCTGATTAGTCATTAAGAAAGAGTTGCCATTTTCCTATCCCGAGAGTAGGAACTTGGAAAATTTTAATCAAACGGCCTTAAACCCTCATTTTAAAAGAATTCCGAGAAATACTTGCAAATCGGATTGTTTTAAAGTGTACATGGAAATGAAGGACGCTTTGATTGCAATTTTATGGAGTTTAACTTATAAGGTTAGTTTAACTTCGGATTGTTGGACGGGTGTCAATAATATTCCAACGATGGGAATAACCTGTCATTGGATCGACAATGATTGGATTCTTCATAAAAGAATCATATCACTTGCATCGTTGCCGTATCCCCATAGTGGCGCTGAAATAGCAAACCGTATTATAGAAATTTGTAATGTTTTTCATATTCGCGATAAAATTATGGCTATTAGTTTTGATAATGCATCTAACAATAATGTAGCAATTACTACTTTAAAATCTGTATTAAACCCTCCATCTGACAATATTTTTCATGTTAGATGTGCATGTCATATTATAAATTAATGTGTTCAAGATGCATTAAAAATAGCTGATCCATATATACATAAAATTAGAAATTGTGTACATTTCATTGTATTAAGTCCAAGCATTTTACAAGAATGGAAAGCTTGGTGTATGGTTAGAAATGTTCCTTTTAGAAAATTTCCAAAGGATGTTCGACACCGATGGAATTCTACTTTTGATTTACTAAATGTTGTCACCGATTATAAAGCAGTTGTAAATAATTTTTGTATCGCAAAAAATATGCACAATTTTGAAATGACTCCCAACGATTGGTATTTTGCCGAATCTTTGTTGAAATTTTTAGAACCTTTTAAAACCGCAACTTTAAAGTTTTCAAAAACATATGAATCTACTTCTAATAGCATTTTTATTGAATTAGTTAGCATGATGCAAATATTTAACGAAATGTTAAATGATTCCTATATTAGTGACACTGTAATACCTGCATTTCAAAAAATTTTGAAATATTATTTTTCTCCTCCTATGTTGATTTGTGTTGCTACTGTTATGGATCCCCGTATCAAATTAGAAGATACGAAGAATTTGATACAAATGTTTTTTTGGATATTTAGAGGACAATGTAGAATTAACAACTGATTGCGCTACTTTTTTAGTTCAGTTTGAATCTACTTTAAATAACTTGTATGATTATTATGATAAACGTTTTGCTTCTAGTAGTACAACTTCTGTAGTTAGTTCTTCTTCTGGTAATTCTAAAGGTAAGGGTAAAAGTAGAATTGGTGATAGAACATTTAGTTTACTTGAACAAATTCAATCTAAAAAACCTAGGACTAATCAACCAAATGAATTAAATTGGTATAACCAACAGGATACTGAGCCTACTCTTTCTCCACTAGATATTTTACAATGGTGGAAAGAACATGAACACACTTTTAGTATTCTGTCAATTATGGCTAAAGATTTGCTAACTCCTCCTGTCTTTACAGTTGCTTCTGAGAGTACATTTTCTACAAGTGGCAGGGTTCTATTTGATTACAGGAATCGGTTGAAGCCCGAGGTGTTGGAGATGTTCGTTTGCATAGAAGACTGGCTGAAGGCTGAAGATAGGATGCAAGGGAAAGCACTATCAAGTTCCACAAGTGGGAGCATCTCGCCCGAACAATAACAACAACAACAACAACAACAACAACAACAACAACAACAACAACAACAACAACAGCTTCGCTTGTTATGTCAAATTAGAAAACTTGTACTCAATTAAAATTGTATATAACAAATATGTTATTGTAAAAAACTTATTTGTGAATTGAATTCTTCATTTCGTTATAAATTGTTCAAATTGTTTTACTTAAATTCATATGAATAAAATTTCAAAATTTTTTGTCAATTTCACTCTTTCAATCTTATTATTATTATTACGATTTTTTTTGTTTATTAGTATTATTACTTACTTAGTATTATAATTAAACATCATTTGGGGATATTTGAAGAATTGTAGTATTATTACTTATTAGTATTATTACTGAATTACATACTTAGTATTATAATTAAACATCATTTGGGGATATTTGAAGAATTGTAGTATTATTACTTATTAGTATTATTACTGACTTAGTATTATAATTTTTTTAAGAATTGTAGTATTCATCAAACAAAAATATGATTGTTTGTATACATCATTTGTAAAATTATTATTATTATTAGTTTAATTTAAGCTACCAATATATATATATATATATATATATATATATATATATATATATATATATATATTATTAAACGGGCCAACCCGCGGGTCGACTCGGCCCAACCCGGGTTGAGCCCTAAAGGGTTCACGGGTTGGGCGGGCCACCCAAACGAAGACGTAGCCCGGCCCGGTCCGGCCCGTATAAGGGTGCAACCCGGCCCGGACCGGCTACGAATCCGTGCCAACCCGTACGGGTTGGGCCCGGCCCGGCCCGAACGACCCGTTCGCCACCCTTAAATAAAATGCACAAAAACTTTGAACAATCTAAACAGCGAGCTTCAGCCAATTAAGGCCAGCTGCTGTGACTTATGAAGATCATGACTCCTACTCCGCTAATCGGAATCTAACCAAATAGGACATTTTGGAAAAGGGAGAACATCTACTACAACTTTTTAGTTGACCACTTTTTCAGATTTCTTATAGAGCTAAAAATCTAGTTCTTTGAACACATGCATAAATAACCAAAACAACGATTTGCTTAAAAGCTCGCTATTTTGGGGAAAACGTTTGTTTGACCTATCCAATTAACCCCAAAAAAATCTATAAAAGTTAGAGCATGGTAGTAACACATACAGGAAGCTCTCAAATTAATTTGGAGTCAAAATTCCAACTTAACACAAGTAATTAATTCTAACCACATACTAGTTTAAGATCGATTCTTTAGTGTTCTACTTGATTTCTACCACTTCAATTTGTATGCCTTTTATTCTAGTCCACAATATTCATATGCATATGAGATTGTTCCAAGTTTTTTAACAATAACAACAATAATAATAACAATAACAATACATAAAAGTGAGAAACCCCCACCCAAAGTGTTGGAAGAACTTGCTTGCTACCCTTCTCCTTCCTTGTTCTTGCTCCTCTTCAAGAACACCTCATGAAAATTACCCACTCTCTTTCTTTGATTTTGATCTCTCTTTCTTTTCTTTTCTTCTCAATTTTTTTTTCTAAATTCAAAACAAGTAGTAGAAGAGAAAGAAATTTGAAGAGAGAGTGAGATGAGAAAGAGATGGAGAAACAAAAATGAAAGGGCTTCTTGCCCTTGGAGTGTGTGGCCGGCCATTGGGTGGGGGGGGGGGGGGGGGTGGGGGGGGGGGGTTATAGGAGAAGGGTTGAGTCTTTGTGGTTGAGAATCGAGCCACTTGTTTCTCTCATTTTTTGGCTCAAACAATTGGAGTTCAATTTGCAAATAAATATTGCAATCACACCCTAATCCAATCCCTACCCTCCATTTGATCATGATTGATCAAGAATAAGAGGTATTTTCCTAAAATCACAGACTACATGATTTCATACAAATGTACGAAATCGATACGGTACTTATACGTACATACATCTATATATACAGTTAATTTTTATTCGTTAAAACGAGTGATCTCTACCAAAAATATTTTAATTCCGAAATAATAATAAAAATAATTTTATTACCAGCTCGAAAGATTTTAGTACCAATTTGATACAATACAGATATATACAGACTGGTATATATATATAGATGATGTTTATTAACTTAAACGGGTAATATCTATCAAAAACATTTCAATTCCAAAAATAATAAAAAATAATAATAAAATAATATTTTTTAATATCAGCCAGGGATATTATAGATATTTTCTCAAAAATGCATTTTACAGGATTTTGTACAAGTGCACAAAATCGATACTATACATATATATACTTGTATATATATACAGATAATGATTATTTATTAAAACTAAGTAATTTACATAAGAAATATTTTAATTTAAAAAATAATAATAATACAAATATAATATCCGATCGGGATATTACAATACTCCCTCCTTAGAATAGTTCTGTCGTCAGAACTATGTTTAGTCAGGAGAAATGAAAACAGCAGATACAAAATAACACAGACATAGGGAATGTGATGAACTATTATTGAACAAACTGTTGCATGGATTCCACACACACACACACACACACACACACACACACACACACACACACATATATATATATAAATTCGGTTACAAAAAGTGTTATATCATACATTACTTTAAGTCCAAAATAAAATTCAAAATGCAACTTCAAACTTAGTTGTACCCCCTTTTTTGCACACCGGTGATGACTTTCTCGCCTTCATTGGCATCATCTTTCGTAAGTGCGAACACTCGCCCTTGGCGAAGCGGCTCCTTTCCTTTGTGGTTCATCTCTGGGGCTGATCTGCTGCTATTCTTCTGAAACTGGGGACAATCTAGTCGGATATGACAAATCTTCCCACATTTGTAATAGACATGGGTATCTATCTGAGGGTCCTTCCTTAGGCACTAGCTCATGAAATGACCTTGCTCACCACATAGGAAACAACTCCCTGGCTTGGTGCCTCCGAGTTTGCTGTCTGGTTTCTGAATCTTCTGCTTCTGGCCTTGGTTCTCGAATTCTGATGCTGGTGCAGATCTATTTCCCTTGTTCCACCCTCCAACGTTCACTTGCGGTTTTGGTCCCCGGTTCATATCAAGCTCTGTCGTTGCCGCACGGCGGACCAACTTCTCGAACCTCCGAATGCACAAAGGTACCATCTTGGGTCTGAGTGCAGGTCTAAGCCCTTGCTCGAATCACTTGGCCTTCTTGACCTCATCTTCTACCATCTCTGGAGCATATCGGGATAGTTGCGTGAACTTGGTCTCGTACTCACGAACCATCAGGATTTCCTGTTTCAGGTTGAAGAACTCCATGCCCTTATCTTCTTGCACATCCAAAGGAAAGTAGTGCTGCCTGAACTCCCATAAGAATTCTTCCCAGGTAATGGGTCCTTCGCCCATGCCCCTTTTCACCGACTGCCACCAGACTCCGGCGTCTTTCTCTAGTAGAATGCTTGCCAATCTGACCTTGCTGTCATCTGGTGTCAGCATCACATCAAACACTATATCGACTTGACGAATCCAATCGTCATTTGCTGTTGGGTCTTCCTTACCTTAAAAAATAAGCGGCCTCATCCTTCGAAAAGATTCGACCATCTTGACAGGGTCAGTAGCTGCTACTCGCCGGTTACCTGCGGGTGCTCCTTGTTGCTGCATATTGTTTCGGCTTGCCTCTGCCAGGTCTCCGAATTCTTGGTACATACGGGCAAAATCTGCCCCTATATCCATACCTGTGCCATTGCCTCCACTACCCTCGCCTCATTCGGGTCGATTCTACCACTTCTTGTTTTGCGAGACATTTGATAGAAAGCAATAAACATGGGTATTAACCCAGATATAGAAAAATTATAAAACAAATGTTGAAAGAAATAACAATATAAATTATAATTGTCTACAACTAGCTAAAACACGACTCCTATAAGGCACCCAAGTTTAATTTTCCTACTTGTTGGACTGTAAATTGAAGTCGGCTCTGATACCACTCTGTAACGCCCCGATTTCCATACACTGGGAAACCGTGATATAAGCCAGAATTTTTTTCTTCAATTATCCACAATACACAGAAAAGCGGAAAAATTTAAAACGTTTTATTCAACACAAATGTATTACAAGTCCGAATATTGTAAAACTACAAAATATTACATCAGTGTTACAATAGTGCCTTACAAGCCCAAGTATTAAAACTTCCAATAAATTTACATCAGAGTATAATGAATAACAAATAACACTTGGTACTTTGCTTGGATGCTTCTCAACATAAAATAAATTACAACAGATGTTAAAAATAAGAATCAACACTTTGCTTCTCTTGCCTTGATTCCTCCCGAATCCTGTACCTGTAGTTTTGCAATCCACTACCTATTGAAGTGGGGACGTCAGTACATATACGGACGCTTTAAGGCTGATGACTGGCGGCGGATCTCAACTTTAAACAACCAGATTAATGAAAAGATAAATGTGTATATATAAGTGATGTGTCAGTGTATGCTATGACTTAGACTCTAATGCACGATTAACTAATGCAATGATGCACTTATTCTAATGCAAGCGAGACTCTGGAACAATATGCAGCCCATACTACATACGTCAATATCAAGTTGTTTCTCCATATTTGGGAATTTGAACCCGCGTCAATAATTCTACTCTTGTATGCATCCTGTTCCTGACCTAATACTACATGACTGATGAGATTGCAGATACGGTCTAGTTCCGCTACTGCAGTACAATAGTGGTGTCTATGTTTGCCACTATTTACCCGACGAACCGAACCTCACTCAAAAGCCAACACGAACCAAAAGATACTAGCCAACCTTGAGCCGTGCCCTCAACTCATCATAAGAAGGCATAGAACCTCACGGAATCGTAGGGTCTATTTCCCTACGAAAACCTCCCGTTCTTATCATGGCACTTCAGGAATTAACAGTCGAGATATGGATCCCATGCTCCCAACTAATCAGGAAAAAGCACCGCTCGTATCCCTTTGACAGGAGGATACATCCCAATAACACCACCTAGTGTCGGCCTATAGAAGAAGTCGGATTATAAGGTATCATCCCTAACACCAACTCTCACTCTTCAGCAATTCATAAATAAAGATGGTTAAGTAACAGTTACAACCCTAATGATGTCACTAACCCTAACCAATCAAATGGGGCCGTACAAGCTACAAGGTACTCTCAACCTAGATTCGTACTCTCAACTTGCCATGAGACGACACCAAAAAATTCAAACAAGCGAGACATGCCACCGTGCTTCCAACTTATCATGAAAAAGTACCGCACGTGTCCCTCTTCAAGAGAGTGTACCAATTGTTGACATAATCTACCAAGTCTCAACCTAGACTTCACAAGGTCTCCTCGGATCTACTCATCGCCTATCTATTCAAGATAATTACTACATACGAACCCAATGAGCTACGCATGAACAAACAACTACATACGAGCAGGAGAGCTACGTATGAGACGTACCAATACTTATTACATGACTTATGAGCACAAGGAATACTTATTACTCATAATCAAGTGCATGATTCAAACTATTAACAATTCACGACAACTCTAGTTAACATGAACTAGAATTTCGTGCATAAGCTTACTAACAAAACTTGATCTTTTATACACAAAAGTAACATAAAAAGCCTTCTAACAACCTAGAAGCAATTAAACATGCTACTCTTATCGGAATTCAACAAAATTATACTTTTTGGAAAGGTGAGAATATCTACTATAACTCTCTAGTTGACAACCTTCTCAAATTTAGTCAATAAGAGGTAGAAAAACCTCGAACAACCTAAACCGCAAGCTCCAGCCGAAAAGGCCAGCTGCTGTGACTTTGTAAGAGTTATAACTCCTACTCTGCTTATCGGAATCTAACCAAATATGACATTTTGGAAAGCTAACAATTTCTAATGCAACTCTCTAGTTGATAACCTTCTCAGATTCAGTCAATAAAATGCACAAAAATTTTGAACAATCTAAACAGTGAGCTTCAACCAATTAAGGCCAGCTGTTGTGACTTGTAAAGGTCATAACTCCTACTTCGCTTATCAGAATCTAACCAAATAGGATATTTTGGAAAGGTGAGAACCTCTAATACAACTCTCTAGTTGATAACCTTCTCAGGTTCAATCAATAAAATACACAAAAACTTCGAACAATCTAAACAGCGAGCTTCAGCCAATTAAGGCCAGCTGCTGTGACTTGTAAAGATCATAACTCCTACTCCGCTTATTGGAATATAACCAAATAGGACATTTTGGAAAGGTGAGAACCTCTACTACAACTATCTAGTTGATAACCTTCTCAGATCTAGTCAATAAAATGCACAAAAACTTCGAACAATCTAAACAGCGAAGTTTCAGCCAAAAGGCTAACTGCTGTGACTTGTAAAGGTCATAATTCCTACTCTGCTTATTGGAATCTAACCAAATAGGACATTTTGGAAAGGTGAAAACCTCTAATATAACTCTCTAGTTGATAACTTTCTCAGATTTAATCAATAAAATGCACAAAAACTTCGAACAATCTAAACAGCGAGCTTGAGCCATTTAAGGCCAGCTGCTGTGACTTGTAATGGTCATAACTCCTACTTCGCTTATCAGAATCTAACCAAATAGAACATTTTGTAAAGGGGAGAACATCTATTACAACTTTGTAGTTGACCACTTTTTCAGATTCCTTATAGAGCTCAAAATCCAGCTCTTTGAACACGTGCAAAAATAACTAAAACAGTGTTTTGCTTAAAAGCTCGCTATTTTGGGGAAAACGTTTGTTTGACCTATCCAATTAACCCCAAAAAATCTATATAAATTAGAGCTTGGTAGTAACACATACAAGAAGCTCTCAAATTAATTTGGAGTCAAAATTCCAACTTTAACACAAGTAATTAATTCTAACTACATACTAGTTTATGATCGATTCTTTAGTGTTCTACTTGAGTTCTATCACTTCAATTTGTATGCCTTTTATTCTAGTCCATAAAATTCATATGCATATGAGATTGGTCCAAGTTCTTTAACAATAACAACAATAATAATAACAATACCAATACATAAAAGTGAGAAACTCCCACCCAAAGTGTAGGAAGAACTTACGTGCTACCCTTCTCCTTCCTTGTTCTTGCTCCTCTTCAAGAACACCACATGAAAATTACCCACTCTATTTCTTTGATTTTGATCTCTCTTTCTTTTCTTTTCTTCTCAAATTTTTTTCTAAATTAAAAACAAGTAGAAGAAGAGAAAGAAATTTGAAGAGAGAGTGAGATGAGAAGGAGATGGAGAAACAAAAATGAAAGGGCTTCTTGCCCTTGGAGTGTGTGGCCAGCCAATGGGTTGGGGGGTGGTGGTGGGGGGGGGGGGGGGTGTTTATAGGAGAAGGGTTGAGTCGTTGTGTTTGAGAAGAGAGCCACTTGTTTCTCTCATTTGTGGCTCAAACAATTGGGGTTCAATTTGCAAATAAATATTGTAGTCACACCCTAATCCAATCCCTACCCTCCATTTGATCATGATTGATCAAAAATAAGAGGTATTTTTCCAAAATCACATATTACATGATTTCGTACAAACGTACGAAATCGATACGGTACTTATACATACATACATCTATATATACAGATAATTTTTATTCGTTAAAACGAGTAATCTCTACCAAAAATATTTTAATTCAGAAATAATAATAAAAATAATTTTATTACCGACTCGGAAGATTTCAGTACCAACTTGATACAATACAGATATATACAGACTGGTATATATATATAGATAATGTTTATTAACTAAACTGGGTAATATCCATAAAAAACATTCAATTCTGAAAATAAAAATAAAATAATAATAAAATAATTATTTTTAATATCGGCTCGGGATATTACAAATATTTTCTCAAAAACGCATTTTACAGGATTTTGTACAAGTGCACAAAACCGATATAATACATATATATACTTACTTGTATATATATACAGATAATGATTATTTATTAAAACTAAGTAATTTCAATTAGAAATATTTTAATTTTAAAAATAATAATAATACAAATATAATATTCGACCGGGATATTACAGTACCCTTTGTCAACCAACATTGCCTTGTATCGCTCTATTGAACTATCTAACTTATACTTCACCGTATAAATCCATCTGCATTCTACCGGCTTCTTTCCAGCTAGCAGTTCGAGTATCTCCCAAGTCTCATTCTTCTTCAAGGACTTCATCTCCTCATTCATAGCTGCTTTCCACCTTGGGTCGGCTAAGGCTTCCTGCACGCAATTAGGAATAGATACAACAGATACATAATTCACAAATGACTTATTTGATTCAGATAACCGGTGAGTGGATACATAATAACTCATGGGATACTTAACATTACTAGTGGGATCAGGCTCATAAATAGATTTTGGGATACCTCTAGTAGTACGATTCGGGAGTTCTCTTCTTAGAGCTTCAGAAAATGAAAGATTGGTTTTGGGGTCCGACGGTGCTGGTGGTGGAGGTGACATTCGCGATGGTATGGATCCCGACGGCTCATCTTCGAGTAGGTTCGGCGACGATTGCAGTTCCTCATGGAGATCTTCTCTCTCAACCAAATCTTCTTCCTCCTCAACCAAATCTTCATTCGAGTGATGACGTCACTACTTACATCCAAATTTTCACCCATTGTATCCAATTGTTCACTCTGAATGGAAATCACTTCGTCATAGGCAAGAGTCCGAACTTCACTTCGGTACCCCCCCTGAAGTTCCGCCTTAGAGAAAAAATACATCTCATCTTCATGGAACGCAACATCCATAGTCACATACATCCTCTGAGCTGGTGGATGATAATAACGATACCCTTTTTGATTATTTGCATATCCCATGAAAACATATCACATAGCCCGAGGATTTAACATATTTCGCTTGTGTTGATGAAGGTGAACAAATGTGACACACCCAAACACATGAGGTGGCAAGTTGACGACTGTTGGTGCATTCACAGCTTTAGTTAATGCCTGAAATGGCGTGATGAAATTTAGGACACTAGAGAGAACTCGGTTGATTAAGTATGCAGCAGAAGCAAGAGCTTCCCCCCAATACATGAGTGGCATGTTGCCCTGTATAAGGGAAGCACAGACCACCTCGAGAAAGTGTCTGTTTTCTTTCTGCAACCCAATTCTGTTGAGGTGTATATGGGCATGTCGTCTGGTGAACAATCCCATGTTCCACCAAATATTGTTGCAGATCTGAACTTAGGTACTCGCCGCTATTATCACTCCTAAGAACTTGAATCTGCGCTTTATACAGCGTCATAGCCCACTTGTGAAATTTGTGAAATAAACCACTAACTTCACTTTTAGACTTCATCTGACAAATCCAAGCCATACGTGTACTGTCATCAATAAATGTCATAAACCATTTCGCTCCTACAAAAGTAGAGTTTTTTGATGGACCCAAAACATCAGAATGAATAATCATAAATGGGAGAGAGCTTTTACTTCGATTTGGAGGAAAATAGACACAGTGACTTTTTGCAAGTTCACACACATCACACCGAAAGGTAGAAAAATCCAACTTCGAAAATAATCTTGGAAATAATTTATTCAAATCATTAAAAGAAGTATGCCCTAGACGTCGATGTCATAGCCAAATCTCTGATTTCTTCTTCTCCCCCTCAGATCATTCCACAGATAGAGCTTGAGTCAACGTGCTTGAACGTTTAGATTCCAAATCCAGGAAATAGAGCTTCTCGTGTCTAATCCCATAATCAATCATCTTGCGAATCTGAATATCCTTAAACACACAATGGGTGAGCCAAAAAACCACATTACAATGTAAGACAGTAGTTATTTGAGTAACAGATAATATGTTAAAAGTCAAGGAGGGCACAACTAACACAGTATCTAAGATTAGGTTTTTTGTGAGAGATATGGAACCCTCGCCAGTAATGGTGGTAAGATCTCCATTGGCAGTGGACACTCTGGATTTGGTGGATGGTTATAAGGTTTGGACTAGTCTAGAATCAAAAGTGATATGATCGATAGCACCCGAATTAATTATTCATGCATTATTCATAACAGAGGTAGAAATATTAAAGACATTACCATCATTACCTGCAGTAGTAACTAATGTAGAGGTGTGTCCAACACTTTTCTCAGCTCCATCGACAACTCTAACAGCGACAGTGGATTGGTTACGTTTCTTCTTCCGAGGATCCCTGCTATGATCCCAGTTCTCCAGGTAGCCGATTATCTCATAACAGCGAGCTTTCGTGTGGTCGGTCTTGCCACAATGAGTACACCTCCTCAACTCATAAGATAGTTTTGGTCCAGATCGACTTGGATGGCTCTTTGAAAGATGATTCTGAGCCACCATTGCAACTGGAGTTGGATCAAACTCAATTAGACTTTGGATCTGTGTCAAACAGCAATGCAGCAAAGTCCTTAAAGAACCAAACATACAAATTAGCAAACAGCAACAGCTGCACAGAACCAAACAGCAACAACAACACAGAACAACAAATAGCAACACAGAACAGCTAACAGCAAGTCAACACGATGCCCAACAGCATACAACAACAAGACCCAACCAAATGTCAGATCTGGGTGCTAAGGAATGTTGACGGAATCGGGATCGATAGCACATGCTTCTTCCATAGAATCAGGAGGATGACAGGGGGTTGTCGACGGGATTGGGGGGATTTGGTGGGATCAAGGTCAGGGATTTCAAAGTCAACAACGGTGGGTTTCTGTGGCAACAGGGTTTTCGGTGGTCGCGCGGTGACGACTTCGGGGATCGGTGAGACTGCTTTCGATGGCGATGGCAGCAGCTTCAACGGTGATGGGCGATTTCGACGGCGATCGTTACTGGCTGTGCGCATACGTGAAGATATCGACTTCGACGTACGGTGGGCGACAACAACTTCGATTGTAGCACCCCGAATTTCTAATATAATATCTTAAAAATACGTGGCACAATTCCAAGCATCTACCTCATTGTAATAGTAAACATATCCAAAACACAGAATAATTTTTTTTTCAACTTGAATTACATCAATTCTTTACATAGCACAGCGGAAAACTAAACACTTTGAATTACATTCTCTTTTCTTTTACAATTTGCATAAGCCATAATATCATTCTACCACATGCAACCAAATCCCAAGCTAACGGTACCTATCTGTAAAACATGAGGCTATAGATAACCCTAACCCCAAAAACTACAGGGGTCAGCCATAACGGTGTGAGTGACATTAAAAGAAATACAATTTAAATGAAACATAAAGAATAAATTTGAAATCAACACATTCCCACAGCAACAACAAACGGAATATGAAATAACGATAAATAAAGCATAAAACATCAAGTGAAACTATGCTAAGTGTCAAGTGTAGGAAAACAGAAAACATCATGCATAATACAAGTCAAGAAACACAAATGTAGGATTATGACTATCTAATGCATACTTGTCGGATTCTATGCATTCCACAATACATAAATCCGGTACACTTTATAGGGTTAAATCCCTCGTTATGTAACTAATCCTACCACGATGACTACTATGAGATTTAGATAAGCTGTGATTATCTAGCTCATGCCTCGATAATTCCGGAGGTCAATCTCTATCCACAGATAATTCCGGAGACTATTTCACTCACACCTGAGAATTTTCAAGAATACCTCACACCGCAAGCTATCTCACCTCATCACACAAATACCCCATGAGCATCGCCTCGACACCGATAATTCTGGAGATCAATCCCATGCCGTAGGTAATTCTGAAGACTATTTCACTCACACCTCGATAATTCTGAGGATTATCTCACACCGCAGATCATACTAAGGTCCATAACTCATGTTTGCACTCATTTCATCATATCACCATCTAGTGCCTGTCCTTATCTTATTAAGTTAATTGATTAATTTCAATTCTCCTAGCGTTGGTGTACCCTACCAGACTTAACTCAACTGATCAACAACAAGGCCACAACTGGCAAAACCAAGAAATCTCAACTACCGGTGTACTAGGGTTCCACTCAATCTCTAGAGACTCACAACTCAAATATCAATACGAATCTTTCATTAAATCTCTTGATTCCATTATCAGTTCGTCCATATTAAGAAAACTTCTTCAAATCAAACAAATTCAAATCCATCTGAATACTCACAAATCTCTTGAAGTAAAATCTGAGATTAAATCCCTTAAATAACTGAGTTTCACATTTTTGAAGTCATTAAAAAATCAACAAAACATCAATCCTTCGAAAATCGTATATATTAAAAGTATGAAACTATGACAGGACGGTGGTAAAAATTACATATCTTACAATCAATAAGTCGGATTGAGGATCTGTCAACTGTTCTGAAAACTAGATGCAGTCAGCTACAATTTATGTTTTATAAGTTTTAGGAAATTCCATCAGCAACTACGTCAAAAACTCGCTCCAAACTGAGACATACAACAGTTTTGAACAGTTCGAAACCCTTTTGAAAAGTTTGACAGTACAGTAGAAAAAAAATTCATATCTTACAATCTATAAGTCAGGTTGAGGATCCGTCAACTGTTCTGAAAACTAGGTACAGTAAGCTATAACTTCTATTTTATAAGTTTTAGAAAATTCCATCAGCAACCAAGTCAAAAACTCGCTCCAAACGGAGACATACAACAGTTTTAAACAGTTCGAAACCCTTTTGAAAAGTCTGACAGTACAGTAGAAAAAAATACATATCTTACTATCTATAAGTCGGATTGAGGATCCGTCAACTGTTCTCAAAACTAGGTGCAGTAATCTACAACTTCTATTTTATAAGTTTTAGGAAATTCCATCAGAAACTAAGTCAAAAACTCGCTCCAAACGGAGACATACAACAGTTTTAAATAGTGCATTTTCAGCTGCTTTGAAATCCGTGTTTTTCACAACCGATACGTAGTTTTGATTCTTTAAAAGCATGAATTCGTGAAAATAAAATCCTGAGATGATCAAATATAACTTGTCTAACATACTGGAGTTTATAAATCAAATCAACTTCTCATCAAATTCATAAAAGATCAATTCTTCATCAAAATTTCTTCAAAATCAGAAAAGAATGTATATATGTGTATATATGTGCATGTGTATCAGTAAAATCTTCAAAAATCATTGTGTGTACGTAATATATTGGTCAATTCAAACTCAGCATCAGTAGAAATCAAGATCCAATCGAAAATTTCACAAAAACGTCAAAAAAACAAGTTTCGACTGAAACTATGTCAGACCCAAAATAAAAATCTACTTCAATTCATTAAAGCTTGATCTTTTGATTCTAAAACCTTTTTTTGCAAATTTATTAAACACGACTACAACTAGTTATATTAGTTTTTCCATGATTATAAGCATCTACAACAATTTTTCATCAAGTTTTACTCATCAAAATATCATAATAGACCCTATGTATGTGCATACACAGCAAAAACCCAATTTTTATTCACTTTACGCAATATACATCATAAAAACTCATTATACATAATCAAATCAGTAAGAAATAAGAAAGAAAACAACATACCCATGATTCCTACTATGTTCTTATCAATCTCAAGTCATCTATATAGATTCTTTATTCATCAATTGCATAGTTTCAAGAAAAGTTCTATTTTTAATCATCCATCCATCAATAAATTCATTATATCATCATACAATCATCCATCATGCATTCTACTAGAAAAATCATCATATATAATATGAATACAACAACAAGAAATCAAATATATGTCACTCACCTTAATGAAGAATCAACCGAAATAATAAAGAATAAGAAAAGGCCCTTCCTTTTGTAAAAATCCAAGATCCTCGCTTCGAAACTCTAAGAAATAAATAATAAAAAAATATTTTTGTTTTGTGAAGAGGGAGGATGGCTGTAGTGGCTCTAATACAGCCGAAAATATGATGCATTAGGGTTTTTACGAGTTTATGGAAACATCCTTTAACAAATTATCTTTTTACATATATAGACCTCCTTTAATAAATTAGAAAAATAGACCAAATCTATTAGAATAAAAATCCAATTCTTTATTTCTGAGTTGGCCGGCCATCATGCTCGGCCAAAAATCTGAAAATATGGAGTTTCACTCGAAGTGGTAATTTTGCACAAAAACCCATCTTTTTGTAATATTTGCAAATATGCCAAATAAATATAAAAAAATCCATAAAATTAATAAATAATATCTACTAATAAATATTAGGTTTTTTCAAAATATTTTCTGACTTTGAGTTTCCCAAGAAAATATTTGCAATAAAGTCCTCAACAAATCTCAAAATTGCATAATTATATATTTATTCAATTAATAGATAAAAAAACAACCAAATATGGATATAATCTAATTTCTTAGAGTCCAAGACTAAATAGTCAGGCCTAAAGAAAATTTTAAGTTCAATTTTCACCTTAAATCACTTTTTACAAAAAGGCCCCTCCCTTTCGAAGTATTTATAAAAATAGTTTCTTTATTCAAAAAAATCCCAAAATTTAGAATATACTTAATTATAAATATGATAATTTATCTAGAATTATAAAAGTGGAAATTTGCACTTCAAAAATATTTGCACGTGTTTTGCACGTGTAAAAATATCGATTTTACAAAAATTCAAAATAATCAAATAAATTGATCTAAAAATTATTAATTCAAAACATTTTATTTAAAATTTGGCGCATTACATCGACGGCGATGGGCGACAGCAGCGGCTTCGAGCGGCGGCGATAGGTGTTTGACGGTAGCGGCGATGGGTGTTCGACGGCGGCGGTAGCAGCCGGGTTTCAGGATTTGGATCTGGAATTGAAGTCGGGAAAGAGGTTGGTGATTGGAGAGGCTGAACAATGCCTCTTCTTCTTCCTCTTCTTCACGTAACCTGTGATATTTTTGGCTCTGCTCTGATACCATATTGTAATTTAGATTTGGAAAAAATTATATTTTCTTGTTATTATTCTTCTATTGTATATCTCTTTATATACACATTACATTCTTGGTGAAGGGGTACAATAGATTTAGGAGAAGATTAAGGAGAGGAGGGATTTAAGGGATTTGTTATAGAAAACGGAATATACAAAATTTATTCTTACTATATTCAACAGTAAGTGGATTTGGAAGATTCTCAAGCATGATCATCTGCCTTGGGCCCATATCATGATACATAAATACCATGGCCGTCACAAAATATGGGAATTAAATCCCGCTCTCTCCCCTTTGGCCTCGCCCTTTTGGAAAGGGGTGTGGAATGTTGTTGAACCCTTTAAATGTGGCATTCTCAAAGTATGTGCCAATGAATCTTCTGTTAAATTTTGAACCGATCTCTGGTTAGGTAATATCATTATTGCCTCCGATTTTTCAGAATGATTTTATTTTGCTGCCAACCCTTATGCGGCAGTTGCTGAGTATCTAGTCTCTCATAACAATTAGAGAAACTGGCATATTCCCTTTAGAAGATTGCTTCCCCCTTCTCTTTTCCCTAAATACATCAATCTTATCATGTCCTTACCTGCTTATCACCGACATCCTAAGGACGGTGGCTTTTGGCGCTGGTCCAAGTCAGGATCTTATTCAATTATATTTTGTTACAACTTTCTCAATTCTGGAGGAGTATCTTCTCCTTTTTTCAGATCAATCTGAAAGTGTATTGCCCCTCTTAAAGTCAAAATTCTTGTGTGGCTTTCTATACACAACAAGTTACTCACGTCACGATTGATAATCTCAACCAGAGAAATCTGGCATTAAGTCCAAAATGCTCCTTTTGTCTTACTAATGATTTTCTTTTTCTTCACGTAGCCTGGAATATTTTAGGCTCTGATACGATATTATAGTTTAGATATGGGAAAAATTATATTTTCTTATTATTATCCTTCTACTGTACATTTCTTTATATACACATTACATTCTTGGTGAAGGGGTACAATAGATTTAGGACAAGATTAAGGAGATAAGGGATTTAAGGGATTTGTTTCATAATCTCTAGGAAACATAATATACAAATTTTATTCTTACTATATTTCAACAGTAAGTGGATTTGGAAGATTCTCAAACATGATCATCTGCCTCGGGCCAATATCGTGATACATAAATACCATGGTCGTCACAAAATATGGGAATTAAATCCCGCTCTCTCCCCTTTGGCCTCGCCCTTTTGGAAAGGGGTGTGGGAAGTTGTTGAACCCTTTAAATGTGGAATTCTCAAAGTATGTGCCAATGGCTTTTCTGTTAAATTCTAAACCGATCTCTGGTTAGGTAATATCATTATTGCCTCTGATTTTCAAAATTATTTCATTTTTCTGCCAACCCTCATGCGACAGTTGCTGAGTATCTAGTCTCTCATAACAATCAGAGAAACTGGCATATTTTCTTCAAAAGATCGCTTCCCCCTTCTTTTTTCCCTAAATACATCAATCTTATCATGTCCTTACATGCTTATCACTGGCATCCTAAGGACGATGTGTTTTGGCTCTGGTCCAAGTTAGGATCTTATTCGGTTAAATCTTGTTACAACTTTCTCAATTCTGGAGGAGTATCTTCTCCTTTTTTCAGATCAATTTGGAAGTGTATTGCCCCTCTTAAAGTCAAAATTCTTGTGTGGCTTTCTATACACAACAAGTTACTCACGTCATGATTGATAATCTCAACAAGAGAAAACTGGCATTAGGTCAAAAATGCTCCTTTTGTCTTACTAATGACGAGAACATGACTCACTTATTCATCAATTGCCCTTTCATTCAACCATTATGGTTCATTTGTAAAAAAACGTGGCAGGTTCAAGGTAAGCCTACCACCCTTGTATCGGGTTGGAGTACTTGGAGGACTCTTAGAGTTAATAGTTCTTATCTTGCATCATGGGACTTATCCATGATGGGGATGATTTGGATTATTTGGAAAGAAAGAAATAACATAATTTTCTCGAACACTTCTCGCCTTATCTATGATTTAATTGATTATTTTCTTTTCCATACTAATTTTTGTGTTAGTTGCTTATCACATAACAAAGTTTCTAAACTCCACCTTCATCATCTTCATTATGCGGTGGATGTATGCATGATAGCTTTCACCCTCCTTAAGCTTTATTTCAGTCTCTTTTCATGTAAATGTTTTATCCTACTATAATTTTTTCAATTCTACTTTTACTTATTGCAGAGTTTTTCGTTCGAGGGTTCCAAAGCTTCCGTTCACCAATCCCTATGTTTTATTTCGACTTCTCGATTTTGTTGTAGTGTTTATTTGGAGTGTTTATTTCCTTTGCTCAGGGTTTCCCCCGTTATTGTCGGCTGACTCTTTTGTTTCTTTTTTAAGGGCAGTTATCTTCTAGTGTCTCTTGGGGGAGTGTTATAAGCATCGCATCATTCCCAAGTTTTTTGTAACTTCTACTTTCCTGTTTTCAGCTTCTTGATTTCCTGACTATGGATCTATTTTGGATGTTATCCATGTTTTTATATCCCTTGTTTTCGGATGCTTTTATTCTCTTCTTGCACCCTTTTGCAGTTGTGCGTCTTATGCCTTCTCTATAATCGGAATGTTCTGTCTCTTTTTTTTTTCTTTCATTATGTTATCTTCTTTACTTTATGCGTAGCTGCGGTTTTGTTCTCTTTGACTGGTTGTCGATCTCGATTTTGGTTGTTTTTTCTTGCAGCTTTCAGCTGGCTCTGCTGTGAGGGGCTTATTATTCGATGTTTGCAGGCTTTCGATTTGTGCGGTCTCGGTTCTACTTTTGGTCGGCTGTGCTCGAACACTTTTGTCCTGCTGCTTTTGTATAGGACTGTTAATCGGACCGGACGGGATCGGACAGCCATATGTTTAAGCTCGGACCGAAATTCTACTCGGACGGGCTTATGTCTGGCTCGGTTCAGATCGGACAAAAATTTTATAGTCCGAATTCGGTTCAGTAAGACATCGGACCACAATAATACTCGGACGAACTTATATCCGGCTCGAGCTCGGTAAAACATCGGACCTAATAATTTGTTCAAGCTCGGTTCGTGGTCCACGGTCGGGCCATTTCTCGAGCCGAACTCGAACGGACGACGGACCGTTCTGTTCATTTTACACTCCTACTTTTGTATTTGGTGGTGGATTTTGCAACTTGTGTAGTTGTTTTTCTTCTCTGTACTTGTAGTCGATCCTACATTCTTTCGATTGAGTTGTTACGTCCTGTAGCAATAGTTTTCTTGGCCGTTAGATTTTCTCTTGAGCTTGTGGATTTTCTGTAACTTTTTTCCTGGGTTGCTTGTAAACATACCCTTTGTACATTGCTCTATTATTTATCTATATATGTTTTGCTGAGCTGGAGTCTTTCGACTCCATCCGTTATATCCAAAAAAAAAAAAAGTGTAATATACGTTTAACTATTGATATAATTCTCTTGTGTTTACTTCATATATATGGGAACTAATATTCATTCAACTGTTGATATAATTATCTTGAACGATTTAAATACTCACTGGTTTGTTCTTCGTTTCCGTAGCAGAACAAATAACTCAAAATTCTAGTTCATGGGTCCTACTCAGGAAGGCTTTTATCAGGTTCAAACGAACAGTTGTCTTCTCATAACATAAATACGTCCATTAGATTGTGAATAAAATGTCTAAAATAGCTGAAGAACTTTGGTATGTTTTGAAATATACACTGATAGTATGAACACGTACGAATCAAGGATAACTAAAAGCACCATTAAAAGATGCAAGTAAATCTTCAACGTTGATAGACCAATTGACTAAAAGGTCCATCTGCCTATATATAAGTTGGTTGCAAAAATTGGTGTTTTAATATTTTATGTAGCTGGGCACTTCGTTTTAGTTATTTTATCGGTTCATTGTAAAGGTCATTTATTTTCCTTGTTATTGATGCAGCTGGCCGCTTTGGGTGTGCGCCATATTTTTTATTTTTTTTTAACAATTAACATTCATGATATAAATATTCATATCACATATACTTTCTTAGTGATGATTAACATTTCTTCTATTTTAAGTTCTGAATGTATTTCAAATTATTGCAGGGCTAAATATCTATTACTGGCTATCTTTCGTCCCTGTCCTCGTAAGCAGTTCTCACACTTTCCTTCATCTCCTAAAGAAAGCAATGGATGTTTGTGTGTTAATTTCCCCAAAAAACATTGTTCAAATGATCCACGTTATTTTCACTCGAAAAATACATACAACCACTGGTGCTGCTGGTGGGTACAGAGCTTCAACATGTCGTTGCTCAATTAGCTAGCTCTTGAAGTCGAAGTTGTTGAGGTGACGTGGGAAGTCCACTAAAGCCACGCGATGATCTATTCTATTTCTGATTTGGGAAACCCGGAATTTTGTTGTGGTTAATACAATTTATTTCTTTCCAGGTGATCGAGTAAATAATGCATAAGTAAGCAATTTTATGCATCCCTTTTGGTGTTACTTTAATCTGATATTCTTTTTCTGTCGCCATAATGCCTTTCAAATGGCAATCTTTATATGGTCGCTGTGGAGTCATTTTCTATTTTTCTCCACATCTATATATTTGACATTCGCAAGTAATTCAGACTTCTACTCAAATTAATATCTTACATATATCATTAAGACCATTTTTTATGCAAAGAAATATGTAACTTTTGCTGTGGGAACTAAATTCACAATCGTGTTCTATGAAGAGTACCACTGGATGGTTGTCATCCGCTTAGTTTCCAGGTATGCTGTGTCTCTTTTTGATTAAGGAATTAGAATGTGGGTTGCCATACAGCCAAATAACTGATACAATCACTTGTAATATTTATCAGTATAATTGTTCAAATGGAAGTACCCTTTTTTTTTTTTTTGATAAAAAGATGACTAAGTCATCGCTTCATTAATTAGGAGTTAACGAAACAGTAACAAAACTACAAATAGTGCCCGAAGGCTAACAACATAAAAGTTCCGCTGCACTAAGGCAACAGCAGGAAGTACTCAAAATACATCAAACTAAACAACCATCCATTGCAGAAAATAAAACTGCTCCTTGGGCATCCTCCCTCCCATGAGCTACTCCTCCTCCTCCACTCTCCTCTTCTTTCTGGCATTGAGCAACCCTATCCATTCGAAACAACAAAATTTAATTTTATGCATCAGAACAGGTAATCTATGATCAACGCTATTAAAACAGAGATCGTTACGGTCTAGCCAAAGGTTCCACAAGATTGAAGCCACTAATAAATCCCAATAAATTCTTGCTTCCCTCCTAATCCTGTGCTCTCTAATCTCCCCCCAGACCTCTGCACTAGACCCTGGACACTGAACAACTCCGAACGCTAGACCTAATTTTCCCCACACCCATCTCGCTCTGATGCACGTAAAGAATATATGGTTCGTATCCTCTTCGTGATTTAAGCACCTATTACAAGAGACGCCATCCATGAAACCCCTTTTCCTAAGGTTAACTTTAGACAGAATCGCGTCATTATCCACCAACCACAAAAAAACTTTCACTTTAGAGGGTGCTTTGATTCCCCAAATAACCGCAGCACTCGCATTCCTTAAGCCTCCGTCATTCAGCCTTTTATATAGTGAGGATACCGTGAACTTGCAATTTGCCTCCAGAGACCACCATCTCTCATCTTCTGGCTGTTGCGTGACACGGCCTTTACTGCGAATGTAGTTGTTGAGCTGTTGTAGTTGGAGAATAGCTTCCTGTTCCAAAAAGTCCTTGACTTCTAGTTTTAATGTATTGTTCTTCCACACATCGTAAACAAGAGTATCAATGTTGATAACTGTCCCTGCAGCTGCTGGGAACAACCCCATCAAAGAGTTACTGCCACACCACCTATCTTTCCAAAATCTTGTATTCTTGCCTTGCTTCACCTTACACAGGGTGTTGCTATGGAATACCAAATGGAAGTACCCTTACTGATACTTGATAGGATACTTGGAAATTTGTCTGATTGTAATTTAAGAAAACTGCCAATTAATACCAAATGTGTGAAAAAAAGTACTGCCAATTTCTCTGGCAACATACCAAATTTTCTGCCAATTAACTCCATTTTTTTCTGGCTATTGAGAAGTTTTGTTCTGGCTTTTAATATTCGATTTTATGTGAAATTGTTTGGAGCTCTTATACAGTGTTCTTGGCGATTGCATGGTGTTGGTTCAGTGTTGGTGCAGCTATAGCACCTTACCACTCAATGTGATTATCACACAGGTCTTTTTTTTTTCCCCAAACTTAATGATGTTAAATTTTGTCAATTTAGAGGGCAGACACGTATAAGAAGGCAATTTGCATTTCTATCAATAATTAAGGAAGAAAATTAACACTTCGTTATCATAGAAATTTCAAGATTCTGTAACTGCGCGCGAAGAATTTGCATCAATCGTAACTATGAACAATTTGCTTGTTTAACGTTTATGAGAGGGAAACTAATTATTTTCTTGCTGCTAAAATGATATTTTTATCTATCCGTGAATGTATAGATTGGATCGAAGTTTAAAAAGGCATTGATCGCTGATAGTGTGAGCAAGTTGCTCCATATAGCTGGTGCAAAAGAGTCAAGACCAGACGCCGTCTACTGCTTTCACGAATTGGGACCACGACATCAGTATGTTCATTGGATACAACCCTAAATGATGAAACGATCACAGTTGAAACCTTATCTGCTACCATGGATGACCTCCCCGAAGACTCCTTGGACGAGCAAGCAGCATATAACATCTCTCGTCTCTGAGCAAGCTATGTTATTCTTCACTCATTGACATCAAATCATTCATCTGATTCGTTGGAGAAGCTACTCTGAGGTCAGTCACAACTCTATGAACTCCGGAGGCCACAATATATGTATCCGTATGCTAATTATCGGATCAGTGCAAAGGATGATCGATAGCAAAGGAGGTATTGATACTCGTTAACACTTTTCTCATTAGTTCTCAACGGGAGATTTACAAGAACATTGTAAGTTGTAAGTTCGAAAGAATTGTCAGGGTATGTAGAGCTTGATGAATGAAATAGATATGTGCTATTGCGACTTGGAAATGCAGATTCAGGAAATGATGGAAACGACAGCAGATGGCTCTGATTCTACCAGCATCGTCATATATTCATAAGGTAGTTTGGACACCTTCCGTTCCTGATCACGACACGAGAAAGTGGATTTATCCCCCAAACTATGCAATTTTCATCAATGAACTCTTCTAACATTTTCATTTTGTATAAAACAGCATCCTCATCCACGATGAAATGTCTCATAAAACTCATCTGCAGCTTTCAAGTGTTTAGGCATGAATATCATTCGGCTTTGGTTGCTTATAATTTTATTAATTTCTGATTAATGAAACCGTAGGGAGGTTTTTTGCCTCACTAATTCGATCAAAAAAGTGTTCGCTAGTTGATCTCCTTAATTTGCATTGATTAGCCATATATGAAGAAACTTGGAGTACATACTTGAAGAAAATAGGAGCAGAAATACGAAGTAGAAGTACTTTGAGTGTAATCTTCTAATCTAATCAACCACTAGATACTAGTCAAATACATATTATCGGCCGTTCGTTTGTTTGTACCTAAAATTTGTAATCGAGTTTTAAACAGTGAAACTAAATCAGTATTTTTCTTTTATTTTTTTATTTTTGTTAGCAAGGAAAACAACTTGAATTCAAAATTTCAAATATTGAATTGATATTTTATTATTTGTTTATTTGTTTCTCATGAAAATTGTAAGAAGAAAAAGTGGAAAGAGAAAAAAGATAAGCTTTTCCGAACAGATTTGTGACATTTTTGGGTGAATTAGGCTCGTTTGTTTTGATATTCAGAATAGAGTATTCAGAATACTCTAATCAGAATAGGCGTTTGTTTTAAGTGTTATTCAGAATTGATATTCAGAATACTCATACCTCCTATTTTCCAAAACACCTCCTTTCCAAAACACCTCCTTTACTCTCTTTATTATTATTATTATTATTATATATATATATATTATTATTATTATTATTATTATTATTATTATTATTATTATTATTATTATTATTACTCATACCTCCTATTATTATATATATATATATATTATTATTATTATTATTATTATTATTATTATTATTATTATTATTATTATTATTATTATTATTATTATTATTATTATTATTATTATTATTATTATTATTATTATTATTATTATTATTATTATTATTATTATTATTATTATTATTATTATTATTATTATTATTATTATTATTATTATTATTATTATTATTATTATTATTATTATTATTATTATTATTATTATTATTATTATTATTATTATTATTATTATTATTATTATTATTATTATTATTATTATTATTATTATTATTATTATTATTATTATTATTATTATTATTATTATTATTATTATTATTATTATTATTATTATTATTATTATTATTATTATTATTATTATTATTATTATTATTATTATTATTATTATTATTATTATTATTATTATTATTATTATTATTATTATTATTATTATTATTATTATTATTATTATTATTATTATTATTATTATTATTATTATTATTATTATTATTATTATTATTATTATTATTATTATTATTATTATTATTATTATTATTATTATTATTATTATTATTATTGTTATATATATTATTATTATTGTTATTATTATTATTATTATATATATTATTATTATATATATTATTATTATTATTGTTATTATTATTATTATTATTTTTTATTATTATTATTGTTATTTATTAATATTATTATTATATATATTATTATTATTATTATTATATATTATTATTATTATTATTATTATATATATTATTATTATTACTATTATTATTATTATTATTATTATTATTATATATATATATATATTATTATTATTGTTATTATTATTATTATTATATATATTATTATTATATATGTTGCCGCTAAATTTGGTGTGGGGGCACACAGATAGAACTTGTGGATTCTTGGGGAAACTGAATAGAAAAACCTGTGTACCTGTTCCGTCGGGCGTCGATCGTTGCTCCGCCGTGCACCTGCAAAAAGTGCGAGACACCGGGGTTGTTCCCGGCGACGCACCCTCCGACGCTCAAGTCAGTAATCTAGGAAGACTATGAATGAGCACAAAAACTGGTGAAGAGTTGATTCCCTCTTAATGGAGATGGGCGGGGGGTATTTATAGGCGCCTTAGGGAACGGATTAGGAATGTAATCCTTGTGATCTGATATGGAATATCCTTCCTGTGAACAGATTAGGAATGTAATCTGATAAGGTAAATTCCCTGTAATCAGATAAAGAATTTAATCCCAAATCCCGGTGAAAGGATAGGCACGAATTAGGGCCGTTGATCAATATGAATCAGGAACCCTAATTCTATCCCTTCTGAGCTGGGTTTGCTGCGGGTTGAAACCCGTACCCGATTAAGGTGGATCCGTTCGCGGGTAAGTGGATTTTCGGGGAAGATAACCAGTACCCGCTTCAGACCCGTCAGAAGGTGAAATTACTGCTCTACCCCTGTGCCTCAAGATTCGTGATCCATCTGGACGGTTCCGATTTAACCCCATTTTTAGCCATATCACGAGCCCCCCACTCCTAAAGACTGAGTTCGATCAGCCTTTGAGGAGTAGTTTAACTGTTTTAATGGCTAGCGGAGCTGTATCGGAGTCCAAATGGAGGGTTTCGAATCTTAAAGGGGGTAGTAATGTGTTTTTGGAGTTGCAATCTATTTTTAAGCATCTCTGAGTGTCCAACGGTCTTTATCTACTTTTTCGGATTATTTATTTAATTTTGCGATGTGTTAACCAGTCGTCCGGGGGCCCTCACGATACATTCTAGGGAATAATTGTTTGTTCAGGGGTTCGAAAATATTACCCCGAATTTATAATTATTTTCTAGATTTTCCAGTGAATTTTCCCGGATTTTTGGTGATTTTTTCGCAATTTTTAAATAAATAAAACGATTAAAATAAATTAAAACTGATTTTAAATACCCATTTATGGCGTGGCGTCATCAGAGCCCTTGATCAGAGCGCAGCGTGATTTTCGGAGAGATCGAGTGGCCCCTGTTCTTCGGCTCGCTTTTTTGCCGTATGTGAGGTTCGGTACTCCGGCATTCCGGCTCGGCGTCTCGGCACCTCGGTTCGGATGGCTCGGTGCTTCGGCTCGGCGGTTCCGAAGTACGTGGCCTCATCTGAGCCGTCTATCTCAGCACGGATCCCCGTAAAGCGCTATCTTGTCGTTTAGTGGACGTGGCCAAATCTGGACCGTCCATCATGACGAGCGCGCTTTTTGACAAGATCCAACGGCAGATATGGGTCGGAGCGATTTTTTGCCATATACGAGGGTCGGTACCCCGGTACTCCGGCTCGGCGTCTCGGCACCTCGGTTCGTTGGGTCGGTGCTTCGACTCGTTGGGTCGGTGCTTCGGTTCGTTGGGTCGGTGCTTCGGCTCGACGGTTCCGAGGTACGTGGCATCATCTGAGCCGTCCATCTCAGCGCGGATCCCCACAAAACGTTATCTTGTCGTTTAGTGGACGTGGCCAAATCTGGACCGTCCATCATGACGAGCGCGCTTTTTGGCAAGATCCAACGGCTGATATGCCTCGGAGCGGATTTTTGCCATATACGAGGGTCGGTACCCCGGTACCCCGGCTCGGAGGGTCGGTGCTTCGGTTCGCTGGGGCGGCGTTTCGACTCGATGGGTCGGTGCTTCGGTTCGTTGGGTCGGTGCTTCAGCTCGACGGTTCCGAGGTACGTGGCATCATCTGAGCCGTCCATCTCAGCGTGGATCCCCACAAAACGTTATCTTGTCGTTTAGTGGACGTGGCCAAATCTGGACCGTCCATCATGACGAGCGCGCTTTTTGGCAAGATCCAACGGCTGATATGCCTCGGAGCGGATTTTTGCCATATACGAGGGTCGGTACCCCGGTACCCCGGCTCGGAGGGTCGGTGCTTCGGTTCGCTGGGTCGGCGTTTCGACTCGATGGGTCGGTGCTTCGGCTCGTTGGGTCGGTGCTTCGGCTCGACGGTTCCGAGGTACGTGGCATCATCTGAGCCGTCCATCTCAGCGCGGATCCCCACAAAACGTTATCTTGTCGTTTAGTGGACGTGGCCAAATCTGGACCGTCCATCATGACGAGGGCGCTTTTTGGCAAGATCCAACGGTTGATATGCCTCGGAGCGGATTTTTGCCATATACGAGGGTCGGTACCCCGGTACCCCGGCTCGGAGGGTCGGTGCTTCGGTTCGCTGGGTCGGCGTTTCGACTCGATGGGTCGGTGCTTCGGCTCGTGGGGTCGGTGCTTCGGCTCGACGGTTCCGAGGTACGTGGCATCATCTGAGCCGTCCATCTCCGCGTGGATCCCCAAAAAATGTTATCTTGTCGTTTAGTGGACGTGGCCAAATCTGGACCGTCCATCATGACGAGCGCGCTTTTTGGCAAGATCCAACGGCTGATATGCCTCGGAGCGGATTTTTGCCATATACGAGGGTCGGTACCCCGGTACCCCGGCTCGGCGCATCGAAGTTGACTGGCCGAGGCACAAAGTTGTGTGTTTTGGAGGAGGTGCTTCCTGAGGGGTCACCTCCTCGGCACTTAGTGGCTCGGTGGCTCGGCTGAGCTGTTCGGTGGCTCGGCTGGGCGAACCGATGGCAGGCAGCAAGGAGGGATGCGTGGCTGGATCTGGACGGTCCATCTTGACGCGTATCTCGAGGATGGGGTTCAGATCACGAGAAAATGCTATCTTGTCGTTTTGTGGGCGTGGCACGATCTGAATCGTCCATCAGATTTTGTCGCGAGTTTTAAGGAGATCCGACGGTGACTTCGCCTCGGAGCGATTTTTTGCCATATACGAGGGTCGGTACCCCGGTATCTCGGCTCGGCGCATCGAGGTTGACTGGCCGAGGCACAAGGTTGTGTGTTTTGGAGGAGGTGCTTCCTGAGGGGTCACCTCCTTGGCGCTTAGTGGCTCGGTGGCTCGGCTGAGCTGTTCGGTAGCTCGGCTGGGCGAACCGATGGCAGGCAGCAAGGAGGGACGCGTGGCTGGATCTGGACGGTCCATCTTGACGCGCATCTCGAGGATGGGGCTCAGATCACGAGAAAATGCTATCTTGTCGTTTTGTGGGCGTGGCACGATCTGAACCGTCCATCAGATTTTGTCGCGAGTTTTAAGGAGATCCGACGGTGACTTCGCCTCGGAGCAATTTTTTGCCATATACGAGGGTCGGTACCCCGGTATCTCGGCTCGGCGCATCGAGGTTGACTGGCCGAGGCACAAGGTTGTGTGTTTTGGCGGAGGTGCTTCCTGAGGGGTCACCTCCTTGGCGCTTAGTGGCTCGGTGGCTCGGCTGAGCTGTTCGGTAGCTCGGCTGGGCGAACCGATGGCAGGCAGCAAGGAGGGACGCGTGGCTGGATCTGGACGGTCCATCTTGACGCGCATCTCGAGGATGGGGTTCAGATCACGAGAAAACGCTATCTTGTCGTTTTGTGGGCGTGGCACGATCTGAACCGTCCATCAGATTTTGTCGCGAGTTTTAAGGAGATCCGACGGTGACGTCGCCTCGGAGCGATTTTTTGCCATATACGAGGGTCGGTACCCCGGTATCTCGGCTCGGTGCATCGAGGTTGACTGGCCGAGGCACTGAGTCATGTAGCCGGGGCGTCCTATGGCTTTCTTGTAGGTGGCCGAGACGTTGACTTGGTATTTTTAAGGGTCTCTTGCTCTGAGTAGGCTCCGTATTTTTTCCGCTTCCGCCTGTCGCTTTGGCTCCCTGTTGGGCTTTTTGCGTTTCCCAAGGAGGCCCAACTTGGAGGGGTTAAAAGCGCTCACTCTTACTCTCAAAGCTCACTTCTCACTTTTAACTCAAGTTTTTTACTTTCGTTCTCTAAGTGCTCTGCTAGCGGCGATTTTCTCTCTAAGGCGTTTCCGTTGGCTGTCGTGTGGGCCAGGCGATTTTCGGCAAGAGCATTCCGACCGTAGACGTCACTTCAAAAGGTCAGTTTACTTGGTCTGAATAATTTTCCTAGAGATGTCTCGAGTAGATTCGGGGAGTGGGGCCTCGTCTTCGGGCGACGAGAGTGCCGAGGAGAGGAGGAGGTCGGAGATTAGGAGGAAGGGTAAGCAAGCCGCTGAACCGTCTGTAGTCGAGACGAAGAAGGGGAAGAAGAAGAGGAGGGTAGAGACCCAATCCCCCATTGTGGAGGTGATTGTGGAAAATCCGAAGCAGGCAGGCGAGATAGGACGGTATCCTTCCGTCCTGTCCGGTCACTCGGGGGTCAGGCAGTACCAGGGGGACTTGCTAGAGAAGGCGATCTATGGGAAATCCAAGATCGTCGAAGAGCCCAATCCGGAACTTGCCACCGAAGCGGATGAGCTCATCACTTTGGTATCCGAGGAGGACCTGCTCCGGGTTAGAAGGGCTTTCGCTATCCCTCCGGAGTACAAACTGATTCTTCCAGGTCCTGGGATACGAGCGAATTCTAAGTTGCCGTCTTCGGACATGTTCATGTTCGACGTTGACTCCTTTCATGTCAGGCTGCGTTTCCCTCTGCACCCATTCATCCTCGAGATCCTCGGCTGGTATTGCCTCGCGCCAACCCAGTTCATGCCGAACACATGGCGCCATGTGAACGCCTTTATGCTTCAGTGCTACCGAGCCGAGGTGCAGCCGGATCTCACGGTCTTCCGAGGAATGTATCGAGTAAACCGTCAGCACAAGACGGAGTACCGATACTACTTGGGGCCGAGGAAGGGTGTCAAGATTGTAGAAAACCCTGACTCGATTAAGGGTTGGAAGGAAAAGTTTTTTATAGTGAGGGGCGAGGCGATCAGGCCCATCCCGACCCGTTGGAAGGTGGAGGTGCCTAATTTCGCACGCGCCGACCCTGTTTTGTCTGATGCCGAGGAAGAGGTGGCGAGGAGGATAATGGCCCTTCCGATACTGAGTTGGAGGGATTTGACGGAGGAGGTGTTGTTCGGGTGCGGCCTAAGCCCCATCAACCCGAGTATGCTCCTGACATCTCGTTTTTTTTTTATTTTTCTTCTAAGTTTTCGGTTCGGGCTGCTAACTCGTCCCCCCCCTCTTTTTTTTGACTCGTTGCAGAAGCAATGAAGATCGACTTCAACTCCATGATGGCGGACAGGTCTAAGCTGGCCGGGGGGAAGAAGAGGAAGAGGGCGGCTGCGACTGTTTCGTCGACCCCGGCACCTGCCGTCGCCTCGACCATCCCTCCGCCTTCCCCTGCTGTGGAGGTGCCCTCGGAAGTTATCGTCGCTGAGGAGCCCCCGTCTTCTTCGGTCCCTGGCGTGATCGAGGTGATCTTCGATGTGAACGCGGCGCTGTCGATCGAGGCACCACCGCTGACCCAGGCCGCCGAAGAGATTCTGACAGAGCAGCACAAGCAACTGTTTGTGCCGAATTGGCGAGTGAAGAACCATGACGGGTTCCTCGGCAATTCGCAGATGTCAGTGCAAGTCGTCAAACACTTGGCGACCCCGAAGGACAGGGCCGCACTGAGGGCGGGGACTGTCGGTGATGATACCTACGAAGTCGCCCGGTCACTCGTTTCGGTAAGCGTATTGCAAATTTCTTTAAGTCTGTAACTCGGCATCTGTATTAGTGACTATTGTCTCTGTAGGCCACTTGCCACTTCGGCCACCTCCTCGAGACATTTGCCGTGCAGGAGAAGGAGCTGAGGTCTGCCAGCGACAAGGACAGGTTGGCGAAGGTCAGGGCGGTCAAAGAACTTAAGGCCGAGCAGAGGAGGGCTGAGGCCTTGGAAGTCCGGGTCGTGGATCTTGGGTCGGATTTGGAGAAGGCCAAGGAGCGGCTCGACGCGGAGTCTGCCAAGGCCGCCAAGGCTGCCGAGGACTTAGCTGCGGCGCTGAAGTCCTTGGCCGAGGAGAGAGCGGAGAAGGAGGCCCTGGCGACGAGGATTCGGGCCGAGGTGGAGAAGGAGGTCGAGGAAGAGGCGAAGAAGCACATGGCCGAAAATATAGAGAAGTCCTATCAGATGGCCCTCGACCACGTTCAGGAGCGAGTCCCCGGCTTCGAGCGGGTCGGCTATCAATTGTTTCCAACGCCGACCTCGGACGATGAAGGGGAGGAAGGCGAAGAGGACGAGGCTGAAGGCGAAGGCGAGGAAGGACGGGATGGAGAGACTGTGGGAGATGGCCAGGTCAAGGGACCCTCCGTCGATGCACCTGTGGCTGACGCGGCGACGAAGGTGGACCCTTGATCCCCTCGGTTTTTGTAGTTCTTTTTTTTTTGTTTCGATCGTTGTAATGCCTTTTGCGGACTGGCCACCGCCTTTCAATGAATGAAAAGTATTTTAACTCCGGAATTTGTCTAAGTGTTTGGCTCGGTAATGAATGAAAAGTATCCAATGCTATCTCTTTCTTATTTCAGATTGCCGAGCCGGCTTGTAACACTTCGGCCGAACAGCGCCGAGCCGAGCTGTTTAAGCGATCTCGGGAGGATCGTCTCGAGGGTGAGGTTCACTTGACGAGGAAAATACTTCATAACTTGGAGATAAGGCATAGCGATGCTTTAGTTGAGCTGCACCACCTGCGAATAGTCGAGGCCGAGCTATCTGCTAGGGAAGAGGAACTGGCTCGGATTTCAGCCGAACGGGACGGCTTGGTGAAGAAGGTGGAAGAGTTGCAGAGGGTGACTGTCGACAAGAGCATCGAAGTGACCCACTTGCGTCGCGTTATCTCTGACAGCGCCGAATACCCTGGTTCGGCGAAACTCCCTTGGTTTAAGGTGATAGTAAAGGATGACACTTTGAAAGATCGCATCGTCGAGCTGGAGGAAGAAGTCGCTCGGCTCAAGCCTCAGCCGGTGAGGGCCAACGTCCGGAGCACCTCATGCACCCGCGAGGAGATCGAGCGGGGGATCACGTTCTATCAAGCGGCGAGCCGGACTCCCCTCGTAGGCAGGTCAGCTGCCGATGCCCAAAGCGGTGTGGCGGTGTCTTCAAGCGGTGCTTCGGTAGGAGCAACCGTCAGAGTTAGTGGTGAGGAGGCGTCTCGGTTCGTCGGCCTAGATTCGAGCTCGGAGGTCAAGAAGCGTCGACCCAAAGTGTCTCTAAAACGGAGCATTCCCCTCCCTCGGAAGTAACGGGCTGGTCGTGTCCTTGTGTTGTAACCCTTCTTGCAAGTTTTTGCTGTTGTAATCCGCTTTGTAATTTTTATCCAACTTATTAATGCGATCGGAGTTGTTTTACCCGAACTGTAATTGGCTGTCTCCTTATCTGTGCCATGTTTGTGCCGACTAGGGTAGGCTTGAGACGAACCACGAGGCTGGTGTTCCCTTTGCCGAACTAATTGGCCTCGAATTTTCCTTCTTCGCTGTGCTTATGAGCTATCGGCTCGGTTTGGCTGCTTAGGGCGTAGTTGCTTTTTGACTATGCCCACGTGGCTTGACCAGAGACGTCTGACGTTCGCGCGGATCTTGAGGCGGGTCCAGTTTCCAAGAAAACACTATCTTGTCGTTTTGTGGACACGTGGCTGAATGAGATCCGCTCATCACGCCCTAGCGCACTTTCTGAGGCGATCTGACGGTGGCTTCGCCTCAGAGTGATTTTTTGCCATATACGAGGGTCGGTAACCCGGTACCTCGGCTCGGCGCGTAGTTGCTTCCCGATTGCGCCCACGTGGCCTAATCAGGGACGTCTGATGTTTGCACGGATCTTGAGGCGGGTCCAGTTTCCAAGAAAATACTATCTTGTCGTTTTGTGGACACGTGGCTGAATGAGATCCGCTCATCACGCCCCAGCGTACTTTCTGAGGCGATCTGACGGTGGCTTCGCCTCGGAGTGATTTTTTGCCATATACGAGGGTCGGTAACCCGGTACCTCGGCTCGGCGCGCGAGGGCTGTGATTTGTACCTAATCCTGGCTCGACCGAGGGTGAGTCGGAAAGATTGGGTCAAGTCGTCGGAGAGATCCGATCGTTGGATTAGTTTAGTTTGGGGGATGCGGGAGCAGTTTCGAATGGCGAGCTACTTCTATTCCGCTTAGGAGCGAACTTGCGAAGCAAAGCTGAGCCAAGTGTTGGACTCCGATCCATTCAACGGCTGCAGGAGCAATTTCGAACGGCGATCTACCCCCGGCTAGTCTATAGACGTGCCGAGGAGGAAGAGTCGAGCCGAGTGTTGGACTCCGAACCATCGTGTGGGTAGTTTAAGAGATGCAGGAGCAGTTTCGAATGGCGAGCAGCTTCTAGTCCGCTTAGGAGCGAACTTGCGAAGCAAAGCCGAACCAAGTGTTGGACTCCGATCCATTCAACGGCTGCAGGAGCAATTTCGAACGGCGATCTACCCCCGGCTCGTCTATAGACGTGCCGAGGAGGAAGAGTCGAGCCGAGTGCTGGACTCCGAACCATCGTGTGGTTAGTTTAAGGGATGCAGGAGCAGTTTCGAATGGCGAGCTGCTTCTAGTCCGCTTAGGAGCGAACTTGCGAAGCAAAGTCGAGCCAAGTGTTGGACTCCGATCCATTCAACGACTGCAGGAGCAATTTCGAACGGCGATCTACCCCCGGCTCGTCTATAGACGTGCCGAGGAGGAAGAGTCGAGCCGAGTGCTGGACTCCGAACCATCGTGTGGTTAGAAAATTAAAGGCTGAGGTATGCGATAGTATCAAAAATATGAAAAACTTTATTTATTAATATCTAATGGTCGGCTGCTTCTAAAGTTGCTAGCCGTTATTACAATGAAAAAAGAACAAAGGAAAAATTACTAGCAGCAGGAGAGGAGTGGTCCGACATCTCGAGTTACTTAGATAGGCGTGGCTGCCTTCTCTTGATATTTCAAAAGATGGTCGGCGTTCCAAGTCCTGGGAATTTCTCTGCCCTCAAGATCTTCTAGCTTGTATGCACCGGGGCGGATCACTTTGGAGACTTTGTATGGTCCCTCCCAATTTGGGGCCAGTTTGCTTTTCTGTCCGGGGAACGAGATGGCCAATTTTCGGAGGACCAGATCCCCCTCTTTCAGGTCGGTTGGGCGGACCCGTTTGTTGTATGCGAGTTCGATTCTTCTCCGGTAACTTTGTTGCCGTATGGCTGCTCTTTCCCGGATTTCGTCTATCAAGTCTAGGCTTGTTCTGAGCTCCCTGGCATTCTGTTCTTCTTCAAAAGCTATCAAACGAGGAGAGGGTATCCCAACTTCTAGTGGGATGAGGGCCTCGGACCCATAGGTGAGATTGAACGGACTCTCGCCTGTCGGGGTCCGCTTCGTGGTTCGGTAATTCCACAACACATTGGGCAGCTGATCGACCCACAATCCCTTGGAGCACTTGTCGAGTCTCTTCTTGATGCCGGAGAGGATCTGTCGGTTGGCATTCTCGGCTTGGCCATTTGACTGGGGATGAGAGACGGAGGAGAAGCGGTGTTGTATGGCTAGGTCTTCACATAAGGCTCGGAAGGCAGCTCCAGCGAACTGCGTACCGTTATCTGTAACTACGACCCGAGGAACACCGAATCGGCAGATTACATTTTTCCAGAAGAATTGAACAACTCTATGTTCGGTAATCGTGGCCAGGGGCTCGGCCTCTATCCATTTCGAGAAATAGTCGACTGCCACGACTAGGAACTTCAATTGTCCGGGGGCCGGTGGAAATGGCCCCAGTAAATCCATCCCCCACATTGCGAAGGGGATTGGACTTGATAGGGAGGAGAGTGGTGCTTGTGGAAGGCGTCGGATGTCGGAATACTTCTGGCAGGAGGTGCATTGCCGAACGTGTTGTTCGGCATCCCGTAGGAGAGTGGGCAAGTAATACCCGTAGTTTAACACTTTGCGCACCAAGGCTTTGGAGCCGGAGTGGGCTCCGCCGATGCCCTCATGGAGCTCTTGCAGGGCGTAGTCGGCTTGTCCGGGGGAGAGGCATCTTAGGTAGGGTCGACCATCCACCTGGGTGAAAGAGCGCTTATACAGAACGCCTTCGACCAATATGTATCGCTCGGCTCGGCTCCTTATCTTTCGGGCTTCCTTCGGATCCCAGGGAAGGAGTCCGTCTCTTAAAAATTCGACAAGGGGCTTCATCCAATTGTCTTCGAGGGGGAGTGGCAGTGTTTCGACGGAGTTGAGAGCCTCGTCCTCTATGCTTGGCTTGAGGAGGACTTCTATCAGAACAGTTTGTTCGAGGCCTTGAAGGGATGAGGAAGCTAATTTGGACAGGGTGTCGGCCTGGGCATTTTCTTCTCTGGGGATTCTTCGGATGAGGGCCTCCTCGAAGAGCGCCATGAGGCTCTTTACTTTAGCCAAGTACTTTACCATCCTGTCATCGCGGGCTTCGTATTCGCCGAGGACCTGGTTGACGACCAACTGAGAGTCGCTGAAGATCTGCAGGCGTCGCGCCCCTGCGTTTCGGGCCATCCCGAGGCCGGCTATGAGTGCCTCGTATTCGGCTTCGTTGTTCGAGGCTTTGAAGTTTATCCGGAGGGAGTATTGGAGGACAAAGTCGTCTGGGCCCGCGAGGATGACTCCTGCCCCGCTCCCCTCGTTGCAAGAGGATCCATCGACATATACCGACCAGACAGGCGGTCCCTTCATTGTTTGTTCGGAGTCGGGGATAGTTGTTTCAACTATGAATTCGGCCAGCGCCTACGCCTTGATTGCGGTCCGAGGCTGATAAGTATTATCATGTTGGCTCAGCTCGACCGACCACTTCATGAGGCGGCCGGAAGTCTCTGGCTTGTGAAGGATCTGTTTCAGCGGCTGGTCGGTAAGAACGACCATCGAATGGGACTGGAAGTATGGCCGAAGCTTTCTCGCAGCCATTATCAGGGCGTAGGCTATTTTCTCAATTTTCGGGTACCGGAGCTCGGCGTCCCGGAGCACTTTGCTGACGTAGTAAATGGGCTTCTGAGTTCTTTCTTCTTCTCTGACTAAGACCGCACTAAGCGTCTGTTCGGAGGCTGCCAAATAGAGGTAGAGTGGTTCGCCCGGTATGGGTTTGCTGAGAAGAGGAGGATTGACGAGGTAAGCCTTAAGCTGGTCGAAGGAGTCTTGTTGTTGCTGCCCCCACTCGAATCCCTTAGCCCCCCTGAGGGCTTTGAAGAACGGGAGGCACTTCTCCCCAGACTTCGACAAAAAGCGCCCAATGGCGGCTAATCGACCAGTCAATCTCTGAACTTCTTTGACGTTTCTAGGCGGGGCCATGTCCAGTATGGCCTTGATCTTCTCCGGATTTGCCTCTATTCCTCGTTGGCTAACCATGAAGCCGAGGAACTTGCCTGATGAGACGCCGAACGCACACTTGTTCGGGTTGAGTCTCATATTGTGCTTTCTCAAAACATCAAACGCTTCTTGGAGGTCGGCCACGTGATCAATGCCTCGGATGCTTTTCACAAGCATGTCATCCACGTACACTTCCATGTTTCGGCCAATCTGGGCCTGGAATACCTTGTTGACGAGGCGCTGGTAAGTTGCCCCTGCATTCTTTAGGCCGAACGGCATGACTCTGTAGCAGTAGAGTCCTTGGTCGGTCACAAAAGATGTCTTCGGAATATCCGGGGGGAACATCCTTATCTGATTGTAACCCGAGAAAGCGTCCATGATGCTGAGGAGCTCATGTCCCGAGGTTGCGTCAATCAGAGTGTCGATGCTCGGCAGAGGAAAGGGGTCTTTAGGGCAGGCCTTGTTTAGGTCAGTGAAATCAATACAGATTCTCCATGTTCCGTTGGACTTTTTCACCATTACTACGTTTGACAACCACTCAGGATAATTCACTTCCTGTATGAACCGGGCCTTCAACAATTTGTCCACCTCCTCTTTGATAGCGAGCTGACGTTCGGGAGCGAACTTGCGCTTCTTCTGCTGGACCGGTTTGGACCCCGGATCAACACTGAGGCGGTGGACCAAGAGTTCTTCGGAGATACCGGGCATGTCTGCAGCTGACCATGCGAAGAGGTCTTGGTTGGCTCGGATGCATTTTACAATATCCGCGTATAGTGCGGATGGGAGGGTCTTGCTGACAAAGAACCTGCGGGTCGGCTCCTGCTCCGAGAAGAGTACCTCTTCCAACTCGTCTACCGGCTCGGAAGTTGGCCGAGCAGCATCTTGGGGGATCTCGAGTGTTTCTAAGGAGAGGACGGGTCCGAGGGTGGAAGTCATATAACACTTGCGGGCCTGCTCCTGATTGCCCCTTACTTCTCCCACTCCAGCCCGAGTGGGGAATTTCATTTTGAGATGATAGGCAGAAGGGACGGCTTCAAGGGCGGCTAGGCCGGGCCGACCCAAAATGACGTTGTAGGCCGCTGGGACATCTACGACCATGAAATCCATCGACTCCGTGCGGGTAGTAGGAGTTTTGCCGGCCGTGACATCGAGGGTGATTACCCCTTCAATCGTTACCGGTACTCCCGTGAACCCATGGAGCGTGTAACCGGCGGGCTTGAGTCTGTCTCGGGAGAGCTTCAGCCCCTTGAAGGCGTCGAGGAAGAGGATGTTGACGGAGCTACCGTTATCCACTAAGATCCTCTCGACTTTGAAATTGGCCATGTGAAGGCTGATGACGAGTGCATCACAATGAGGGGTGCGGACACCCTCGAGATCTTCGTCAGAGAAGGTGACGGGCACTCCGAGGCCTTTAGGAGGAGGGGTGGTTCGGACCGAGTTTACCTCTCTAATAAAAGCTTTCCGAGAAGAGTTCGAGGAGCCCCCCATTGGACCCCCGTGGATGAGGTGGAGGACTCGTTCTTCCTCAAACTCTGGCGTCTCTTCTCGTTCCGGACGTTTGTTAGCCCCCCGAGGCTGGGGAGGAAGCTCGGCTTGATCCTTTCTCATGAATTTTGCCAACTGCCCCTTCTGGATAAGGGCCTCAATCTCGTTTCTTAGCGCACGGCAATCGTTGGTGTCGTGCCCATGGTCCCGGTGATAGCGGCACCATTTTTCTCTATCTCTTCTCTTAGCAGGGGTGTTCATCTTCGGAGCAGGAGGTAAGACCCCTTCTTTTTCGACTTCCATGAAAATGGTGGAGATGTTTGTGGTGAGGGGAGTAAACTTCTCGAATCTAGGGGGAGGCCGGCGCTGGCCAGCATTATCCTTCTGGAACTTTTTTGCTCCCTCTTCTTCCGTTCCCTTCCCCTTAGACCCGGAGGCGTTTCCTTCCCAGTTGGGCTGTTCCTCGGCCTCTTCAGCTCGGATGTACTTTTCAGTGCGGAGGAGGAGGTCAGAAAAGTCGTGCGGCGGTTTCTTGGCGAGGGAGGAGCGGAGGTTGGAATTAAGGATATTGGATTGGAATGCCGCGGTAGCGACGGATTGGTCGAGGGATGCGATGGTTCTGGCTTCAGCTGTGAACCTCTTCACGTAGTCCCTCAATTTCTCCCCCTTCTGTTGACGGAGGTGCAATAGTGAGATGCTGGTCTTCTCGGCCCTTCGGCTGCTGACGAAATGGGTGATGAATAGGGTTTCGAACTGTTCGAAGGAGAATATCGATGCCGGGGCAAGGCGAGAGTACCATTCTCGAGCTGGGCCTTTGAGAGTTGCAGGGAATGTTTTGCAGAGGAGGGCATCGGAAGCTCGATGGAGGAGCATCAAAGTCTTAAAGCTTTCGATGTGGTCAACTGGATCGGTTTCCCCAGTGTAGTTCTCGAACTGGGGAGGTTTGAATCCGAACGGAACAGGGGCATCTACTATGGTCCGGGAGAATGGGGGCCGGCTAGGACGTAGGGTTCTCCCTCTGAGCTCCTCTTCTCTGTTTATCTGTCCCAAGAGTTTTTCCACCTCGTTTAGGCGGCGGTTCATGGTGTCATCTCTCCGACGGTGATCTGCCGAGCCACGGGACTCGTCTTCGTATGAGGGGGAGCGAGGGCTGCGGCGATGGTAACTTCGAGAACGACGAGGACTTGGGGTGCGCCTGGAATTGGTAGGAGCGGGTCGAGGAGAAGGGGACCGTTGGCGAGGGCTCCGGACCGGAGGAGGGGATAGGGCCCTCGGCTCATTGGGGTTCTGACAGAGGTTGAGGGCCTGTTGTACCATTGCTTGGAATTGCTGGAACTCGGCACGGGTGATGGGTGCCTCATTGTTCCTAGGCTGCTGCCGACCTGCTGGAGAGTGCCTCCTTCGGTAGTGATCGGGGGAGTCCTTTCTCCCTCTTCGGGCGGGGGACCTCCTGTGCTCTCGGTGTCGGGGGGATCGCTCTTGCTGGCGGGAGGCTTCCCCCCGAGCCCGCTTTTCATCCAGATGGCGACGAAGGTCATCATCTTCCGGGCGTTTGGGAGGGGCATTGTGGCGACCAGAGGCTCGGGGATGATGGGAGGCCATGGAGGCACTGGAGGCGTTGTGGATGGAGAGGTTCTCTTGGTCAAGAGGCTGTTTCTGGGGGTTAGGCCCCTTTGGATCAGAAGGTGGAGGGTTCCGTTGGAGCGGCTCTTCCATGGTAGGAGGGAGTTGCCCTTGTTGCTGAGCGGGATCAGGAAGGACTTCTTGCTGGTCAGGGTTGGGCGCTCGGTTGGAGCCCCTAGATCTAACTTTGCGAGGCGGCATGGCAGGAGAAAACCTGTTCACCGGGAAGAGGAGAGGTCCCTATTCGTTAGTTTCCCACAGACGGCGCCAATCTGTTGCCGCTAAATTTGGTGTGGGGGCACACAGATAGAACTTGTGGATTCTTGGGGAAACTGAATAGAAAAACCTGTGTACCTGTTCCGTCGGGCGTCGATCGTTGCTCCGCCGTGCACCTGCAAAAAGTGCGAGACACCGGGGTTGTTCCCGGCGACGCACTCTCCGACGCTCAAGTCAGTAATCTAGGAAGACTATGAATGAGCACAAAAACTGGTGAAGAGTTGATTCCCTCTTAATGGAGATGGGCGGGGGGTATTTATAGGCGCCTTAGGGAACGGATTAGGAATGTAATCCTTGTGATCTGATATGGAATATCCTTCCTGTGAACAGATTAGGAATGTAATCTGATAAGGTATATTCCCTGTAATCAGATAAAGAATTTAATCCCAAATCCCGGTGAAAGGATAGGCACGAATCAGGGCCGTTGATCAATATGAATCAGGAACCCTAATTCTATCCCTTCTGAGCTGGGTTTGCTGCGGGTTGAAACCCGTACCCGATTAAGGTGGATCCGTTCGCGGGTAAGTGGATTTTCGGGGAAGATAACCAGTACCCGCTTCAGACCCGTCAGAAGGTGAAATTACTGCTCTACCCCTGTGCCTCAAGATTCGTGATCCATCTGGACGGTTCCGATTTAACCCCATTTTTAGCCATATCAATATATATTATTATTATTATTGTTATTATTATTATTATTATTTATTATTATTATTATTGTTATTTATTAATATTATTATTATATATATTATTATTATTATTATGTATATTATTATTATTATTATATATTATTATTATTATTATTATTATATATTATTATTATTATTATATATATTATTATTATTATTATTATTATTATTATTATATATATTATTATTATTATTATTATTATTATTATTATTATTTATTATTATTATTATTATTATATATATTATTATTATTATTATATATATTATTATTATTATTATATATATTATTATTATTATTGTTATATATATTATTATTATTATTATTATTATTATTATTATTATTATTATTATTATTATTATTATTATTATTATTATTTCAAATTGATATTCAAAATTGTCAGAAATATAACCGAACAGCTTTTAAACACTCTTTTTCAGAAAAACAGCTTTTAGATAACAGTTTTCAGCTAAAAATATAACCGAACAGCTTTTAAACACTCTTTTTCAGAAAAACAGCTTTCAGATAACAGTTTTCAGCTAGAAATATAACCGAACAGCTTTTAAACTCTCTTTTTCAGAAAAACAGCTTTCAGATAACTGTTTTCAGCTAGAAATATAACCGAACAGCTTTTAAACACTCTTTTTGAGAAAAAACAGCTTTCAGATAACAGTTTTCGGCTAGAAATATAACCGAACAGCTTTTAAACTCTCTTTTTCAGAAAAACAGCTTTCAGATAACTGTTTTCAGCTAGAAATATAACCGAACAGCTTTTAAACACTCATTTTCAGAAAAACAGGTTTCAGAATACAGTTTTCAGCTAGAAATATAACCGAACAGCTTTTAAACTCTCTTTTTCAGATAAACAGCTTTCAGAATATCAATGTTCAGAATACAATATAAACAAACAGCTTTTAAACTCATATTCAGAATAACTCTATTCAGAATACTCTATTCAAAATATCAAAACAAACGCACCAATTAGTTTTTGATATTTTTGATGAATTGTTAAACTTCAACAAACTTTCATTCATTTCAAACAGACAAAGTATTATAAATAGCGAAACATACTGGAATTGAGAATGTTGATTTAGCATACTATAAAAAGTAAATCCAGGTCTTTCCCATCAAACAAACGATCCTTAATCATAAAAAACAATTATACATAGAGAGAGAACACGTAAAGAATAAGCCGTGAGATGTGATAAAATACAAGTGATAAAATACAAGTGTAATTCCTTCTAACCTAGTGGTAGGACCCTCAACATCGTCTCATATTACTCCATACTTTGAGTCTTACTAGATTCACTTTATTTTTAACAATTTTAAAAAAAAAAAAGAAATTGTTATACTACTGTGCACATCTAAATTTCCATCCACAATTGTCGAATATTTATTTAATTTTTTTGGCCAGCTAAAAAAACGGTATTTATCATATTTTGTGGACCCATAAAAATGGACGGCTGACAGGACCTATCAGGGTCTTGGGAAGGATGGATGCAGGATTTTTAGAAAGTAGAGGAATTTACATACAGTACTCTGAATGAAATGTATCGCTTTCAAGTCCCAAGATTGCCTTCTTGAACGTCAAGAAAACCTTAATTTTTTTGAACTTACCGATGACTACACATACATATGACTACACATACATGAGTTTTTATCCTAAACTTTTTTAATATCTTTACTATTTTAATGGGAGAGTTGAGATTTGTAACCAAACAAACTCTTAACTTTGAAACTAAACAAACCCGTGCAATACACATCCAAACTAAATCAAACAATATATACGTGTACCGTATGTGTCACCCAAATCAAAATATTCAAATATAAACCTTTTTTTTATTTGATATATATCCATTTAATTTATGACTATACTTTTAGTAGGCGTGCATCGCACGCACATTATACTAGTTATAATAGAAGAAGGCCTTAGTGTCATTTGTCATTTTGTCATTCTACCAACATGTACAAAGCACGTACATAACTAATATAAAGGAGGTTTCCAGTTCAAATCCTCCCTACGTCAGAGTTTTTATTTTTGTTTTTGAAATTATTAAAACGTGCATCGCACGTGTAAATTACTAGTACATTATAAATGCATTGGGGCCCACTTCTCACTAAAAGACAATGTTAAAAACATTGTCTTTTAGTGAGAAGTGGGCCCCAATGCATTTATAATGTATGTTTGGGGTAAAACTCATGTATGTCTAGCATTTTGCGAACTAAAAATAACTCTCTTTATAATGCATCGTTGTTTCCCCACTTTTTTTTCTCACTGACTTGCTAATAATTATTAAGATTGTGTCTTGAATACTCGTTGTTCAGATTAAAAGAAGGTAATATGAAGCACGGAGGTCGAAGCGTCGAAGCGAGTAGAAGGAGAACAGCTACAGCAGCAGGTGCAGGATAGTTGCGGTCGACCGGTCTTGGTGACAGTCGACCGCACCCCCCGACCGCACCCCCGACCGCTCATAGTACAGGGAATGTCAGAGAGTGGTACGATCGATCGGTCTTGTTGAACAGTCGACCGCTTGCGGCGCTGATTCGTTTTTGGGCTTCGATTTGTTAGATCGGTTCAGCCCAATCTTCAACTCCAAGTTAGATCGTACGGCTCCTATTCAATTACTTCTCTTCCAGATTATATCGGACGACTGAGGATCAAGATTAGACCTAGGTTTTCTCTTTATTCTTCTATATATATTGTAAACTCCTCCAATATGAGAGGTAGTACTTTATAGATTCTCCATTGCAAAGAGAGGCTCGAGAGAGAGAGAGTTCTTGGTGGGTGAGTTTAATTCCTTGTATTAAGTGAATCAGTAACTCCTTGTAATCTCTTCTAGTTGAATATCAGATCTCCCTATATTTCCCCCCGGATTAAGAAAAAGCTAACTGGGATAAGTCATCGATGTTGCGTTTGTGTTAGTTTGGTGAATCTACTTACTTGCTCAATTTATTCGCCTCGTCTACTTTGACTTCCTCATTACTCTATTAGTTCCGCTGTGACCAGAGGGCGTTTGTTGATGCTCCATTCCCAACAATAATTGGGGTCTTGATATTACGTGTCCCAATTTTTGATGCAATTATATGCGTGACGGCGTTATCCAATTCATTGTTTAGTTGTTGACCGAGTACCAATAGTTTGCTTCAAAATCTATATAATAAAACACAAAAAAACCTATCAAGTAACTAAGATCTAACCTCACAAAATATATTCCCCCCCCCCCCCCCCCCCCCCCCGCCCCAAAGACTTCCCAAAAAACTCAAATTTAAATTCCCCACCCAAAACAACTTCTTTATTTATTTAATTATTTCTCTCTCTCTTCTGTTTAAAAAATTAAGAAAATTTAAAATTTAAAAACTAAAAAGTTTAAAATCTAAAAACTTTAAAAATATTTCAAAAAAAATATTTAAAAATTAAATTTTTTAAAATTTTAATTTTTATAAAATTTTAGAAATTTTAGAAATTTTGAAAATTTTGAAAATTAAAAAAATATTAAAATTAAAATTTTAAAATAACATTAAATTTTAAATTTTAAAATTTTAAAATTTAAAATTTTAAATTTTAAAATTTAAAATTGTAAATTTTAAATTTTGAAAAATTGTAAATTTTAAATTTTTAAAATTTTGCAAATCTCTAAGCAAATCCAAATCCAAATCCAAAGTCGAACCCCAGTCAAGAGGTCGTCGTCGATATCTGATCCGCTGCTGATTCCGTATCGGTAACTCCCCTCCACCAATCGAGCGCAAATATCAAGCGACTCCGTATCGGCGACTCTCCTCCACCGAATCGAGAGCCTCTATATGCGATGCGATGACTCTAATTTTATCTCATTAGCTGAATTCTCATTTTAATTTTTAATTTTTTGTGTGCAGGGGATTACTCAGTTTTTTGCTGACTCGGATTTTGTATGTGCATGGAATTTAAGTTCAGAAATGTATGATTGTTTTATTTTTGGGTTTAAAAAATTTAAATTTGATGATTTATTTGATGAGTTTTTTATTGGTTTTGATTTAATGTGTACGCAACTGAGAGATGAATTATTTAGTGGCCTCAATTTGGGCTTCCAAACCATAGAAGGACATGTAAGCTGACTAGCAAGCTAAAATAACTTGGCAAATATGCAACATTAATTTATTTACTATAAGAGAAAATACTATCGTGAAGTGTTCCCTTCACTGGTTATTAGAAACCATGGAAAACATAACATATAAGAACTTATAGTATATGTTTGGATATATAGGATTGAGATGACTAGAGTTTACCAGTGAAGGGTGCAAACTCTCCACTCAAGAAAGACAGCTAAAGTAAATTTGTTATTTATCCATTTTGATTTTTTTTTATAAAGGTGCAATGGGGAGACAAAGTGGAGATAAAAGAAATTATTAGCTTGGATTAGTGTTTTGAGAACTTCAAGTATTTCATTTTGGTTGAAATAATAATAAGAGGTATTTCAATTGCAAACTAAGTCTCAGATAAACAAATATTTAGATTATGGTATTGTAGATACCTTCACAAATGCACTTGCGTTACCATTGTATTTAGACAGGATCATAGTGGTTATGGGATTAGAGTAAGCTCTATAAAACCTATATGATAATGTCCTTGCATAATTATTACAAGCATCTAAAAGTGATGTTGAAGTTTAAAAAAAACTCTATGCAGTGTTTCTAACAAACTATATGCGAGTTCAAGTTAATGATCAAGAAGGCGATGGTTAACCTTAAAGGTAGATATACTGTTTTATCATATAATATGTTTCCTACTTCAATTAATTTGTTGGACCTTCAAAAATATTTTATATAATCAAATCAGGTGAACCGTTCTGAAGACGTGTCGTAGACACGTGTCAATGGGCAGACCTAATATAAAGCCGGCCCCAAGAACACTGTCTTTTGTTTGCAATTTAAGATTGATTGAAATAGAATTTCATACTTCTACGCGGTATTTCAATAAAGAGACTCTATCCTTTTATGTAATGTATGAATCTATTTAATGCAGGTATAAGCTGGAAGTATTTGCAGACGAAGTCGATAATCAAACCTCATAAATTGTGGAACTCACTTGAAGCATGTTTTTTTATCCAAGTAATTGTGAAGAAGGATAAGTATTCTCTTGTATACAATTCGTCTACAACCATAATATGTCGATCTATTTAAGTGGATAAAGGTTGGATTTAATCACGCATTTACCGTTAAACTTTTATAAGATTTTTTTTAGGAGGCGTTTGGTACAAGAATTTTTTTGTTTCCTGAAAATCATAAATCCTAGAATTTATGTTTCCTAAAAGGGTTTTTAACATGTATGTTCCTAACAAATATGTGAATATCACATATACCCCTCACAAATGTGTATTTTCACATTTACCCCTAACAATGTGTATCCAACCTTTTAGTTACCCCTTAACTTAAAACTACTTTAAAAACATAAAAATTTATGAAATATACAGTTATGTTTAATAGATTTTTTGTAAAATGACTAAAATACATTTTCTCTACTAGTTAAGCTTATTCTTATTACTTTTTATAAACTAAACCGTCTATAAAACCGATTGAAACACATCAATCATTCTTAATTTTTCTTCAGTTTTCTTAATAAATGAGCAAATTTACAGTACATCTTTATAATTTTATCTTCATCATGTTTTATATCCAAATTCGCCACTAATCTTATAAGTTTCAAATACTCATAGTTTGAGGTAATTTTTAGGGGTAAATAAGAAATGAGCTCATATTGTTAGGGGCATATATAAAAATACATATTTTTGAAGGGCATATATGATATTAGCATATTTGTTAGGGGTATATGCGTTAAAAACCCTTCCTAAAAATCATAAAACATGTTTGGTAGGTTTTAAACATCTTTGGGAATGTTAATTGAAAACTTAATTTCCTATGTTTGGTTGAACTACATATTTTCGGAATGTTAATCTTATTGTCCAAAATATCTCTCTCATCCTCAAATAACAAAACAAACTGTTAGATGAAATACCTGAGTAAAAAAACCGATGCAAATCTGGGCCACAAAATGCAAACAATTTTAAGTGGTAACATGACTTAAAATTGAAACAAGACAATATTTGCAGGATATACATTTAAGAGCATACATTATTTTTCTTCACTTTTCAAGCACGTTGCACGCGATAACTTTGTGAGCATATAATTTTCCTTAACAAATAAAACTATCTCAGAGCATCCACAGTCGTTGAGGGTCAAAATATGCATAAATGGATAAATGAATATAGCAAAGTTACGTTTTGCTGCAGTCGTTGAATGCTATTTTTTATAAAAGGTGCGACGGCACTAAAAGTGCCGTCCGAGGAAAAAATTCGTCCTCGATGTGCAAATAAAAAATTACAAAAAATTCCAGAAATTACGAAAAAATACAAAAAATAACAAAAAAATTACAAAAAATTACAAAAAAAATACAAAAATTGGAAATAACCCCCTAGAGGGTCAAGTGCCGTCCGAGGGAGAGTTGGATTTTTTTGGTTTTTTTTTTATCAGGAAATTAAATTTGTTTTTGTGGGACGGCACTTCAAGTGCCATCTCTCATATATGCATATTTCTCATTTCCTCTCTCATTTATGGCAATCTCCTGTAGCGAATTATGCATATTATGTATATTTGGCCAACAACTGCAACGCTGTTTTTGACCAAATATGCATATTATGCATATTTAGCAAACGACTACAACAGATGCTCTTAGAAGCCGTACAAATCATACAGGCCATGTTCCGCAAATGCAGTGAATCTAGCTTTTAGAAATGATGTCCTCAACTAAATGTAGCAGTCACTTCAAAATACTCTTCCACAACGTAATTGCAGTCTGTTTCGGAAGCGTGGACGGTTTAAAAATATGTGACTAGCTAGGTTTTCACTGTGCAATTTATTCTTGACTAGATGACACAAGTCATCCATCTTGCTCGATCTCTTCCCTTCTTTTTCCCCTTCCTGCCAACAAATGATCGGGTGACCAGCACTCTTATGATGCTCGTATTAACTAAGTTTTGTTATTTTGAAAAATGAACCAGCAAAAATTAATGTTGTTTTCCATCCTAATTTTTGAATGGTTGACGTCTCACCTATGCTTTTGCTTACTAAAAGACTTTGCTGATCCATATAAACCAAACTTAAAACAATTTATGGCACTTAAAACTGGAGTTAAAGAGAGGACGTGCTTTTGATGAATGGTCAGAAGGATTAATGAAGAGACAGCGGAGAGAGTTTTTTTTTATTTTGGGTGCAAAATTGTGATTTTAAAGAAATAATATTTTCCCAAGCACTTGGAAATCTAAGAATCCAACCTCCCCTATAGAAAAATTTTTATGAAAATAGTGACAAAAAAATTTCCTAGGAATCTTAGTTTCCTGGAAATTTGAATTTAAAAATTAGTATACCAAACATGGGAAACTAAATTCCCAATTTAAGATTCCTAGGAAATAAAAAAAATCCTTGTAGCTCTTCTTCCTCGCCTCTTCATATACAGAGAGTGAGCTGTAAAAAGATATTATGTTAATGAATTGAATTTCTTCCTCCTTTCCTCTATCTTCTTGCTCTGTTCTCTTGTATCTTACCTACAATTCGCAAGTAGCAATGGTGGAAATCCGCCCGCGGCGTGATCCCCCGCCTCCTCCGCCTCAAGAAGGGTGACCCCAGTTTGGGTCGTTAACATTGGTATCAGAGCCAGACCCTGGGAACCCGATCGAGCGCTCGCCGATTCTTGACTCTGGAGGAAACTCTGGAATCGGATCTCAGAGCCCGTTGGCGCGAGGGTCCACCTTGGACGATGTTGACCCTCAATAGCTGACCGATCTCACCCAAAGGGTAGAGGTCCTTGAAATCTCCATCGGCTCCTTGCAGCATCAGATGACTGGGCTTCAACTTCAGAATGACGAGATCCGAATCTTGCTGCGCCGCCTTGCGAAGCGAGAGCCTCGTAACAGAGAAGAAACCCCTTTTCCCCAAATCCCCGATAATGAACGCTCTCGCGCACTCTTGCCTTCACCTGATTCGATTGCCAGCCCACAATGGAAAAGAAGCGAAGATGAGTTTGGCAGGTATCAATCCATCTTCCCTAAGCACACCAAACTTGAGATTCCCCTATTTGATGGATCTGGCGACATCAGCAATTGGTTCTTTCACCTTGAACACCATTTCGATACCCAAAGGATTGAGGAGAAGTACCAGGTGAACTTTAGCATCTATTTCCTGAGGAACGACGCCCTGATGTGGTGGCGTTGGTTCAAGAGACAACAAAGAGGAGAGATCACTTGGGACTTCTTGAAGAAGGAAATGTTGCTACAATTTGGACCAACCGAACTCCATAACCCCACTGCAAACCTACTCAAACTTCGACAAACAGGTTCTGTACAGGACTACTACAAAGAGTTCCTCAAGTATAGCCATCTCAGCAAGCCGATGTCTATGTTGGTAAACTGCTTCATCTCAGGGTTGAAGGAGGAAGTTCAGCAAGAAGTGCTTCTGAAGCATCCCCAGTGGATCACTGAGGCTTATAGGGAGGCTATTGCGAGATAGACCATCGCCATGTGCCAACAGAAGGCTGCGAGGTATCTGGGAGCACCCCCAAGCCAGGGGCCTCCTATGTTAATCCCACTGCTAAGCCATTTCCCATAGCTAGCCCCCAAGTTGAAGTGAAGAACACCATTTCTGAAATCCCCAAACAGACTCAATTTGACAGGATGTTGGCAGAAAAGAGAGCTCAGAACCTCTGTTTCCGCTGTGATGAGAAATGGACTAAGGGTCACCGATGTCGAGGAAGGTCCCTCATGCACATTGAGGGTGAGCTTCACACTGAAGAGGCAGTAGTTGTCGAGCCAGTTGAGGAACAAGGGAATGAGTCTAGTGATCCAACAAAAGCCCAACTCAATTGTATGCAGTTGGTTCCACCAGAATCTACACCCCCAACCATTTCCTTCTGCGCTATCAGTGGCCTTGAAACACTTAGAACTCTAAGGCTAAAGGGGAGTATAATGATGTCATGTGGTGTATGCTCTCCTAGACACAGGCTCTACCCATAACTTCATGGACTCATAAGTAGTAAAGAATGCTAACATTTCTGTTAATGATAGAGCCAAGTGGCAGGTGGCAAGGTCCTACTGTAATACCCCGTATTTTCGCGAACAGTCAACTGGTATATCTAGCAGTCGACTGCTACTATATAACGTGTACACTATGTACACGGGATTTGAGGAGATTTGAGAAGGATTTGAGAAATATAGTCCCATATCGGGAGTATGCAAAAAATAGTTTGAGTATAAATATAATTAGCCAATGATCAAGAGTCACCTAATTGGTTAACCACCTTTTGAGAGGCAGCCTGAGGTGGGCAGTTGTACTACATAGTATCTAATTTGTTTTCTAAAAATATTAAAATTGTCTGAGTATTGAGGCGGGGCATTACAAATGGTATCAGAGCCGACTTTCGACACCGAGTGTAGAAGAGGGCCTATGATCTGCACATTTCGTGGGGTACACGGCAGGGAGCTGATTCTCCGGATAGGCAGGGTGCATTTGTATGTACCGGGTGTATCTGCACAATTTCGTGGGATCAAGGACGACGCTACATCGACTAGAAAGGCAGATCCTACACTAGATGTGTGCCCTGTACTCAGCGAGGACGCTGATTTCTAAGGTGGGGTGTATGTAATACCCCGTATTTCTGCGAACAGTCGACTGGTATATCTAGCAGTCGACTGCTACTATATAACGTGTACACTATGTACACGGGATTTGAGGAGATTTGAGAAATATAGTCCCATATCGGGAGTATGCAAAAAATAGTCTGAGTATAAATATAATTAGTCAATGATCAAGAGTCACCTAATTGGTTAACTACCTTTTGAGAGACAGCCTGTGGTGGGCAGTTGTACTACATAGTATCTAATTTGTCTTCTAAAAATATTAAAATTGTTTGAGTATTGGAGCGGGGCGTTACACCTACAATGTGAAGGGGTTTGTGAGAAACTTGAGTTCAATTGCCAGGGGGTAGTGATCACAACCACCTTCTATGTGCTGCCGACCAACCAGCTGATTATAGGAGCACAATGGATGTGATCCCTTGAAGGTATATGGTTGAGCTTTAAGAGCAATTCTGTTTGTTTTGAGCAAGGGGGAGAAGTGAAGGTGTTGAGAGGGGTAGGCAGCAAGAATTTGGAGGTGGTGGAACCAAAGGCACTGCAAAAGACCCTAACACACTTGAAAAGGGGTCTACTCCTCTAAATAACAGCCATCACTCCCTCAAACTTTGCGCAGGAAGCTACAGTAACCCCATGCCCAAGTGAATTTGCTGAGGTTTTGAGCCACTTCGAAGAGGTTTTCCAAGACCAAACAACTCTTCCACCAGTGAGGCCCCAAGACCATTGCATCCCCCTCATTCCCAACTCCTAACCTGTCGATCAAAGGCCCTATAAACATCCTTGGAATCAAAAGAATGAGATAGAGAGGTTAATCAAGAAAATGCTACACACAGGACTGATACGCCCCAGTACCAGTTCCTATGCTTCCCCTATCGTGGTGGTGAAGAAGGCAGATGGAACTTGGCGACTATGCGTGGATTATAGAGCCTTAAACAAAATGACTATAAAGGACAAATACCCCATACCTTTTATTGACGAATTGCTGAATGAATTGCAAGGTTCCAAGGTGTTTAGCAAGTTGGATCTCTGCAGTGGCTACCACCAAATCAGGATGAAGACGGAGGACATACACAAAACTGCCTTTAAAACTCATGAAGGCCATTACGAGTACGTAGTCATACCTTTGGCTCACCAATGCCCCTTCCACCTTTCAATCTCTAATGAATGAGATATTCAGACCCTATCTCCACAAATTTTTGCTTGTTTTCTTCGCCGACATCCTCATATATAGCAGGTCTCACTAAGAGCACACTCAGCATCTACGCCAAGTTCTGCAGCTGTTAAAAGAGAATTCTCGAAAAGCTAAGAGGAGCAAGTGTTTGTTTGGTGTAAGCGAAGTCTCCTATTTAGGCCATATAGTAACTGCAGGGGGTGTTTCTGTTGACCCTAGCAAGATCTCAGCTATTAACCACTGGCCCCAACCGAAGACATTGAGAGCCTTGTGGGGGTTCCTTGGACTTGTAGGGTACTATCGCAAGTTCATTGATAAGTACGCCTCTATCGCTTCTCCCCTAGTGTCCCTCACAAAGAAAGCCTTCAAATGGTCCACTGAGGCTCAGAATACTTTTGAACTTTTGAAGAAGGCTCTCACCTCTTCCCCGGTGCTCGCATTGCCTAATTTTGAGGAGAAGTTCACTCTAGAGTGTGATGCGGCAGGCACAAGTATAGGGGCTATCCTAATGCAGCGACAACACCCCATTGCCTTCTTGAGCAAAGAACTGAAGGGGAAGAGCACACATTTGTCCACATACTAGGAGGAGATGCTGGCCATCCTGCTTTCCGTTAAGAAATGGAGACATTACCTACTGAGTGGGGATTTTTTGATCAAGACAGATCACAAACCACTGAAGCACATCTTAGAGCAAAGGCTAGAGACGGAGGCTCAGCACACGTGGCTTTGGAAACTCCATGGTTACCAATTCACAGTCGAATACAAACAGGGGAGGAAGAATAAGTGCGCAAATGGGCTTTCTCGTATGTTTGAGGACTCTTAATTACAGGCTATCTCGGTTGTGCACCCCACTTGGTTGATTTCTTGAAGATAGCAGTGCAACAGGACCCCTTCTACCTGGATGTCCAAACCAAAATGACGAAGGGCGAAGCCCTAGGTTACTGCTTCCAACATGGACTCTACTACTACAAAGGTAGAGTAGTTGTAAAACCTGCTTCCCCTATAGCTACCCAACTGCTGCAGCTCCACCACGACACCTTGTAGGGGGGTCAATCTAGTTATGAGAAGACGTGGCTGAGGCTTAAACAGGTGGCTTACTGGCCAGGAATGAAGAGGATGCTCAGGGACTACATCAAGAAGTGCAACACATGCCAAAGATGCAAATACAGCAACCAAGCGCCTTCGGGTCTACTCCAACCCCTCCCTATACCAACTCACGTATGGAATGATGTGAGCATGAATTTCATAGAGGGACTGCCACAAAGTTGGGGAAAATCAACTTTGTTGGTAGTGGTCGACAGGCTCTCCAACCAAGTATGCACACTTTATCCCACTCTCCCACCCCTATAGAGCTAAACAGGTAGCCGAAGTCTTCGTGCACAATGTGATTAAGCTTTATGGAGTTCCCACGACCATTGTGAGCAATCGAGATCCCATTTTTACAAGCACCTTCTGGCGAGAGATCTTCACCCTGCAAGGAACCCACCTCTACCTCAGCACCTCGTTTCATCCCCAAACCGATGGCCAAACCGAAGTTATCGACAGAACGTTGGAAACTTATTTATGATGCTTCTGCTCCTACAAGCCATCCAGTATGGTTAATTTGCTTCCTTGGCCGGAGTATTGGTACAATACAATGGTGCACAGCGCTACAAAGTTGAGCCCCTATCAGGTCCTATATGGATGAGCTCCCCCAATCTCCTCACTTACACCCCCAAAACTGCAAACTCACCCAAGGTTGAAGAGAGCCTCCTCGAGAGGAATACCACTCTGCAGCTACTCCGAGATAATTTACTCAAGGCTCAGCAACGAATGAAATCGTATGCAGATAAGAAATGCACTGAGAAGGAGTTTAAGGTGGGGGATTTTGTCTACCTCAAACTGCAACCTTACAGACAAATCACCGTCGCCGGCAAAAGAATTCACAAACTCTCTCATCTTTACTATGGCCCCTATGAGGTCCTGAGCAGGGTGGGGGGCATCGCTTACAAACTCAGGCTACCCCAAGAGGCTAAAATTCATGACGTCTTCCATGTGTCACAGCTGCGGCAACATGTTGGGGATAGCAGCAAGCTCGCAACCACTCATCCCGCCTATTTCCAGGAAGAGAAATTGCAATCTATGTTCATTCTAGAGAAAAGAATGGTTGGAAAAGGGGGAGTGGCGGTGTAGTGCCTCGAATTTCTAATATAATATCTCATAAATATGTGGTACAATTTTCAGAATCAACTTCAATGTAATCATAAACATAGCAATCAAATACGGGAAAATTTAAAACTTTTTATTACATCAATTGTTTATAAAGTACAGCGGAAAGTAAAATACCTTGAATTACATTTTCTTTCCTTTACTATACATTCTTTTACAATTTACATAAGCTCTATTATCATTCTACCACATGCATCCAAATTCCAAGCTATAGGTACCTACCTGTAAAATCTGAGGCTAGAGATAATCCTAACCCCCAAAACTACAGGGGTCAGCCATAACGGTTTGAGTGACATAAAAAGAAAAGCAACATGAATAAAACATAAGGCATAGGGTCATAACCAACATGTATCAACAGTAAGAATAAATAAAATAAGAAATAACAATAAATAAAATATGAAAACATCAAGTGAAACTAGGCTAAGTGTCAAGTGTAGGAAAACAGAAAACAACATGCATAAAACCTAGTCAATAAAACACCACTGCTATATGCTGACTCTCTAATGCATACTTGTCGGATTCCATGCATCCCACTCTACATAGGTCTGGTGCAAGCCCTTAACGTTCTCCACTTGATAGGGTTTAATCCTTCGTTATGCAACTAATCCTACTACGATGATTACTACGAGATATAGATAAACTGTGAGTATTATCCTACGCCCCGATAATTCTGGAGGTCAATCGCTATCCACAGATAATTTCGAAGACTATTTCACTCATAACTGGGAATCTTCGAGAATACCCCACACCGCAAGTTATGGCGCCTCATCACATGAATACCCCATGAGTGTCTTCTTGACCCCGATAATTTCGGAGATCAATCCCACACCGCAGGTAATTCCGGAGACTATTTCACTCACACATCGATAATTCTGGAGATTATATCACACCGCAAGCCATACTAAGGTCTATGACCCATGTTCTCATTCCATTATATCACCATCTAGTCCATGTCCTTATCTTTTTAAGTTAGTTAATTAATTTTGAATCTCCTAAAGTTGGTATACCCTACCTGTAATACCCTGATTTTTCAATTAATGAAAAATTATTTATTTTGCACGTAGTGTGCACGTGCAATATTTTGTTTGGATTATTTTATCATGATGTGTGTATTTAAATATAATTTTCTCAAATTATTTTAGTACAAAAAGCCTTTCTTTAAAGCCTTATTTTAATTTAATGAAAAGCCTTTTTCTTAAAAAAGCCCAAATGTATTTTATTTTATTTATTTATTTTATAAACTATTTTGGCCCAAAAAGAAAGCCCATGAATTAATCCATTTTAATTAAACTTGTCATGTAGAAGACTAATTTATCATTATTTTATTTTTGTACAAATTAAAAATGTACAAATTTGGCCTAGTTGCATGCACGTGCACTACACGTACACGTGCATTGCACACTTTATTCTTGGCCGGGTTTCAATCTTTTTGGAGGGATTTTTGATTTTGGGTATGGTGATCATGGGGGGTAGTTTCATGGAAGTGGGTAGTTCTTCTAACTCCTACTTTGATCTAGTCCCTCCATCCTACAACCACCAAAACAATCTTGGCCCTCCATCTCACTCATTTCCTAGTATAAATACCCCCCTTCTCATGGCTAATTTTTCATATGCAAAGTATAATTTCTAAGTTATAACATTGTAATAGTGAGAGTTATAAAAGATAAGAGAGTTGTGTGTGTTGTTGTTGCTTGGAGTGGCCGGCATCACAAGGAGGGGAAGCTTTCGGCTAGGGCTAGAGAAGCATTCGGTGGTGGCTTGGAAGCTTGGAGTTGTGCACCCTTTTGGCTAGGAGGAGGTGTTCTCATCTACAAGGACTTGGTTGCTTTTGTTTGGATTTTTCTCTCCAATTAAGGTGGGTAAAACATTTCATATTTCTAATATAGATCCATGCTATGTTTCAACCATCAAAGATGCATGAAAAATATTAATAAGAGCCCACTTGAATTGAGTAGTTAGCATGTGAATTGATTGAAATGTGGTGATTAACTTATATGGCTCTAGTGTTAAAATTAAATTGTGTGTAGATTGCTCCATGTTTATTAATATGAAGTTATGATGGGGATTAAATTTAATTGAGAATGTTGTTAGGATTAGAGACATAATGCATGCTTGTTAATTGTGAAATTGAGACATGGAACTTATTAAGAAAGAGTACACCTTATTTTGAAGAAAAATGAAATACTTGTATGTTGAGATGTGATTTGTATAATCGATGAATGAGTATACTTCATTATGACATAGGTTGATTAATGAAAGTACTACTCATAAAATTAGTAGTTAATTTGTGATGAATAGACCTTTATGTTGATATGAATAGGGACTATTGAAATCATATATGCTGGTTGAATTAAGAACTAATATCAGTAAATTATCACCATGAAATTATTGAATAAAAAGACTAGTAGATTAATTATATGGCAATGTCGAAAATACAATATATTGTAGTTTAATAGATAACTCTTGGAATTTGTGTGTGAAAAATACATTTCATTAGTACCAAAAAATTATATTTTTTACTGGTATGAACTTTATACAAACGGGGATTAATCTGGAAGTTTTAGAAAAGTTTTACCAAAGCAATAAGAAACTATGGTTATTTGAATATCGAGTTGTTTTTAAAGCAGTGTGAATATAATACAAATCGATTTTTAATTGGGTTAGTGACAACTCGAGCCAGTGGCTCAGGTGGTCTTGGACTGCGGTTTGCTTCTCTGGTTTGCACAGTTCGAATCCCAGTATTCACACCCTTTTTGTTTAAATTCTCAAAAACTAGTTAACAGCGAACCGAGAGTATTTATTACTCTCAGTCGCTCTTATATCGTGTTCGGCGACCGGCCTAGCGGTTGGGGCTCTGTGCTGTCACGGTGCTGTGCCTGATTCGATTCTTGGGTTCGGCATATAGGAAAAAAAATATTTTTTTGGGAGTTTTTGAAGTCCAAAAATTATGAAATAAATATGGTAATTCTCATAAAAATACAAGGAATTTTATAAGAGTAAATTGGGTATTATTTGAATGAAATACAATATGGTTTGAGAATAAAAGGCATAATTAGAGCTTTGGTTATAAGATATATACTTATGGAATTTATAACTTATAAAAATTAAGTGAAATAGGCTATTATAAAGTAATTGGAAAAAGTACTTTGTTGTGTAACATGATATTATTTATCCTCACTTATGAATATTGTGCAAAATGTGAAGTATGGATGTGACTAGTGATATTATGAAGTTGCTTGAATTCATGTATGATTATGAAATTAAAATCATGATGTATGAAAGGGAAAAAGAAATTGTTGGCTATACATATGAACTTTGTGAGTTAAAAGTATTCATTATGGACTTGTGAATAAAGTGTAATCATGAATTGAAAGAGAATATACATGTGAGTTTGAGAACTCGACATGGAAATTGTTATGAATTGAAGATTGTGAAATGAAATTTGAAATAGAGTAGCTAAGTCTCCCCGGCATTGAGAAAAATGAATTGAGATGAAATTAGACCAAGGTTGGTCATGATGAAACAAATGAATAAGTCCGGTTGATGGAGAGGCTAACTCTAGAGATTATTTTGTTCATGATTTTTAAATAAAACTAAGGACTAGTACATAGTGGAGATGTGATGAAAGTAGAAGAAAAACATGAGTATGGGGGCCAACGGATAGCGGTGTGAGAGCGATTCACAGGTTGCCTGCTTGATGCGTCAAGACATGGCGTGGGCGCTACTCCGGAATTATCGTCCCGGTGGCGACGCTCGTGGGATGTTCGAGTGGCTATGGGTGGTGCCATTGTTCCATGGCGGAGGCTGAACTGTCCATAGGTTGCCTGCTCGATGCGTCGTGACAGTGCGTGGGATTCCCCTCCAGGCTGCCTGGACATGGGCTCATAGATCATAGGACATCTAAGACACTACCGCAGTTACAGTAGTAGTTAAGACATAACGGGGGATTGAACCCTATAAAGATGAAGAACGAATAAGGGCTTGCCCTCGGACCTATGTAGTATGGGATGCATAGAATCCGAACAAGTGTGCATTAGTGTCATGTAACATAATTAACTGCATTAAGGACTAAGTGCACAATCACAAACACGACATCAATAGGGTAGTCCCTTTAGTTTGAATATGACAAGTTTGTGTTTGCTAAATATGAAAAGTTAAGTTATACTATTTCCGGCATAGAGAGGATGGCCATGTATAATGTTCGTCGGTTGAATAAACTGACGTACCGACAGTCTTACATGCAGGTAAATGACTTGTTAAAGATTAAAAGAGGATGGATGCTTAAAGATTACATTATGCTGTTGTACTTGTATCAAATTGTTGTATTTTACTTCCGCTGTGCAAAAGAAAGATGTAATTATGATGTAAACTCTGATGTATGATGAAAAATTTTAATTTCCCTGTAAAATTGTACTAAAGAAAGTGAAAAGATCCTGTAGAACATCTCGAATTCAGTGTATTTGGGATTCGGGGCGTTACAGAGTGGTATCAGAGCCACGCTTTCTACACTTTCACACTTGTACAAATTTATAGGGAACGACACCCTAGTAGTGGACATTAGAGTGTGTGTTTGAATCTAGAGATTTAAATGTAAGTGACTTACATTTGTGTTGCTCTAAGATTTATGCTTTCTCCTCTCTATTTCTAAGATGGCTGATCACTTCGACCCTGCTGGAGGCGACGACTGGCACATCATTGAGGAAGAGTACCACCCTGGACAAGCAGATTCCGAGGACGAGTACTACCCTGGGCAAGCTGATTCTGATGATGAGGAGTACTCTGAATCCCGAGAGATCACCCCACCTCCGGATTCATCTGATGATTCTTCTTCTGACGAAGAAGAAGTACCAGTTCCAAGTGGTCTTGTGGCTTCTCTTCAAAGGCAAGTGGAAACCCTGAAGGAGAGAGTTGGATTGTTGGAGGCTCAGCTGGAAAAGCGGAAGGCCGACTATTCTGTTCTTAGCCATCGAATTTGGGAACTTGAGAAGAAAAAGAACCTAACTGATGTGCTGAAGGATGAGGTTGATGAACTGCGGGATGAACTTCGAGCAGTGAAGAGGACCCGTAGGAGTTAGAGTGTTGTAGCTTCTGTTTCTTTCATTCTGATGTCAAAAATGTTTTCTCTTAAATTCGAATGTATAAACTTTTGGAATTCAATGAAATGGAAGTTGGTTTAAATTCTTGTTATATACTTCGAATTTGACGGATCTTTTGCATCAGAATATGTCGAGAAGAGGAGCAAGGAATGGGAAAGGTTTGGATCTGGAGACTGAACTTTCTAGGGTCTACCAGACGCTGAATGCAGTGGCTCAGAACCAAGCTAGGGGGCCGGCGAATCCAGTGCTCGAGGCGATTAAACTGGTGGAATCGTTCAAGAGAATGAAACTACCTGTGTTCGAGGGAAAGTCAGACCCAGATGCGGCTGACAACTGGATACGGCAAGTGGAGACAATCTTTGAGGTGTTGGAGACACCGGAGGGTAGCAAGGTCAAGTTGGCGACTTTGCAGCTGGAGAAGGACGCGGCGGTTTGGTGGCAATCCATGAAGAGGACCATGGGAGGTCTGCTGCTTGGCTGGGAGGAATTTCTAGAAGAATTCCGCAGTCATTATTTCCCCTCCGACGTCCAGGAGAAGAAGGCGATGGAGTTCCTGTCGCTTCAGCAAGGCAGCATGTCGGTGAGAGCATACGAGACCAAGTTCACTCAGCTCTCCAGGTATGCTCCAGAGCTGGTGATGGATGAGGCCAAGAAAGCTCGCAAGTTCGAGCATGGTCTGAGGCCTAGCTTGAGATCTCGTATGATACCTCTTGGTATCAGACGATTCAATAAGCTGGTCAAGAGGGCGGCAGCGACGGAGGCGGATATGGAGTAGTTCCAAGTTGTTCAGAACAGGAGGAACAACTGGCAGTCTGGTAAGAGGCCTGCACATTCGGAGAGTTTCAGGGGGCAACCATCTGCACAGAGGTTCAAACCGACAGGGGCGAACGCTATTGATGTGGCTGGAGGACCTGGAAACAATGTGGCGAGACCTCCTGCGGTGACTTGCTTTAACTGTGGGGAAGCGGGACACTACCGATCTCATTGTCCCAAACTTCAGCGCGGTAATAGCAGCGCACCAACGCAGCAGGCTGGGAAGAGGCCGTACCAATCAGGGCGAGTATTTGCCTTGACAGAAGCTGATGCTGAAGAGGCAGATCAGGTCATCTCTGGTACGAGGGCTGGTGTTTAGAGTCTTTGTCATTTCTTTTCCCTTTGTTTAGTGAGGCTGTTATGTAATGGTGTGTATTATGTAACAGGCGAACTCTATCTTAATGGAATGAAAGCTGTCGTATTGTTTGATACTGGATCCTCTCATACATTTGTGTCTCTAAAGTTTGCTAAAGTGTTGGGAGTTGAACTGAAGATTTTCTCAGGCAAGATCTTATCAGTAGCTACTCCGTCAGGGGAAACTTTAACCACTGATCGGTATTATGCTGATTGCGAGATTGTGATTGGGGATAGAATCTTTGGCATTGATCTGATCGAGCTGACTATCTTGGGAATCGATGTTATCATTGGCATTGATTGGATGTCGGTGTACAGTGCAAGCATCGAGTGTAAAACCAAGACGGTGACAGTGAAGGCTCCAGGAGGACCTGAAGTCACGTTCCAAGGGAAGCAGAAGTGTTCTAAGCTGGTGGCAACTATCCGCGAGGAAGAGACTCCTGTGGAAGTGCAAGGGATTCCTGTAGTTCGGGACTATCCGACTGTGTTCTTGGAAGATTTTCCTGGGTTACCCCCGCATCGTGATGTAGAGTTCAGCATCACTGTTCAACCGGGAAGTGCACCCATTTCTAAGGCACCATATTGGATGGCTCCAGTGGAACAGGATGAGGTGAAACGGCAGATTGAGGAACTGTTGGGAAAGGGCTTTATTCAACCTAGTGCGTCACCTTGGGGAGCACCAGTGCTTTTGGTAAAGAAGAAGGATGGATCGATGAGGATGTGCATCGACTACCGGGAGCTGAATAAGGTCACTGTTCAGAATAAGTATCCGATTCCTCGAATTGATGACTTGTTCGATCGTCTACAAGGAGCAGCTGTATTCTCCAAAATAGATCTTCGATCGGGTTACCACCAAGTTCGAGTAAAAGCTGAAGATGTGCACAAAACTGCGTTTAGAACTCGGCATGGGCATTACGAATTCTTAGTTATGCCATTCGGAGTGACGAATGCACCTGCAATCTTCATGGACTTGATGAACAGAGTTCTGAGGCCGTTTATTGATTCTTTCGTCGTGGTGTTTATCGACGATATCCTCGTGTACTCCAAGTCTGAGGAGGAACATACTGAGCACCTGGCAGCAGTTTTGCAGAAGTTGGAAGAGCAGCAGTTGTATGCCAAGTTATCCAAGTGTGATTTCTGGAAATCTGAAGTGGCATTCCTAGGTCACATCCTTTCTAAGGAGGGAGTGGCAACTGACCCTCAGAAGATAGAGGCAGTGAGAGATTGGGCTAGGCCTACTACAGTGAAGGAAGTCAGAAGTTTTCTTGGGATGACTGGATACTACAGGAGATTCATTCAAGGTTATGCTCAGATAGCTGTACCGCTTACAGGGCTGACCAAGAAGAATGTGAGCTTCAAGTGGACTGAGCAATGTGAGGCGAGTTTTCAGGAGTTGAAAGATAGACTGACTACTGCACCTATTTTGGCTTTGCCTAGAGCTGGTGTTGAGTATGATGTTTATAGCGATGCTTCACATCGGGGGCTTGGTTGTGTCTTAATGCAAGAAGGAAGAGTAATCGTTTATGGGTCTAGGCAACTACGACCGCATGAGAAAAATTACCCGACTCATGATCTAGAGTTGGCTGCGATTATTTTTGCTTTGAAGCAATGGAGGCACTACGTGTACGGTGAGAAGTTGAATATGTACACGGATCACAAGAGCTTGAAGTATATATATCAGCAGAGGGATCTCAATCTGAGGCAGCGGAGATGGTTGGAAGTGCTCGAGGATATGCGACCTGAGATCAAGTATCATCCTGGAAAAGCTAATGTTGTGGCTGATGCACTTAGTCGCAAGAGCAGTTTGGCCAGTTTGATTACAACTCAGAGGCATCTGATTGAGGAGCTGGATCGAGCAGGTATTGAGGTTGTCTTGCAAGGATTGGGAGCATCTTTGGCTCAGTTGAGGCTTCAGCCTACTTTGAATGCCAGGATCATTGCAAGTCAGGAGGTTGATGCTGATATCTTGGAGATGAAGGAGCAGGTTGGTGCTGGCAGGTTGCCCGGATTTCAAATCAGGGATGGAGTGCTGTGGTTCGGAGATAGGCTGTGCGTTCCAAATCAGGCGGACCTGAAAGAGAGTATTCTTCAGGAGGCGCATGCTACTCTTCTGTCCGTACATCCTGGGAGTACTAAGATGTACAAGGACATCAAACAGCATTTCTGGTGGTCAGGTTTGAAGCGGGATGTGGCTGAATTTGTCGCGAAGTGTGAGGTTTGTCAGCAAGTCAAAGCCGAAAATCAGAGACCCGGAGGTCTATTACAGCCGTTACCTATTCCGGAATGGAAGTGGGATAACATCAGTATGGATTTCATCACGGGATTGCCTAAGAGTTCTAAAGGCAATGATGCTATTTGGGTTATAGTCGATCGACTTACCAAGTCCGCTCACTTTTTGGCGATGAAACTCACTGCTTCGATGGACAAGTTGGCTGAGATGTATGTTGGTGAGATTGTCCGACTTCATGGCGTTCCTTCGACTATTGTGTCTGATCGAGATGCGCGGTTTACTTCGCATTTCTGGAGGAGTCTTCAGACAGCTTTGGGTACCAAGACAGATTTCAGCACTGCTTTTCATCCGCAGACCGATGGGCAGACCGAGAGAGTCAACCGTATTCTTGAGGATATGCTTCGGTGTTGTATACTAGACTTTGGAGGCAGTTGGGAAAGGCATTTATCTTTGGTGGAGTTTGCCTACAACAACAGTTTTCAGGCTAGCATTGGGATGGCGCCGTACGAAGCTTTGTATGGCAGGAAGTGCAGGACCCCTGTTTGTTGGTATGAAGTAGGGGAGCGTCAGTTGTTTGGTCCTGAGCTTGTGCAACTGAATTCTGAGAAGATTGATCTAATCAGGAAAAGGTTGGTGGAAGCTCAGAGCAGGCAGAAAAGCTATGCAGACAACCGGAGAAGGAACCTTGAGTTTGAGGTTGGTGACTTCGTCTTCCTGAAGGTATCACCCAGCAAAGGTGTGGTTCGTTTTGGCAAGGGCGGGAAGTTAGCCCCCGGGTTTATAGGCCCGTATAAGATATTGAAAAGGATCGGGAAAACTGCTTATCGGCTTGAATTACCGGAAGAGTTGTCTCAGGTGCACAATGTCTTTCATGTGTCTATGCTGAGAGGTTATATTCCAGACCCGAGTCATCATTTGCCTGAAGTGCCGGAAGGTTTGCAATTAGACCTGAATTACATCGAGTCTCCTGTTGAGATTGTTGATCGTCGAGAGAAAGTCTTGAGGAATAAGACGATACCGATGGTCAAGGTAGTCTGGAGAAACCACTTGGTTGAAGAGGCTACTTGGGAGTCTGAGGAGAGGATGTTGAAGGACTATCCTGAGCTTTTTGCTTGATTGTATTTTTGTATCTTTTGTTCTTGTTGTGTGTGTTGTATTTTTGTTTTTTCTCGCTCTTGATTGTAGTTCCGGGGACGGAACTATTCTAAGGAGGGAGTGCTGTAATACCCTGATTTTTTAATTAATGAAAAATTATTTATTTTGCACGTAGTGTGCACGTGCAATATTTTGTTTGGATTATTTTATCATGATGTGTGTATTTAAATATAATTTTCTCAAATTATTTTAGTACAAAAAGCCTTTCTTTAAAGCCTTATTTTAATTTAATGAAAAGCCTTTTTCTTAAAAAAGCCCAAATGTATTTTATTTTATTTATTTATTTTATAAACTATTTTGGCCCAAAAAGAAAGCCCATGAATTAATCCATTTTAATTAAACTTGTCATGTAGAAGACTAATTTATCATTATTTTATTTTTGTACAAATTAAAAATGTACAAATTTGGCCTAGTTGCATGCACGTGCACTACACGTACACGTGCATTGCACACTTTATTCTTGGCCGGGTTTCAATCTTTTTGGAGGGATTTTTGATTTTGGGTATGGTGATCATGGGGGGTAGTTTCATGGAAGTGGGTAGTTCTTCTAACTCCTACTTTGATCTAGTCCCTCCATCCTACAACCACCAAAACAATCTTGGCCCTCCATCTCACTCATTTCCTAGTATAAATACCCCCCTTCTCATGGCTAATTTTTCATATGCAAAGTATAATTTCTAAGTTATAACATTGTAATAGTGAGAGTTATAAAAGATAAAGAGAGTTGTGTGTGTTGTTGTTGCTTGGAGTGGCCGGCATCACAAGGAGGGGAAGCTTTCGGCTAGGGCTAGAGAAGCATTCGGTGGTGGCTTGGAAGCTTGGAGTTGTGCACCCTTTTGGCTAGGAGGAGGTGTTCTCATCTACAAGGACTTGGTTGCTTTTGTTTGGATTTTTCTCTCCAATTAAGGTGGGTAAAACATTTCATATTTCTAATATAGATCCATGCTAAGTTTCAACCATCAAAGATGCATGAAAAATATTAATAAGAGCCCACTTGAATTGAGTAGTTAGCATGTGAATTGATTGAAATGTGGTGATTAACTTATATGGCTCTAGTGTTAAAATTAAATTGTGTGTAGATTGCTCCATGTTTATTAATATGAAGTTATGATGGGGATTAAATTTAATTGAGAATGTTGTTAGGATTAGAGACATAATGCATGCTTGTTAATTGTGAAATTGAGACATGGAACTTATTAAGAAAGAGTACACCTTATTTTGAAGAAAAATGAAATACTTGTATGTTGAGATGTGATTTGTATAATCGATGAATGAGTATACTTCATTATGACATAGGTTGATTAATGAAAGTACTACTCATAAAATTAGTAGTTAATTTGTGATGAATAGACCTTTATGTTGATATGAATATGGACTATTGAAATCATATATGCTGGTTGAATTAAGAACTAATATCAGTAAATTATCACCATGAAATTATTGAATAAAAAGACTAGTAGATTAATTATATGGCAATGTCGAAAATACAATATATTGTAGTTTAATAGATAACTCTTGGAATTTGTGTGTGAAAAATACATTTCATTAGTACCAAAAAATTATATTTTTTACTGGTATGAACTTTATACAAACGGGGATTAATCTGGAAGTTTTAGAAAAGTTTTACCAAAGCAATAAGAAACTATGGTTATTTGAATATCGAGTTGTTTTTAAAGCAGTGTGAATATAATACAAATCGATTTTTAATTGGGTTAGTGACAACCCGAGCCAGTGGCTCAGGTGGTCTTGGACTGCGGTTTGCTTCTCTGGTTTGCACAGTTCGAATCCCAGTATTCACACCCTTTTTGTTTAAATTCTCAAAAACTAGTTAACAGCGAACCGAGAGTATTTATTACTCTCAGTCGCTCTTATATCGTGTTCGGCGACCGGCCTAGCGGTTGGGGCTCTGTGCTGTCACGGTGCTGTGCCTGGTTCGATTCTTGGGTTCGGCATATAGGAAAAAAAATATTTTTTTGGGAGTTTTTGAAGTCCAAAAATTATGAAATAAATATGGTAATTCTCATAAAAATACAAGGAATTTTATAAGAGTAAATTGGGTATTATTTGAATGAAATACAATATGGTTTGAGAATAAAAGGCATAATTAGAGCTTTGGTTATAAGATATATACTTATGGAATTTATAACTTATAAAGATTAAGTGAAATAGGCTATTATAAAGTAATTGGAAAAAGTACTTTGTTGTGTAACATGATATTATTTATCCTCACTTATGAATATTGTGCAAAATGTGAAGTATGGATGTGACTAGTGATATTATGAAGTTGCTTGAATTCATGTATGATTATGAAATTAAAATCATGATGTATGAAGGGAAAAAGAAATTGTTGGCTATACATATGAACTTTGTGAGTTAAAAGTATTCATTATGGACTTGTGAATAAAGTGTAATCATGAATTGAAAGAGAATATACATGTGAGTTTGAGAACTCGACATGAAAATTGTTATGAATTGAAGATTGTGAAATGAAATTTGAAATAGAGTAGCTAAGTCTCCCCGGCATTGAGAAAAATGAATTGAGATGAAATTAGACCAAGGTTGGTCATGATGAAACAAATGAATAAGTCCGGTTGATGGAGAGGCTAACTCTAGAGATTATTTTGTTCATGATTTTTAAATAAAACTAAGGACTAGTACATAGTGGAGATGTGATGAAAGTAGAAGAAAAACATGAGTATGGGGGCCAACGGATAGCGGTGTGAGAGCGATTCACAGGTTGCCTGCTTGATGCGTCAAGACATGGCGTGGGTGCTACTCCGGAATTATCGTCCCGGTGGCGACGCTCGTGGGATGTTCGAGTGGCTATGGGTGGTGCCATTGTTCCATGGCGGAGGCTGAATTGTCCATAGGTTGCCTGCTCGATGCGTCGTGACAGTGCGTGGGATTCCCCTCCAGGCTGCCTGGACATGGGCTCATAGATCATAGGACATCTAAGACACTACCGTAGTTACAGTAGTAGTTAAGACATAACGGGGGATTGAACCCTATAAAGATGAAGAACGAATAAGGGCTTGCCCTCGGACCTATGTAGTATGGGATGCATAGAATCCGAACAAGTGTGCATTAGTGTCATGTAACATAATTAACTGCATTAAGGACTAAGTGCACAATCACAAACACGACATCAATAGGGTAGTCCCTTTAGTTTGAATGTGACAAGTTTGTGTTTGCTAAATATGAAAAGTTAAGTTATACTATTTCCGGCATAGAGAGGATGGCCGTGTATAATGTTCGTCGGTTGAATAAACTAACGTACCCACAGTCTTACATGCAGGTAAATGACTTGTTAAAGATTAAAAGAGGATGGATGCTTAAAGATTACATTATGCTGTTGTACTTGTATCAAATTGTTGTATTTTACTTCCGCTGTGCAAAAGAAAGATGTAATTATGATGTAAACTCTGATGTATGATGAAAAGTTTTAATTTCCCTGTAAAATTGTACTAAAGAAAGTGAAAAGATCATGTAAAACATCTCGAATTCAGTGTATTTGGGATTCGGGGCGTTACACTACCGGACTTAACTCAACTGATCAATAACAAAGCCACAACTGGCCAAACCACAAAATCTCGACTGCCGGTATCTAGGGTCCCACACACCCTCTAGAGACTCACAACTCACCCATTAACACAAAATATTTCATTTTAATCACTTTATTTCATTTCATTGTTAACTTACTCACAGTGAGAAATTCATTCAATCAGCATAAATTTGAATCACATTTGCAATCATCCAATGATATTTTAGTTAAGAAAACTGGAGCCATCACATTGTTTTAAAGGTTTTAGTAGGGAAAACATGAAAAGATCCAGTCTAGCAGCTTGTCCTATCACTTACTGCCTACGGTTGAATGTCCTCGGGTCAACCACAGTTTCTCTTTACTAAATACTATATAGACGGGGACCAAACATGTTATATAATGTATGGACTAAATAATACAAACAGGGACTAGTACATTCATTCATTCATATTGTTTGTATATATATATATATATATATATATATATATATATATATATATATATATATAAAGAAAGCTATCAAGTGGCTCTCCTTCAATCGCCCCAAAATCAAAGGTCCAGATCTAACCTCACAAAATATATTTTCCCCCAAAACAACTCATTTATTTATTTAATTCTCTCTCTCTCTCTCTCTCTCTCTCTCTCTCTCTCTCTCTCTATATATATATATATATATATATATATAGAAACATGGACTTTTATACCCCAATTTATAATTATTTTTCACTGTATACTAATAGAAACATGGACTTTTATTTACAACTAATTATTGTCATACTATTCAAACTTCAGCTACATAATTGTTGATTTATTGTTTACAAGACTTTTCATATACTGTATCGTTCTGAAAACGTGCCGTAGGCACGTGGCCACGGGCAAATCTTGTATATATATATAGAAGATCCTTTCCACTGAAATGAGATTGTGCATATGTGTATCTAACATTGGTATAAATACCCGAAACCCGGATTCGACCCGGACCCGGCATTGGACCGGAACCGACTCGGCCTATCCTGGTCTGGGTACGGGTCCTAAAATGGGACCCGTTGTACTTTCGGGTCCGGGTCTGGGTCCGCTCAAAAGAGACCTGACCCGGACCCGGACCCGTTAAAAAAAACCCAAAAATCAACATAAAAATAAATATTCTTTCATCATCCCTTCCCTCATTCCTCCTCAATTCTAAATCTTCCCCTTCCAAACCCCAAACTCATGTTTTTTACTTCTCTCCTCTATTCTAAATCCACCACTCGCCGCCTCCGCTCGCCGCTCACACTCTCGCTCCTACCCGAACGGGTAGGAATATTTTAATAGGACCCGGACCCGGAACCGAACCCGGTCCTCACGGGTTCGGGTCCAGATCCAATTTTTGGACCCGTAGGAGACCGAGTCCGGGTCCGGGTAATGAAGGACCCGACCCGACCCGATACCAATGCTATGTCTATCTATCAAAAGTTTTCTCTTTACTGAAATGGAGTTGTGCACAAATGTGTATCTAAATCTTCTTTCTTGTATGTAGCTCTTGATTATATATATATATATATATATATATATATATATATATATATATATATATATATATATATATATATATATATATATGCAGGATGTAGAAGATGGTCTTCAATGCATATACAAAGAATCTATCCAACACAAAACTTACAACTACTACTTAAACACAGACAGTGGTTGTGTATGTAGAGATGAGTTTTTGTTCATGTGTGCATATTCACATGGAAGTAGCAGAAGCAACAATCTGCAGTTAAAGAAACCTGATACTCAAACCAACTTAAACAATTTACTAGTTAATTAAGGGTATAGAACTGGTTTTTCTTGATGGTAAATAAGGTATATTAGGACTTTTAAGAGCATCAGTATACTTACTCTAATGTGACTAACTCTATATATGTATATATCCATACAGGTATGAACAATAACCTGCTAATTCGGCATACCCTATAACGAGTCTAAAATTCCTCCTCATGATGGAAGCAGTGTGTATAAATATATATTAGAAATACAATGGACAACCTTACCCAGTTTTTCTAGTTCAAGCTTCGACCAAAATCAATTTTATAAGAACCTTTACTCAAGTATTAGTTTTGAAAAAAAAAAAAAAAAAAAAAACTCAACCTGCACATGAAAATGATGAAGAATTTTTCTTTGAGACCTGATTTCCTCTCAAGTTTCATTATGTGTGATTGTCAAATTCAAACACAAGTAGTTCTATCATCTCAGTCCTCAAATTTGCTAAAACAATCAAAAACATGCACAACACAGACCCGAAATGCAATAACTCTTCTTTCACTTCAAAACTTGTTTCTTTTAGTTCAATAACTTGTTATATACATACCCCAATCATTTACATCAGTTTATCTACGAATATAAGCAATTATAACGACTATTCAACAAGTTTTATGCATCAACAGTGTGTATATATACATATCAATAGTAATAGACCCCACCTTTATTCAAATTGTGCATCATACAACATATATACTTGTTATAACCAAACAAATCAGTAAGCATATAAATGAAAGCAACCTACTCATAATTTCTATTAGGTTCTTTAACAATCTCAATTCATCTAATTAGGGTTTTAATCATCAATAGTATAGATTCATAAAAAGATTCGCTTTTTAATTCATTTATTCATCAAAATTCATTATATCTTCATATCATCATCTAACATGCTTTCTAATAGATAAATCATCACATACAATATGCTTAGAACAATAAGAAAACAAACACAAGTCACTCATCTTATTGAAGAATCAACTGAATCAATAAAGAAAAGAAAAGGCCCTTCTTTTGCAAAATTCAAAATCATCGCTTTGAAACTCCAAGAAAACCGATAGTAAAAATATATTTTATTTTTGCAGAGAAGAGGGATGGCTGTAGGGGATCTTTTATAGGCCGAAATCTGGAGTTTTTAGGGTTTACAAGTTTATGGAAACATTCCTTAACAAATTATTACTTTACATATATAAACCTTTCTTTAATAAAGTAGTCAAATAAGTTAACTAAATTAAAATAAAACCAAATCATTTTACTACTAAGTTATCAACTATCAAGCATAGCCCAAAAATTTAAAAATTCGGATTTGTCCTCAAAGTGGTAATTTTGCACAAAAGTCCATCTTTTTATAATATTTGCAAATATGTCATAAAATATTCATAAAAATCAAAAAAATTCAGAAATAATATCTATAAATAAATATTAGATTTTCCAATTAAAAATTTCTGACTTTCACTTTTCAAGAAAATATTTGCACAAGATCCACTTAAATTCCATATTTGCAAAAACACCATATTTGTTTAAATCTTTACCAAATCAACTCTAATTAAAACTTAAATAGATTTTATTTTCAATGATGACCATGAAAAGTCCAAAAACCAGTAAAAACGAATTTTCATTATTTGTTTAAGATCCAAACGGCTTTTTACATAAAAACCCATCTCTTTCGAAGTATTTATAAAAATAGTTTTTTTACTCAGAAAAATCCCAAAATTTAGGATATACTTAATTATAAATTGAAGAGTTTATTCAGAAATCTCAAAGTCGAGATTTTCACCCAAAAAAATATTTGCACGTGTTTTGCACGTGCAAAATTGCAATTTTAAAAAAAGTCAAAATAGTCAACTTTACCAATTTAGTATTATTTAATAATGCAAAATAAATTATTTTATTTTGCGGGGTGTTACAGGCGGTGACGGAGGGTTTGGTCTAACGGCAGGGAGGCAGCTGGGCAAAGGCGACGTGGGAGGAGTTTTGGGATATACACAGTCGCTTCCCTGATTTTCGCAGCGTCATGGAAGCTCCTTTTCAACCGGGGAGGAGTGATGCAGTCGGCTGAGCTGCATATCATTTGAAATCTCTCATATATCAGTCCCTGAGAGATTTCGCAGTCTTTGAGGGACTTAAGTGAATAAACGCCAGCGCAATTGAAGATAAATCCCCAATTAAACCTCACGGGTGGGCCCCTATGCTGAGGTGTCCGTCTATGAGTGGAGAGTAATTGCGGGTGGGGCCCACGCTACAGTAGAAGTTGTTAGGCAGTTGGCATCCTTTTCTTTTCTTTTCTTTTCTTTTTCCTTTTTTTTTCGCCGGTTGCACGTGTCACGTGTCAACACGCGATTCGCAGATCTCCTGTAGCTTTTCTTACTCGCCTCTTCATATACATAGAGTGAACTGTAAAAAGATACTATGTTAATGAATTGAATTTCTTCCTCCTCTCCTCTATCTTCTTGCTCTGTTCTCTTGTATCTTGCCTACCATACGCAGGTAGCAATGGTGGAAACCCGCTCGCGGCACGATGCCCCACCTCCTCCGCCTCAGGGAGGGTGACCCCAGTTTGGGTCGTTAACACTGAAGCAGTCCTTAGAGAAAGCTAGGCTGTCCAAACATGCCCAGTAACTGTTTGTAGAAATGCCAATGACAATATTTCTGAGAATATCGATTTGGAGGGTGAATTATGCGGCCTGAAGGAACAATCCAGATTAATGTCGATGGTGCCATGAGGAAAGGAGGTGTAGCTGCAGCACGGACTAGTAAACGAGAAATTCAGATGGCTAAAGCTAGTAGGTATTTGCGATGAAGGAGATGATCCAATAATTTCTGAAGCTATTGCAGTAATGAGAGTAGTTGGTATTGTTCTTGGCTTAAAATTTTCCTAGCCAGCAAATCATTTTATCTAATGACTCAGCCAACACTGTGAAATGGGTTAATGATCGTGGATTGCATGGTCTTAATCAAAGACATCCCCAGTTTATATATATATATATATATACATATTATTTATATAATAAAATGTTGGGATTGGGGCATCAACAAATGCCCTCTTGTCGCAGCAGAACTAATAGAACAATGAGGAAGACAAAGTAGACGAGGCGAATAAATTGAGTAAGCAAGTAGATCCACCAAACTAACACAAATACAACAACGATGACTTATCCTGATTAGCTTTTGCTTAATCCGGAGGGAAATATAGGGAGAATTGATATTCAACTAGAAGAGATTATAAGGAGTTACTGATTCATTTGACATAAGGAATTAAACTCACCCACCAAGAACTATCTCTCTCTCGAGCCTCTCTTTGCAATGGAGAAAAAAATCTATGAAGTACTCCCTCTCATATTGGAGAAGTTTACAATATATATAGAAGAATAGAGAGAAACCTTGGGTCTAATCTTGATCCTCAGTCGTCCGATAAAACTTGGAAAAGAAGTAACTGAATAGGAACCGTACGGTCTAACTTGGAGTTAAAGATTGGGCTGAAACGACCTAACAAATTGAAGCCCAAAAATGAATCAGCGCTGCGGGCGGTCGACCGTCCAACAAGACCGGTCGACCATACCACTCTCTGACTTCCCAGTACAACGAGCAGTCGGGGGTGCGGTCGACTGTCACCATGACCGGTCGACCGCAACTAGCCTGCACTTGCTGCTGCTGCTGTTCTCTTTCTACTCGCTTCGACGCTTCGACCTCCGTGCTTCATATTACCTTCTTTTAATCCGAACAACGAGTATACAAAACACAATCCTAACAAACTCTACCTTGGATTACATACGAGTGCTATCACATGATGTGTTACTCATCTCCAAACTCTAACAAATTCTACTTGCAAAGAAAACTTAGAACAATAGCTTCTTCTTCCAGTTGAATTGATGTCTACCCAATCTCACCGAATCCAGTGCAACCCCTCAAAGGCTTACCTCCGTAGATGTACTCACGAAGTTGCCAAGCTCCGCACGAACTCCACCTACCCTTAGGCTTTCTCCACCTCTCGACGATATTCGAACGTCGTGGTCCTGTCTCGATGAATCTAGTTGCAGCAAGCTAGCTGAGCTTGCGGGAATATCGGGAAAAGGAACAACACTTGCGCAAGTATTTCGAATTCTCCAAAGCTTGTAGAGATTTTTTTGGCTTGGTCCAACCATTCTTATAGCTCTAATCACCTTACGGCGACCTTGAAAAATAGACAGAATTCCACCTCGAGCTGTGTACCTGCAGTTCCGTGCATCAAGAGTTCCCAAGGAAATCAGATTCTGTTTCAGTAGAGGAATATGAAAAACATCCCTTAAAGTGAACATGTGTAGACCTGGCATTTTCAACTCAACTGTCCTCTCACCCACTACTTCACAAATCTCTTCAGTTTCCGTTGTCACATAATGTCCCGTTGTAGACTTATAAGTAGAAACAACTCCCTCTTGGAGCAAATATGAGAAGAACTCCCTGAGTCAAGAAACCAACTAGAATCCACTTTTAAAGAATTTGAAACAAGAAGATACGAACCACCTGAATCAAAGGCACCAAAGGCGCTAACTACATTAGCGGCTAAACTCTCGTTCTTGGCACTCTCTTAATTCTGTAATTTTCAACAGTCTTTCTTGATATGCCCTGGCCTCTTGCAATATCGACAACGAATCGAATCCTTTTGCAAAGCACTTTGTCTTCCCCCCGAAGGACCATCCACTGCTAGACAACTTGTAGGAATAGACAATGAAGATTTATGGGTCTCCTTCCTAAGTTGATTTTCCTTCAATGCTTTGATTACACCATCTACCGAAATACTCTCCTTGGCAGATCTACCGTGTAGCATGGTCGTGATCAAAGGCTCGTACAAATCCGACAATAAATATATCAGGTCGAAAGCTTTATCTTCCTCACACACATCTGCGTTGATCGCCTTAAGTTCAGATAATACCTTATTGAACTCTGTAATGTGGTCTTAGAGATCGGTACCTTCCTTCATAGATAAACGGAACAACTTCCTCTTTCAATGCATCCGATCTAATAACGGCGAACCGGAGTAGTCAGTTATGAGTCTTTCCCATAGACTCGCCGCGTCAGTTTCTTCAAGAAATCTGCACTTGACCTCGTCCGCCAAGGATAGTCGGATTAGACTTATGGCTCTTTCACGAATATCTTTCCAAACGTCATCCTTCATATCAGTTGGCTTTTCCTTCTTCATATCTTTCCAAACGTCATCCTTCATATCAGTTGAACAAGAACATCATACATGTCAGTCTTCTAAAGATTGAAATTGATCTTATCATAGAACTGCTTGATCTTCAAAATACTGTGGCATATCATCTTAACCAAGAAACTCGGCAATCTGAAGCTCTGATACCAGTTGTTGGGATTGTGGCATCAACAAACGCCCTTTGGTCGCAGCGGAACTAATAGAGCAATGAGAAAGTCAAAGTGGACGAGACAAATAAATTGAGCAAGCAAGTGGATCCACCAAACTAACACAAATACAACAACGATGACTTATTCCGGTTAGCTTTTGCTTAATCCGGAGGAAAATATAGGGAGATCTGATATTCAACTAAAAAAGATTATAAGGAGTTACTGATTCACTTGATACAAGGAATTAAATTCACCCACCAAGAACTATTTCTCTCTCAAGCCTCTTTTTACAATGAAGAAAAGAATCTATGAAGTACCTCTCATATTGGAGGAGTTTACAATATATATAGAAGAATAGAGAGAAACCCTAGGTCTAATCTTGATCCTCAGTCGTCCGATAAAACCTGGAAAAGAAGTAACTGAATAGGAACCGTATAATCTAACTTGAAGTAGAAGATTGGGCTGAAACGACCTAACAAATCGAAGCCCAAAAACGAATCAGCGCCGTGGGCGGTCGACCGTCCAACAAGACCGGTCGACCTTACCACTCTCTGACTTCCCAGTACAACGAGCGGTCGGGGGTGCGGTCGGGGGGTGCGGTCGACTGCCACCATGACCGGTCGACCGCAACTAGCCTGCATCTGCTGCTGCTATTGTTCTCCTTCTACTCGCTTCGACGCTTCGACCTCCGTGCTTCATATTACCTTCTTTTAATCTGAACAACGAGTATACAAAACACAATCCTAACATAAAATACAAAGAAAGCTATCAAGTGGCTCACCTTCAATCCCCCAAAATTAAAGGCCCAGATCCAACCTCACAAAACACATTTTCCTTCCCAAAATTTCAAACCCCAAAATTAAATTTTTTTCTCCCAAAATTAAAAAACTCATTACTTTATTACTATCTCTCTCTTCTCTTCACTTTTTCATATTTCTCGTTCTCTCTCTCTCCCTCTCTCTCTTTATTTACTTAGAAATTTAGATTTTAATATTTCAGGTTTGTAAAATTTTCAAATTTTTTTGTTTTTTTTTATTGCACATGTTATATAGAAAATAGCAAATATCTCTTCAACAGTTAAATTTCATTATTTTTTACCCTTAAATTTTTAAGAAGTTGGATTTTACACCCTCATTTATAATTATTTTTCAATATATACTAATAGAAACATGGTCTTTTATTTACAACTAATTATTGTCATTCTATTCAAACTTGAACTACATAATTGTTGTTTTACTGTTTACAGGACTTTTCGTGTGTTGTATTGTTCTGAAGACGTGCCGTAGTCACGTGACCACGGGCAAATAGTAAATTTATAATTTATGTAGATCGTTGTGCTGTACATATTTTTGTCCAGTTCCCAAATATTAAATTGCTGATGAGATGTTAAGCTTGAAGCTGTCACCATAAAACTAGCTTATTATCATAAGCTCGTCAATTTCGTAGCTGATACAGATGACAGCAAAATTTGTGGTAGCTAGGTTTTTAAAACATATTAGTCACTTGTTTATCTATCAATCCTTCATAAATTATAAGTTGCAGTTTTAGTGTTAGTTTCGAATTCTACATACCCGAACTCTTGCCTGGTGGCCCGGATTCCAACACCTGGGCGTTGAAAAAATCAGGTTCCTTTTCGGTCTGGTCTCTTTAACCGCATTCATTTTAGAGGTTGTAGTCCAAGTTGGTCATTCATTCTCTGGAAAGCGAAATCCCTGCTGAAAGTCAATGTCTTCTTATAACTGGTTCTCAACGATGCTATTTTAACTAGAGAAAATCTAGTGAAAAGACAACCACAAATCGGCACCAACTGTGGATTCTGCAATGCGGTGAGACGAGAAATCACCTGTAAATTGAATGTCAAAGGAGCAAAACGGTCTCTTTATAACCGCATTTATTTTAGAGGTTGTAGTCCAAGTTGGTCATTCATTCTATGGAAAGCGAAATCCCTACTGAAGGTCAATGTCTTCTTATAACTGGATCTCAACGATGCTATTTTAACTAGAGAAAATCTAGTGAAAAGACAACCACAAATCGGCACCAACTGTGGATTCTGCAATGCAGTGAGACGTGAAATCACCTGTAAATTGAATGTCAAAGGAGCAGAACGGTTCTGCGCGAAGTACTCAGAGCCCTCAACACTTCCAGATTCCCCCAAACTGAGGAGTTGTGGGTAGGTCCTAGATTTGTTTCAGTTAGAAAGAATATGAAAAAAACTTGGTATATTGTCATCGCTGCAACAACCTGGGTTCAATGGCTAGACAAAAATAATTTTTACTTTCATGAGACATGTAATAGTATTTCTGGTAATCTAACTCATATTATACATTTCATTTCTTTTTGGGCCTCAGCTGCGGCATGAGGACCTAGGGGAGGATCTCCAAAGCTTTCCAGGTGGAGGAGTATGACGACGAGGATGTCGAGTTTGACCCTACCATCGATTGACTGTACACTGTTGCCCACCCTCCAGGGTTGTGTTGGAGGGACCCGAGTTTGTTGTACTCCTTTTGTTGCTTTATGTTAATTTTATTGGTAGATTGGTTCACCCTCCAGGAATTTTTTGAAAGGTTTATATTTTATTTTCTACACTTTAGCTCTTGTATTAGGTCTCAGTTCTCTGGGTTTTGTTTTGTTAAACTCTCTTTAATGAAACAATGTGGCTATACTCCACCTTTTCCTGTTGACCTTAAGTTTGGTGTGCACAAAACGTATCATTTACAAATAATATTTTTAGTTGGGATTTACAAGATTTACAGAAAAATATAATTCAAAACAAAGAGCAAAAAAGATTAGCAATCAAGCAAAAGATAAATGTATCAAAGAATATTGCAAATATCAAGAAGATTTCAACTCAAGAAATATGTGCTTCAATTCCTCATGAAAGCCAACAATAATCAATTATTTATTATTTTTATTGTGAGAAAATACTATGTAAATAGTCGTTGATTGATTGATTAGTATATGGAAAGAATATAAAGTGGATTCACCAAATAAAAATTAAATATGCATGTAACGCCCCGGATCCCCGTCATCGGACATCCGTGACACAACCAGAATCTTTGCCTTCAAATGCATCTCAACGCAGTAAATAGTACGAAAATTTAAAACACTTTTTTTGCCATCAGAGTTAATACATCAATAGTTACGAACATCAATTATTCGTATCAAGCTGTAACGCCCTCATTTTGACTCCAAACTCGATTCTTTCAATTTCTATATCACTTTAAATATAAACTAAGATAGTTATATTTCAAAGAAAAATCGGGCAGAGTCTCCCCTGAAATTTCTGCCCCGAAACACAAAAAGCTTACGGAATTCTGCTCTAAATTCCGTAGCTCACATCACAGGCAATTATATCACGGGCTCCCCAGGCCAAAATAAGCAGAATCACACAGGCAATATATATATATATATGCTCTGGGGGCCAAACTCATAATAGAATATCAATTATCAAATAAAAACCATAAATCCCTTTGAAAACGTAGTAAGGTTTTTAGAAAATAATTTATGGAACATACCACAGGGCCCGGTACTCCACAACGAGATGGGTACGGGTCAACAACATAGCATACCACCCCACACTATACTCATCATCATCATCCACATACTTATACAGCAAGAATACAATTTAAATCAAAAAATGCACTATTCACACAATTAAACCTTAAGCGACCATGGTAAAATGAAGCTCCGTCCACAGAGTCTACACCTCACCTCTGCACCGCCGAGGACCTGTAATAGTAGGGGCCTATGTAGTCCAGAGACTCCCTAACCCCGCAAACACTAAGGGGTTAGCCATTTCTGGTGTGAGTATAATTTATTAATAAGCAACTCAATTAAACTTATAAGTAAAACAGAATGAACTTACGAATACCAAGATAAACCTGAGCATGTAAATATCATAAATGGAATTTCACATCAAATACTCGCTGCATCACTTCCTGTATGCATATCCACATCTGCTCACAAACATACTTAACTTTAATTTGGAAAATCATTTCCAAATTAATTGCTTAAGGCCCATCACTTTACGCCTTATGCAAATATTCCTTTCCAATTTCATATCACATAACATCGCATTCATTCATTCTTACAACACATATCATCACGTCTCGCAATACATCACTTTCACACTCATAATTCATCTTAAATGGAAAATAAACGCGTATCCTAATTTCCTAGTGTTTGTGTATGCCATGACCTGAGTCTAATACAACAATACAGAATATAGAACAGATGCACTTAATCTAATGTCAACAAGATTCTGAATGCACATGCATCCCATACTACATGACCAGGTCAAGCCAACATACTTAGTCCAATGCAAGCGAGACTTTGGAAATGTATGCATCCCATACTACATACTTTCCAAATCAAGCCGTTGTTTCTAAGTTAGGGATTTGAACCCTAGCTATGCAATGCATTCTAATTTGGTCTACTTCCTATTCCTGATAGTATGACATGGTCGGGTTCAAAGCCGTGACGAACTATACCGCAGTATACCTATAGCATCGTATTTCACCGGACCGCAGTCCGTACGACCCGTTCGTGTCCACTAGCATATACCTGGATTCTATTTAACAGCCGTGACGAACTTAAAGATATACCGCAGTATACCTATAGCACGTATTTCACCGGATCGCAGTCCGTACGACCCGTTCGTGTCCACTAGCATATACCTGGATCCCATTCAACAGCCGTGACGAACTTAAAGAAATACCGCAGTATACCTATAGCATCGTATTTCACCGGACCGCAGTTCGTACGACCCGTTCGTGTCCACTAGCATATACCTGGATCTCATTTAACAGCCGTGACGAACTTAAAGATATACCGCAGTATACCTATAGCATCGTATTTTACCTGACCGCAGTCCGTACGACCCGTTCGTGTCCACTAGCATATACCTGGATCTCATTTAATAGCCGTGACGAACTTAAAGATATACCGCAGTATACCTATAGCATCGTATTTCACCGGACCGCAGTCCGTACGACCCGTTCGTGTCCACTAGCATATACCTGGATCCAATTTAACAGCCGTGACGAACTTGAAGATATACCACAGTATACCTATAGCATCGTATTTCACCGGACCGCAGTCCGTACGACCCGTTCGTGTCCACTAGCATATACCTGGATCCCATTTAACAGCCGTGACGATCTTAAAGATATACTGCAGTATACCTATAGCATCGTATTTCACCGGACCGCAGTCCGTACGACCTGTTCGTGTCCACTAGCATATACCTGGATCCCATTTAACAGCCGTGACGAACTTAAAGATATACCGCAGTATACCTATAGCATCGTATTTCACCGGACCGCAGTCCGTACGATCCGTTCGTGTCCACTAACATATACTTGGATCCCATTTAACAGCCGTGACGAACTTAAAGATATACCGCAGTATACCTAGAGCATCGTATTTCACCGGACCGCAGTCCGTACGATCCGTTCGTGTCCACTAACATATACCTGGATCCCATTTAACAGCCGTGACGAACTTAAAGATATACCGCAGTATACCTATAGCATCGTATTTTACCGGACCGCAGTCCGTACGACCCGTTCGTGTCCACGATGAGTACTAAGCACAGGAACTTATCTAAGTTCCAAATGAAATGCTAAGACATCATTAAAACCCGATAGCTTATGATCACCACACTGCGGTATGCAGAGGGTTCCTCGTCAATTGTCCGATAAAATAACTCAAGAATTAGCAGTAGCTGTGACCCAAGCTACGCTCATCGGAATTCAACACCCTCAGATTTCTAGAAGGGTAGGGAGATCCACAACAATTCCCTAGTGGGCGACTCTCTCAATATTTAAGAGCTCAAGTCCCCAATTCACATTTAGATTCATCTCACACCATGAGCTACGACTCTTCCAACATAGCACACAAATTCAATCACTCCTTCAGCAGAGCATTTACTACCCTTCACCAAATGAACTCTAGAATTTCTAAACTTGAGAATCATCAAATAAACCCATACCAGAAGCTACTCTCAAGGTTCATAGCAAGATCATACCTACACAAATGGTTATGACCCTTTGGACTTCAGTCCAAAAGCAATCGGCTTCAGCTCTGTCCTTTCAGACCAGCTGCACTCCACAATTTATTTTGAGGTATTAACCGACCTCGATAATTTATGAAATTTAACCTATAGTTGTGGACACATACAAGAGTGTCCACACAAATCCTTAACTCAAAACATCCATGCTACACTAAGATACAAAAACAGAAATACACAGCAATTCATAATTTAAAGTTTTCACAACGCACCATGTGCGTAAAATAAAAGATATCATACTCACAAATTGTCCCGCAAAGACTCGAAGCGCCATCTCGCCATTCCGCATCCAAAGTCGCCAACATATCCTATTATCAAATTTCAACGCAATTAAGGCTCAAATCATTCAAACCAGTCACGGAAAAACAATAATACTAATTATCTTAATATCACACAGACGTTTTATAAAACGTCCGGGATACACTTGCGATGCACGTAATAATCTAATGTCTAAGGGATTTTTATTTCCCAAACAATTACTAGAACCATTCCCAATTTATTCTAATGGCTAAACTACAATTTCTACTACCATGCGGAAGATAATTTATATATATAAAATTCTCATTTCCAAACCCAAAACCCTAATTTATTAGCAACTTGTAAAATCTCTAAGAAATTGCTAATTTCTCGTCTCTACCATTCCCAACATCTTCTAATCTCCCTACCATAATACTCTTACTCAAAATAAAGTTACCACACTAAATTTTATACAAAAATAAAATCTATGGTTTACCTTTTCGAAACTCTTTCGAAAAACGAACTCCGCCACGACGTAGAGGACCCTCCAATTAGTCAACCCCTCAATTTAATTTGGAAACGGTAGAGAAATGGAGTGGATTTGAGGTGGGGAGAGGAGGAGCCGATGGGTTGGCTTGGGTGTCGGCTGGGAAGGAAACGGGAGAGGAAAGAAGGAAATGGAGAAGGAAAAGGTGGGGTGGGGTTTATTAAAATAAATAATTAAATAAATAAATAAATAAAGGGGAGTATTACGTATAAGCCCCCGAATTTCAAAAATACTTCAAATAAGCCCCCACTCTTACACTTTATAAATCTAACAATATAAATTACATAAAATTGTCTCATAATAACCCTCCAATAGCATAAAATAGGATAGACCATATATCTGATATTTCTAAATAACAATCCATTGTTATTAGAAAAATACGCAATCGCGTGCAATTCTCAATTGCGCACGGATTACAATGCAAAATAGCCATATGCTATTTTTGCGGGGTATTACACCACTCCCTCCTTAGAATCGTTCTGTCCTCAGAACGCTGCTAGTGGAGAGGAAAACAAAACACAACCATCAATGGTTCACGAGACATTTCCTGAACCATCTCCAGTTCCTCGAGTGATATTCTTGAAAAAACTGGTCTTCTACCACGTTGAACTGTTGTTATTCAGCCTTTTGGACAGACCCACCATGAATTTGATGCTGATATTCTTCTGCTCCTGTTCTGGAGTAGCCAATGGCTGCATTACCTTGCTCCATTCTTGTCTACGAGCGACGTTGGTTCACTCCTTGATTATGATTCCTATTGGTTGGTGACCACTCCCTCCTTAGAAAGGACGAAGTCACACATTGCCGCTTCGGCCCCTGAGCAGCTCCTCTTGGTCACCTGACTAAAATGTTAGCACGATTGCCCTCTGTCTGAGCCAGACTTCCTCCTTGGCGTGCTCCTGGTGGCTGTTTAATCATAAGCCGATCTTGGAGAACTCTGCTGCTTCTGAGAATGATTGGATTGATCGTTGACAGATCCTTCCTTCGAGCTCAGTTTTGATTAGTTCCTGGTGATGGCGTTTAGTTTACGCTAATCTCTACCAGGGCCTTCCTTGGTATGTCTCGAATTTTAGCCCCGGTATTGAGCTTGTCGGTGTGGCGTTATCATTCTTTTCCAACCTTTGTGATACCACTCGCCCTCACATGTCATTTGACTGCAGACTTGTTACCTGCACATCAAGTTACGAATTGGCTTTTTCCGACGTCTAGTTGCAGATTTGCCCTCTGGACATTCGATTGCAGATTTTACCTTTCGATATCCAGTTGCAGGTTTGCCTCCATTGACGTCTGGTTACAGACTAGCCGCTACTGAGCACGACTGCGCCAAGCTCATTAATAAAATGACATTCACTGAGACTGGTTCAGATATATGAAAGATCAAAATCATAAGTTGTAAAGCGCTACCATATGATTTATGATCATCATATCTGTCGAACTAAGCTTCAATTAGAAAAAAAAGTCACTCATCTAAGAAGTAGCACAATGAAAAGGCCTTCCTAAATGTCATATCACTCATAACTGAGTTGAACACTCATAGTACAAGGTAGAATACATCTTCCTTCACCCTTCAAAACATTTCAAAATATGGTTGGTCCGCATGATCTTAATCTTTGTTACTGACGTTCTGTTTCTTGCTTGATGAGCATCCTCCTTGTAGTTGTAGGCAATTTGGCATGATATGTCCAAATTTTCCACAGTTGTAACAATTCCTGGCTATAATTGTCGGGCATTTTGACATCTTGGAGCGTTCTCCTTTAGAACGTTTGGTTCTTTTCCCAGTTCCCCCTGGTTGGTAATCTTCTTAGCAGTTCTTGGCTGGGTGTCTTCCTGGATTTCACACCAATGATTCTGTAAGTGTCATATAGGCTTGAAGTTGTATTTGCTCTTTCCTTAGGTGTGCAATCTGCTGCTCGGCCTGGCGAACCTCCTTGTCCTTACTTTCTGTTAACATTTTCATTCTCAGATATATGTCAGCTTTTATCTGTTGCTCCACGGTTGGGCTTGATGACGGTGGGAGTGAGCCCCCTACATTCTTGATCGGTTGTAGGACTTCCATTATCTCTTCCTCCACTGACATTGGTCCATTCGTGGGTATTGGTTCATCTGCTGCCACTGACACATCACTGACGAAGATATCTTCAAACACCATTCTGCAAAACATAAATGGGTTTAATCCTGGTCAGAGAGGAATCACAGATATATCGATTACTCGAAATATCTGAACACAATCCTCCCTTAACTTGGCACTTCAATATTTTGATTTCCTACTGCGTTAGACTGCAATTTTGAAGTCAGCTCTGATACCAACTGTAACGCCCCGGATCCCCGTCATCGGACATCCGTGACACAACCAGAATCTTTGCCTTCAAATGCATCTCAACGCAGTAAATAGTACGGAAATTTAAAACACTTTTATTGCCATCAGAGTTAATACATCAATAGTTACGAACATCAATTATTCGTATCAAGCTGTAACGCCCTCATTTTGACTCCAAACTCGATTCTTTCAATTTCTATATCACTTTAAACATAAACTAAGATAGTTATATAAGAAAAATCGGGCAGAGTCTCCCCTGAAATTTCTGCCCCGAAACACAAAAAGCTTACGGAATTCTGCTCTAAATTCCGTAGCTCACATCACAGACAATTATATCACGAGCTCCCCAGGCCAAAATAAGCAGAATCACACAGGCAATATATATATATATATATATATATGCTCTGGGGGTCAAACTCATAATAGAATATCAATTATCAAATAAAAACCATAAATCCCTTTGAAAACGTAGTAAGGTTTTTAGAAAATAATTTATGGAACATACCACAGGGCCCGGTACTCCACAACGAGATGGGTACGGGTCAACAACATAGCATACCACCCCACACTATACTCATCATCATCATCCACATACTTATACAGCAAGAATACAATTTAAATCAAAAAATGCACTATTCACACAATTAAACCTTAAGCGACCATGGTAAAATGAAGCTCCGTCCACAGAGTCTACACATCACCTCTGCACCGCTGAGGACCTGTAACAGTAGGGGCCTAGGTAGTCCAGAGACTCCCTAACCCCCCAAACACTAAGGGGTTAGCCATTTCTGGTGTGAGTATAATTTATTAATAAGCAACTCAATTAAACTTATAAGTAAAACAGAATGAACTTACGAATACCAAGATAAACCTGAGCATGTAAATATCATAAATGGAATTTCATATCAAATACTCGCTGCATCACTTCCTGTATGCATATCCACACCTGCTCACAAACAAACTTAACTTTAATTTGGAAAATCATTTCCAAATTAATTGCTTAAGGCCCATCACTTTACGCCTTATGCAAATATTCCTTTCCAATTTCATATCACATAACATCGCATTCATTCATTCTTACAATACATATCATCACGTCTCGCAATACATCACTTTCACACTCATAATTCATCTTAAATGGAAAATAAACGTGTATCCTAATTTCCTAGTGTTTGTGTATGCCATGACCTGAGTCTAATGCAACAATACAGAATATAGAACAAATGCACTTAATCTAATGTCAGCAAGATTCTGGATGCACATGCATCCCATACTACATGACCAGGTCAAGCCAACATACTTAGTCCAATACAAGCGAGACTTTGGAAATGTATGCATCCCATACTACATACTTTCCAAATCAAGCCGTTGTTCTAAGTTAGGGATTCGAACCCTCGGTATGCAATGCATTCTAATTTGGTCTACTTCCTGTTCCTGATAGTATGACATGGTCGGGTTCAAAGCCGTGACGAACTTAAAGATATACCGCAGTATACCTATAGCATCGTATTTCACCGGACAGCAGTCCGTACGACCCGTTCGTGTCCACTAGCATATACCTGGATCCTATTTAACAGCCGTGACGAACTTAAAGATATACCACAGTATACCTATAGCATTGTTTTTCACCGGACCGCAGTCCGTACGACCCATTCGTGTTCACTAGCATATACCTGGATCCCATTCAACAGCCGTGACGAACTTAAAGATATACCGCAGTATACCTATAGCATCGTATTTCACAGGACCGCAGTCCGTACGACCCGTTCGTGTCCACTAGCATATACCTGGATCTCATTTAACAGCCGTGACGAACTTAAAGATATACCGCAGTATACCTATAGCATCGTATTTCACCGGACCGCAGTCCGTACGACCCGTTCGTGTCCACTAGCATATACCTGGATCCCATTTAACAGCCGTGACGAACTTAAAGATATACCGCAGTATACCTATAGCATCGTATTTCACCGGACCGCAGTCCGTACGATCCGTTCGTGTCCACTAACATATACTTGGATCCCATTTAACAGCCGTGACGAACTTAAAGATATACCGCAGTATACCTATAGCATCGTATTTCACCGGACCGCAGTCCGTACGAGCCGTTCGTGTCCACGATGAGTACTAAGCACAGGAACTTATCTAAGTCCCAAATGAAATGCTAAGACATCATTAAAACCCGATAGCTTATGATCACCACACTGCGGTATGCAGAGGGTTCCTCATCAATTGTCTGATAAAATAACTCAAGAATTAGCAGTAGCTGTGACCCAAGCTACGCTCATCGGAATTCAACACCCTCGGATTTCTAGAAGGGTAGGGAGATCCACAACAATTCCCTAGTGGTCGACTCTCTCAATATTTAAGAGCTCAAGTCCCCAATTCACATTTAGATTCATCTCACACCATGAGCTATGACTCTTCCAACATAGCACACAAATTCAATTGCTCCTTCAGCAGAGCGTTTACTACTCTTCACCAAACAAACTCTAGAATTTCTAAACTTGAGAATCATCAAATAAACCCATACCAAAAGCTACTCTCAAGGTTCATAGCAAGATCATACCTACACAAATGGTTATGACCCTTTGGACTTCAGTCCAAAAGCAATCGGCTTCAGCTCTGTCCTTTCAGACCAGCTGCACTCCACAATTTATTTTGAGGTATCAACCGACCTCGATAATTTATGAAATTTAACCTATACTTGTGGACACATACAAGAGTGTCCACACAAATCCTTAATTCAAAACATCCATGCTACACTAAGATACAAAAACAGAAATACACAGCAATTCATAATTTAAAATTTTCACAACGCACCATGTGCGTAAAATAAAAGATATCATACTCACAAATTGTCCCGCAAAGACTCGAAGCGCCATCTCGCCATTCCGCATCCAAAGTCGCCAACATATCCTATTATCAAATTTCAACGCAATTAAGGCTCAAATCATTCAAACCAGTCACGGGAAAACAATAATACTAATTATCTTAATATCACACAGACGTTTTATAAAACGTCCGGGATACACGTGCGATGCACGTAATAATCTAATGTCTAAGGGATTTTTATTTCCCAAACAATTACTAGAACCATTCCCAATTTATTCTAATGGCTAAACTACAATTTCTACTACCATGCGGAAGATAATTTATATATATATAATTCTCATTTCCAAATCCAAAACCCTAATTTATTAGCAACTTGTAAAATCTCTAAGAAATTGCTAATTTCTCGTCTCTACCATTCTCAACATCTTCTAATCTCCCTAGCATAATACTCTTACTCAAAATAAAGTTACCACACTAAATTTTATACAAAAATAAAATCTAGGGTTTACCTTTTCGAAACCCTTTCAAAAAACGAACTCTGCCACGACGTAGAGGACCCTCCAATTAGTCAATCCCTCAATTTAATTTGGAAACGATGGAGAAATGGAGTTGATTTGAGGTGGGGAGAGGAGGAGCCGATGGGTTGGCTTGGGTGTCGGCTGGGAAGGAAACGGGAGAGGAAAGAAGAAAATGGAGAAGGAAAAGGTGGGGTGGGGTGGGGTTTATTAAAATAAATAATTAAATAAATAAATAAATAAAGGGGAGTATTACGTATAAGCCCCCCAATTTCAAAAATACTTCAAATAAGCCCCCACTCTTACACTTTATAAATCTAACAATATAAATTACATAAAATTGTCTCATAATAACCCTCCAATAGCATAAAATAGGGTAGACCATATATCTGATATTTCTAAATAACAATCCATTGTTATTAGAAAAACACGCAATCGCGTGCAATTCTCAATTGCGCACGGATTACAATGCAAAATAGCCATATGCTATTTTTGCGGGGTATTACAATGCATGATGGTGGTCGACCGTACAATATGTCGGTAGACCATTGCAACAATCGACCTCTCATCATAGTGGAAAAGATGAGTCAGTCGACCGATCATCGCTCGACTTTCGAGTTAAAAGCTGGACGGTCGACTTCTCAACAAAGCGGTCGACCGACCACGTGCAGTTTTAACTATTTCGGAAATATCTTTTTGTTTTTTTTTAGAAAGATACATTTTCTTTCTCTATAAATAAAAGCGAATTCTCTGAGTATTCTTCATCCCTCGCAATCATAATTCTTCTGAACTAACTATTTAATCAACGATCCGAGTATGAGAGCTTTACTGTTTTCTTCAGTCAATATCGTTATAGGTCTTGAGAGTTTTTCTTTTCTTCCACTTCGGTGAGTGTTGCGGGACTTATTTGTAGAGGTCCTGCGGGTGTAATAGGACTCTCGGCCTGAATTTCGAGAATCACTGTACAAGGGTTTAAAGTATAGTGGAAAGCTTGTGGCGAAGAATTGCTACACGTAGGTGGTGTGGGCATAGACCTAGGTTCGAACGACGTTATATCGTTGTGTCTTGTGTGCTTACTCTGTTTGCTTTCTCTAACTCTATCTCCTTATTGTACGCATTCTATTTAAGTTTTTTTAATTTCCGTACAATCACCCTATTCAACACCCCCCCCTCCCCGCCGCCCTGGTGATTTACATTTCCTTCTATTAAATTTAAAATATATTTTTTTAATTAAAAAAAACTCTTACTCGAAGGGTGTATTTGGTATGCGGATTGAAATATTTCCGAGAGTGAAGTATTCCTAAACGTATAATGAGAGGAATGAGAAATCATAGGATTACTACATTACTGTGTTTGGTGTGATACATTTAGAGCATGCACACCAATCGACAATGCATTTGGGTTGCCATTTTGAATTTTGGCAACCTAAATGACAACTTTTTTAAAAATTAAAAGGTTGTCCTATCCTGATGGTTGACATTTGAGTTACCAAATATATATATACTAGTATATTAATAGTGGATAATAGTGTATATATAATTATAATAGTGTACATATATACATAAATATATTCAAATTTGGTGGGAAAAGAGGAAAAAATGTGGTGATTGGACATTTGGCAATGCCATTTGGTTTGCCAAATTTGAGAGGGGAAATGGCTATTCTTAAATTTGGCAATCAAAATGGCATGCCGATGTGTGAGGCTTTTGCCATTTGGGCTGCCAAATATGAAAATGACATCCCAAATGGCATGTTGGTATGGATGCTCTTATATTCCCGAGAGTCCTTTAGTCTCATAGAATATGTTTATGAAAATACCCTACTAATAATAAGCAAACAAAGTGAGAGAAAATAAGAAGGGGAAGCATTTGGAGTTATGGAGGTGATGGTGGCGGCAACGACGACAGTGGTGGCAGCAGCGATGGCGGAGGCGGTGGTGACGGTGTTGGCAACAACAAGTGGTGGTTGTAAGGGGTAGTCGTAGTGGTTAGGGTCGACATAAGTGGACAAAAAAAATATATTCTTTTGTAATTTTAATCTCTTGACATAAGAGAAATCCTACATGTTTTTGTGGAAATGAAATTGAGAGATTTTATTTCCTAAAAATATAGTATTCCTTCTCATATGCTTATACTTTGCTAGACAAGGGAAATGAGGGGAGAACTGAAGTACAGAATTTTTCCTATATTCACATTCCAAATCTTTGTTATAACCATATACCCACTCAAATTTCTCATATTTTCATATTCCCACCTAGAATTCTTCAATCGATTCCAAAAAACCACCTAACATCAGTTTTTCGAGAAATTGTGAGGAATATATACTTTGAATATTCTTCTTATTGGGTATAAATCCAATAAGAATATATTTTAATTCCTAAACTACCCCCTAACCATCTTCTTCATTTAAAACCCTTCTCCGCTTTTCTTTATCTTCTTCAATTCCTTCATTAATGTCTCATATCTCTACAACAAATTTTAACTCAACTCATCACCTAATAAATAAAAACATAGAAAAATTGATCCTCACAATCTCACTTCAATGTATGTCCTCTCTCTATTTTAATAAACATCATAACCTAACTTTTAGCCCTCATATTTTCATGACCACAAAAGATTTGAGAGAAATAAGATTTTTGTTGGGGAGAATTTGAAAAAAATGAAGTTTGATGGTCACATAGATATGCTTTTGCAAGAGAATTAAAACAAATTGAAAATTGTTCTTCGTGTTTTCTTTGATTTGACGACGGATTAGAGAATGAAAAAAGAAAGTAAAATGGCAAAATTATCTTTTAAATGTTAGGTGTGTTTTTTTAATCACCATATTGATTTGATGTGGAACTATGAGAATATGAAGAATTCATATGAGAATATGAAATAGTAAAGATTTTGGATATAAATATGAAAAAAAAAACCATTAAAGTTAGGGCTAGCAACGAGCCGGGTTTGGACCGGATCTATATAGGCCCGGGCCCGAGCGTGAAGTTGAAAACAAAGGCCTAAGCCCAACCTGATTTTTCTTCGGGCTTAAAAAATAAAATCCGAGCCCGGGCCCGAATTAGGACTGATAATTGATTCGGGCCTATGTCCGAACTACTTATGCATGTTCTAATATATAATTTTCATAAAATAAAACTATATCGAAAATAATATACGATAAAAAAAATACGAATACTACAAACTTTTGAGTAATTCACATCTAATTTGTCTATTTTCATTTAATTTATATGCCAGACATACTTTCTCTATCTATAAACTTTAACACTCATTTCAATTTACTTATATGAATAATCTCTTTTAAGAACACCTATACATAATTATGCATGATGTATACATAAATATACACATGCACATATAAAAATTTGATTCGGGTCCATCGAACCTAAGCACTTGAACTCAAGCCCGATCCGAATTTTTCTCGAACCTAAAAATTTGAGCCCGAGCCCGACCTGAAATGAGAATTATTAGCACAAGCCTACTAATTATCGGATCGGGCCTAGGCAGGCCCAGGTTGGGTTCGGGCCATCTACCGCCCTTAATTGAAGTATTCCCCCTTTACTCCGCATACCGAACTCCCCTAGTATTTTCTTCAAGGGAACTGTAATTTGAAAAGGAAAAATACTCCTTTTCTATAAGCAAAACTTATATTACTCCATATTATAGGGGAATCAATGTATAAATGATAATTTGTGAAGGAAATTACATAAATATGGGAATGTTTGGGATGAATATGTTAAAAGTCTGCTATTTATAGATACTATTGTTGTTTTTTGCAAGCCATGGTATAACTTGTTATGTTTTTTTTTTGATGATACGGATAGAGTCAAATGACTCCAACCATGCATTAATCAATCAAAAAATTACATAAAGGGTTTTACAAGAAGTAAAACAGGCAAAAACTAGTCCCAAAATATTACAGATAAAATGAAGCCTACAGAAAACAATAATAGAAAAAAAGACATAGACGCCGCAAGACAAATACCACAATTCCCATCGCAGTAGAAGCTGCAAGAACATCCTGTGATGCCTCAGAAGGAGGCAGAAATACGCACGACAAAACGAAGCCCGGACACGAACCCCGACTCACCTCCTCCAGCAGACATGCCAACATCTAATTGAACTCACACATCACACCCGGTGGAGGATCGAGCCTAGAACTCCAGCAGCCAGGGCCAAAGCCAATACTGGCGAACAGCACCGAGAACAAAAAGAAAGAAAGATGCAATTCATGCAAAGTGATAGAATGCTTTGATAAGTCAGAAACTTCAGATCAAACCGATCGATAAGCACACAGAAAAACACCAACAAAAACTAAATCACATCCCAATGAGACTAACCTCATGCCAACAAGAATAAACCAACACCATTGAACATGTTACCCATAAAACAGCTAGAATATACACAGAAAGAAAACACTTGAGCATAAAGTCAAGTAGCATTCAACACAGGACCTCCAAACTTGAGGCCAAACTAGATGATTACTGAGAGAACATAGCAACATGACCTCCAAACTTGAGGCCAACATAGATGATTACAGAGAGAACATAGCAAACACAGGGGAGGAGAATAGGAGTCAGGGTACAGCTTCCAAAAGAAAACGACAGAGGATGCCTATCCAACCGACCAATAACGCTACAAAACATACAAGCCCACTGATGCAATCGCCACCCTCAAAACAGAGCAATCCTCCACCTCAACCCTGCATCCATACAATAAGGGAACATGCATCAAAGGCATCACAAAATATCCATAACATTAGAATAGTTTAGCCGAAGAAAGTTACTATATAGAAATGCCAAAAACGAACTACTAATGACAGAACTCCAAAGAGTCCAACGACGAAATGCCGTGATCATTAAATAGCGTTGAGATTAATAAGACACTGGAAAGCCATTTCCAGTCTCTTATACGAGAGTGCTTCTCTGGCTTCCTTTTTTAAAGGGGAAGACCAAAAATTGAATAAATACAAAAATTTGTCAGAAATCGAACGATAGGAAGTAGCTAGTTGACGGAAAATTCTGTTATTCCTTTCCCTCCAAATGATCCATACGATAATCTGAAAGGAAAGGTACCACGATCTGTGGAAAGCGCCATTCGGGGGGAGCTTCGCCCAGCAATCGACCAGACTGGCCGGTAAGGTTGGCGCCTCCCAAGCAAGCACATAAATTTTCCAAAGTGGACGTGAGAATTCACAGCCCACGAACAAATGGTTCACATCCTCAGAAGTGGAAGAGCAAAGCGGACACAATTGGCCCCAAGCAAGATTTCTCTTGTTGAGAATTTCAACAGTCAGAGTTTATTATTGAGGGTGAGCCACGCAAGAATTTTCACTTTTAAAGGTGCACCAGATTTCCAGACCAGGTCATGGGAAGGAGATAAAATGCCTCTAAAGTTAAGAAAAGTATAGAATGAGCGAACCGAAAAGGTCCTAAAAGAATTCCAACGCCAACTAATCTCCTCATTATCATACCAGACAACATTGTTGAGGATGGCAAGAAGGTCATCAAATACAGGGATAAGGTGAGGGGGCAGAGAGGTAGTGAGTGGAATCGACCATTGGCTTTGAGATACGGTGTTGCTATAGTAGTCAGCAACCAATGCCAGGGGATCGGAAGACAGGCGGAAGATAGCAGGGAAAGCAGTGGCTAATGAAGTATTACTGATCCATAGGTCGGTCCAGAATCTGGTCATGGATCCATCGGCACAATCGTGGCTTAATCCACAGCGGAAAGCCGCCGATGCTTTCCAGACACCTTTCCAGAAGTGGGAAGCATTATGATGAGAATGATCTGGGAAACTCCACCAATCATCGACTGGAAAGTATCTGTCTTTAATGCATTTGATCCAAGGCAGGTCCTCTTTTTTGAAAAATCTCCAGAGCCATTTGCCCAGTAATGCAAGATTCTGGTACCTAAGGTCTAACACCCCCAAACCACCAGCTACCTTAGAAGAACATATAAGTTTTCAGTTACATAGATGTGAACCAGGATTGAAAAGAGAAGACCCAGACCAGAAGAAGTTACTTCTGATCTGGTCAATCCTCTTGATAACCCAAGAAGGAATGAAGTAGAAAGACATCATGTACAGTGGGATCGAGGATAAAACAGAATTAAGCAGGATCAGTCTACCACCCTGGGATAGCTGTCTCCCGGACCACACAGATAGCCTGGATTCCATCTTATCGATCATAGGGGACCAGTCTGATTTATGTAATTTGCCCCATCGCAACGGGATGCCAAAATATGTGATAGGAAAAGAAGCGATCGGGCAGTTAAAGAAAACGGAAATTTCTTCTTACCGGTTAGGCGAACCTCCCAACCATAGAACGGAAAATTTATGAAAATTGATTGAGAGTCCAGAGGCTAGTTCGAAACAATAGAGAAGGAGTTTCAGATTTCTCAGAGAGTGAGAATTAGGTTTAGCAAAGATGATGGTGTCATCGGCGTACTAAAGATTCAGTACGCCGTTGAAACTACGAGAGTTTCCAAGACCTTCAATAACTTTGGCTTCCCAGACATTGCAAAGGAGCTTACTGAACATATCCGCTACTAACGAGAAGAGTAGGGAAGAAAGCGGGTCACCTTGCCTGAGACCACATTTGATTTTAAATTTGTGGCCCTCGGAACAATTAATGAGAATTGAAGAGGTGCCCGCGAAAAGGCTGAATTTAATCCAAGCAATCCATTTGGGACCAAAACCTCGATGAAACAAGATATCGAAAAGGAAATCCCAACTGACGTTGTCGTAAGCTTTTTGAAAGTCAAGTTTAAGAAGAATACCTTCTGACTTAGACTTATGACAATAAGAAATGATTTCTTGGGCCGATGCTACACTATCGAGAATAAAACGATCCTTGATGAACCCCGATTGGGCAGGATCGATGAGAGGGGAGATAACTTCGCTAAGTCTACACTACAAAAGAAACCAGATTTACCGGCGAATATTCCCCGGCGTTTTATTCGTAGCGCCGGGGTAGGTAGCGATTAGGAATGGGGTACCAGATGGGATGGTTATATACCGGCGGCCGAATTAAAACGCCGGTGAATCCGCGTATTTACCGGCGTTTTATTTACAAATGCCGGTGAAGTGTATGATTCACCGGCGTGTCTAATTAAAACGTCGGTGAAAAGCTGCGATAAATCCCATCTACCCTAACCTTTCGCTCGCCATTTCCCCAAACCCCAAAAAAATAAAAAACAAGGCGCTTCGTTTTCCCTCCTTCCTCGCTCTACTTCCCGCGCGTTTGCCTCCGGTGCTTCGTCCTCTTCGACGGCCGTCGAACATTCGTCATCGTCCCTTCTTCCCTTCGCCATTTTCGATTTCCCTCCTCCCTATCCCGATTTGGAGGTGAATCGGCGAACGGAAACGACCGTGTCGCCCCGCTCTCTCTCTATCTCCCCCCCCCCCCCCCCGCGCTCGTTGCCCCGCTCTCTCTCTCTCTTCTGTATCATCTGTTGATTCCCCTAATTTTTGAAACTTAGCATTTTTTTCTGACTTGATGCGTGTTGATTTCCTTAACATGAATGGTTTAGTTGGGATGAAGAATTAATAGAAAAATATATGATTAGGTAATGGAAATTTTCATGTTCTTATACTGTTAATGAAGCTGATTTCATGCATCTGATTGTCTTCTTGGCATGTTTTTTTGATATAAAATGGGTTCACTGTGAACTGACGATGCTATAGCTACGTATGCCTAAATGGTTCGGATATGCACAACAATTGGGTTTTAGATTTAGTTGGGCACAACCATTAGTGGAGCAACATATATGCTCAGATAATGTAAATTTTCATTTCAAGAAACTGTTAAAGTTACCTGCAGATTGCCCTCTTTGGCATGATTTTTTAACCAAAAATGGTTTCACTTCCAAATTAAGTATGCTGCTAGAAATTTCATCTTCTTTTATTGTTAAAGAAGCTTATTCCATGCATCTGATAGTCATCTTGGCATGTTTTTTTAACCAAAATGGGTTCACTGTGGACTGAGGATGTTATTGCTACGTATGCCAAAATCCTCCGGATATGCTGAACAATTGGGTTTCAGATTTAGTTAGGCTAAAGAATTAGTAGAGCAACATATATGCTCAGATAATGAAAATGTTCATTATCAAGATACTGTTAAAGTAACCTGTTTGCCATCTTTGGCATGATTTTTTAACAAAAAATGGGTTCACTTCCTAACTAAGTATGCTGCTAGAATTTGCATCTTCTTTTACTGTTAATGAAGCTTATTTCATGCATCTGATTGCCTTTTGGCATGTTTTTTTGATATTAAATGGGTTCACTGTGAACTGAGGATGCTATAGCTGTATGCCAAAATCCTCCAGATATGCACAACAATTGGGTTTTAGATTTAGTTGGGCTCAAGAATTAGTAGAGCAACATATAAGCTCGGATAATGGAAATTTGGTGTTTTAAGATACTGTTAAAGTAACCTGATTGCCCTCTTTGGCATGATTTTTTGCCCAAAAATGTGTTCACTTCCAAACTGAGTATGCTGCTAGCATAGGCCTCATCTTCTTTCACTGTTAATGAAGCTGATTTCATGCATCTGATTGTCTTCTTGGCATGTGTGTATTTGAATCCTTGACAGGTACAACATGCCGAGACGTAGAAAGAGGTTAAATATAAATGATGGCAACGAGAGCCATGGGGATGAGCAGCCACTACATAATAGTGGCAGTCAAACAAAAGAGGGTGAGGGTAGCACGCCGCCCACTGTCAAAAAACATCGTGGGCGGACTAAGATGACGAATGTTTGGAGGCTTCAGAATGATGAAAGGATCGAGGTGGAGGCGAACGGTGTTGGGCAACCGGTTGGCGATAACGCCAGCAAATTTTCTTCCTTCATTGGGGTTATAGCAAGGAACCCCCGCATACTTCCTCTGTCATACGAGAGTTGGCCGAAGGTGCCAACCACCACAAATGCCACTGCTATTACGACAATCAAGGTATTTCTCATCTAAAATACATAATTGGTCGGCGAAAAATTATTATTGAAATATGTATTATTAGTGATGGGTAATAAATTTTGCAGCAATATTTCTCGTTCGCCGACTCCCTTACGCCTTGGGTTGAAAAGTCACTCTCCAAGAAGTGGAGGGACCACAAGAGTGAATTGAAGTCGAAGTTTTATGACAAAGACCTTTCAGAGGAGGAGAATGCAGTGAATGTGCCAGAAAATGTGGAGCCTTCAGATTGGCAATTTCTTGTGCACTACTGGAGTTCGGCGATCGGTCAGGTATTTACATTAACCACACAAAAATCTAATGAGTATGTTGTTGTATGGCGGCTATAATGAATTTTTCTGTTAACTTCATTGTGGCATGTACAGAAAAGGGCGGAGGTGGGAGCTGCCAGTCGGTCAAAGCAGCTAGTGCTGCACACCGCTGGTACACAGAGCTTCGCTCTGGTTCGGGAAGAATTGGTAGGCGCAATAGTATTGAACAATTTTTTACTTACAGTTATTTGTTTATAACCATTTCATCTTACTAATATATAGGCAGAAGATTTGGGGGGGCCTACGGAGTTTGGGGACATTGACTTTTTTTATGCCACCCACAAATCAAAGGATGGGACGTATGCGAGTCCTGAGGCAGCACGGATTCTGGTAATTTGTGAACTAATATCTAATGAGTAGTCGAAATCTCATCTGCTTTTAACTCTGATTGTTATGTCCTTTTACAGACTAACACTCGGAAAAGGTATGATCAAATCTCCTCTGCTTCAGATTCGGACCCTACGGCGGCACGCCCAGATTGGCATACCCGGCAGAGACTTGCCTTGACCGATGTTAGGGGAAAGGAGAGGCATGGGCGTGTCCGTGGTATGGGCCTGGGACCAACCCCCTCGCGGCTATTTGGACGGAGTGAATCTAGTTCAAGTGGCAATCGGGATGAGGAGATGACTGCCTTAAAGGCACAAGTTGCACTCCTCCAAGAACAAATGGCCAATTTAATAGGGCAGCAGTCCCAAGTCCCACCCAGGGTAAGTATTTAAATTGGTTTTTTTAAAGAGATTATGGTCTTGAATGCATGAAAGACACGTACTAGTGTTTGTGAGTGTGCATTGTGGCTGTCGTCTATAAGTATTTCGTCTATGTTTCTTAAGTGGACTGTGATTAGAAAGAAAGGGCTGGAGTGGAGATCTGGAAACCCAAATAGAGACATCTCGTTTATTATAATCTATACTTTTTGTTGGACCAATCCCCTCTTGTTGTTGTTGCTGATGTCTCTATGTGTCCGTGTGTTGAAGGGAAAGAAGGGATGAGGGGAGAGATGAGGAAAATGCCGCTATGTTAGCTTGGTGTATCCTCATTCTCTACCATCCCTCTTTTTGGCTCCATATATGGCTTATATATTAAATGGGTTTCCTTCCACGATGACAGTCCGTAATACTACACTTGATATGAGCCCTGTTCATAGCTGCACCCTATTGCATACTCACAAACAACTAATACGTGTCGTTCATGCATTGTATTACCAATCCCACTTTGGCACATAACATGCTTAGATGACATTGTATGACCTGCTGATAAGGTTTGTTCAGCCGCGTTGTTGTACTGATTTGGAGGATTTTGGTATGCTAGCAGCATACTTAGTTTCACAGTGAACCCATTTTTTGTTACAAAATCATGCCAAAGATGGCAATCTGCAGGTTACTTTAACAGTACCTGAGCTTATATGTTGCTCTACTAATTCTTGAGCCCAACTAAATCTAATTTTCTTAAGTGGGCTGTGATTAGAAAGAAAGGGCTGGAGTGGAGATCTGGAAACCCAAATAGAGACATCTCGTTTATTATAATCTATACTTTTTGTTGGACCAATCCCCTCTTGTTGTTGTTGCTGATGTCTCTATGTGTCCGTGTGTTGAAGGGAAAGAAGGGATGAGAGAGAGATGAGAAAAATGCCGCTATGTTAGCCTGGTGTATCCTCATTCTCTACCATCCCCTCTTGTTATATATTAAATGGGTTTCCTTCCACGATGACAGTCCGTAATATTATACTTGATATGAGCCCTGTTCATCGCTGCACTAAATCTAATACCCAATTGTTGTGCATATCCGGAGGATTTTGGCATACATACCTATAGCATCCTCAGTTTACAGTGAACCCATTTTGTTTAAAAAAACATGCCAAGATGACAATCAGATGCATGAGATAAGCTTCATTAACAGAGCAAGAAGATGAGGATGGCAATCATGCCAAAGATGGCAATCAGGTTACTTTAAAAGTATCTTAAAATGAAAATTTCCATTATCTGAGCATATATGTTTCTTTAAAAGTGACTGTGACCAATTGTTCTTAATTGGGCTGTGATTAGAAAGAGACGAGTTGGAGTGGAGATCTGGAAACCCATATAGAGACATCTCGTTCATAATAATTTATTATTATTGTTGTTCTTGTCGATCTTGCTGTTGTTGCTGATGTCTCTATGTGTCCGTGTGTTGAAGGGAAAGAAGGGATGAGAGAGAGATGAGGAAAATGCCGCTATGTTAGCCTGGTGTATCCTCATTCTCTACCATTCCTCTTTCTGGCTTCTATATTTGGTTTCTTTCCACGATGACAATTCCATAAAACTACACTTGATATGAGCCCTATTCGTCATTTTCGATTTCCCTCCTCCTCTCTCTCTCGCTCTCTTCGGTATCATTTCTTGATTTCCCTTATTTTCCAAACTTAGCATATTTTTCAGATAGATGCATCTTGATTTCCTTAACTTGAATGGTTTAGTTGGGATGAAGAATTAATAGAAAAATAAATGCTTAGATACTGGAAATTTTCATGGTCTTTTACTGTTAATGAAGCTCATTTCATGCATCTGCTTGTCTTCTTGGCATGTTTTTTTGATACTAAATGGGTTTAGTGTGAACTGAGGATGCTATAGCTACGTATGCCAAAATGGTCTGTGATTTGCACAACAAGTTGGTTTTAGATTTAGTTGGGCACAACAACTAGTGGAGCAACATATAATTAAGCTCAGTTAATGTAAATTTTCAATTTAAGGTACTGTTAAGGTATCCTGCAGATTGCCCTATTTTGCATGATTTTTTGATCAAATAATGGGTTCACCACCAGACTGAGTATGCTGCTAGCATCCCCATCCTCTTTCACTGTTAATGAAGCTCATTTCATGCATCTGCTTGTCTTCTTGCCATGTTTTTTTGATAATAAATGGGTTTACTGTGAACTGAGGATGCTATACCTACGTACGCCAAAATGGTCTGTGATTTGGACAACAAGTTGGTTTTAGATTTAGTTGGGCACAACAATTAGTGGAGCAACATATAATTAAGCTCAGTTAATGGAAATTTTCATTTTAACTTACTGTTAAGGTATCCTGCCGATTGCCCTCTTTTGCATGATTTTTTGATCAAATAATGGGTTCACCACCAAACTGCGTATGCTGCTAGCATCCCCATCCTCTTTCACTGTTAATGAAGCTCATTTCATGCATCTGCTTGTCTTCTTGGCATGTTTTTTTGATAATAAATGGGTTTACTGTGAACTGAGGCATTAATGGAAATTTTCATTTCAAGATACTGTTAAAGTAACCTGTTTGCCATCTTTGGCATGATTTTTTAACCAAAAAAGGGTTCACTTCCAAACTGAGTTTGCTGCTAGCATCCCCATCTTCTTTTACTACTACTGAAGCTTATTTCATTAAGATCCAGGATGGCCAATTTTGATTGGGCTGTGATTGGATTGTTCAGTGGCTGTTGTCTATGTTCTTAGTTGGGCTGTGATTAGAACGAGAGGCTCGAGTGGAGATCTGGAAACCCATATAGAGACATCTTCTTCATAATGATTTATTATTATTGTTGTTCTTGTCGCTCTTGTTGTTGTTGCTGATGTCTCTTTGTGTTCGTGTGTTGAAGGGAAAGAAGGGATGAGAGAGAGATGAGGAAAATGCCGCTATGTTAGCCTGGTGTATCCTCATTCTCTACCATTCCTCTTTCTGGCTTCTATATTTGGTTTCCTTCCACGATGATAATTCCAGTTAAAACTACACTTGCTATGAGCCCTATTCGTATTTTTCTTCTATGAAGAATTGATCTATGACTACAATCTCCATTCAAAACCCAATTGTTCTATATTTGGTTCCCTCTTGCTGTTGTTGCTGTTGTTGAAGTGAACCCATTTTGTTTTATTGTTAGTGAAGCTTATTTTCATGCATCTGATTGTCATCTTGGCAATTGAATTTGACCAAATAATGGGTTCACTGTGAACTGAGGATGGTATATAGGTACGTATGCCAAAAATGGTTTTTTTAACACAAAATGGGTTCACTTCCAAACTAAGTATGCTGCATAGCATCCCCAGTTTCTTTCACTGTTAGTGAAACTTATTTCACAAACCTGATGGTCTTCTAAGGCTATTTTTTGGTCCTATTTTCACTTAACTGTTAGTGAAGCTCATATCATGCACCTGATTGTCTTCTTGGCATGTTTGTTTTTATACCAAAAATGGGTTCACTTTGAACTGAGGATGGTATATAGGTACGTATGCCACAATCCTCCGGCCGGATATGCACAACACTTGGGTTTTGCGATATAGTTGGAGAGCAACATATAAGCTCAGATAGTGGAGAAATTTTCATTTTCAGATACTGTTAATGTAACCTGATTGCAATCTTTGGCATGGTTTTTTTAACACAAAATGGGTTCACTTCCAAACTAAGTATGCTGCATAGTATCCCCAGTTTCTTTCACTGTTAGTGAAGCTTATTTCATTAAGATCTAGGATGGCAAATTTTGACTGGGCTATGATTGGATTGTTTAGTGGATGTTGTCTATGTTCTTAATTGGGCTGTGATTAGAAAGAGTGGGCTCGAGTGGAGATCTAGAAACCCATATAGAGACATCTTGTTCATAATAATTTATTATTATTGTTGTTCTTGTCGCTCTTGCTGTTGTTGCTGATGTCTCTTTGTGTTCGTGTGCTGAAGGGAAACAAGGGATGAGAGAGAGATGAGGAAAATGCCGCTATGTTAGCCTGGTGTATCCAAAGTCTCTACCTTTCTTCTTTCTGTTTCCATTTCTGGCTTCTATATATATTTGGTTTCCTTCCACGATGACAGTTCCCTAAAAAAACACTTGATATGAGCCCTATCGTATTTTTCTTATTTTTCTTATATTTGGTTTCCGTCCACGATGACAGTTTCATGGATTGTCTGAACAATGCATGAAAGAGATGCTTAGATAATGAATTTTTATTTGTTTTACTGTTTTAGGTAGTGGATATTCCCAATCAAGGGAGAGAATATAGAGTTTTCAAGTTAGATACTGAATTTTCATTTGTTTTATTATTTTAGATATATTTAAAAAACAAAATTAAGTACCGAATTTTTAGCATTGCAATGTAATTATTTTACCTCTCTATATATCATCAACAATTCCATTTGCAATTGGCACTTTGATCTTATAATTTAAGATACAGTTAGATTTTTTTTGCAAGTTCAAAAAATATGTATATTCTGTATTGTGGTAAACTGTTGAACTAAACTATTGTTTTTTTTTTGTTCACAGAGCGGTCGCCCAGATGAAGAAAATTCTGATGATCAGAACTGAAGCTCCTCGAGGGTATGAATCCGTGGTCCTCCTTGCTGTTCTTGTGTCCTTGCTGTATGATTGTTCTTATGTCCTCCTTGCTGTTATGTCAGACTGTTTTTTTTGGATGAGAGTTATGTCAGACGGTTTAGTTGGGATATTTGTCAGACTTGAGATATTTGGGATGTTCGTCGGTCTATTAATTTGGTTGTGATTATGACTGTTAATTTTGCGGTGAATTTGGTTGTGATTATGACACTGTTAATTAGTTTGTTGAGATATTTGGGATATGAAACGTGTTAAACTTTATTATTCTTGTGTTTGGTTGTCAATTGCGCATTAATATGAAATTAAATTGGTTGAATCAGTAGTTATGAATTAGTTTACAGGTTTGTAAAAGAAACTGTGAATTGAAATCGAACGGAAAACGGAGAAAGGAATAGAAACGGGCATAGCTAGACCGGATTTTTATAAAACGCCGGTCTATCTATTCAATTAGTTGCAGTGTGCGATAGACCGGCGGTCACACAAACGCCGGTGTATGCCGCTAGACGCCGGTGAATACCGTCAGATGTAACGGCAAAAAGGAACACCGGCGTTTGATAAAACGCCGGTGTAGTTGGGTTTACCGGCGTTTTTGATCACGCCGGTGCTTGTGAGTAGGGAAAAGCGGGCAGTCATAAAAGCACATATACCGGCGGTCACAGACCGCCGGTGAACGTTCATTCTACACCGGCGTTTATAGAAACGCCGGTAAATTGATGAACTACGGCGGTTTATAGCCGCCGGTGTATGTATATTGGGGGGTAAAAGACGGCACTCAGAGGACCCAATACACCGGCGTTTTTAGGCCGCCGGTGTAGGTGTCACATTTACCGGCGCCCAGTAAAACCGCCGATGTAGACCCCTTCCTTTCAGCGACGCTCGATTCGGCGGCATTTGGACCGGCGCTATTATAAACGCCGGGGAAAGTTTTACCGGCGTAAAAAAGCGCCGGTAAAGATGTAAAAAAACGCCGGGAAATCGAGTTTCTTTTGTAGTGCTAGCAGAGAGGACCTTCATAATAATTTTGAATGGGGAGTTGATCAAACTAATCGGCCTAAAATTAACCACGGAGTTCGCTCCTAACATTTTGGGGATAAGAACAATATGCGCGTAGTTGATACGGTCGAAAGAGAACGAACCTAGGTGAATTTCAGAGAACATACGGAAAAGGTCATCTTTCAACCAATTCGAGAATTTTTGAAAAAAGAAGACTGGGAAACCGTCTGGGCCCGGCGCTACGTCGCTTTTTAATGCGAACACCGCCGCTTTGATTTCGTCCATGGTAAATGGAGCCTCAAGAGAGGAAAGATCGATAGGTTGTGCGCCGTACAGTTGATTCCAGTCGAGACTAATGGCTCTCGGCTTGGAGGATCCAATGAGGTTTTTATAGAACGAGAGAAAAAATTGGTGAATGTCCTTATCAGATGACAGTTCAATCTCATCTTTAACTATGGATGAAATATGGTTACACCATTACCTATGGGGAAGTGCTGTACAACTTGTTATGTTGATGACACTGACAATCCGACAGTTGAATCCAACCAAGTAAAAGAAAAATTAATTTATCTGTAAAACTGTGTCATGAATAAGACATATGTTACCTTTCAAAAAAGAAAAAAAAGTGGTTTTATGGATGCATTATCTTTCAACCTTTGTTGATTATGACCTGCTTAGATCATTCATATCTTCTGGTCAACATCAAAGATTAGTGTGTTTTGTAAGCTTTTAGAAGCGTACAGATTAATATTGAATTTTTTGTCGTACTGACCCAATTTTTGAAAATATTTGGAGGGTCTAACCTACTTTCGAAAATAATTGGCAATTTAACCTAATTTTGGATAAGTCACCATCAGCCGTTATTAGAAATTACGCCGTAAATTATTTATATGCCGTTATTTTTAATAACGGCATCGTTTTACATTTTTTTTTGCATGTCGTTATTTGGAGTAACGACATCAGAATATTTCTCATACGAGTGTAAATCTTCTAACTTTAAAAAAATTCTCAGTGTTGAAACAACTTGTAAATAATGTCGTTATCCCCAAAAACGACATTCGAATTACTGATGTCGTAATTGGAAATAACGGCATCAGTTATAATAAAATGAACTGTTGCATTTGTTTGGAACAGCGACAACAGTTCATTTTATTATAACTGATGCTGTTATCTCCAATAATGGCATCAGTAATTCGAATGTCTTTTTAGGGATAACAGCATTATTTATAAGTTGTTTCAACACTTAGAATTTTTTCCAAATCAGAAGATTCATGCTCATATGAGAAATATACTGATGCCGTTACACCAAATAACGGCATGCAAAAAAAATATAAAATGATGTCGTTATTGAAAATAACGACATATAAATAACCTATGCTGTTATTTCCAATAACGGCTTATGCCGATGTGTTCAAAATTAGATCAGATTGCTAATTGTTTTCGGAAGTGGGTCAGACCCCCAAATATTTTTAAAAAGTGGGTCAATACAGCAAATCTTTCATTAATATTCTAGATTAGAAAATTAAACATCATAATCATCTGTAAGTTGCACTGCAAATTTGCAACTTGCATATTTCTAAATATTAAAAGAAAAAAAAGAAAAAAAAAAAAAAAAACATTTCTTACTTTTATGTCGCACTCGAAACTTAAAAATAATAAAACCGATCCTTCTTCAGAGAATATCCCGTACCACGATACAACTGGTATTTACCCTCTTGCCAACTATAAATAAAATTTATCACTGTATTACAACAACACTTACGACGAGATTTATTATGTTGAAGAATTATAATATTCCTCATAACGATATCATTGGACGCCTTTTTTTTTAATCACGCGGTACATATATTACATGTAGATAATGTTAAGCAAAGATATGAAGAATTTTTTTAATGTATGTAATTTTTTAAAACTATTTGCAGAAAGATGACAGTTGTCAAACTATTTGCGCTCGGAGATTTAACAACTAGACTCGTCATTTTCAACGGCAAGCTTAGTTATTTCGTGCTCACCGTCAGGACACGACAAGTTTAGGTTTTTTTTTTTTTTTTTTTTTTGAGAAACTCGTCGTTCCTAATTGCGAGTTTAGTTCAAAATTTTCAAATAAGACTCGTCGTTTCCAACAACAATGAGATTTATACTAGACTTGCTGTTGGGAACGGCGAGTTCAGTTCAAAAATATTTTGTATGGAGTTTTTTTCCGAAAATTCACCAAGTCCAATAGAGAGTTTCACTCTGTGAAATTTTATATATCTTTGTCGTTTTCAACAGCGAGTCTAGTATAAAAAACCTCGCTATTGAGAACAACAAGTCTTGTTTGATAATTTTGAACTAAACTTGTCGTTCCCAATAGCGAGTCTAGTATAAAAAATCTCATCATTCCCAACGGTGAGTCTTGTTTGATAATTTTGAACTAAACTCGTTGTTCCTAACAGTGAGTTTCTCCCAAAAAATAAATAAAACTAGGTCCGCTGTTCTCAACAGCGAGTACAAAATAACTAACTCACCGTTGGGAATGACAAGTCTAGTTATTGAGTCTCCGAACGCAAATAATTTGACAACTATCTTTTTTCTGCACATAGTTTCGGGAAAAAAAAACATATATTAAAAAAAAAACAGATATGAAAGTAGGGATTAGATATTAGTCTCCCAATAAAGTCAAAGAATTATGAAACTGATCGATTTTGATACACAATTGTAATATTATGAAAAAGCCATTCATTGGACCAGTTTGGAAGGAAAAAAAAAATCTGTTAAATGAGATAGAATTCCAATGAAATTTTTGGGAGAATGCTACTCTCCCACATGGACTTTTTTTTTTCAATGGTTGGTTTAGTGGATCAGAATTGTTGCGATATTACAAATAAAACTTTTGACTGATTGCTTTTTGAAGTTTAGCGAGGTAAAATAGCAAATTATGTGAGACAAGTATGATATTTAGAATGCTACTTTTCCACTTAGGATTTTTTTTTTTTTCAATGGTAGGTTTAATGGATCAAAATTGTTGCGATACTACAATTAAAACTTTTTACCGATCATTTTTGGAGTTTAGCGAGGTAAAATAGCAAATTATGAGACAAGTATGGAATTTTAAATAGCTATAGGGGAGCTGTGTGGAAAAGACCTAAGAAAAATGAACTTTGGAGAGATGAAACATGTGGTATAGCGATGGGCGATGTTGATCGTATACCCGCTTTCCTAATAAGATTAGAGGGTGGGAACAGGAGAATTCACTTGCACACACACGACAATAGACCCTATTTCGACGCTCCCACTGCTGGGAAACGTAGTGGAGGGGCACTCCCCCAAACACACGAGCACCCCCCAAACTGGTCCCCCATGAGTGTCCTCTTTTAGAACGTTAAGAGGCTGATGGGGCGAGGTAAGAGAGAAATGGCCAGGGCGTTATTAATACGTCCAAAAAGGAAGTTGTGGGTCTACAAGAGACCAAAAACATTCAGGAATTTAAACTCAAAAGGCTGGAGGGATGCCACATCAAGGAGTGGAAAGTGCGCCCATCAATTGGAACCTCAGGGGGTATTGCCATTGGATTTAATTCAGATATCTTCACTTGTCTGGATATATTCCGAGGTGATTATTCTTTGTCGGTCCGTCTACTTCGCCAGAGGGACCACTTGACACAAACGATTATGGTGGTATATGGGCCGAATCTAGCCATTGCTAGAAGCGTGTTTTGGGGTGCTCTTTTCAATCCAGACGCGGTGGCTGAATGCCTGGATAGTTGGGGATGACTTCAATATCACTAGATTTTTCTTTGAGCACCATGGTAGAGGATTGAGTGACATGAATAGAGAAGAGTTCAACAGGTGTGACTAGAATTAAAGCTGCAAATGTTCACAGCGTTTTATCGCATTATTTACCCTTGGGTTACTGACTGCTAACATAGTGAACAAGCTCATCTCTTAGAATACAAAAGTGCAAATAATGCGAAAGAAGTTGTGTCAATTCACCATGCACTTTGTTGCGAGGGGTGAAGATTTGCCTAATTCTGCTTCCATTGATCCTTTGGGGTATACTGACTGCTAACATAGTTAATATCTCAGTTTTCTTCAAAATCGACCAAAATTTAAGAAAGAGATAATATAGGTCAAGGTCCACTGGAAACATACAACAACAATAACATCCCCACCAACAATAACAACGACAGAAACATACAACAACAATAACATCCCCACCAACAACAACAACGACACAATCTGTATCATCAATGCATCACTTCTACGACAAAAAGTAAATAGAAATCTGCAATAGGAGGACATTCTATCTCAAGATATGTCTTAATATTTTTGACTGATTTGATTAAACATATTACAAACGTAGGCAGTTCGCGCCACTTCAATTGGATAAACTGTTTCAGTGAAGGAATTTATTCTCACCAATCACCCAAGTCACACTGAAACTCATAAGATCGAAAACAAAACAAGAATGCAATTGACATAAAGCAAGAGTGTTAGGGTTTATGTGTTGCATACTCGTTCACGAGCGAAGTGATAAGAAGAAGCGAAGAGAAGATGGGGATCGAAAGGGTGTAGGTTGCGACCGACCGCATGGTCGACCACAACCCTCTGGATTGGATTTTGCCACTTGCGGTCGACGGCGGACTGGTATTTTGGGTCGAAACTTTTATTTAGGGTTTGTTCGGTCCGATTTGTTCTCCAAGTTATATCGTAAGGCTCTAATCACATGGCTATCTCTTCAGACTTATTAGACTGTGAGGAATCAAGATTAGAAGCTAGGGTTTTTTAGAGCTCTATAAATAATTGTAATGACATCCATGAGATATAGTACTAAATATGAGAGTTTTCCGTTAAAAATAGTAGATCATCTTCTAGTGAGGCTTGAGAAGCAGATAACTTCTTTGTGGAGTATTATAACTCTTGTGTCATCTCCAGTTAAATAAAATCTCGGTTATTTCCCCATGGATTAAGGTTTATCAAACCAGGACAATTTGTGTGTGCTATTGTGTTTGGTGTAAATTATCTATGTTTGATTGGTTGTTCGTTGTGATCATTTGTCGCTCTCGCTCTACTTCCACTGCTCAAAAATTTTCCCAACAAATGGCAACAAAGAGGAGCCCTTTTAAATCTACTCTCTATTTTCCGAATCCAACAGAGTCTACAAGCAAATGTAAGAGCATCCACAATCGTCATTGTGTAAATTATGCATAAATGGATAAATGCATATAGCATTTGGCAAGTTTACTGCAGTCGTCGAAGGCTATTTTTTACCAATTTAATTTAAAATAATAAAAATCCAGATCAAACGGAGCTCAAAGTTGCGTCGGAGGGAAAATATATATTTTTTAATTGAGCGACGCAAGTTCACATTGCATCGGAGGAGGGAAAAAAAATGCCAAACGCAACATGAAGTTGCGTCCGGCAATTAGGGGTACAATTAACACTGTATAACTACCACATGATCAAAGTTTAGTATATATATATATGTGAATTCTCAACCCACTGTATATCTTCTGATATCATCAAAGTTTTTTTTTTTTAAATTTTTTTTTAAAACCCAACGAACGCAACATGAAGTTGCGTCCGAGGATTGCGTAGATGGAGGAACGCAACTTCATGTTGCGTCCGAGGGTTTTTTTATTTTCCAGGTTTTTTCTATTTTGTAATAATTAATTTTTAATGGAGCGACGCAACTTGATGTTTCGTCCAACGATTAAAAAATAATATTTTTTCGAGCGACGCAACATGAAGTACGTCCTTTAAATTATGCATAATTCTCAAATCCGCTCTCATTTATAGCAATCTACTGTAGCTAAATATGCAAAATATGCATATTTAGTATTTAGCAAACGACTGCAGCGATATTTTCGTCGAGAAAATATGCATATTAAGCATATTTAGCAAACGACTACAGATGCTTTAAGAGAGTAAAACCCATAATCCCTATATCCTTATTCGGTTAAAGACTAAAACTTCACATAGTACCCATTCTCCACAAATCTAACTAGATTAAGGTCACTCCCCTTATATCCATCAAGCCTCGGATAATTCAACTATTCCTTTGTCTTTCTGTCGAAGTACATTACCTATTCCACTACTCCATTTGGGTATTTCCAACTTCCCATTCCCTATTATTATTCAACTTCTGTTTCCTGCATCAATATTGAATCAAAACAACCAATCAAAATAGTCAAGTACTTGCAGTGCTGTTGGCAAGACTTTTTATTCTTAGGTGAGAAGTGATATGTTTCATTCCAGCATCACACGGAATTAATTAGGAATGTTGAAAAATCGCTTCCTCCCCAATGTGAATAACTACGGCCGAATGTTATATATATACATATAGAGAGAGACAAACCTTTCGTTGTGCACCCATGGTATGCACTCCGTGTACACTCAGCCTTCGAATCTTTGTATTGACAATCCGAACTGTTCACATTGATCTACATGTCTAATTTAGTCTAAATATGTAAAATCAAGTCATTTGAAATTCATTTACCCATACATTGAATTGTTACAAAATTGTATGACTGAATATCATTTTTTTTATAATGACACGATGCATGAGCAAATGAATTTCAAATGACTCGATTTATATATTTAGACTAATTTAAAAGTGTAGATCAATGTGAACGGTTCGAATCATTCATACGAATATATGAAAGATGGCAAACTAGAATAAATAAACACAACGCAGATCTTTACATCACGAAAGGAAGCAAATTTTGCGATCAAAATTAGGCCTTTATTCAACATAAATCAAAGAACACGGGGTCAAATAAAGATAAAATTACAACATTAGTAAAAAAAAAAAAAATTTAAAAACCTCATTTTACCCGAGAAAAGCCAGCGAAGAATCCATTTTGGTTGGGATCAGGAAACAACGATTTTGAGGAGGAAGTAGCAGAGGAAGCAGGCGAAGATGAAGAGGAAGAAGTAATCCAGTATTACGAAGAACTTGGTCGATCCATGCCGACGATTAGGTTTAGGGTTTCGGTGAAGATCCGTACGCTTGTTTTCCTCTTTCGCGTCCATGGTCTCAAATATCCCAATCTCTCTTCTTTTTCTGGATCTCTGGATCTCTGGATCTGGTAATACTTGATAGGTTTTTGTCATATTAATCCCCTACAAACTTTCTATTTGCTCAGTCGTGCTCCGCTATTTTATTTGCATATTCATACGACTGCTAAGATCATCCACTATGGTCGGCTATTTATTTAAAAAATGCAAATTTTGGAAAATTTTACGCCACTATGGTCTGCTATAAATCTAGTTTATCAAACGGACGATGTTTCCGTTTGGAAATATATAGCAGGGCAGAATAGCATTTGGAAATTATAGAAGACGGTAAACGATCTTCCGTCTATCAAAAATTTTGATTTCTTTGGAATTAAAAAATCGAATAGACGGTAGAAGATCTTCCGTCTAAAGAATTGGTTAATTTTTTTTAAAATGCAAATTTATCAAATGGATGATGTTCCTCCGTCTTTATATTTATTTAATTATTTTTAAAAAAAATTGAAAGAGACGGAAGATTAACTTCCGTCCCTTTTATTTTTTTTTCCTTTTTTTTCGTCCTTTTCTTTTTTTGTCCTTTTCCTAAAAGACAAAAAAAATAAAAATTAAAAAATCCCAAACGGAAGTTGAAGATCCGGCTGAGGTTTTTAAAAACATTTTTAAAAAAATTAAAAAACCCAGACGGAAGATCTTCTTCCGGCTGGGTTATTTTTTACAACAAAAATATAATAAGGAGAGCAGACGGAGGATCTTCTTCCGTCTATATATTTTACTATTTTTTTTTTGCAAATTATAGCTTTCACCATAGTGGCGGAAGAGCATCTATGCTAAAAGCAAATTTGCATATACTCAAAATATAGCTCGAACCATAGTGGATGCTCTAACATGGTGCACAAGGATAAGGAATTTTTTACCAAACTATCCCCTTTTCTAAGTATGTACGAAACTGTCCCTGTTTGAAAATTTAATACCAAAAACTTCCTGTTGCTAACTGAGTTAACGCGTCTAGTACTTTTCTTCGCGTTTTCTCAGTTAGTGTGTATTAGGGGATAACACTTTTCTCCTAATCAGGGTGTTTGCGAAAAAATCACCAATTTATAGACACGCTACCGTTAGCGTGTCTGTTTAAACCACACGCGCTAACGGGGTTAGCGTGATAGGTGGACAATAGGAATGTAGGCAAAAGATCCCAAGTAATGTGCTGGAAAATTGAGATACTCATACACGTTAACTTAGTTAACATGCCACATTTTACCAAGGCTGTTAACTGAGTTAACGACTTTTGAGATTTCAAATTTTCCTGAAAGTTGAAACTTTCTACAAGTTTGAGATACTCACACACGATAACTCAGTTAACGTGCCTCTTTATACTAGGCGCGTTAACCGGGTTAACGCGTGTCGTTTGGGCTTTTATTAATTAAAGCTCGCTATCTCACTCTCATCTCACTTTTCCTCTCTTCGAAAAACAAAATCCAGCGATTTTAACCCAAACCCCTAAACCCCCAAACCCAGTCTTCGATTCTGCCCTCTAAGCATCCCAATCTCTTGAAATTTTCGGTCGAATCTCTTCTTCACTCCCAAAACACTCATCTGAGTATACAATTTCCCCAAAAAATCGCCTATTTAACCCACAAAGGGTTTCCCCCAAATTGTCGAAAGGAGAGCCTCGTGGTGCTTGTCGTCGACTTCTTACTTCCACCCTACAATCGTTTGTAAGACTTCGTTATTTATGCTATATGATTTTTGTGATTTTGGGTCTAGGGTTTGATTTGCAATGTTGGGTTCATTTGTGCCAAATTTAAGGGAACATCAGGTAGAATACCGTCTATGTTTCTGATCTGGTTCATGATGAAATAAGAGTGTAGAAGGAGGGAAAATAGGAGTGTAGAAGGAGGGGACTTTTGTTCAATATTTGTTAACCATCATGTTGAATACGATACTTACATGTTTGATATTAGACATTGTTAATTGTTGGAAATTAGACATTTTTACATTTTGAGTAATAACGTTTGATATTTCAATGTTGGAAATTAGACATTGTTAAGTTAAATTTTGAGTAATAGGAGTGTAGAAGGAGGGGACTTTGTATAAGTAATTTATAGCGATTTTAAGTTAAATTTGTTAACATATATTATCTAACATGTAGAATTCAATTTGATATAAGATATGGCACGGACAATGGGTATCCCGAAGAAGGAATGTAACGCCCCGCCCCAATGCTCCGACAAATCATAAATACTATGTAGTTCCACCGCCCACCACAGGCTGCCTCTCAAAAGGTGGTTAACCGAATTGGTGACTCTTGATCCTCGGCAATAGTATTTATACTCAATTTATCTTCGCAAATTCCCGATATGGGACTAAATTTCACAATCTACTCACAAATCTCAATAGTCAGTCGACTGCTGGCAGTACCAGTCGACTGTCCTTCTACCAGTCGACTGCTGGTAGTACCAGTCGACTGATCTGGGGTATTACATACACCCCCCCTTAGGAATCAGCGTCCTTGCTGAGCACAGGGCACACCTCAGTGTAGGACCGTCCTTTCTAGCACCTGGCATGCTTCGTGAATAGGCCCCCCTCCTTCGGAGGCACCCTCGACACGTAAGCATATGTACCCCACGAATAGGCCCCCCTCCCTCGGAGGCACCCTTTCATCGTGCAGATACACCCCCACCCGGTGTGTCGAAAGTCGGCTCTGATACCATTTGTAACGCCCCGCCCCAATGCTCCAACAAATCATAAATACTATGTAGTTCCACCGCCCACCACAGGCTGCCTCTCAAAAGGTGGTTAACCAAATTGGTGACTCTTGATCCTCGGCAATAGTATTTATACTCAATTTATCTTCGCAAATTCCCGATATGGGACTAAATTTCACAATCTACTCACAAATCTCAATAGTCAGTCGACTGCTGGCAGTACCAGTCGACTGTCCTTCTACCAGTCGACTGCTGGCAGTACCAGTCGACTGATCTGGGGTATTACAAGGAAGTAGTAGTAGACCTCCAACTAACCGGGAAGGTCCACGAACATGTCACGGACAACCTCCCAAAAAAACGTACCGTGGTGGACAGAGACGTACCAATGTAAGATGATTTGACATTAATTTCGTACGTTTAATTTTAACATCAAGAAAATTATGAATATATATGTTGAATTTGAACTTTTTTTTGTCTAGGTTGAGGCCGGTACTTCTTCTTCTCCGGCAACTCAAATGGGCCCACCCCCTCATCCTCCAAATCAACCTGGCCCTTCCTTTCCATCTAGTCAGTTGAGACCATCTTCTTCCTTATATGTTCCTCCGGTGGTTTCCCGGTCCGATCGACCCAAAGCTTCTGACTCTACAAAGCCAGCATCGTTCTAAAGCCGTTTGGGAAGGAAACTCTTCGGAGTGTAATTTTAGGGGGCACAGCACGTTAGAGATGCATCCCCTTATACATGAGATATTATAGCAATGTGGGCTATACGGCATAGGGTTGATGGGCTCCATTAAGGCGGACCGACCCTTATTAACAGCTCTTCTCGAGAGATGGCACCCTGAGACGCATAGTTTTCACTTGCCGATCGGCGAGATGACAGTGACACTACAAGATGTTGCTGTAAGAACGGGTCTGCCAATTGATGGAGAGTCCGTAACTGGCACAATGGACTTTGAGCCAGAGTTCATTATCCACGAGTATCTCGGTGTAGAGGTGGATTGATCAGCCCTTGTAGGCAAATCGTTGAGGCTGAAATGGTTGAAGGAAAAATTCTTCGGTACGTTGAGTAATGCCTCCACGGAGTTGCAAGTACATTGTTACTGTCGAGCGTACATAATGACACTGTTCGGAGGTGTAATGTTCCCAAACTCATTCGGAGATTCCGTTCCGTTAATGTACCCACCACTAATAGCCGATCTTGGTGCAGTTGGGGGGTATAGTTGGGGGAGTGCTGCGTTGGCCACCTTGTATCGCGCATTGTGCAATTGCTCTCTTGGTGCCAAGCAAATGAATGGACCAATGTTGATGCTCCAGGTGGAGAGCTGGGATCGACTGCACATCGGCCGTCCCGTTGTGGCGAAACAGTCACCAAAGTGGTTGAACCTTCCCGAGGACGTGAACATGAGGCCACCTCAAGGTGTGTATTGGATGGGTTCGTTGACGTGGAAGGGGATCCCAAATAGGTGCCTATCTTATTACCGGGACGAGCTTGATCACTTGCAAGATTATTGTGTTAAGTGGCAACCGTATACCGAGGAATGTTTAGCGAGATTACCTCCAGTTTGTACGTCGGGTCCTCAACTGTGGTTGACAAAAGCTATTCACTTTGGTACAGTTTAGGCCTATTTTCCGGATAGAGTACTTCGTCAATTTGGTTGCGTCAGAATATACCGGTCCATCAACCGTACAATGCCGATCTACACAGTGTCACCGGTATGGGTCGACAAGCAGCTCATGATTGGGCAGCTTCATTACACGTACACGTGAATATTTGGAATCATCGTCTCGATCATGTAATTGCGAATATTCCACCATTCGATGCGTCGAACCATTTCACTTACATGACGTGATATAGGAGAATGACTCGCCTTTACATTTCTCTAACAAGTCAATTCCCATCCGGGATCGAAGTACCGACACATAGACATGCCGCCGATCCAGCAGACACGTACTCTGTTAATCTGCCAATGTTTCAACCAAAGGCACCATTGCTTCGGAGTGTTGTAAGTTTCATATCCTTATATTTACAATGAATTTATTACTACGTTTAATTATTCAATTTGTTATCACATTTATTTCGTTTTTGTGTAGATGTCCCAAACATGGATTCAAGCAAAAGAATGCGCGAAAGTATTGAAAAGTAACGTAGCCGAACAGTTGAAGGTATTCGCGCGTAAAATTCTTGAGTCATGTCGAGTAAAAGCAGATCTCGTTGGCAAAGGCACCAGAATAGATGCGATCTTGTCCGGTCCCGTGCACCAAACAGGTCGGCGGAAGACAACGGCTACAAAATCTCGATCACGTCCAATTATACACGAAGAAGGACAGCAAAGAAGAGGGACCCATCTCTACCGAGAGATGAAATCCAAGAAGAGGAAGAAGAAGAAATAGACGAAGATAATATTCCCTTCCCCGGCTTAACTCAAGCTAGCCCAAAGCGTCCTAAACGTGCAAGGAAACGTCCTAATCTTTTCACCCCCTCATAAGTAAATTTTTGTTTATGTTTAAGATTTTTGTAATTTGGTAAAAAGTTAATGTTTTCGCTGAACTCAGGAATTTGTGTATGGTTGGAAGTTTTGTAAGTTCTATAAGTTGTGTATGGCTAAACTCAGGAACTCAGGTAAACTCAGAAACTCAGGAACTCGGGGACTCAGTTTTGAGTATGAGCTCATTTGTGTATGTGTTTGAGCTTGGCTATATGTGATTTTGACTTGAGTATCTGTGTATGTGTATGAGCTTGGCTATATGTGATTTTGCTGATCTGATCTGAGTTAAGGAAATGCTGATCTGAGTTTATCTGATCTATGTTTATTTTATGTGTTTTGAGTTTATCTAATCTGATCCGTGGTAAGGAAATGCTGATTTATATGATTATGGGTGTTCTAAATTTGTTTGATGTGTGTTTTGAGTTGAGTTGAGTTGATCTGTGTTTTGATTTCCACATTTTGAGTTGTGATATGAAAGTTAAAATATGAAGATTTGAAGGTTTAAGCTGAGATATGAAAGTTGGTTTGATATGAAGCTGATAATGTGGAAAGCTCATTCCAGAAAGATTTGAAGGTTTCTGGATAGTAAAGGATACACAGCCATTAACTCAGTTAACAGCCCTGGTAAAACCAAGGTCGTTAACTAAGTTTTTGAGTAACTTCAATTTCCAGAAAGTTTCAACTTTCTGGAAAGTGAAGAATCTCCACAGTCGTTAACTCAGTTAACGGCAAAACCAAGGCCATTAACTGAGTTAACGAGTCTAACTAACTTCAATTTCCAGAAAGTTGAAACTTTCTGGAAATTGAAGAACCTCCACAGTCGTTAACTCAGTTAACGGACAAGGCCGTTAACTGAGTTAACGAGTCTTAGTAACTTCAATTTCCATAAAGTTTCAACTTTCTGGAAAGTGAAGAACCTCCACAGTCATTAACTCAGTTAACGGCCCTGGTAAAACCAAGGTCGTTAACTGAGTTAACGAGTCTTAGTAACTTCAATTTCCAGAAAGTTTTAACTTTCTGAAAAGTAAAGAATCTCCACAGTTCAACTAAAAAAACTCCAAAACATTACATTTTATTACATAATAAAAAACAGTACGAAATATTACGAAATATTACGTAATCTGGAAAGTGATGAATAGTGATGAATCTCTATACTACGAAATATTACATAATCAAAAAAATTCAACTAACAAAACTCCAAAATAGCTCAATGTTGGCTTTGAGTGGACTGACTTGAGTTGTTCCGACATCGGCGTTTATTGTGACCCCTCAAACCACATTTTGAACACGTCATTCCCGAAGCTCTGCTAGACTCATCTCGTACATCCATATCATTACGTACTCTCGTATTCTTCGGTCGACCTTTCCGAAAACGTCGAAGGCTCGCATCAGGTACAAGTTTGTTTCCAGTATTAACTGGCTAATATGCAGGATCTAGTGTTGGATGAAAATTGGGAGCCCATGTTTGTGCTAACGAAATAGTTGAGTAGAATGTATCAACATACGGTTTGTAATCAATACCGCGATATGCACAAGCTGCTAGAACATGAGAACATGGTATATGATATAACTGAAATTTTTGACAAGTACATGTTTTATTGCCTAAGTTAACGGTGTGCAAGTTACCACCCTTTTGATTCCTACCTACTCTTCGTATACCTGTTTTGACTGCAAAAACTCCATGTTGATGGCTAAACAATATCACCTCATGCATATTGGCTCTTTCACGTCAGAGATCTATCAAATCCTGTACTCTTTGTGCAAAAATTTTACCTTCCGTAATTAGCTTGTTGGCTAACTGACGCCGTGTGGCAAAGTACGAATTAAGACGGTAAAAGATCATGTCCATAATAGCAGTTACTAGTAAACTATGCACACCTTTCAAAACTGAGTTGAAAACTTCTGATAGGTTGGTAGTCATTATCCCATATCGCCGTCCTCTATCTTTAGAAAGTGCCCATTTCGCAACTATTTTCTCTTTCAACCAATTTGCCGCTTCTGCATTGACTGTTTCCAATTCCGCGAGTTTGCTTTGAAATTTTTTTTGTTGGTTTTGACATGCTATAATTTTGACTTTCGTCCTCATTGCTTTGCTACCAAATTTGGTAAAGAAATTGATAGCAAAATGTCGTATACAATAACGATGATAAGCATTGGGTTCGTTCCATGCACCACTCTGCGATTCCATGGCGGCCAAAATACGTGCGTGGCGATAAAATAACACATAAACCAAACCGATCTGTGACATAGAAACGAATACAGTTCATAAACCATGTCCATGTATAAACACTCTCCCCGTCAACTATTGCGAAAGCAAATGGAAATAAACAATCATTCGCATCTGATGCAACTGCTATTAACAAACAACCCTTAAATTTGCCATACAGGTGTATTCCATCAACACTTATAACAGGTCTGCAGGACTTAAATCCTTCAATTGAAGCACCAATTGCCCAAAACACACCCCTGAATGTTTCTTCGCCAGGACCGGATTCATACTTATCCCAATGGACAACAGTTCCTGGATTTGCTGCTTGTATTGCTGATAGAAGTAAAGGCAACTTAGTGTATGCCTCTTCAAATAATCCGTACAACTTCTCAATAGATTTCTGTTTTGCAATCCAAGCCTTCCTATAAGGTATCTGATAATTCAATTTAAGTTTGACCATCTCAATAATTGCACGCAGTGTAATTCTTATCTGAGCCTTCACAACATTCATAATCAAATTGCATACAAGTTTAGCGTCAACTTTGTAATGGTCTTTGACTCAATGCAGGATTCACACAAGTATGTGGCCCTACTATTTTTTTAACCACAAAATTTGTCCGGCCCTTCGGAACAACTGCACGTAATCGCCATGGACAACCACCCTCACTTGGAACCGGTGCAATTTGCACCAACTCCTCAAGTGAACGTTTTCTCGGAGCCAATTTACATTTTACAACAAAGATGGTAGGTGAAGATTTCATTGTGATAAATTCCCGATGTTTGTTGATGGAGTACAACTTTACCGCATGTTGAATCGAATCTTTACTTTGAAACTCTTGCCCAATATAGAACTCATCTACGGTAGATGAACCGGACGATTCTTGTGGACCATGATTTACTCTCGCACTCTGTGCCATTTCCTCGGTAACATGAGCGTTGACATTATTGAAGCCATCAATAAAGTTCACATCGACATCAATACTCTCATTCATATTAATATTCAAATATTCGTCTACTTCTTCGTCATCTTCATTATGTAATCCCGCTTCAGCTTCATCATCTGTTTCTTCTTCTTTTTCTTCATCATCAACTAAATCATTATTAATGGTAGCATTCTCAAATATCTCGAAAAAATTGGTATTCGGAACATAATCATTATCCAAATTTGGTTGATCTGGCAATTCAAATTCAGTATGATCCGGGCTTGTAGTATTTGGAAAGGTGTGTTCTTGTGAGGATGAAGAGATTTCTTGGGATGTTTGAACTGGATTCGAAACGATCTTACGGATCGGCAATTTACGAGTGGAGCTTGAACCAGGGTTTACATGTGGTTGGGCATTAATATTTTCAATTTGGTGAATATATAGCTCTAGTGCAAACCAACTAAAATTCGGATCAAGTGTTCTACCAATCATGGACTTTAGAGAGTTGTCGTTTCCTACGGGCACAGTCATAAAATATTGACCATCACCTTTTCTCGCTGCATAACGGGCTAAAATTTTAATCTTCCATCGTTTTCTATCCCAATTAGTGACCTCATAAACCTTCTCTACAAGTTCTTCCATTGTGATTGTACGAGGTACCCAAACTATTTCGAGATCAACGGCACTATAAGAACAACCTATTTTTGGGTCACGGATAATCTCACCACCAAAATAAAGCCAAATAGGAAGATCATAATCCATACCTATACATATTTTTTTTAAAAGTAAAAATTCAATATCTACTATACAAAATGTATTCGATAAAATGATATAAAAATCATACCTTCAAATGGATGATCAGAAAAGATGAGGAATTTCGAGCTTGAAGAACACGGGGTAGTGAATGGGTTGATAAAAAATCTGCTTTGTAAATCCCCAAACTAACAATACCCCAAACATGGATTTAAGGTTTTCAAAGTGGGAGGATATATGAGTATCAGAGAAGAAGAAGATTAATGTGAGAGGAGAAGAAGAATATCCCTTTAAGATTTTGTAGAGTAATTTTGGATTAAGATCTACAATTGGGATGCTAGGGTTTTGGAGTTGGGTTCCGAAATTGGGGGAGAGAGATAAGAGAGAGAAACACTAAAAGTATAATGATGTTACCTATCAGCGTGTCTTATTTAAAACTCACCCAAACGACACACGCTAACCCGGTTAGCGTGCCTGGTATAAATAGGCGCGCTAACGGGGTTAGCGTCCCTATACTAGGTTATTTTCAGTTGTCCCAACTACAAATGTTAACCCCGTTAACGCGAGTGGTTTAAATACTACTGCTAACGAGGTTAACGAGTCTATATTGGATGAGTTTTTCTGCAAATTTTTACTCAAGGGGAAAAGTGTTATCTCCTAACCCATGCTAACGGGGTTAACGCTAGGGAAACTACTAAACTCGTTAACCCCGTTAGCGATAAGGATATTTTGGTATTAAATTTTCAAACAGGGACAATTTCGTACATACTTACAAAAAGTGGGATAGTTTGGTAAAAAATTCAAGGATAAGAGCATCTCTAGTTGCTGGCCAAATATCCAAAAAAGGGATAATTTGGCCAAAAATCACCTTCAGTTGTTGGCCAAATATTTATTTTTTGGGTTCGATGTGAACAGAAGTCTGCCAAATTTGGGGGAGAATATAGCTTTTTCCATATTTTGGAAACGGAAGATGATTTACAGTTTTTACTTCGGACGGAAGATGATATGTTGTCGGATAAATTTTTTTAAAAATAATAGAGAAACGATAGATTTCATCCCAAAAAATAAAATTATATCCAACAGTGAAGGACGGGATATCATCTCCCGTCCTTCAAAGTTGAGTTTTTTTTTTTTTTTTTTTTTTTTTTTTGTAGAAACGGTAGATCATTTTTTAAAAATAAAAAAAATGTAGATGGGATATCATATTCGTTCGTTCACCATTTTTTTAAAACATATTTTAATGAAAATCTTCAAACGGTATATCATATCTCATTTCATCCAAAAAAAAACCCAATTTTTTAGTATAGACAACTGCAGCGAATGCGCTAATTGCTATTTCCAAAACTGCCATATACCCATTTTTTAAACAAAACGACTACAGATGCTCTAAGAGCATTCACTATCGTTGGCCAAATACCCAAATTTTGCAAAATTTGGGCACCGATAGCTCACTATCGTTGTCTATATACCCAAAATATAGAGAGAAAGAAAGTAACGGCATCATTCCAAATATAGCCGGAAATTTGAGAATATGCAAATTATAGAAGATGGAACATCTTGTTCTGTTTGATAATTTTTTTATTTTAATATGGACGGACAGAAGAAGTTATTTTGTCCGCCTTTTTTAATTAAAAAAGAATTAGAAATAAAATATGAGGGAATGTTATTTTAAAAAGATTATATTATATATATTAAAAAAGGATCCTCACACCAAACAAGAAGTTCCTCCGACACCCAATTTAAAAAAAAAATCTAAAATCGCTGCCAAAAATATTACATAAATAAATTTAAAAGATCTTACAATCTTACATAAGGAACGCAACTAGACACAGAATCATTTCCCCCACTAGTATAATGCGCGTGCGATGCACGTCTATAAAAAAGTTTAGTCATTAAATTAAATGAATTTGTATATCGTATAAGAAAAGAAATAGTAAAACATTTAACTTGCAAAATAGCAGCCTTCAATAATAGAATAAGTGTGAACGATGATAGAATCAAACTTCAACAATACATAAAGGATCCTAATGCAATGAAATACTCTATGAATTTGGAGAATATTTGAAACTTTTATACAAAACATGAAAATTATAACAAAACTCTAGGCAGAATGTTAAATAACGACAACAGACACGAAACATATAATTAGAACACTATTCACAACCTGCGATGAGCTGAGGAGCTTACTGCTATCGCAAGACCCATTTGAACAGACACCAAGAGTACACCGAAGAAGGCACTCAAGCAAGCCAAAAATTCGAGCTTGTCGGCTTTCCACAGTCGAAGTGCCGAATGGAAATCAATTAGTCCGATCAGTGCTTATATGATGATTGCTGATAAAATCACGTTTGGTTTAATAGAACAATGGAATCAAGAACAGCATGGTGAATAGACTAGCTGAGGCCATCACAATATTGGAAACTGCTGTCTTGCATCCTGCATTGTAGTTCACCGCAGGCCGAGAAAATGATCCTGTTATATACAAAGTTAGTATTCATGCATTGTAGTTTAGCGCAGACCGGGGAAAATTGTTGTCAGGGTTTCAGTTCTTGAACCTATGGTGACATAGCATGAAGTGCATGAGCCTGCCATGTTCATGATGCCGATGCCCATCATCTCTTTGTTCCCGTCCACTTGGTAGTTCTTCAGAGAAGCAAAAGTTCTTCCAACTGCTATTCCTTCCTGCAAGATTTATGCTTGTTACTATGATGATACTGTTGTTTGCTTAGTTGCTGTTATTGTATTATGGTTCTTGTGGTTCAACTTGATCGGATGGATAAATGTGAAATTTACACGATATATTCAAATGCAATGTTCAAAATTTTTGTGCATTTGCCATTTCATAAAAGGAATTGTGTCTGTTTTCGATGCGCATATTGGGAATTAGTATTACATAATGCCTTGTATAATAGAGTTAACCATTTCCTATGTGAGGAATTAGTAAATTTTGCTTGTTTTAGAACTTACAGTGAGAGATAAGATGTCTGCGACTATTCCTGTTTTGAGTGCAAGGCTCAAGTAGGAACCTTGAAAAAATAACATGTTGAGTGATGGAGGGTTCACTCCTTTATCCAAATGCCCAATCTGTAAAAATAATGAGTAATTAAACAAAATTGATCAAGCAATTAACTATGAACAGATTTATCTCCGTGTGCATTGCATGTTTATTTATTTATTTTCCCTTTTCTCTCAAATCAACGAACATCATCATATTCATACGGATTGGTCAATACTATACTCTAAAACTGTATTTACTATAGTAGTATAGATGTAAGCAATATATGCATCGGAAAATATATAAATATGTATCAAAGCCAGTTTCTTACAGTTTTGATGCCATGATTTTGAGCTTTGAAAGCAAATGACATAGCTGTGGAGAGTATCACTGAGGCTAGGGGAGCAGCTGCTGATACCCAAAAGAGCTTAGGCCTCCTTAAACTCTGCATATCGATATATTTAGTTAATCACAGTTTTAAATTCTCCAAAATCCAAAAAAATAAAATAAAAATTTTGAAAACTTACAATATGCCTTGTTATCAATAGAAAAGTCAAGAATGAGAAACCCATCACCACAGTTTGCCAAGCCCACTGCACATAATAATTTTTACAACATTAAAAATTAACAACTTAATTTCTTTAAAACTTCAAGGTTAATAACCCTAATAATACCTCTGTTCTGTGCTAAAAAACAGAGACCATAACAGGAATGAAACCCATCTTAGTAGTGAAATGAACAATCCCAAGCAATCCTTTCAGCTGTTGAAGTGACACAATCACTGCGCCCCTCCCATGAATCTAATCAGTGTTGGTTTTGAAAGGAAATCCACTATAAATCCCAGCCGGTGATTAATCCAAAAAAATTAACCACCAATCAATTGTCTGTTGTTGATGTTTTCTACCCACCTTGGGAAGAAAAATCCAGCATTTCAAATTAATTACGTCTCAGGCCAAAACCGAAAATCGAATCTGTCACCTCTCAGTTATATGTGTATTATATGAACACAAAACATATAATTAGAATGAAAAAAAAAAGAAATTTAGTTCATTACACCATTCTTTCGCTATACTTCATTTCTTTACATAAATTTCAGCAACTAAATTCTTGTTAAGACGTGCAACCTCAACCAAAATAAAAGCCAACAAACTCTTAACAATTTCAGATATATGAATTTAGAAAGCCGAAAGATGGCTAGAAGATGACCCCCCCCCTAAAAAAAAGCTGTATATGTCATATCAGGATATAATCCTGAATTTGATAAATTAAACAATATAATGAATGACCATCACCTCTTTTTAAGGGCATTAAGACTGGATAGAGCATAGGTGGGGCTGGGGCAAATGAACATTAACCTATGAATACATACTTATGACATGAGTGCTGAGTTACTTTTCATGAAGATTAGCATATATAACTTGGCAGGAGTTCAAAGGAGTTTGATATCCATTACATTATAGAATATAACATTAAATTAAACAAAAATATTTCTACTTTCATGCTAGTCCATATGCATATTTTCCACAAAGAGGTAACTACAGATATGAGGACTTCCTTTGCAAAAAGAATCTATTATAATAGCGTTCAAAACCTCCGGAACAGTTTTCAAGATGAGATAAAGTGCTAGTTAGTAGTCAAACGAAGCAGCGAATTTGCCTGTATAGTAAGGGAAATGAGGTGCTCTGGTAGTCCATCACAAATTGTAAGCATGAATGATCTATCTCTAGAAAGAAAGAAAAGTAGTGATTCTATTAATTACCTGGTCGAACTTCATAGAAGATACACTACTCAAGGAATGTTGTAAGCTTACCTGAAATAAATAAAATCACTACTTCATAAAAAAAAGTTATACTAAATTTTTTTTATATCAAACAAATAAAATCAATACTGATATTTGTTACAGATGATACATGGTGAAACTTCATAGAATCTGTTGTAGGAATATCTTAAGGAATATTCCTTTATTTCAAAATTACGGATTAAACTAACCTTCCATTTCTTGTTCCCCTTTCCTGTACATTTCTTTTGTTCTTTTGTTGATGCAGAGGTCCAGAAGTGGATGGTTTGAGACATTATTAAACAGCCATCCTAACATCAGTTTTAATGGAGAGTTCTTTACTTTGGGTGAAAGAAGATGTAATACCTCGACTGTCATTAGAACCCTAGATGAAGTTTACAGCTTGGACTGACCCAATACTGCAACTAAAACGGATGCACTGCCACAGTTAGATTTAAGTGGCAATTTAATCAAGTTTGAACCTTTTTATGTAACATTCATATTTACCTTATGTTGTAAGTAAGCATTTTTTCACGTGAAAAATGGATAAAACGGTAATCATTTTTGCTGAATAGTATTTACTTTGCTCTGTATGATTGTTCCCTACTCATTACAGGGCATTGTGGATCATTTCGACGCAATGTTAAACTATTTCAGAAAAACCGAGTGTCAGTCATAATTTTTTCCCGGATAGTTTTTTTGCGTAGGCTCATTTCTTTGCAGCTAATTTAATCAGAAAGATCCAACATAAGAAAATAAAAATAATGAAAAAAAGAGTGTCTGAGAACCTTGATTCCTCTTAAAAGACAATCGCCCCAGAACCCATACATGATCCATGGTTCAAAGTCTGATTCGGCACCATCATCAGCAGCAGCAGCATCATGCTCATCATCCTGTGAAAGTGGAAACACTAATTTTATATAAGATTCAAAGTTAAGTGAAAAGTAGTGATCATGCAAAACTCATATATGATATGTAGTATATATATCATATAAAATGTAGTTAATAAAGAGATATAATGCAAAATGTATGTTGATAGTCTAATTATATGATAGTCTAATTATATTTTTTTCTCATAGTTGTGCACAATAGTATGTATAAATTGAGAAAACCATGTACATTTAAATACCAACTTACCGTTTAATTTGAAATTCCATGAAATTTCACCAATACATCCTTGTAAACAACATTTTTTTGTATATATGCCTTGTCGACGTGCTAGATGTCCATTCTTGATTAAGAGTTTTGTAGTAGATCTCGAAACTCCCCTGGATAGAGTGACATATAATAGTCCATGACTAAAAACGTGATCCGGAAGGTACACACCAACATATGGAATGGTTTGTCCTTGCGACTTGTTAATTGTCAAGACGAAACTAAGCCTTACTGAAAATTGCTTCCTTATGAGTGTAAAAGGCATCCTTACATTTTCTGAGGGCTGAAGAGGAATCCGATGAATAAAAACTCTTGTACCATAGCAATGATCAGTCACTATTTCTGCACCGATTAAGTTTGGAGAGAAGTTTTTACAAATTAATCTTGTTCCATTGCAAAGACCAATTCATTTTACAATATAAAATGATTCGTTATAGACAACAAGAACTGAGACAAAAAGAGTGTTATTTGTTGGTGACAAATTCCCCGTAATTAAAATTCTAAAAGTAAAAACATTCAGACTCATAATATAGTTTTTATTTTTTTTTGGATAAAATTGGGTGGCCATAAAAGTTTCACAATTGGAAATGTGATAATTTCGAAGGGTTACTTGAATATTATCAAGTTACATCACTTCTTGTGAAGGGTTTAATGTTTACCCAAACAATTTTTTGAAACTTTTATGGTCACCCAATTTTATAAAAAAGAAAGATTAACCGCATATGTGATCAAGTTCTCATTAGTACATCGTAGTTTGTTTAACAATTTTACAAATACTCTTTTTGTTTGCACCTCACTTATCATTATATTGGAAATGTGATAGTTTCGAAGGGTTACTTGAATGTTATTAAGTTACATCACTTCTTGTGGAGTGATTCTCACGTTTAGGCCAATTGGAGTAAACTATTTGCGTTTTTAGGCCACAAGCCAAACTATTTGCGTAGAAGGCTAGTTGAAGATAATCTTACAAAAACAACCCTGTCTTTAAAGATATTGTACCACATAAAAATAGAAAAATTGCATAATACACTTTACCCTTAGAAAAGCTGGATAATTCACAGACGTAGAAAAACTTAAATTAAAAAATCTTTCAAAATTCAAGATTAGATACGTTGATAAAAGATTAGTGGAAAGTAAGCATATTGCCAGTAAAGAAATATCAGAATACCTATTACTAACAATAAAAGTAACTAATCATCTACCCAAAGAGATACAAAAACAAATAGCATACAAGGTATTAGATTACAGAAACGAAGAAGCAAGTTGGTATTACCAACACCTACTAACAGACAAAATAATAGGACATGGAGCCAAAAATTTATTTAAACATACAAGACTTGGAAGAAGATTACAACGGTCCTGAAATGTTCAGTGATATAAGAAAAGATTTAAGAATCATAAATAAAAATATAAAAGAATTAGGAAGATATATGACAGACTACCTAGAAGAAGAATTGGGCATAACAGAGGAAGGTATGAAAGAGCTAGAAGCCATAACAAAACTTAATATAAATATCCTGAAAATAGAAGATTTAATGGCAAATCCTAATTCAGAAGAAGTGCAAGAAGCCTTGAAAAATCTAGATATAGCAAACGAAGAAATAAAAATGGACCAAGATAAGATTATTGAAAAACCTTCAGAAATTTCAAGTAACATGTATGAAATCTTAAGACCACCACCTAACAAAAAACCATACTAATTACCATGGAAATGGCAAAATACAAAAAGAAGAATGCAACTAGGAAAAGATAAAGAAGAAACCCCAAAATATGAACCAATAGAACACTACGAAAAAGGAATAGTAGGAAATGGAGAATGGTTAGACCTAGATTGCGTAAAAGACGTAGACAGGACAATTGAAGAATGGGTAAAAGCGTCACTAATAGTAGGATTCAGGCAAAACCTTAACAGAAATGCATTTGAGAAATTTATAGAAGCTACCTTTATGGGAGTAGTAGCAAAGTGGTGGAATGGGCTAGAGGAAGAAGAAAGAAATACTATAAGAAAATCAAGAGCAATTGATGATAGAGGAACCGAAGAAAGCTTAGCACAACGAACCTTAGGTTTAAAAGAAATAATTACAAATTACGAAAAAGCAATAAGAACCGAATTCAGTGTATACGACAAAGGAGAAAAACATACTATATATAAAAAGAATCAAGCAAGATGGAGACTAAGTAACTTAGAAATATGCGACATGTGCCATTTTGACAACTATGCTTGTAAATTCCGAGAATATTATCAGGATAGTTATTATACAAAAGAAGAACGGAGTCCAATTTTAAACTCTTTCTTTCTGAAACTACCTGATCCATGGAATATAAAAATATATAGTGCATATATAAGTGAGAAAGTGAAACCAGAAGTAGACACTTTAGGGTATAGAACGCAATTTGTAAAAGATTATAGAGACAAAGTATGCCAAGATGCTAGAGCAACAATGAAATATTATAGAACATATAAACAAAGAATCTGCTGTGAAGATGCAAGACCAAATCATTGGGGATGCAATAATAACTATAGATACAATAACTATAAATATACAAAGAAGAATAATCACAAATTCCAAAAATATCAACCAAAATATAGGAAAACTTTTAAGAAATATAGAAAACCTTTTAAAAAATACTTTAGAAAAATGAATAAAAATAAAAATAGGAAGTATACGAAAAATTCAAAAAAATGTAATTGTTACATATGTGGAGAGGTAGGACATATATCACCAAATTGTCCTAAAAGAATGAAAAAAGAAAATGTAAAATACGTAGAAGAAATTGAAGAAATGAATAACATAAATTACGAACCCATAGAATATGATGAAGAATGGTCAGATATAAGTGAAGATGAAGAAATAATGGTAATGGAAGAAGATAGTAGAAGTAGTGAAGGTGAAACAGAAGAATATAAAATATACATGTTAACTGATCTAACAGAAATAGGGGAACCCTCAGAAAGAGAAGAAAATAATGAAGAATTAAGAGAAAGAATGTGCTTTGACATACAAAAGTACGATAAAATAAGAGAAACTAAATTAGATATAAATCCAAAAGAAATCATTAAACTACCAATATTTGAAATAAAGAAAAGCACTATAGTAATAGCTAGGAATAATGAACAACCTATAGACATTGAACAAGCACAAGGCAAAACCATAATCCCATTAATAACAGAAAGAATAATAAGATAAGAGATGGAAAAGATAAGCGAAAAGACCAGAAAAACATTAAGACACATACATTTAGGAGCCGTACAAATAATAATAAAAGCCTATTTTAAGGAAGGAATAAATACACTCCTCCAAATATATCTAATGGATGATAGGATAATATCAAGTACACAGGATGCCCTAATAGGAATAGTGCAAGGAAACCTAATGTACCAAAAGATAAAATTCACAATAAAACCTAATTTCTCTATAAGCATGACAGAAGAAAATAAAGATAAAAGTCTAGTCATGTATCATAAGTTATCAGGTATAGAAATGATAGAAAAAAACAAAGTTATGAGCATACAAATAAGAAATATTTACGCTTTCACTAGTAAGCACGAAGTAAAGAATAGAAATATAGAAAATTTTAAAATAGAGCCGCTATTCAGCGAAATCATAAGATACAAACCAGCTAGAGAAACCCCTGAAATGACTATACCAAATTATATAGAATTCGACTTTAATAAAGCAAAAGAAACCGAAAAAGGAAAAGCACCACAAATAATGTTCGGAAAGAGGTCACTATCAATAAGAAATAAACAACAAGCATTGAAATTAATACCAATAATAAATACATTAGAACACCAAAACAATAACCAATTTAAAATAGAAATAGAATATTATGACAACGGAAAATGGAATAAACAAATAGCCTTAGTTGACACAGGAGCTACCAATTCACATATTAAACAAACAAATATAAAAACCACTGAATTGATAACATTAGATAACCCATATTATTACCTAGATTATTACAATAATAGACATCCAATTGTACATAAAATCATACTACCACTAAGGATAAATGGTAGAAAGGAAATGTTGTTACACTTACATATAGACCCAGAGCAACAGGTTAACGATATGTTATTAGGAACTGACTTCCTTACATCAGTACAACCTTACTCAATTCAAGAAGAAAAAATTACAATAACAGTAAACAATGAAAGCATGGTAATAAATAGGATATTGGACAAATGAATCCATTAAGGGCAACAAAAAACACATTATACATCCTAACAGAATTTGTTTACGAAGGATACAAATCAAGAAACTATCACAGTTTAATAGACACCGAAGCAGGTACTAATTTATGCCGCCAAAATATACTACCAAAATGGAAACAAGATGGTTTTAATAAAAAAGCCACAACTGGATTAACTGGACAAACCATCTTACTAGACAAATATCAACAAAATGTTAATGTACAAATAGGAAGTTACATACTAAAAATACCTATAGTATACCAGTTTGACGATATGAATAATGACGTACTCTTAGGAAATGACTTTTTCCAACAATACTATCCCATAACTATATCACATAAATCAGTTGTATTTACAACACCTTGCGGACACCAAGCAATAGCAATTAGAATAACCCAACCGTATTCCAGAACTGACCTACCACACATCAGAGTTTCTTCAACCCACCGTGGTGAATACCAATACTTACCAAATAAAACTAGAATACAACAAGTTCAAGTAACAACTACAAAAGAAATTTTACAAAAACAATTAGAAGATCTGTGCGGAGAAGACCCCTTGGCAAAATGGAATTTAAGTGAACCCACGACATATATAGAGTTAATAGATAAAAACAAAATAATTAAAATTAGACCGATAAAATATACTCCAACAGACCTAGAAGAATTCAAAATACACATAAAAGAATTAGTGGAAAATAATTATATAAGGAAATCACAAAGTCCACATTCATCACCAGCATTCATAGTAAAAAAATATTCAGAAGAAAAAAGAGGTAAATCTCGAATGGTAGTAAATTATAAGGAATTAAATAAAAATACTAAGAGATTTGGATACCCACTACCAGATATGCAAATACTACTTAACACAGTAAGAACAAGAAAAATATATTCGAAATTTGACTGTAAATCAGGATTTTATCATGTAAAACTAACAGAAGATTCAAAATCTTTAACGGCATTTAACACTCCTCAAGGATTTTATGAATGGAATGTATTACCATTCGGTTATAAAAATAGCCCAGGAATATTTCAAGAATATATGGATAATTTTTTTGAAAAATACAAAAATTTCATATTAGTATATGTAGATGATATTCTAATAGGATCAGAAAACGAGGAACAACATAAAGAACATCTACTAAAATTCATAGAAATAGTGAAAAATGCAGGCATTATACTATCAAAAAAGAAAATAGAATTATTCAAAACTGAGATAGAATTCTTAGGAACAAAATTATCACATGAAGGAATAGAATTACAACCACATATAGCAGAAAAAATAAAGACTTTTCCTAATGTCTTAAAAGAAAAAAGAGAAGTGCAAGCTATAATAGGATTACTAAATCAAACAAGAGGTTACATACCAAATTTATCAGCAAAAACAAATTGGTTGCAACAAAAACTTAAAAAGTTTAAAAAATGAGAATGGACCCCAGAGGATGAAGAGAAACTTAAAATATTAAAACAACAAACTTCAGAGTTACAAAAGCTAAGATTACCTGTTAAATAATGTTCTTGGATAATAGAAACTAATGCATGTAAAACCAATTGGGGAGCAGTATTAAAATTTATTGAAATAGGAGAAAGTGAAGAAAAATTAGCTAGATATACTAGTGGATTTTTCACACAAACCCAACAAAATTACCACATAAACGGAAAAGAACTACTAGCAATCTTAAAAGCTATAAAAAAGTTTGAACTATTCATAATACATACAAAATTTACGGTAAGAACAGATAATACCCAAGCAAAGAGTTGGATTAATAAAATAATAGACCCAACCATAGCAAATAAGAGATTGATCAGATGGCAGATGGAGTTAGCACATTACGATTTCTTAATAGAAAACATAAAAGGAAAACTTAATATTTTAGCCGATTTTCTATCAAGAGAATAACTATTTCACTTATTGCAGAATGGAAACCAGAGTTCAACAAATAGAACAAGATATAGTCTACCTAAAGGAGACAGTAGAGCAATTAAAAGGAGCATTTAACCAGTTACAACTACAAATATGTGGACTCCAGAGTCTGTTTTATCAGCATATAAGCCAGCATGTAACCACAGAAAATATGGCGGACGATAAAATAAGTGAGATAGGCCAGCCTTCTCAGTCAGTAAAAGAAGAAGCAATTACATCTTCAAATAAAACCACATACAAGGAGACACTTCTTACTGAGAAAGCTCCTACCAAAGTATCAAAGAAAATATTATTTTTACAATATATTCAAAAGCTATGTCAAGTAACTGAGGTAAACCAATTCATCAGAACCATATCTCAGCAACACATGAACAAGGCTATCATCCTACCAGGAGCTAATCCGAGAACAACTAGGGCACTATTTGAAAGAGGACTTATTCATTGCATTTACCCATCCAGAGAATGTGAAGAACTAATCCACCTACCAAGAGAAATTTACAAGGCAGCTAAAAGTTATTTTGGGCTCACGAAGGCCTCAAAAATATATGTTAGAATGTATTCAGCTATCCCCGAGTATCTTAATGATGAGGAAGAATTCCCAGCGGAACATGTTATAAAAATAGGGATGACCACCCAAATAATCTATGGAGCATCAAACATTGTACCATTTAAAGCTGAAGAATTTGAGGAATTAATCCCAGAAAGAAGAGCAATGGGCTTTAGGAACATGTACTGTGAATTAAAAGACATAAAACAAAGAGATAGCAATATATGGATCTATGACAGCCCAGATCCAGATAAGATAATAATGTACAGTATAGTAAAGATCAAGCAGCCACAAGATAAACATGAACTGTTTGACAGCTGGTATCAGATACTATCTACTGGAGCAATGACAATGACAGCAGAGACAGCTGTACATTACTGTAGCCTGATGAAGATGGAGCACCAACATAAATGTGCAGCATGTGAAGATGTCGGCCAAGAGGAATCTCTTTTCCTAGAATAGGCCAAAATGTAATCAGAGCATTTATTGTAACCTGATGTAAGCACTTACGTATTCATCCAATTATTGTACATATGAGGTAAGCAGTGACGTATGTAAAACATGATGTAAGCTAATCCCTTAGTCTATAAAAGGGAAAGCAAAACAAGAGAGGAAGGCAGAAAATTTGGAGAGAAAAAATTCCTCATAATCTTAGAGAGTCTGTTTGTAACAAGCTTGAAGGAAATAAAATATCTTTTATGAGTTTATCTATCAGCTTCTGTAGAAAATAAGGTATGAACAACTAAATTCCTCTTCCTTAGGGAGAGTTTTGTAAGGCTCTACCTGAATGATCTTACAAAAAGACTCATTTGCAACCTTCTATAGTTAGACTTTTGTGGTTGTCTGTACCGAAGTGCTACTAGTTGTTCTAGACGTATCTCTTGGATAAAGCTCTATTGAGGGCATAGTAATCTTGAGATGAGAAGAACGTAAAAGGGGCACAGAAATCGGGGTGCATACCAGGGGTATTTTATCCACTGGTAGTAACTGGTACAGGACAGATCTAAAAGTTTAACTAGGTCGGAAGCATGATGGGCCGTTTTGTTTTGATTTTTTAGGTATCCTTAGAAATCTCTCTCTGCTCTTTATTTCATAATTGCTTATTGTTCAAAAGAACTAATGGATAATAATTTTTGTATTACCTCACCAATTTTTGAATTAATGGTTAATTACCAAGGAAGTGATAGAATGCTAGTTTTTGATGTTTATTATCCTCATAGAAAAATAAACATGGATGATTGCTACGAATTCAAATTATTCTTTTTTAGCATTCAACGAGTAATAATTATAACAATAAACCAAATAATTCATGAAGAAACTAGTAATTAATGATTTTCAGGTCTCCAGGAGATAACACGCTACTCACACCTACAAGTTAAGAGAATTCACGTACCCACCAAAGTTGGTATCAGAGCCATTAATAAATAGTAAGAAACTCTTACCTAATTTTCTCAAGATTTTAGTAAAATTATTTAGTACAATTTAAGCAATTAAAAAATCAATTATGTAAGTAAAATAAAAATAATTGCAAAAACAAATTTTAAAATTACAGAAAGGTCACACATCCTATAAGAAATAGTATGCAAAAAGAAGTATAGAAGTTTATTTTAAAAACTAACCCTTAATCGCAAATAATTTTGAAAGACTAGGCCTTCATCGCAAATACTTTTGAAACTAGGCCTATTCTGCAAATAATTTCAAAAAAAACCCTAAATCTCTAAATAACCCCTTCTTGTGATGGGTTTAATGTTTACTTTAGAGCTTGTTTTCCCCCAAATCCTCATAACCTCAAATCGTGGAAATCTCAAATCAAACACCAATCTCATTGCAATCTTGATAATCGGCAAAACGCAAAAAAAAAAACGCTTTACCATTAAGCTAATTCCCAAGATTTTTTGAGTTACTTTTTTAAGTATTATATATATCATGTATTTTATGTAATAGGATGCAAGGACACAATTATATGTGTATGATTTACTTTTTATTTATAATTAAGATTCAAATTACATAAGCTGTTACCCATATCCATTACTGAAGAGTGTGTTTATAAACAACGTTAGGTTTACTAAAGTCCTATTTTTAATGTGAAAACCCATGAAACAAACCAAGAAGCAAAACACTTACCTTCGTGAGCAATGAAATTGAAAGTATCTCAAATCAAATTTGCAACTTAAATTTTCTTCCAATAATCTGATTTCCCCTTATCTGAAAACCCATGAAACAAAAATAAGGAAAATCGTCAACAGTTCTGGCTTTTTTAAAAGATCACAAAAGAAAAGTATTAAAAATTATCAAAAGCAAAGAAACGGTTGAGTTTCGACAGGTACCTGGGTTCTACAGCGAAACGGTGATGCCCTTCGGGATTCTACGAATCGACGGTAGATTTGCGGTGTAGCTCTTGAATTTCGACAGAGAAATTACATTACATGAATTTGACATTAAAGAGACATGAATTTTCTCATAAATTGGATGCAAGGACACAATTATATGTGCATGATTTACTTTTTATTTATAATTAAGATTCAAATTACATAAGCTGTTACCCATATCCATTACTGAAGAGTGTATTTATAAACAACATTAGGTTTACGAAAGTGCTATTTTTAATCTGAAAACCAATGAAACAAACCAAGAAGCAAAACACTTACCTTAGTGATCAATGAAATGGAAAGCTTCTCAAATCAAATTTGCAACTTAATTTTTCTTCCAATAATCTGATTTCCCCTGATCTGAAAACCCATGAAACAAAAATAAGAAAAAATATCAACTGTTCTGGCTTTTTAAAAAGATCACAAAAGCGAAGTATTAAAAATTAAGAAAAGCAAAGAAACGGTCGTGTTTCGACAGGTACCTTGGTTCTACGGCGAAACGGCAACGCTCTTCGGGATTCTACGAATCGACGGCAGATTTGCGGCGTAGTTGTCAAATTTTGACAGTGACCTTTGGTTTGAAGATGAAATGGCGGCAAAACGGTGGGGATTCGACGGCAAACTGCGGCGACGATGGCGAACTGCGGTGGGTGATGCCCTTCGGGATTCTACGAATCGACGGCAGATTTGCGGCGTAGTTGTCGAATTTCGACAGCAGCCTTTGGTTTGACGACGAGATGGCGGAGAAACGGTAGGGATTTGATGACGAACTGCGGCATCGACGGCAAACTGCGGCGTCGACGGTGAACTGTGGCGAGGACGGCGAACTGCGGCAGCATGACTGTGTGCTGGCGACGGGAGTACGAAGGATAGGGCAGAGAGGAGTTGAATAGGGAGAAGATGAGTTGAGGTTTTGGATTTATGGGTTTTTTTGCTAACAGAGAAGATGAGGGGTTTTTGATTTTACGTGCATGACACGGGGATGTTTAGTGGATGTAGTTTGACCCTATATTGCACAGGTTTGCTCAGTTACAAAATTAGGGTTTGTTTGTTTACAACCCAACTCTCCCATTAAAATAATAGAGATTTATGCATTGAGGTAGGTTACCTAAACTATAGATGAATGCAAACAAATTCAGGAAAAATAAAACACTAATTTATCTTCCAAGTTGTAACGGTCGTTTTGCCTCCCCACTTTTTTTTTAGATGGATCTAGGGTTTGAGATAATTGAGGATAGAGCAAGTTAGGGTTCATAATACTAGTTGAAATTGGTCGTGCACCAAATACGCACAGTTTGGTGCACATTGCTAATATATAATAATAAGAGAAATCAAGTTGGACGATATAAATCAATAATTTTTAATTATAAAGACAGGATATATATCAGTAATTTTAAAGTAAAGGTAGACGATATATCTATAACTATTATAATGGGAGAGATGGGGTTCCAAACAAATAAACAATTTTTATTGTTTTTTGTATGTTAGTCAACACGTGCAGTGCACGTGTTGGTAGGTTTTTTTTGTCTTTTTCCTTCTTCCTCCACGTGCATCGCACGTGCATGATACTAGTATAGTTTGTATGTTAAAAATAGTGTCTATGTCATCTTAATTCTATATTGTTTGTCTGCAAAAATTTTCTATTGTTGTACTCAATTTATAGCAATAGTTCAATTTTAGCAATTGATTGTATAATAGAGTAATTTTTCAATTTTTATCTTTGTCTCAATTTCTAGCAATTGATAGTAGAATATAGTTATTTGTCAATTTTTAACTTTGTGTTGCTATAAATATGAATATGGAAAATCTAGAAAAATGATTGCAAAACCATAATTTGTCTTTGCATTCGATAGACACATCATTCCACTTTCACTTATATTATGCCTAAAAACTTAATTTATCATATTTTACGACCGATTGAATTCAAAGTACAATAAATTGGTCAATATTACGTTAAGAACAATCATAACTTATATTGTCCTAACTGTCTAAGGGCCATAGTATATGTAATCAGTTATCGAGTAACTAACATTTCACATAAACTTGCATTTTCTCCTAAATGCTTCAATGTAATGGTTGTGCCCACTCCTTTATATATCAGAATAGCCTGAATAAGATTATTTTTTATGTTGTTTGTTTTTGGGGGTGTGGGGACAACAGGTGTGAGTTCTTGTAATTTATGGAATGGAAACCGTAGTACTGGCGTCGGTCCGACCCCAGGGAGTGGGACAGGCTCGGGAATAGGAGCCGAGAGGTAGAGGCAGGTGGCTCGGCTCGGAAGCAGGAGCGAAGAGGTGGAGGTCGGGTGCTCGGCTCGGATCCAGCAGCTCGGCTCGGATCTGGAAGCTCGGCTAGGCTCGGTCTTCTATACCTGCACACTGCCTAGAAACACCGGGAGAAGTCCCGGCGATAGGCCCTCCGACGATCTAGTCAGTCACTGAGAAAGAGACTGGGCAGTTAGGGTTCAGATGGGGAGAGATTGATTACCTACTGTAGTGAGGAGGGGGTCTGATATTTATTTGTAGAGGCAAAACGGGTCTGGGACCTTAGCGGGCCGGGTCGGACCCGTTTGCCTGTGGACCTGAGACGGTCAGGGCCCGTTGGACTTCTGTTGACTTGATGATCTGGAAAGAGCGGTATTTGAGGAGATCTGATGGCCCAGGAGGGGCCACATCATCTAACCCATATCAAGAGCCCCCCCACTCCTGGAGGGCTGGGTAATCTAGTAGAGGAGGAGTGATTTGTCTCTGTAGGAAGAGCGGAGCGGTGTGTACAGCAAAAATGTGGTTTGTATCTTCCTGGAGAGGCCACGGGATTGGATGCAGGGGATCCTCTTAAAGATATGAGGGACATTGAGAGCCGGGAACAGAGGGACGTGAGCCGAGCGTCGAGTGTCGAGCGACGAGCTCCTATATGCTCGAATGCCGGGGCCTGTTGCCGAGTCGTCGAGTGCCGAGCATCGAGCCTTCATAAGCTCTGGTGCTGAGGCTTGCTGTCGGATGCCGAGTCTTGAGGCCCGTCTATGGGAGTCAAGCATGGCTCGGAATTGCCACCGACCGCTGAGCCCCAAAGCTTGTTGGAAAAGCTATGGGGTAGCTTGAGGTTACTTTCGAGTGCCGAGCCCCCATACTTTGGAAAAGCTCTGGGATGGCTCGGAATTGCCACCGACCGTCGAGCCCTAAAGCTTATTGGGAAAGCTATGGGGTGGCTCGAGGTCACTACCGAGCGCCGAGTCCCCATACTTATTGAAAAAGTTTTGGGGAGGCTCGGAATTGCTACCGACCGTCGAGCCCCAAAGCTTGTTTGAAAAGCTATGGGGTGGCTCGAGGTCACTATCGAGCGCTGAGCCCCTTATGCTTGTTGGAAAAGCTATGGGGAGGCTCGGAATTGCCACCAACCATCGGGCCCCAAGTCTGTTGAAAAACCTAGGGGGTGGCTCGAGGTCACTACCGAGCACCGAGCACCTTATGCTTGTTGGAAAAGCTATGGGGAGGCTCGGAATTGCTACCGACCGTCGAGTCCCAAGCTTGTTGTAAAAGCTAGGGGGTGGCTCGAGATCACTACCGAGCGCCGAGTCCCCCATGCTTGTTGGATAAAGCCCTGGGGTGGCTCGGAATTACCACCGACCGTCGAGCCCCCAAAGATTGTTGGAAAAGCTAGGGAGTGGCTCGAGGTCACTACCGAGCGCCGAGCCCCTTATGCTTGTTGGAAAAGCTCTTGGGTGGCTCGGAATTACCACCGACCGTCGAGCCCCCAAAGCTTGTTGGCAAAGCTAGGGGGTGGCTCGAGGTCACCACCGAGCGCCGAGCCCCCATACTTGTTGGAAAGGCTATGGGTGGCTCTAAATCGCTACCGACCGTCGATCCACAAGCTTGTTGGAAAAGCTAGGGGGTGGCTCGAGGTCACCACCGAGCGTTGAGCCTCCCATACTTGTTGGAAAAGCTCTGGGGTGGCTCAGAATTGCCACCGACCGTCGAGCCCCAAAGCTTGTTGGAAAATCTAGGGGGTGGCTCGAGGTCACCAGCGAGTGCCGAGCCCCCCCTATTTGTTGGAAAGACTATGGGGAGGCTCGGAATCGCTACCAACCGTCGAGTCCCAAACTTGTTGGAAAAGCTAGAGGGTGGCTCAAGGTCACCACCGAGCGCCGAGCCCCCTATACTTGTTGGAGAAGCTCTGGGGTGGCTCGAAATCGCCACCGACCGTCGAGCCCCAAGCTTGTTGTAAAAGCTAGGGGGTGGCTCGAGGTCACTACCGAGCGCCGAGCCCCTCATACTTGTTGGAAAAGCTCTAGAGTGGCTCGGAATTACCACCGACTGTCGAGCCCCCAAAGTTTGTTGGAAAAGCTAGGCAGTGGCTCGAGGTCACTAGCGAGCGTCGAGCGCCCCCTAATTGTTGGAAAGACTATGGGGAGGCTCGAAATCGCTACCAACCATCGAGCCCCAAGCTTGTTGGAAAAGCTAAGGGGTAGCTTGAGGTCACCACCGAGCACCGAGCCCCCCATACTTGTTGAAGAAGCTCTTGGGTGGCACGGAATCATCACCGACCGTCGAGTCCCAAGCTTGTTGTAAAAGCTAGGGGGTGGCTCGAGGTCACTACCGAGCACCGAGCCCCCCATACTTGTCGGAAAAGCTCTGGAGTGGCTCGGAATTGCCACCGACCGTCGAGCCCCTAAAGTTTGTTGGAAAAACTAGGCGGTGGCTCGAGGACACTACCGAGCACCGAGTCCCTTATGCTTGTTGGAAAATCTCTACGGTGGCTCGGAATTGCCACCGACCGTCGAGTCCCCAAAACTTGTTGGAAAAGCTAGGGGGTGGCTCGAGGTCACCACCGAGCGCCGAGCCCCCCATACTTGTTGGAAAGGCTATGGGTGGCTCAGAGTCGCTGCGGACCGTCGAGCCCCAAGCTTGTTGGAAAAGCTAGGGGTGGCACGTGGTCACCAACGAGCGCCGAGCCCCTCATACTTGTTGGAAAAGCTCTGGGGTGGCTCGAAATTGCCACCGACCTTCGAGCCCCAAAGCTTGTTGAAAAAGCTAGGGGGTGGCTCGAGGTCACCACCGAGCGCCGAGACCCCCCTACTTGTTGGAAAGGCTATGGGGAGGCTCAGAATCGCTACCGATCGTCGAGCCCCAAGCTTGTTTGCAAAGCTAGGGAGTGGCTCGTGGTCACCACCGAGCGCCAAGCCCCCTATACTTGTTGGAGAAGCTCTGGGGTGGCTCAGAATTGCCACCGACCGTCGAGCCCCAAGCTTTTTGTAAAAGCTAGGGGTGGCTCGAGGTCACTACCTAGCGCCGAGCCCCCATACTTGTTGGAAAAGCTCTGGAGTGGCTTGGAATTGCCATCGACCGTCGAGCCCCAAAGCTTGTTGGAAAAGCTAGGGGATGGCTCGAGGTCACCACCGAGCGCTGAGCCCCCCATACTTGTTGAAAAGGCTATGGATGGCTCGGAATTGCTACCGACCGTCGAGCCCCAAGTTTTTTGTAAAATCTAGGGGGTGGCTCGAGGTCCCTACCGAGCGCTGAGTCCCCTATACTTGTTGGAAAGGCTATGGGGAGGCTCGAAATCGCTACCGACCGTCGAGCCCCATGCTTGTTGGAAAAGCTAGGGGTGGCTCGTGGTCACTACCGAGCATCGACCCCCCATACTTGTTGGAAAAGCTCTGGGGTGGCTCTGAATTGCCACCGACCGTCGAGCCCCAATGCTTGTTGGAAAAGCTAGGGGGTGGCTCGAGGTCGCCACCGAGCACCGATCCACCCATACTTGTTGGAAAGGCTATGGGGAGGCTTGGAATCGCTACCGACCGTCGAGCCCCAAGCTTGTTGGAAAAGCTAGGGGGTGGCTCGAGATCACCACCAAGCGCCGATCCCCCTATACTTGTTGGAGAAGCTCTGAGGCGCCGATCCCCCTATACTTGTTGGAGATCACCACCGACAGTCCAGCCCCAAGCTTGTTGTAAAAGCTAGGGGGTGGCTCGAGATCACTACTGAGCGCCGAGCCCCCCATAGTTATTGGAAAAGCTCTAGAGTGGCTCGAAATTGCCACCGACCGTCGAGCTCCCAAAGCTTGTTAGAAAAGCTAGGGGGTGGCTCGAGGTCACCACCGAGCACCGAGCCCCCCATACTTGTTGGAAATGCTATGGGTGGCTCGGCTCGAAGTGGGCCCCAACCCGTCATGCCTACTGTGAAAGCCGGGAGCAAAAACAAGAAAATTTCTTGTGATGATGATGTCACGAGCGTGGATTTCGAGGAGTTTGAAATCCTAGTGGCCGTTAGATCTTGATGATCAAGATTGGACGGTGAGGATTTTGGCGCGGGATTTGAAGCGTCGATTCATCTTTATAAATCCTCCCCCCCCCCCTCTCATTTCTTCACTTAGAATTTTTCTCTCTAAGACCAAAAGCTTCTCTCTCTTGCTACCAGCGACGACTTTTATGGCGAACTCTCCGTTTACCGATTATCAGGTTAGTATTTTAATTTGCCATGTCGCGCTCTCAACCTGGCTTCGAGGCAAGTTCTTCCGGCGGATTCGGATTTGACGTCATGGGACCTAGATGACCGACCTATTGCTGGAGAGGGAAAGTCGGACTCCACATCCCGGGATACGGTTCTGGAGGTGTCCCCCCTACAGATTCGCGAGCCGGAGACAGTAGAGTCCTCGGGCGAGGAGGTTGGTGAAGAAGTGTCCGAGGAAGGGGATGAGGCCGAGGAAGAAGTGGAGTCTGAGGAAAGGGAGCCTGAGGAAGGAGGAGAGGTCGAGGAGGAAGTGGAGTCTGAGGAAAGGGAGCCTGAGGAAGGAGGCGAGGTCAAGGAGGAAGTGGAGTTTGAGGAAGAGGACGAGGCCGAGGAAGAAGTGGAGTCTGAGGAAGGAGGCGAGGCCGAGGAAGAAGCAGAGTCTGGGGAAGGAGGTGAGGAAGGAGGGGCTCTCCCTCCTTTCTCTCCTTTGTCAACACCGTCTCCACCGAGGAAGCCTCGAACTCATAGTAAGAAGAGGAAGTGGCGAATGCCGGATAGTCCGGGCTTGCCAGATGAGTTCGCACCGAAACCTGCATTTGACGTCCCCTTTTCCAAGAGAGTAGGGTTGATTCGGATGTATTCTGACGACATGGAGAGTCTTGTTCAATTCCACGTGGGGGTGCCTCTGACTAGTCAACTTCATATAAATATGGACAATACACAGTGTGTGCTGAAGGCGGATTTTCTGCCCATCATAAGGGCCAGTTACTTCATCCCCATGGAGTACGAGCTGATGATTTCGAGCCCCGATCTTTGCCCCACCACTGAGTTGGCCCCCGGCTTCTGTATGTTTTTCGAGGATGCTTTTGTCTCAAGGCAAAGGTTGTCGCTGCATCCGTTCATCAAGAGGGTGCAGAGGTGGGGGGAGCTGAGCCCGATGCAGTAGGCCCTAATTCATGGAAGCATCTGATTTGCTTCATTTTGAACTGTTAGGAGAAGAATGTCCCCCTTAAGTTGAAGTACTTCCGCGCGGTCTTGGGGGTGAGCTCGCTCGGTGACATGGAGGGCATATTCTACATGTCGCCCCGCCCTCATAAGAGAGTGATGCATGGTCACCCGGACTCCATAAAGGGGTGGAAGGAGAAGTACTTTGTTGTTGGGAGCAAAGTGCCTTGGAAAATCCCTATGGCCTGGAACTTCTTCAAGCCAAACTTCAAACTCCCGAGACTGAGGGACTTGACTGAGACGGAGTGGGCTGATGTAGACAGAATCGTGTAGGGGCATAACATCGATTGGCCCCGCGTGACCGAGATACACCTTGCGCAAGTCGGACTGAGTCCAGCCGATTCCTGTACGTTTTTTGTTTCATTCTTGCCTAACCTTTTGCTTCCGTATTAACATTTTTTCTCTTTTTTGCAGTGATGGAGACAAACAAGCTTGAGGCGAGGAAGGCCCTGTTGGCACTGGCCCAGAAGAAGAGGGTCCGGGAAGCGGCATCGGGGGCGGGGCCAGCCCAAGGGGCAGTGAAGGCCCCACGAAGCCATCCCCCAAGAAGCTAAAGAAGTAGCACTCGTCCCACGAGGCGAAGGAGTCGGGGGAGCACGAGTAGCCGAAAGGTTACTGAGGTTCTGACGGCGGGGACCCCCGCCGTCCGACCCGATGCCAGGCAGATGGTTGGCGAGGGGGGGCTAAGGCCGTACACCCCGGACTGGTCAGTGAAGGAGGCAGACTCGCTGGCCGAGGGCCAGATTGCCATGGAGGTGACTGCCAAGATTGCCATGGTGCTCGACCAGAACATTCTGGCGACCGAGACCACGGAGACGGCCCACATCAAGTGGGCTCAGGCTCAAGTGGTGGTAAGTATTGGTTTTTTCTGTCTTATTCATTTCTTTTGTACTGGATAATATTCTAACATTCCCTTCTCGACCAGGCGTTGATGATCGGGGACCAGATAAGGAGGTACCTGGAGAAAGAGGTCCAAGCCGAGAAGCGGAACGCCGACCGATACCTTCGAGAGGCGAAGAAAGTCAAGCTTGAGCTACAACCGCTCAGGGGAAGGTGCACACCCTCCAAGCCGAGCTCACCACTCAACAGAACGGGCATCTTCGTGAAATGGCCGTGGCCCGGGGAAAGGCGCAGGCGGAGTACGACGAGATGGTGATGGGGACGACGGACGAGCTGAATAGCGCCCAAGACGAGGCGTATGAGAGGGCGAAGGAGCACTTTCTGCTTCTTTACCCTAAAGCGAAGATCGACCACCTCTGTAGCGCCCCGAATTTCTAATATGATATCTTAGAAAATACGTGGCACAATTTCCAGCATCAACTTCAATGTAGTATTAAACCCAATTAACACCAATAAAATTTTTTCAACTTTCATTACAATAATCAATTACATCGCACAGCGGAATACAATACATCTCAAATCATAATTCTCTTTTCTTTACAACACTTTTTATTTTTCATATGTCACTAAATCACTCGAATTCAAGCATCCAAATCCGAGCCTTAAGAAATCACCTGTAAAATATGAGGCTAGAGATGATCCCTAACCCCCAAAACTAAAGGGGTCAGCCATAAAGGTGTGAGTGACATAAAACAAACAACATAAGTAAAACATGGATTCATAAACAACATGTGACAAATAATAATACATAAAATATGACATAGTAAGGAAACACGTAAACCTCAAGTGAAGCTAAACTAAGTGTCAAGTGTAGAAAACAGGAAAACACATGCGTGAAACCAAATCAAGAAAACACAAATCTATATGCTGACTCTCTAATGCGTACTTGTCGGAGTCTATGCATCCCACTCTACATAGGTCCGGTGCAAGCCCTTAACGTCTCCACATTATAGGGTTCAATCCCCGATATGCAACTAATCCTAACACGATGACTACTACGAGATAAAGATAAACTGTGAGTATTAGCCCATGCCCCGATAATTCCGGAGGTCAAACTCTATCCACAGATAATTTCGGAGACTATTTCACTCACACCTGGGAATCTTTGAAAATATCTCACACCGCAAGCAATGGCACCTCATCACACGAATACCACATGTGCGTCGCCTCGACTCCGATAATTCCGGAGATCAATTTCACACCACAGGTAATTCCGGAGACTATTTCACTCACACCTGGATAATTCTGGGGATTATCTCACACCGCTAGCCATACTGAGGTCCATAACCCATGTTCTTGTTCATCATATCACCACTAGTGCCTGTCCTTATCATTTAGGTTATTTAATTACTTAACGAATCTCCTAGAGTTGGTGTACCCTACCGGACTTAACTCAAACATCTGAACAACTAAAATGCCTCAACAGGCCCAAACATAAATAACTCAACTGCCGGTATACTAGGGTCACACACTCCCTCTACAGACTCACACTCAAATGTCCAAACCAACTTTCCAACATAAATTTCTCAACTTAACATCTTAAAAACATATGTTCAATAGAAGATAAGGTATAAAATAATAAGTTATAGATTAAAGCATTTGGAGAATAAATCATTTGAAAGAACATTCAAAATTATAAGAATACATCAGTATCAGTCGACTAATAACAAGAGTAAGTCGACTGTCCAGAAAGAGAATTTCATGGTCTTAAGAAAAATAAACTAAGTCTTATAAGTCGACTTGTAAAAGTCATAGGTCGACTGTCTAGAGAGAAAATCCAATAATCTTTAAGAAATTATTCTAAGTATAGCAGTCGACTGAAAAGGGAATAGGTCGACTGTCCAGAGAGAAATTTACAATGACTTTAAAAATATAATTCTAAGTGTACCAGTCGACTGTAAAAGATATAGGTCGACTATCCAGAAGGAAATTTCGAGAAAACTAAAGAACATAGCAGCCGGGTCGTATCAGTCGACTGAGAATTTACGACAGTCGACTGTCGGCCTTCAGTTTGCAGTATTTTGGTTGTGTACAATTCAACCGATGCATAGTTTTACTTTATGAAAATGATTTTGATAAAAACTTATTTCTTATATAACCAAATACAACTGGTAGGACATATAATAGTCCATAAAACTAAATCAAATTGCTTGAATTCATGAACATAGAGATTTTGTTGATTCTTTCAATTAATACATGGATTGTGCATATAATAAAAATTAGAGTTTCTTACAAAATTCATTGTTCACTGAAATAGTTCGTATTCAGATCCAAACCATACAAATATCAAAATCTCAAAGAATCCCCAATTTGGGTATATCTCCTCAACTCAACTAATTTCTCAAATTTCAATCTTTCATGACATGAACTCTTGATTCATAACTCTTCCATTCAAATTTCTCAAAAACTGAATTTCTACCACAACCCATAACCATAATCAAATTTGTAATCACATACCACTAGGGTTTCTCAAGATCAAATCGTTCATCCATCCAATCCATTATTTCCATAGTCACACTCAAACCCTAATCATGCTTTCTAGCAATAAAGTTCAATATCCAAGATCCATTAAACATTCATAGATCAAACAACCAATTTTACCACTCGCATAAATAAATAATCAACTAATCAATTACTCACATGCAACATTCAAAGAACAAACAAAACAATTATATCACTCACATACAACATCCATAAAACAACACAAAAAAAATATGCCACTCACATACATCTTGCACAAAACAAAATAAAACAAAATAAGTCACTCACATTAAATGAAGAAATCCCTTGATAAGAAGCCTTTCCTTCGCGAGATCCAAAATCTTCTCCCAAATCCTCCAAAAATAAGAAAACACAATGTTGTGCAGCGAATGACGGCTGCGTTTTTCTTTTAAATAGCCAGGAAAGAAGTTTTAGGATTTCTAGACACTTTTGCAAAATAACCCCTTGAAAATACAACTTTACATAAATAGATTCCTATACTTGGAAACTTGATAAAATTGATTAAATTGAGATTTAAAAGAAAAATAGACTCCTTAACTCCCGGCACTGTTGAAAAGTCTAGAAAAATAGTTTTGCACTTTCACTCCTCAAAATGACAATTTTGCAAAAAGATCATTCTTTTTCATAAAATTTGCAAATAGATCCAATAAATGTCAGAAAAATCTGAAAAAAATACAAATAAATCCCAAATAATAAATAATGATTTTCTATGAAGAAATTTTAGCTTTTGAACTTCTCAAGAAAATATTTGCACATGTTTCGTACGTGTAAAAAGATAAATTTTCAGGAAAATATTTATTAAATCTCCAAAATCATTTTAATTCATTATAAACATTTAAAAATACGGGGTACTACAACCTCAACTACGGGTGGGAACCCCCGTGCATCCATCCACCCCCGGGGGCGAGGGCGACGAGGCTCCAAGGGACCCCGCCTTGGAGGAAGAGGTGGTGGGTGCGGCAGTAGACAAAGAGGTGCAGCTCCCCCCTCCGCAGTAGCTAAAATACTTTCTCCCCTTTTCCTCTCTCATGTTTTTTTTGTTTCTTTTTGTATTTTCGAATGCGGACTGACCACTGCTTTTTGTAATCAATTTTTGAATCAATACAACTGGATTTTTGGACTGACTTTTTATGACTTGTGTGGATTTTTAGTGAATCGTGGTTTCCTTCTCACTTGCCAGATTAACGAGGCTCTGGGTGCCAACCTCAGTTCAGCCAAGGTCTGCCGACTTCGGGATAAGCTAAGAATCCAAGGAGAGTGTCTTGATTTGCTATCGCAAATGCGTTCGAGAAGCCGCGGTCGGTTATTTCATGGACAAGTCCAAGGAGCTTAGCTTAGAGGCAGCATGCCTGAAGAAGGCCATAGCCGATCGGGACTGGAGAGTGCCGAGACGAACTGGTCCCTATCTGATGCTTCCACTAGGCGACTGACCTCCGATTCTGTTCTTCGCAGGGTGGTGGTTGAAAAGGAGCTAGAGATGTAGAGGTTGAAGATCCTGCTAGGCACCGGGCGGTCTCGGTTCGGCCATCCAAATCCAGGAGGCCTCTCTGTTTTGGGTTCCTTGTCGACCCTGTATCTGGAGATTGCGAGGCTCGCTGATGCACAGAAGTCGGTTGCAGGGACGTCGACGATGGCTTTGCCCAAGATGTGGATGAGATTGCTGGAGGGCAGAGCTGTTCCGCAGGACTCGGGGCGGCTCTTGTGAGCCCGGAGGGTCTGGCGAGAGACCCTTAGGTAGAAGTAGAGGGAGACTGCTGTAACATTTTTTAATTGTACCGTAGCCTTTGAGGGCATTTTATGAATAATATTTGATTTTTCTGATCCTCTTTGACTTGGAAAAATTAGGATGTCGACTGTCCCTCAAACCGGACTCCGAACCCCCTGCTTTGTAAGCAACAAGGGAGGGACTCGACACCGGCATTGAATGCCGATTTTCCCTGGTTAGGGTTGCCACTCGGGGGGGAGGATCCCTGCTTTGCTCGGGAGCCTTTTCGACTTCCAATGTCGCTTAATGGGGGACGTTTCATTTTCAGTCGTTTGGACTTCCCAATGTCATAAATGCGCCTTTCTGGAGGGCTATATAACCCTCACCCCTTCACCAATTGTTCATCAGAAATCGTTTCACTTCACCGTGAGTCCTAGTCGCCGGTGACTCTCTTGCCACCCTCTGACAATTGGGGGTAACAGCTATGAGTGATGTTTTATCCCCTGTTGTCAGCGGGTGAGAGGTGGATCGGTCTTGGAGGCGAGGCGAGGGACGCTTGCCGAAGGCGAGCGCCCCCCAATGAAACTTTTGGCTAAGAGTCCTAGGTCGGTGGCTCCCCTGTAACCCTCTGACAATTGGGGGTAACGGCTATGAGTGCTGCTTTACCCCCTATTTCCAGCGGGTGAAAGGTGGGTCGATCCCTAGTTCGGGGCTCGGGGTGCTTGCCGAAGGCGAGCGCCCTAGATCTTAATGAAAACTTTTGGGTAGGGGGGAGAGCTGAAATCTCGGCCGAAGGTTTGCTTTGACGAAAAACCCCTTGGTTGCTCGAAGGGTCGAGCCCCCTTACCATGGAGGAGTTGTCGAGTTGTGGCTCGGAGGCACTACCAAGCACGTAACCCAGTTAGCATGAGAAAGCTAGGGCGTGGCTCGAGGTCAATACCGAAGGTCGAGCCCCATTAACTTGGAAGGGTTATCGGGTTGTGGCTCGGAGGCACTGCCGAGCGCGAAGCCCTATTAGCTTGAGAAGCTAGGGCATGGCTCGAGGTCAATACCGAGGGTCGAGCCCCCTTAACATGGAAGAGTTGTTAGGTTGTGGCTTGGAGGCACTGCCGAGCGCGAAGCCCTGTTAGCTTGAGAAAGCTAGGGCGTGGCTCGAGGTCAGTGCTGAGGGTCGAGCCCCCTTAATATGGAAGAGTTGTCGGGTTGTGGTTCGGAGGCACTGCCGAGCCCGAAGTCCTATTAGCTTGAGAAAGCTAGGGCGTGGCTCGAGGTCAGTGCTGAGGGTCGAGCCCCCTTAACATGGAAGAGTTGTCGGGTTGTGGCTCGGAGACACTGCCGAGCGCGTAGCCTTGTTAGCTTGAGAAAACTAGGGTGTGGCTTGAGGTCAATGCCGAGGGTCGAGCCCCCTTAACATGAAAGAGCTGTCGGGTTGTGGCTCGGAGGCACTGCCGAGCGTGAAGCCCTATCAGCTTGATAAATCTAGGGCGTGGCTCGAGGTCAATGCCGAAGTTCGAGCGCCCTTAACTTGGACGGAAAAAATTTAAAAAGTGTAGGAGAAAACAAAAATTACACTTTGTTATTTAAAAAAGGGAACAACACCTAAGTGCCGATTACAATGGATTGGTTACACTTTGAGGAACTTAATAAGGTTCTCCGCATTCCAATGCCTCTTGTCTATCCTGCTCTCCAGATCTGCGAGTCGGTATGTGCCTGGGTGTACCACTTCGGAGACCTTGTAGGGGCCATACCAATTAGGCGATAGTTTCCGCTTTCCTCTGGGGTCGGATACCGCGAGCTTTCTGAGCATGATGTCACCTTGCTTGATGTCCGTCGGGCGAACCTTCTTGTTATTGAATTTCTCGATTCTTTGTTGGTATATGCTCCTTCGAATGGCGGATCTTTTCCTGACCTTGTCTATGAGGTCCAGATTGGCTCTGAGGTCAGAAGAGTTATCCTCTTCGTTGAAGGCCATGATCCTGGGCGATGGGATGCTGATTTCTAGCAGAATAACAGCCTCGGTGCAGTAGGTGAGGTTGAACGGGGATTCGCTCGTGGGGATCCTCTTGTTTGTTCGGTGCGCCCTGTAATACCCCATAATTTAAAGAGTATAAATATATATATAATAATATATATAGGGAGAGAGAATTTGTTTAAAAAGAGGGCTCGCGGTAAAATTGTGAAAAAACAGCACTTGCTGTGTGTTGGTCTATGGTGACGTCAATGATGACGTCACCGGTTTAGGTGGGCCTGCCTGCATGTTTGAAAAAAACAGAGACTGTGTCTCTTTGAGAGGATGACGTGGCATATTGGATGGGGCCCGCTGGGCTTCTTCTAATGTGTGCACAGGAATAAAGGGGGAGAATTGATTAGAATAATCCCATATCGGGAGTACACAAAAATTAATTGAGTATAAATAAAATTGCCTATGTCAAGGGTCACTTAATTGATTAACCATCTTTTGAGAGGCAGCCTGTGGTGGGCAGTTGTACTACATAGTATCTAATTTGTCTTCTAAAAATAATAAGAATTGTCTGAGTATTGGGGCAGGGCGTTACAAATGGAATCAGAGCCGACTTTCGACACCGAGTGTGGAAGAGGGCCTCAGTATGATCCGCAGTATTGAGAGTCATTGATCTCCGGGATCGGGTATGATCTGCGGTGTTGAAAGTCACTGATCTCTGGGATCGGGTATGATCTGCGGTGTTGAGAGTGATTGATCTCCGAGTACCCGATTTGCGATGTTGAGAGGGATTGATCTCCGGGATCGACGACGCCACATCGGCTAGAAAGGCGGATCCTACACTAGATGTGCATGCCCCGTACTCAGCGAGGACGCTGATTTCTAAAGGTCGGGTGTATGTAATACCCCGTAATTTAAAAAGTATAAATATATATAATAATAATATATATGGGGAGAGATAATTTGTTAAAAGGGGGGCCCACGGTAAAATTGTGAAAAAACAACACTTGCTGTCTGTTGGTCTGTGGGGACGTCAATGATGACGTCACCGGTTTGGGTGGGCTCGCCTGCACGTTTGAAGAAAACAGAGACTGTGTCTCTTTGAGAGGATGATGTGGCATATTGGATGGGGCCTACTGGGCTTCTTCTAATGTGTGCATGGGAATAAAGGGGAGAATTGATTAGAATAATCCCATATCGGGGGTACACAAAATTAATTGAGTATAAATAAAATTGCCTATGATCAAGAGTCACCTAATTGGTTAACCACCTTTTGAAAGGTAGCCTGTGGTGGGTAGTTGTACTACATAGTATCTAATTTGTCTTTTAAAAATAATAAAAATTGTCTGAGTATTGGGGCGAGGCGTTACATGTCCAGAGTATGCTAGGTAGGTCGTCGATCCACAGCCCCTTTGGCGAATTTTTTAGCCGCTTCTTGAGGTCGACAAGGATCTTGCGGTTCGCATTTTCGGCTTGGCCGTTTGATTGAGGGTGACACATCGATGAGAAGCGTTGATGAACACCGATGTTTTCGCAGAACTTTCGAAAGTTTTTACCCATGAACTGGGTCCCGTTGTCGGTGATAAGCACCTGCGGGATCCCGAATCGGCAGATGATGTTCCTCTAGAGGAATTGTTGAGTTTGATGCTCGGTGATCGTGCCCAGGGGTTCTGCTTCAATCCACATTATGAAGTAGTCGATAGCCACCACCATAAATTTCCTTTGACCCGTTGCTTACGGGAAGGGGTCGACTAAGTCCATCACCCACATAGCAAAGGGGGTCAGGATGGACAGGGATCGAAGGTTGGCCTGGGGGAGCCTCTTCACCAATGAGAATCTTTGGCATGGGCCACACCTCTTGACGAAATCCTGGGAGTCTTGCAACATGGTAGGCCAGTAGTACCGGTGATTCAGGGCCTTTCGGACGAGTGACCTGCTCCCCATGTGGCATCTGCCGATCCCTTCGTGCACTTCCTTCATAGCGTACTTTGCCTCATCGGGGGCTAGGCAACGGAGGTAAGGTCTACCGTCGGCTATTGTGTATAAGCGCTTGAAGAGCATCCCGTCGATCAGGGTGAATCTTTCAGAGCGGACCCTGATCCTTCTCGCTTCGGCTCGGTCTGGAGGGAGCACGCCGTCCGAAAGGAATTTTCGAATGGGCGTCATCTAGTTGCCTGGTTGGAGATCAATGCTGAAACAGGAGGCTTCAGGGAGGTCGATGCTGGGCTTTAGAAGGACTTCGATCAGTACGGTGCGGTTGAGCCCTTCGAAGGATGACGAGGCGAGCTTCGATAATGAATCTACCTGGGCGTTCTGTTCCCTGGGAATTCATTCCACCGAGTGGTATTCGAAAGATGCCAAGAGATGATGGACTACTGCCAGGTACTGCACCAATCGAGCGTCGCGAGCTTCGTACTCCCCGGTGATCTGGTTGACCACGAGCTGAGAGTTGCTAATGGCCCTAATGTGTCTGGATCCGGCCTTGTGTGCTAGGGTGAGCCCTGCGATCATAGCTTCATACTCTGTTTCGTTGTTCGAAGCCGGAAAATTCAGACGGAGAGAATACTGAAGGATGAAATTATTGGGACCTTTCAGAGTGATGCATGTTCCGCTTCCTCCCTCGCAAGATGAGCCATCGACATAAACCTCCCACATCGGGCTGGTCTCCAGAATGTCGAATGGCTTGGAAATAGTGCATTCCGTGATGAATTCGGAGAGGGCCTGCCCCTTGATGGCTGTTCTGGGTTGGTAGCTGATGTCGTACTGACTTAGCTCGATCGACCACTTGACCAAGCAGCCAGAAGTTTTGGGCTTGTGAAGGATGGCTTTGAGAGGCTAGTCACTGAGGACCTGAATGGAATGGGCTTGGAAATAAGGGCGAAGCTTCCGTACGGCCATCACAAGTGCATAGGCCACCTTCTCCATTTTGGCATACCTGGTCTCTACCGAAAGCAAGACTTTACTTACGTAGTACAGAGGCTTCTGGACGCCCTCATCCACCCGAAAGAGAACGACACTGAGGGCGCTCTCCGAGGCTGACAGATACAGTAGTAGTGGTTTGCTCGGTTCGGGTTTACTCAGGAGTGGAGGGTTGGCGAGATAGGACTTCAACTGTTCGAATGCCTGTTGCTGGGTGTCTCCCCACTCGAAGCCTTTGGCTCCTCAGAGCGCCTTGAAGAAGGGGAGTGACTTCTCCCCGGATTTCGAGAGGAAGCGTTCGATGGCCGCCAGCCTCCCTGTTAGGCGCTGAACCTCTTTAGTATTTCTGGGAGGGGCCATGTCGATAATGGCCTGGATTTTCTTGGGGTTCGCCTCTATGACGCGATGGCTGACGACGAACCTGGGGAATTTTCCTGAGGAGACGCCGAAGGCGCACTTAACGGGGTTGAGCCTCATGTCATGTGATCGGAGTATACCAAATTCTTCTTTAAGGTCGTCCACATGGTCCTGACCTCGTCGGCTTTTGATGAGCATGTCGTCGACGTAAACCTCCATTTTGCAGCCGATCTAATTTTTGAAGACTCAGTTGACGAGTCTCTGGTAGGTGGCTCCGGCATTCTTGATCCCGAAGGGCATAACTCGGTAACAATACAACCCTTGGTCGGTTACGAAGGACGTTTTGGGAATGTCGGGGGGAAACATGCAGATTTGGTTATAGCCCGAAAAGGCGTCCATGAACGTCAGCAGCTCGTGACCCGATGTCGCATCGATTAAGGCGTCGATGCTTGGGAGAGGGAAAGGGTCTTTTGGGCATGCCTTATTCAGGTCTGTGAAGTCTATGCAAATCCTCCAGCTTCTACTAGCCTTCTTCACCATAACAACGTTAGCTAGCCACTCCGGGTAGCTGACCTCCTGAATGAATTGAGCGGACAACAGTTTGTCCACCTCAACCTTTAGGGCTTGTTGCCTCTCCGGAGCGAACTTGCGCCACATCTGATGAATGGGCTTGGAGCCCGGGGCGACGCTAAGTCGGTGCATGATCAGATCTTCTGAAATCCTTGGCATGTCGGATGGGATCCAGGCGAAGAGGTCAATGTTGCGGCGGACGCAATCAATCAGGACCGACTTCAAGTCTGGGGATTGGGTGTGGCTCACATGGAAATGTTTGGATTTTTCATCTGCCTCAAACGAGACTTCCTCCAGCTCGTCTGCCGATTCTGACTCCGGATGGTCTCTTTCGGGAGGGAGTTCAACTGCATCGAGGAGTAATACCCCGCCCCGATCGTGTTTATGTAGAACGAACAGATGACCCTGACCCCGAGGTCGGTGGGGAATTTCAATTTTAGATGGTAGGCCGAGGGGACGGCCTGGAACGAGCAGAACCCGGGTCGGCCGAGGATGGCATTGTATAATGCCTTGATGTTGACCACCATCAAATCCATCAACTCGGTTCAGATGATGGGGGTCGTGCCTACAGTTACATCTAGTGTCACAATCCCCTCAATTTGTACGGGGATGCCTGAAAACCCGTGAAGGGTGTAACCGGCTGGATTGAGTTTTTCTCAGGGGAGTTTGAGGTTCTCAAATGCTTCCAAGAACAGGATATTAACCGATCTGCCGTTGTCCACCAGGATACGGCAGACCTTAAAGTTGGCCATGACAAGGCTGATGACGAGGGCATCGCAGTGCAGAAGCCGGACGCCTTCGAGTTCTTCCCCAGAGAAGGAGACCACCCGCTGCTAAACCCGATGAGAGGGATGGTCCCGAACAGAGTTGACCTTTTGGACGAAAGCCTTGTGAGAGGTATTGGATTCTCCTTCCATGGGTTCACTGTGGACGCAGAGCAGGATAGCCAGTCCCCCTGTCTCCTTGGGTTCGGGGTCCCGCTCGGGCCGCCGGCTGGCTGTCTGGGGAGGATGCGAAGGCCTTGGGCTCCTCGGCTCTCTTCGGTCTTTGGGATTGGCCCGAGCGAACTCCTTTAGGTACCCTCATTGGATGAGGGCTTCGATCTCATCTTTGAGGGCTTGACAATGATCTGTATCGTGTCCGGTGTCTCGGTGTAAGCGACAGTAGAACCTTTGGTCTCGCTTCTTTCCGTTGTTGCTCTGTCGGGAAGGAAGAGAACAATCCCTTTGTCCTCGATCTCCATCAAGATTGCCGAGACGTTTTGAGTTAGGGGCATATATCTCTCGAATCGGGGGACCAGGGGGACCCTTTTGAGACCAGCCGCTTCTTTTTCAGGCCTCTTGAAGGGCTCAGCATCATAGACCTTACGCTTTCCCTTAGCAGTGACTTCTTTGGCACCCTCAGGATTGAGGGCCTCCTCAGTCCGAATATACTTCTTGACCTTGTTGAGTAGGTCGGGGAAGTCCGTGGGTGGCTTCTTGGCTAAGGAAGCCTTGAGCTGGCCGTAGTGAACATTGTGCCGGAAGACCGCTGAGGCAACCCATGCGTCGAGGGAGGAAATTGACCTCACCTCGGTGGTGAATCTCCGAACGAACTCACGAAGGGATTCCCCATCCTTTTGTTTGAGTTCCAGAAGGGAAGAGCTCGTCTTCTCGATCTTTCGGCTGGTCACGAAGTGGGCTAGGAAGCTTGCCTCTAATTGCTCGAAAGAGAAAATCGAGCCGGGGGTAAGTTTGGAGAACCATTCCAGAGTCGGGCCATGAAGGGCATCAGGGAAGGCGCAGCAGAGGAGGGGATCCGCAGTGCTGTAAAACATCATGAGGGTCTTAAATCCCTCCATGTGATCAGCGGGGTCACCCTCGCCATTGTAGGTCTGGAATTGAGGAGGCCTGAAATTCTGAGGGATCTCGGCTTCTAGGATTTAGGGGGAGAAAGGGGGTCCAGTCTGCTGATGACCGCGACCCGGTCCCGATCCGCCCTCGTCAAGATGGGTAAGGCGGTTCTCCATCTCCTCTAAATGGCAAAGGATGGCATCTGCCTGTTCCTGAGGATGGGCCGATCTGCTGGACTTGCCGCCTCCTGTTCTTGATCGTGGGTCGGAGCTGTTGCGGACCTCAGTGGTCTGGCCGCCTCGGATGGCCTGGAGGATCTCGTCCATGAAATTTTGGAACTCGACCCTGGTGACGGGGGCTTGCCCCACCAGTCCACGGGGCGAGCGGCTGTGTTCTGGATCGCGCACCTGGGACGGCCGTCGGTGATGGTTCGAGACCGAGTTGGAAGCGGCCTCTCCCCTAGTCCGTCTGGCCTGACGATCTGAGATGATGCGACATAGATCAGTCGCATTCGAAGGTCTGGCCGCACCGTTTACCCGAGGTTGGTTGGAACTCTGGGCATTCACACGGCTGGGATGTGGAGGGTCTAGATGCCTTGCCGAGGTGACGATCCTTCTGGATTTGGGAGCCATAGAGGAGCTCGGACGCGAGGTGGCATCCCTGACCGGGCTCGGACTTGCGACAGTACCAAGAGAAAGCTTCCCACAGACAGCGCCAACCTGTTTCCGTTTGTTTTTGGGGTGTGGGGGCAACAGGTGTGAGTTCTTGTAATTTGTGGAATGGAAACTGTAGTACTGGCATCGGCCCGACCCCAGGGAGCGGGATAGGCTCGGAAATAGGAGCCGAGAGGTAGAGGTGGGTGGCTCAGCTCGGAAGCAGGAACGGAGAGGTAGAGGCCGGGTGCTTGGCTCAGATCCAGCAGGTCGGGTCGGATCTGTCAGCTCGGCACGGCTCGGTCTTCTGTACCTGCACACTGCCTAGAAACACTGGGAGAAATCCCGGCGACAGACCCTTCGACGATCTAGTCAGTCACTGAGAGAGAGACTAGGCAGCTAAGGTTCAGGTGGGGAGAGATTGATTACCTTCTGCAGTGAGGAGGGGGTCTGGTATTTATAGGCAGAGGCAAAACGGGTCTGGGACCTTAGCGGGCCGGGTCGGACTCGTTTGCCTGTAGGCTTGAGGCGATAGGGACCCGTTGGACTTCTGTTGACCTGATGATCAGGATAGAGCGGGATTTGAGGAGATCTGATGGCCCAGGAAGGGCTACGTCATCTAACCAATATCAATTTTATATGATTGATTCTCTACTATGCATATAAATAGTTTGCCTATCACTATATTTTTTGACATATATAAAGAAATGATAAGAATAAGATGTAGTTGGAGTTAACATACACATGATACATCTAAGAGTACCTAATGAAGCAGAAATATCTCAATTAAAACAAAACAGAATCGAACATTTATACCTCTTTCATCTCCCGCAAAAACACATCCTGATATGGCTAAAAATGGGGGTTAATCAGAACCGTCCAAATCGGGCACGAATCTTGAAGCCCAGGGGTAAAACGGTAATTTCACCTACAAATAGGGTCTGAGATGGGTACTGGGTCTCTCCGTTAAAGACCCAATAACCCACAAACGGATCCGCTTCAATCGGGCGCGGGTTTTCACCAGCAATAAAGCCCGATCAGGGGGATAGAATTAAGGCTCCTGATTAGATCCTAATCAACGGTCCTGATTCATACCTATCCCTCCACTGGAGATTAGGGATTACATTCCTAATCTGATCACAAGGAGAATATTCCTTATCAGATCACGAGGATTACATCCCTAATCTGTTCCCTAAGATGCCTATAAATACCCCCCATCCATCTCCATTAAGAGGTAATCAATCTTTCTCCAGTTTTTGCGCTCTTTCATAGTCTTCCTAGATTACTGACTTGAGCGTCGGAGGGTGCGTCGCCGGGAACAACCCCGGTGTCTCGCACTTTTTGCAGGTGTACGGCGGGAGCGACGATCATACCCCGACGGAACAGGTATACAGGTTTACTATTCAGTTTCCCTAAGAATCCACAAATACTATCTGTTTGCCCCCACACCAAATTTAGCGGCAACACATCCCTATATCGATTAATTCGCCCCTCATCAGACTTGCTTTTATGCAAAGTATCCTCCAAAATCCCGGGCCATTGTCTTCCCCAAACCCTTCCCCAACACCTTCGCGTATATAAAATAAAACTAGTATAACCCTGTGCATTATTGGACAGAATTTTCAGAAATAAGAAAATAACAAAGCTTTTTTGTTGTTGAAAAATTCATATAGTAACATGTATACAATATTGCAATATTTTTAGGTTTGATTAATGGATATGGTTCTAGTTTAAAATTTGTAAGGATAAAGAGCAAGTGACTGTTTACCTCTAGCACTGTTATTGAGTCGGTTGGGTCGGTTCCTGCAATACCGAACCCGGATCTGCTCTTCTACTTGTCCAAATATTGGATCCATACTCGATCCGTGAGAACTGGGTCCAGTTCCTATTAAAAAAAATGCTACCCATCGTGTCCGGATAGTAGCGAGCGGGTGGTGTCGGGGCAGGAGAGGTAGGTTAGGCCTGTTTCTTCTTCTCTTCTCCTTGCTTTTTTTATTATTATTTTTGCTTTTTTTGAAAGGGGGTGTAATGCCCCGATTTTCATTTAATGAAAATTATTTATTTTCATGTAGTGTGCACGTGCAATATTTTGATAATTATTTTCATTATGATGAGTATAGATATTTACATATGTGCTCTTTAATTATTTTTATATAAAGCCCTTTTTTCAAATAGACAAAAAGCCTTTCTTTTTAAAGCCCAAATTGAATTTATTTATTTTCTTTTATAAACTATTATTTTTGGCCCATAAACTAAAGCCCATGAGCTATTTTATTTTTAAATACAACTTGTAATGTAGAATACATTTTAAAGATTATTTTTATATAAAATATAATGTACAAATTTTTAAATGGAGACCAAGTTGCATGTACGTGCATTGCACGTACACGTGCAAAAGCACACTTGTGTGGCCGGTTTGGAGCTTTTGGAGGGAAAAGGGAAAATTTTGAGTGGAGTCATGGTGGTGGTGGTTACTTGATCATGGGTGGTTAGTGTAACTCCTCTTTAAATCTTAGCCATTTGCTTTTAACTCCTAAGTTAATCCTAGCCTTCCATTTTCCTAGATTTTTAGTATAAATACCCCCCCCCCCCCCCAGCCTAGTTATTCTTGTGCTTATTATTTCCACCAAACCTATAGTTTAAAATACATTATTTAGTAGTATAACAAGTGAGTAAAAGATTGAGATTGTGTGGGAGGATTGTGCTTACATCAAGCAAGGAGGAAGGCCGGCACTAAGAGCTCTCGGGTTTGGCTTGTGGAAGGCTCGGGTGCCCGCATCTAGGAGGAGGACCGCTCTCGTGGCAAGGACATTCGTCTAGGAGGTTGCTAGTTGTATTTCTCTCCAAATTATGGTGGGTAAATTTTCTATATTTCTAATTAGGAAGCATGCTAGATGTGAATTGAAAGAATGATGCATGAAAAAGATTAAGAAGAGTACACTTTAATTAGAAAAATGACCTATTGACTGATTGAAATGTGAATATGCAATTGTATGTGGTTCCATTATTAAAATTTAAGTTGTGTACGAATTGATTGTAGCCATGGATTGCTTGAAGAAAATTTCATTATCTACATCAAGGATTATATACAAAAGTTAGTAGATTGACAATACTACTTTATGTGTTTAAATGGATCTTTGTGATAATGTTGAAATGAATGAATTAAGGTATAGATTGTATGTTTGGGAAATGATTAAAAACAAAGAATTAATATGAAGATTGCTAATAAAGAGATTAGTGATGTTAATTTGTTAAGAAATGTCGAAAAAGAAGAAATGTGGTAGTGATAGTTTATAATTCGAATTAATTGTATGAAAAATATGTATTAATTATTGAAAAATTATTTTCTATATACTGGAGTATAATTTATGATGGTATTGGTCAATCTGGAAATTTACAGCAAATTTTATAAAAGAAAAATGAAATGAGAGCTTGTTGAATATCGAAATGTTTTAATAAACAGGGAGAATCGATTTAAATAAACTTCAAGTTGTCACCATGACAACCTGAGCGTATAGCTCATGTGGTCGGGATGCTCTTATTCGCTACAGTATTGGGCGGGTCGATGGTTCGATTCCCAGTAGCATCGCATATTTTATTTCGTGTTTTAAAAAAATAAAATGAACTGCAGCCGAGAGCATTTAATGCTCTCAGCGCTTTTCTATACCGCTGGCGCAAGTGGCCTAGTGGCCTGTGCTTTCCGCTTGCTTCTCTCTGGTTGTGGGTTCGAATACTGGGCTCGGCCAGTATTTAAATTGAGGGGAAAAAACATTTTTTTTGGATTTTTGATGATGGAAAAATTATGAAAAAAAATATGTTTATTATTTTAAAATTATGAGGGACTTGTAAAAAATAATTTGAGAATTATTTGCATGAAGTAGAGTATGTTTTGAGAATAAATGTATAAATAAAACTATGGTTCTACATTTATATTTTTGTGAAGTTATAATTTGCAAAAGAACTTGAAATGAAGTGTTAGAAAAACAATATAGCAAAGAAAGAAATTATATGAAGTGATGTGACGTAATTTATTCTCTTTGGAGAATAGTGTGAAAATTATGAAATGTGAATACTCAATATTTTGCTATATAAATAGTGTTGTGATTTTAATATGGAAATGATATTAATGAAACACATAAGGAATAACTGAATTCCATGTATGGCTATGGACTTATGAATAAATTAGAGATCATGCTATTGAAAAAGAAAATCTGTTATGATTATGAAAATGAACTTATGAGTTGGAAATGCTCAAATTTGGAAATTGTGAATTGGAATTGAAACAAAAGAGTAGCTAAGTCTCCCCCGGCATTTGGAAAGAAATAAAATGAAATTTGAAATGAAAGACCAACGTTGGTCATGTTTGAATGAATGAATAATCCCGGTTTAGTGGAGAGGCTAACTCTAGAGCTTTGATTTTGTTCATAATTCTAATAAAAACTAAGGATTAGTACATAGTGAAGACGTGATGAAAGTGAGAGAAAAATACAAGTATGAGAGTTAGAGTTTACGGTGCGGGTGTGTGAGCCACAGAATGCATGCTTGATGAGTCAAGACATGGCGTGGGCACAACTCAGTAATGATCGGACTTTAGCAACGCTTGTGGGATGTTTGGTGACTGCAAGAGGATCGTGTTCAGGGAAGAGGCTGAATTGCCACAGAATGCATGCTTGATGAGTCAAGACATGGCATGGGATTCCCCTCCAGGGTCCTGTACACGTGCTTGTACTCATAGCTCATCTAGGATACTCACCGTAGTTACAGTAGTAGATTAAGACATGACGAGGGATTGAACCCTACAAAGATGAAGAACAATTAAGAGGCTTGCCCTCGGACCTATGTAGTATGGGATGCATAGAATCCGAATAAGTGTGCATTAGTGTCATATAATATAAATAACTGCATTAAGGACTAAGTGCACAATCACAACACGACATCAATAGGGTAGTCCCTTTAGTTTGACATGTGACAAGTTTGTGTTTGTTAAATATGGAAAATGAGTTATACTATTTACGGCATAGAGAGGATGACCGTGTATAATGTTCGTCGGTTGAATAAACTGACGTACCCACAGTTTTGTATGTAGGATAAATGACCTGGTAAAGATTAAAGAGGAACAGATGCTTAGAGATTATTCAATGTTGTTGTACATTTATTTAAATGTTGTAAATTTACTTCCGCTGTGCAATGTAAAGTATAATGTTTTGTAACTCTGATGTAAAGTGAAAAGTTCAAATTTTCTTGTAAAATTGTACTAAATGAAGTGGAAAGATCCTGTAGAATCTCGAATTCAGTGTATTTTGGAATTCGGGGCGTTACAGTGTGTGTTAACTAGGATGTTTTTTTTTCGGATCCATTTTGAGCTGAACCAGACCCGACCCGACCCAAAAAAATGTAGGGATCCTATTTTAGGACCTGAGCCCTACCCCCAAAGATCAAGTCCGTCTCCGGGTATGGGTCGGGTCCATTTTTAACAGACCCAAACTCAATCCGAAAATATGAACGAGTAATATTAGGACCTTAACCCTACTAGCAATAGACCATGTTGATTATGATCCAGTGTCGTGTCCTGGTCGGTTCCGGATTTCAGATTTTTGTGGTAGTGCTAGTTACCTCTTACATTTGTGCTTTAAAAAAAAGAAAAAAAGAAGAAAAAAATATTTGTATCAAAAGTGGTCTTAGTATAATATATTGTATAGATAGTATAACTATGTACAATATTGCATATAACTTTTAAAAATGAAAAAATAATAAAACTATTTTTGAAAATTTTGTTTAATAGCATATATACATTATTGCACGATTTTTGAGGTTTGATTAAGAGATATGATTCCAATTCAAAATTTTTATGGAGCAAGAGTGGGGAGTTATTTCCAACATTTGCTCTTCTTTTTTTATTTAAAAAAGAACAAAAGAGAAAAATCATAGACAAAAGTGGTTTAGCATAATATATTGTATAGATTATAACAAATGATATTAATTGACCCTAAGTTTGGTGTGTACAAAACATACTATTGAGACTAATATTATCAGTTAAGTTAAGTACATGTTTGACAGGGATTCAAAATTCAAACAAATATTTAAAAGAGATTTGGTATCAAACTAAAAGAAAAATATCAAAGAAAATTGCAAAATATCAAGAAGACTTTCACACAAGAAACATGTACTAAATACCTCAAGAAGCAAGTACGACTTAGTTTATTTGTTTCTGCTAATATGAGGAATTATTATGTAAAAAATCATTTTTTGAATAATTAGATATGGAAAGAATATAAAATGAATTTACAAAATAGTCGTGTCTGGCAGATTACGGTCGACCGCACTTATGAACGGTCGAATGTCACCACGGTCGACCTCACTTTTAGTGTAAAAAGTGATACGGTCGACCGTCTACCTCTCTGTCTTTGGACTAAGGTGGACGGTCGAATGCTTACAAGATGCAGTCGACCGTAACCTGCACATAACAGATATTTGAATATATTTTTATTTTTTCGGAAATATATAATTATTCACCCTATAAATAGAGGTGAATTGATTGACTATTCTCCACCTATTTCAACTACCATCCTTTTGTACTTAATATTCAATCAACGATTCGAGAGTGCACACTTTTATTGTTTTCTTGGTCTAGACACCGACCTTACTATTTTTCTTTTTCTTTCGCTTCGATAAGAGGTGATTTTTACGAGGCTTATACATAAAAGTCATGTGAGTGTAATAGGACTCCCAGCCCAAATATTGATAACTCATTGTACTGGGTTTTAAGTATAGTGGAACACTTGTAGCAGAGAATTGCTATAAGTAGGATGTGTGGACGTAGATCTGGGGGTCAAACCACATTATATCGTTGTGTTATGCGTGCTCATTCTGTTTGCTTTCTCTAATTCTATCTCCCTACTTTAATTTATGCACAGTCACCGTCACCCATCCCCCCCCCCCCACACACACAAGATGATTAAAAACATTGACCTACCCAATTCCATAAAATTTAAAGAACCCTAGCTCAAATCATAATAGAACCAAATCAAATAAAAACAAATGACAATTTTTTATCGAGTTTCCTGACGTCGGCGATGAGTCCTGCGACCTGGGAAAGCCTCCATCGCCATCGCCACATGTTTCGGTGGCGCCTTTGCCATTGATTTGTTTGATTTTGATGGATCTTGTGGCGACGGCAGTGACTATGTTGGCAGTTGCCGCAGGCGATTGGAGGAGGCGACGAGTTTGGAGAAAGAAAGAGACCAGCGGAGGGAGAGAAGTGTTTGGGCGTGGGTATTAGGGATTATATTTGAGGGATTTGTATGGTCCAAATTAGATCTAAGAATATGATGTTTGATCAAAATTTTAAATGTTTTAGGGATTTGTATGCTCCACATTATATCTAAGATATAATACGAATTAGATGTATGGTCCAAATATACTCTAGACATATTTATTCTTGTTTTTATAATATATAAATACATAGATTAAAGAAAAAAGTAAAATAAGACATTGAACTATGGGCCCTAAAAATGAAATTTAAAAATTAACACCAGAGAAAATAAAATGAACGAAAAATCTATATAATAAATTTAAATTCGATTTGGTGAAGATTTAAACAAAAAGGGTGTTTTTGAAAATATGGAATTCATGTAGAATTTTGTGCAAATATTTTTCTGAAAAGTAAAAGTCAAATATTTTGATTGGAAAGTTGGGGCGCTACAGAGATTGTTATCAGAGCATGCTTCAATGGTAATAATAGACACAGTATGGAAACTAACCTAGGTGTGGACACTAGAGCGTGAGTACCTAGGTGTGGACATTAGAGTGTGAGTATCACATAGAGTTAGAGCATGATGTTATGGTTTGGGGTATGGTTGAGGTTTTGCCATAAGGTATGGTTGTGAATGTGAAATGTGTGTGATGCTCTAACTTTACCCTCGTTTTGCAGTATTCAGTAGAATGACAGGACCCAGAACCAGGAACAGTGGTAACAATGAGGATGGATCTGGAAGTTCTCGAGGAACTGGAATTAATCTCGAGGCCGAATTTGCCAAGGTGTATCAGACTCTGAACGCGCTAATGGCATTTAATTTGGCACAGAATCAGAACCAGCAGCAGAATCATGGAGCTGGACTAGAATTGGTTAACGCCGATCCTATCAAGCAGATTGAGTCTTTTAAGAGGATGCGGCCACCAGTTTTTGAAGGACAATCGAATCCAAGCAAGACTGACGATTGGATTAGAAGGATGGAGACAATCTTCGAGGTCTCAGAAACTCCGGCAGCCAATAAGGTAAAGTTGGCCACTATGCAGCTGGAGAGGGACGCTGGCATCTGGTGGGAATCGCTGAAGAGGACTTCGGGTGACCAGCAAATAACTTGGGAGGCTTTTCTGGAAGAGTTCAGAGAGCGTTTCTTTCCATTGGATATTCAGGAGAGGAAGGTGACATAATTCCTGAATCTGCAGCAAGGCAGCATGACCGTGCGAGAGTATGAGACCAAGTTTGCTCAGCTGTCAAGGTATGCACCAAAGTTAATTGCTGACGAGGCGAAAAAGGCCAAGAAGTTTGAGCAGGTCTTGAGACCAAACTTGAGGTCGAGAATAATCCCGTTGGGCATAAGAAGGTTCGACAAGCTGGTCAGAAGAGCAGCTATGACTGAGGAAGACATTGACTAGTTCCAGAAGAAGCAAGAGACCTGGAACAAGAAAAAGAGGCCAGCAGATGATCAGAGTGGGAAGGAGTTCCCAGTGAAGCAGAGCAAGTTCAGTGGGCCAGTGCAGAAGGCGCCCGCAGTTCAGGGTGAGACTTGTTTCAACTGTGGAGAGACAGGTCATTATCGAGCAGCATGCACCAACCTCGGAAGGCGTGTTATCATTGTGGTCGTGAAGAGCATATTCGAACAAACTGCCCGCAGATGAAGAAAGATGGTGCAGGGAAAGACAAGGATCAGAAGTAGGAGCGAGTGTTCGCATGGACTGCGGATGATGCAGATAACTCATGAATGTGATCCGTGTGTGCAAGAATTTAGAAATTCATTCTTTTGTATTAAGTAAAACTTTTATTTTTGGGAATAATTGAAGATTGAGTACCTTTCTTCATGTAACAAGATTTATTTGGATTAAGGGAATAAAAACAAAGTTTTAGTTGATACTGTTTTCTTGCATACATTTGTGTCGCCCAAATTCTTGTTAGTCTTAGATGTGGAGCTTAAGGTGTTTCCAGGCAAGATCTTGAGGTGGCTATCCTTAGTCATGTCCTTTCTAAGGAGGGAGTGGCCACTGATTCTTGGAAGGACGAAGCAGATGTGGAAGGTCAGAGTTGGATGTAGGAGTTCAGAGGTTGTTATAGTTGGCTTCCGATGGCAAGTTATCAGAGTTGCGCAGCGGAAGGTTGTTTTTCTGAATTCTTTGCATGATTGTGTTTCTCCTGTATGTTTGTATTTCTTTTGTTGGAATGCATTCTTTCGTGTGATTGTATTTCCTTAAATCATGTTTCTATCCATAAGTTTTCATTCCTTGCTGGTGTGTTTGTTTGGACCCCATTAGCAGTAGTTCTGAGGACAGAACTCTTCTAAGGAGGGAGTGATGTAGAACCCCGTATTTTCAAATATTATTTAAAGATTTGAAAATGAATTAAATTGATTTTCTGGAGATTTAATAAGTATTTTCTGAAAATCTATCTCTTTTACACGTGCGAAACACGTGCAAATATTTTTGGCATAAATAACCAATTTTATATTTTTAGTAAATTCTCCTAATTATAATGGAGTATATTCTAAAATTTGGGATTTTTCTGAGTAGAGAAACTATTTTTATAAATACCTCGAAGGGGGGGGGCTTTTATGTAAAAGTCGTTCGGATCTTAAATAAATTATGAAAATTCGTTTTTACTGATATTTTGGTTCTCCATGGATATCAGTTGAATTTAAATATATTTAGATTTTATTTAAAGTCTATTTGGTGAAGATTTAAACAAAAAAGGTGTTTTTGCAAATATGGAATTCATGTAGAATTTTGTGCAAATATTTTTCTGGAAAGTAAAAATCAAATATTTTGATTGGAAATTCAGGGCGCTACATTTGCATATGTGCAATTTTGATGTTTGCATACAACTACTTGCAGATTCCACAACTTCCAAAGCTAGATTGAGGAGGTCCACTAACATTTGCGATGGCGGTGGAACCTTATTGTGTCATCATAAGGAGTCAGTTTCGTTAAGATAGCCAGTACATCTGCCAATGCTGGAAGATACTTCGCTGGATGCCCAAATTGGATAACTGATAATTGTCGATTTTTTAGGTGGGTAGAACTTGTGGAAGATAACAAGGGGGAGAAAGCATACTCAGAATTGAAGGCAGAAAATGTTGATGTGAGTTTTCTAGCTGAGGAAACAAGTAGGAGGTTACAAAAATTGGAAGTGGAGTGTGACTCACTGCGGAAGAAGGTGGTGGATTTGAAGGTAAAGGAGGGAACAATGAAGGGGTTTACTGTGTCGTTGTTTGTATTAGTTATTTTCATATTATATGTGTTGAAATAGCAGTATTGAATTGTTCAAAGATTGTATTTTGATGATAATGTAAATTAAGTGTTTTGAATTTTGAAACATGCATTAACTTGTTTGCTCGATGGATATGAATGTTTGGGTTGTTTGCGTAGTTGAGATTTTGTATTAGCAATGAAAGACTGATCAAGTTCTGATGATTTTTAAAACTGCCTGTTGCTGTTAATTTATCGATTCAAGTAATGGTTATGCACCACATATTAGTACAATATCTTGACCAAAAAATGCCCAATGAATTTTGCAGTTCACATCAGAAAAACAAGCAAAACTTTTCAGTTCATATCAAAAAACCATACAAATGTTTTGCCATTGTTTAAAAAAACATCACATAACTATTACTTTAGTTAAAAAAAACATCGCAGAACTATTGGTAATGTACAGTATACTCATCTGATCAGGTTTTGTTTCAGCTTAATTGTTGTCAATATTTCACAAAATCAGTTACAGTTACAAATTTGCACAATCATACAACGGAAACATGCTTGTGAACATTGTCATCCTCATTCACTATACAATTTACGTGATCAAATTTGGAGCATCAAACATTGCACATTCATCAATCTCATAACTTGAAACAAATTACCATCACTTGCAAGTTGCAACACAATCTCATCACTTGCAACACAAGGATCAAAGCAAGACTGATAAATATAACACATTTACTTCACTTGCTTAATACATTTTAGTTCACAAAACATTCAGTGGCCAATAAATTATCTTCATAAGTTCACAAAACATTTGACATGTAATATTTACACCATCAATGGCCAATACAGTAAATTCCTTCATATCTAATCAGTTCACATTAAAAATTCCTCCACACTGGAACTATAATACTTACACCATCATTGGCCAAAACATAAAATTCCTCCACATTTGATAACTTCACATAAAAAAGTTCGCATTTACAAAAAATATTACATGTCAGTTTAAGCACCACCTGTAGCTTGTACCTGTAGCAGAAATGCACAAAATGAAGCGTGTACTTGTAGCATAAAAAACAGTTCACATCATAAAAAGTTCCATTAGACAAATTGAAGCTTGTATCTGTAGCAGAAATGCACAAAATGCAAAAAATCAAAATTTGTTACTTGTTACCTTCAAATGTGAACTATGATACCTGATGCACAAAATCAACCCTGTAGCTGAAATGTTCACCCACAACATGACATAACCCCTGTACAAAAAATTCTGACACATATTAAATTTTGACACATATTAAATCCTGACACATATCAAATGTGAACTTTGATACCTGATGCACAAAATCAACCCTGTAGCTGAAATGTTTACCTACAACATGACATATTAAATTTTGACACAGAAAATAATTCCCTTGTCTAAATTAGTACTCGTTACCTTCATCCCTGATGCTGCTGACTTTGGTCTCCACTATCCATAGGCAGATCTGCACTCTTCTTCACATACAAGATGACACAAATCATGAACAAGACTATGTATTAACTGGCAATATATGAACTATTACCGGCAATATAATAACTACATATATTTATATACACCTTTTGCTTCTTGGATAGAAGTCCTTTCATATATGGCTCCTTTTTCTTTCTTTTTCTCCCACATTTTGCCTTGTCGGTCCCAAATCCAAGGGGATTAGAATCAGCTACACTACCACTTGTCCTTCCACGATGGATACCTCTTCCTATTTCACTGACAGTTGCTTCATTTCCAACTTCGCCTCCCCCAATATTCACCACTTCACTTCTTTGAAGAGAATCCAATGCGTTCCTAACCTTTTTCACCTCCTCATCTTCCCTCTTCCCCTTCGGTCTTCCACCTTTCTTGGAGGATCTTTCTGGTGGTGGTGCTGCATCATTCTTGCACTTTCTAATGTTGTGCCTAAATTGCTGACACCTCTTACACTTGATTGTATATCCCACTCTGCTTGCCCTTTGCATACTTGATTGGTCTTTAGGGTTTTTTTTCTTTGTCTCATTAGGATCCTTCTTTCTAGCCTTAGGTGGTCTACCTGAAGGCCTTCTCAATTTTGGGGGGAGTATCCTAGTATATTCCAACCTTTTCCAAAGCAATGCGTTCGGAACTGGGTTTATGGTGCCTACAATTGTAAGATGTATTAAATTGCACAAATAGAAGTTAGTGGAATTAATGTGCTAACATAAGTTGTGAAAACTTTAAAAGAAGGTATACCTTCATAAACCTTCATGTATGTACTCCTACTGTAACTTGTATCACGATATTCCTGTATGCTCTTCCTTCGATTTCTTAGACATACTACTGCATGCCTACACACCGCCCCACTTAACTGCCACTCTCCACAGTCGCAACTTCTTGCTTCTAGGTCCACACGGTAGTTATTCCCATGTTCCATTATCTCGTACTTGATGTCATATGATTTGAAAATGAAACAAGCCCTTGACTTGTCGTATTGCTTCTTCAATTTATCTTTAATCTTTGGGGTGAAAATACCTGTGTAATTTTGAATCATCTCCCTCTTCTGCTGTAGTCTCACCATAACCAATCTTCTAATCTTTTCCAACAATGTTATAATTAGGCAATCCCTAGCCTCCAATATGTACTTGTTCCAAGCTTCACATATGTTGTTGCACAATAAATCACACTTGTTTGAATCTTGGAAATGAGATCTTGCCTATTTTATTTTATTTTTTTTGAAAAAATGATCTTGCCTATTTATCGGGAACAATATCCATCCACCATTTTGTAGCCTCTTCATCTATTTTCTTAATTATTTCCACTAAAAACTCCCACCCATGCTTGGTGTAAGATCTTGCTGCAGCCCATATTTCACCTTGTAAGTCTAGGCCTTTAAACTTTTTCCCAAAGTTTGCATAGAGATGTCGTACACAGTATCTAACATGAGCTTCAGGGATAAGCTCTTTAAAAGTCTCAAGTAACCCCTGCATTAGATGACGTGTATGAAACAATAAGTTTGCAGCCAATAAGTTTACAAACAGTAAATTGGTAAGAAAATAGTAAATTCTTACAAAAGTTAGCAAGTGAACTTTTAAAAGAAAAAAGTAAACATGAATTACTACCTTCTGCCTGTCTAAGGTGAAGGTCCATCCCTGCAGATTTACAACCCCAATTGCTTGCATCAGATTTGCTAAAAACCAAGTCCACGTGTTCTTATTTTCCACACCCACCACTGCCCATGTGATTGGCCACATTTGGTTGTTGGGTTCTCTTTAACATGCGGTTAGTAAGACACCACCAGAAACAGTCTTCAAATGACACCCATCCATACCAATTATCTTTCTACAACAATTCAACATCCCCTTAACAAGTGCACCAAAGCAAATAAACATACCATAGAATCTCTTATCCTCATAGCCAACTATATTTTTGGTTCGGATGATGGCCGTAGTGTCGGGCATTTTCTTCATCATTGCGTTGGCATAATCCCACAATCTGTTGTACTGCTCTACATGTTTCCCTTCCTCCTCATTTAATGTCATTCTCCTTGCCCTATAAGCAGTCTGTTTGTTGACAACAACCCCATAATCTCTGTTAAGGCTGAAATGAAGGCATGCACATTCCAATTCGGGTCATCTCGAAAGAGTTCTATGTATTTGTTAGCTAACTATCACGCAGTCACTTGACTATTTTCCATTGCCCTCTCGCAAGTGTGTTCTTCGCATAGAGACACAATCCTGAATACCCTTTCATTTTCTTTCCATGCACCTTAAACATAGAAAGGGCACCCATTCTGAGAAAGACATTCAACCGTAATTCTCTTCGCATCATTCCTTCTCCAAAACAGATCAAATCCCTTCTTGATGGCCCACTCACGTAATCATGCTCTAAAGTCACTAGCATTAGGAAACTCCATACCAACTACAATCACGGGTTCCACCAAATGTTTCTCTTTATTGTATTGGATGTTCCCCCAATTGTCATCATCTGAACATCTTAGATCTCCCAATTCATCACTATATGCGTAGTCTGAATCCACATTTGGTGCATCACATTCATCTCCGCACAATTTCTCCTCTTCTTGTCTCCTTGAACTTGGCCTACCAACTCCCTTTTTTGCTTGCTTGCTGACATTAATTACTTCTTCATGTACACTGTGGGTTGACTAGTGATATTAATGGCTTCATCTGTATCTCCAAACGATCCCCCCACTTTAGCACATTTGATGGGGCCTCCAGCTTCTGATTGAACAACATGTGACTGTGTATGTACTTAAGATGACAACTGGCTATTTCTTACTTGCATTGTCAGATCGAGAGCTTCAAACATGATATCATCAGGTATCTCATCAATGTGACATCATCTGTAGGTTTATCCTGAACGACAATATCATCTACAAATTATTAAAACCCAACATGAGTTACATATATTAGTACATTGTGTGATCATTTGAAATTGTATAAACTGCTATCGAAGGAAATACAAAAACACACCTTCCATCACTACATCCTCAACGCTGATTTGTTCCTTCGATACTAGCTTGTCTACATCAGATTCAACATGTTTACCTTCCAACCCCATATGTGTATCAACATATAGATATACTTCACCCACTTTAGGTTCTGTAGGTTTATCCTGAACGGTAATATCATCTGCAAATTATAAAACCCAACATGAGTTACATATATTAGCACATTGCGTGATCATTTGAAATTGTATAACTGCTATCGAAGGAAATACAAAAAACTACATTCCATCACTACATCCTCAATGCTGATTTGTTCCTTCGATACTAGCTTGTCTACCTCAGATTCAACATGTTTCCTTTTCACCCCCATTTGTGTATCAACATACAGATATACTTCACCCACTTTAGGTTCTGTAGGTTTATCGTGAATGGTAATATCATCTGTAAATTATCAAAACCCACCATGAGTTACATATATTAGTACATTGCGTGATCTTTTGAAATTGTATAAACTGCTATCGAAGGAAATACAAAAACATACATTCCATCACTACATCCTCAATGATGATTTGTTCCTTCGATACTAGATTGTCTACCTCAGATTCAACATGTTTCCCTTCCACCCCCATCTGTGTATCAACATACATATATACTTCACCCACTTCAGGTTCTACATTGTGTTCTTCCTACATCTTCATTGTTTTCACTTGTCATATCTACCAATCTGAAATTCTCAGCTAACTCCCCAACTCCTACTTTATAGTAGATAACATGGGTCTCATTGTAGTCAGAAACTTTCTTCAAAATGTTCTTGACAGCTTCCCATATTGTCAATTCAGGAATGATGAATCTATATCTCCCCTTCTTGCCACCAACATATTCCCATTTGCAATTCTTCACAAAGTATCCATCGCACTGAATGTTCAGGTTTAACATTATCCTAAATTGCATTCCAAAGATTGAATTAAAATAAGAACAAGCTAAACTCACAAAATTCTTCATTTCATACATCACATTTTGAAACAATTGTTTTATATAACAACACATTCCCAAGTCACTGTTGTAAAAAGGCCAACATTTTAAAATCACTGTTTGTAAAACCCTAGCCCACACCACATTAACAATAAAAAATTGGTCAAAATTGGTCTCCCACTCCACAATTTTATAATATTCCAAACAGCAGAATACCCAACCCTATAAATAGACCGAAACCAAGATAAGGAAAGAAAATAATGGAGAACTAACCTTGTTCGATTACGATGCTTCGATTGCTGAGCTTCGATTCGATCAGTCGCACCCTGAAAAATTCATACTTTCTGTCAGATTTAGGCTTCAGAGAGAGTTCGTATAGCAATCGCGGAGCTTCTCTCCGAGAATTACTTCACTTCGTTTCATATTGAATTAATGGTGGTAAACTAGGGTTCCATCTGATTTGGGGTCTTTTTCCGCTAAGTAATTGGAGGAGAAGGAGGAGAAACGAAAAGTTACTGTTATTTATAAAAGGGTATTTTGGTCAGAAAATTAGGTTACGTGCAGAGCACGTGCAACAAAACTAACGGTTTCAAACTCTGTCTGTTTGTGTTTTATTAAACTAAAGTTTTGTGCCTTTTTTTTTAAACTTAGTCCCCTTTTTTTTATAGCGAGGATAGAATCGTTAGATTCCAACCAAAATTTATTAAACAGTCCCCTATGGGAGCAACGAATACAGGTTTACAAGTAGTAAGAATACAGCAATCCAACGGCAGACAATACAAAGAAACAAACACTAGCAATGGAGGGAATTGCCAAAACATCAATGACACTAGAAGCAGTCAGATGACTACTAACGGCATGGGCCAGAGGAAGCTGTGCCGAATAGCACCCTAGAGACACAACCAAAGTGAGAGACGAAGACTACTGAGGACCCGTTCCCCAAACTAAGACTCTGGGACACTGGGAAGGAGCGCCGGGGAAGGCCCACAACGACGATGAGGGAAGCATCGATACTCGATGGGGGAACCGAGAGGGTCGACGCTCCAAAAAAACAACGGATACTGAGAATCCGAAGAAGAAGACTGGTTCCACAGCGAGGGAGGCTACTAATGTCTGCAATGAAAGATGACAGCAAGTTAGGCAGACGTCAGGGGCATGACTAGGAAGGAGGATCGGAACGCAGTGAGGCAGATCACTCTCCGAGCAAACCTCGTAGCGACCTTACACAATAAATAACCCAGACTTAATTCCAACCAAAACACAAAAAAGTCAGCTCCTGATAGAATAAGACTCCGTCCGACCAGACCGATCAGGAGAAGGCACAGAGGGACAATCCAAATGATCAGTCCGAAGAGAAGAATACACTCAGACTAGACAAGAAATCAACGATAAACAACAACGACTCAAAAATGAATACCGTAGGGGGATAGAATGAACATCGCCCACAAACAATCCGGCCAGCAAAAAAATGAAACAACTCAACCCATAGCAAAAGATCAAAATAACACAGCGAAAAAATACACATAAGTCCAGACTGGTCATTCCCCATAGAAAGGGAACCAAGAACATCCAGCAACTCAAACAAAACCCAACCGAAGCTTAAGTCCAACACCCAGAACATTTGCTATTTATAGACAGTTTAACAACAACAGCAGAGCAACAAAGTAGTAAGATAATAAGCCATACATACAAAAAATTTCCCCCCGATATAACCTTACCAAGTCCCAAACCCAGGGGAAAGACCAAAATAGTCGGTAGACGAGTGCCGAGCAAGAGCATGAAAAAACGAGCAAGAGCTCCTCGTCTTAATCCGAACCAAAAGAAGAGAAGTACCTATCAACCCTGCGAAGAAGAGGCAATAAAAAATCACCAATAAGAACAACCACAACTAAATAGAAATTATTAGGTTAGAACGACAGAATTGGTAAGCCTCCTCAAGATGCTCTAAATGTAACTTCTCCAACTTAATCGGAGTTAAAGAGGAAGACCACAAGTTAATGAAAAATAGTAAGTCCTCAATCATTGCAGCTACCGATGAAGAGGAGTGCATGAAAATACGCTTATTTCTTTCCGACCAAATCATCCAGATTATGGCCATGATGGAAAGGAACCACAGGGAGGGAACTCATTTCTAATCGGGAGAACTCTCCAGCAGGATGAGAATTCAACGGGGATGGAAGGAACTTACCAAGCCATTCTCAACAATGTCCACAACGGTTGGATAAAACTACATCTAAGGAATTAATGATCAATGTCCTCGAGATGGGTCGAACAAAACGCACACAATTGACCCAAAGCAAGATTCATCTTATTGAGGCGGTCTACGGTGAGCAGTTTGTTGTTAAGGGCTAACCAAGTGAGAATTTTCGATTTAAGAGGGGCGCAACTACTTCATAGGGGTTTAGCCAGATCGGAGTAGATGCCTCCAAAATTAAGGAAATTGTAGAAGGATTTAACCGAATAGGACCCCGAGCTAGCCCAACCCCAAGAAAGATTATCAGAGGGATGCCAAGAGTATTGGTTTAGGTTAACGAAGAGCTTGGTGAGCTCCGCCTCGAGATGCGGAGGGAGGACACAAAGGAAGGGAATGGACCAGAACTTATGTTGATTTATGATGATCACATAATCCGCCACCAAAGCCGAAGGGTTGGAGGCCAGTTAATAGAGGTAAGGGAAAGAAGAAGCTAACTTCAAGTTACCGAACCAAAGATCAACCCAGAACTTGGTGTTGGTCCCAGAAGCGCACTCGTGGGAGATCCCACAACTGAACGGCAATACCGCTTTCCACACCCCTTTCCATAAGAGGGAAGCTTTGTAAGACAGCGATGGGGAAAAGTCTAGGATTCTTTTCCGATTAAAGAAATTAGAGGAAATGATCCTAGCCCAAGGCTATTGGTCATAAACTAGTATTCTCCATAACCATTTGCCCAGCAAAGCTAAATTTTGCTGCCTGAGGCTGATAACTGTAGCGCCCCGAATTTCCAATATAATATCTTAGAAATATGTGGCACAATTCCCAGCATCAACTTCAATGTAAAAGTACACATAGCCCAAAAACACAGATAATTTTATTTTAACTTTTATTACAACAATATTTACAAACACAGCAGAATACAAAACACCTTGAATTACAAACTTTCTTTTTACAACACTTCTTTTACAAAATTTACACAAAAGCTCTACTACATCAATTTATCTCAAGCATCCAAATCCCAAGCTCTAAGCAACAACAATCTGAAAACATGAGGCTAGAGATGACCCCTAACCCCCAAAACTAAAGGGATCAGCCATAATGGTGTAAGTGACATAAAACAAGCCACATAATTAAATCATAAAACACTGAGTCATCAACAACATGTATTAACAGCAAGAATAAATGAAATGAGAAATAACAAATAAGTAAAGCATGAAAACATCAAGGAATATAAGATAGTAAATAGTAATTCATGAAAGCGTCAAGTGATTCTAGTCTAAGTGTCAAGTGTAGGAAAAACAGAAAAATACAAGCATAAACCCAAGTCAAGAAAACACAAGCTCTATATGCTGACTCTCTAATGCATACTTGTCGGATTCAATGCATTCCATAATACATAGGTCCGGTGCTAGGGATGGCGAACGGGTCGTTCGGGCCGGGCCGGGCCCAACCCGTACGGGTTGGCACGAATTCGTAGCCGGTCCGGGCCGGGTTGCACCCTTATACGGGCCGGGCCGGGCCGGGCTACGTTTTCGTTTGGGTGGCCCGCCCAACCCGTGAACCCTTTAGGGTTCAACCCGGGTTGGGCCGGGTCGACCCGCGAGTTGGCCCGTTTAATAATATAATTTTTTTTTGGTAGCTTAAATTAAAATAATAATAATAATAATTTTACAAATGATGTATACAAACAACCATATCTTTGTTTGATGAATACTACAATTCTTCAAAAATTATAATACTAAGTAAGTAATAATACTAATAAGTAATAATACTACAATTCTTCAAATATCCCCAAATGATGTTTAATTATAATACTAAGTATGTAATTCAGTAATAATACTAATAAGTAATAATACTACAATTCTTCAAATATCCCCAAATGATGTTTAATTATAATACTAAGTAAGTAATAATACTAATAAACAAAAAAAATCGTAATAATAATAATAAGATTGAAAGAGTGAAATTGACAACAAATTTTGAAATTTTATTCATATGAATTTAAGTTATACAATTTGAACAATTTATAACGAAATGAAGAATTCAATTCACAAATAAGTTTTATACAATAACATATTTGTTATATACAATTTTAATTGAGTACAAGTTTTCTAATTTGACATAACAAGCAAAGCTATTGTTGTTGTTGTTGTTGTTGTTGTTGTTGTTCTTCGGGCGAGTTGCTCCCACTTGTGGAACTTGATAGTGCTTTCCCTTGCGTCCTATCTTCAGCCTTCAGCCAGTCTTCTGTGCAAACGAGTATCTCCAACGCCTCGGGCTTCAACCGATTCCTGTAATCAGATAGAACCCTGCCACTTGTAGAAAATGCACTCTCAGAAGCAACTGTAGAGACAGGAGGAGTTAGCAAATCTTTAGCCATAATTGACAGAATACTAAAAGTGTGTTCATGTTCTTTCCACCATTGTAAAATATCTAGTGGAGAAAGAGTAGGCTCAGTATCCTGTTGGTTATACCAATTTAATTCATTTGGTTAATTAGTCCTAGGTTTTTTAGATTGAATTTGTTCAAGTAAACTAAATGTTCTATCACCAATTCTACTTTTACCCTTACCTTTAGAACTACCAGAAGAAGAACTAACTACAGAAGTTGTACTACTAGAAGCAAAACGTTTATCATAATAATCATACAAGTTATTTAAAGTAGATTCAAACTGAACTAAAAAAGTAGCGCAATCAGTTGTTAATTCTACATTGTCCTCTAAATATCCAAAAAATATTTGTATCAAATTCTTCGTACCTTCTAATTTGATACGGGGATCCATAACAGTAGCAACACAAATCAACATAGGAGGAGGAAAATAATACTTCAAAAATTTTTGAAATGCAGGTATTACAATGTCACTAATATAGGGATCATTTAACATTTCGTTAAATATTTGCATCATGCTAACAAATTCAATAAAAATGCTACTAGAAGTAGATTCATATATTTTTGAAAATTTTAAAGTTGCAGTTTTAAAAGGTTCTAAAAATTTCAACAAAGATTCGGCAAAAAACCAATCGGCAGGAGTCATTTCAAAATTGTGCTTATTTTTTGCGATACAAAAATCATTTACAACTGCTTTATAATCGGTGACAACATTTAGTAAATCAAAAGTAGAATTCCATCGGTGTCTAACATCCTTTGGAAATTTTCTAAAAGGAACATTTCTAACCCTACACCAAGCTTTCCATTCTTGTAAAATGCTTGGACTTAATGCAATGAAATGTACACAATTTCTAATTTTATGTATATATGGATCAGCTATTTTTAATGCATCTTGAACACATAAATTTATAATATGACATGCACATCTAACATGAAAAATATTGTCAGATGGAGGGTTTAATACAGATTTTAAAGTAGTAATTGCTACATTGTTGTTAGATGCATTATCAAAACTAATAGCCATAATTTTATCGCGAATATGAAAAACATCACAAATTTCTATAATACGGTTTGCTATTTCAGCGCCACTATGGGGATACGGCAACGACGCAAGTGATATGATTCTTTTATGAAGAATCCAATCATTGTCGATCCAATGACAGGTTATTCCCATCGTTGGAATATTGTTGACACCCGTCCAACAATCCGAAGTTAAACTAACCCTACAAGTTAAACTCCATAAAATTGCAATCAAAGCGTCCTTCATTTCCATGTACACTTTAAAATAATCCGATTTGCAAGTATTTCTCGGAATTCTTTTAAAATGAGGGTTTAAGGCCGTTTGATTAAAATTTTCCAAGTTCCTACTCTCAGGATAGGAAAATGGCAACTCTTCCTTAATGACTAATCGGGCCATTTCCCGACGAACAAGTTCGGGATCATAAGGGTGGCTATCTACTTGACCGGTTCTAGGGTTGATTTTTTGTTGGCCTTGTATTTGATCAAGAAGTTCTTTATGATTATGTTGTATGTGCCTACTAATTGTACCGGTGCCGTCACCTCTCTTGAATTTGTATGTTTTACTACATGTTTTACACACTTTCAAACCTATACTCGGAGTATGTTCGTCCGGGATATACTCATAAAACTTATGCCAATCGCTAGTTTCTCCTCTACTTTTCCTACTACTACGGGGTTGTGTGGTTTCGGGTTGTTGTTGTTGTTCTTCTTCTTCTAATTGAATGTCACCTACAACATCCATGTCGTGTGTACCCCATTGTTCCATAGTAGGATCAATGTAAGCTTGGGCGGGCTCACTAGTTGTGACAATTGGTGGCCTACGTGAAGAGGAGGAGGAATCTTGTCCGCTACGACCGCTACCGCGTGATCTAGACATAATGTGGTAATGTGCTAAAGTATGTAAAAAAAATCTACAATGTAGGAGCGGTGAATTATACAAAAAAAATCTAAAAAACAAGAGGGTTGAGATAGAGAAGTTCAAAAAACAAACAATAATTTTAACTACAACGCAAAAAAAAATTTAACAAGAGAGATAAAGATATTTTGATACCGTTCACCGTAGAATACGAGTATGTAAAAAAAACCGTGAAAATAAGAATATAATAGAAAAGATGGAGGAGCGCTTTGCCGATTCCGCAATTGAAGAGTTGAGAAGAGGTTGAAGTAGATTTGACGAGGGTTGAAGAGAGTTGAAGACGTTGAATTTTGTTTCCGATACGACCGAAATTTGATCGTGTATATGCCTCCTTGTACAATTATTTGATGAATACTACAATTGTTCAAAAATTCTTTAAAATGATGTATAATAGTAGAGAGAGTAAGAGAGTGAGGTGTGATTTTTTTTGAGATTTTTGGGGGATATTTTTAGGGAAAATAAGTGGGAAAAAAAAAACAAAAAAGCCCAACAGCTCAAACAGCCGTTGTAAACGGCTCTGTCCCCGAACGCAGCGAACGGCCAGATTTTTGACCGTTCGACCCGTACGGGTCAACGGTCGACCCGTCACGGGTCGAACGGGTCGAAACCCGCGGGTCGACCCACGGGTTGGCGGGTCAAATTCATGGGTTGGGCCGGGTTCGTGGGCCGGGTTTCGCGAATTCGATTCGCGAAAAATGCGACCCGGGTTGACCCGGTACTGTTCACCGGGTTCGACCCGAACCCGCGAAGCATTTTTACGGGCCGGGTTGGTGGGCCGAGTCGCGGGTGGGTCGCCGGTTGACCCGGCCCAGTTGCCATCCCTATCCGGTGCAAGCCCTTAACGATCTCCACTTTATAGGGATAACCCCTCGTTATGCAACTAATCCTACTACGGTGATGAAAAACAAGATCCAGAATACTCCGCGAATAGGCACCACAGCCCTTGACGCGCAAACATCATGTAAGATAGCTCAACAACAACCACCGGAGAATCATCTCCCAAACCCGTGTACCCCACGAATAGGCTTGTAAGGCCCTTGACGTGCAGATACACCAGGTACATTCCGTGAATAGGTCTGCTAACCCTCGACACGCGAATGCACCCTGCATGCTCCGTGAATAGGCCTACAGACCCTCGACACGCGAACACACAAATGTCCTCTCGAGACAGAACACAACAAACAGTCCTGGAACGCATCCATTGGACTAACAAAACCATGAGCCTATACTTACGTTTTCCAAGTTCCATCACATTCCCACTAGTACCTGTCCTTAAGTTGATTATTATTAAACCACCAAAAATCCTTATCTCTAGAGTTAGTGTATCCTGCCAAACTTAAATACTCAACTAAACCAAGACCCCCCAGGTATAACTCAACAAATCTCAACTACCGGTACCAGGACTCCCACTGAACTCCTAGAGATCTCAACAAGACCAAAACTTACTAATCCATCGTCAAAACGATCAAAGGGAGAAACCTCTCCAATCAACAAAACCCAAATCTTTATAAAATTCCAGAATTCAAATCCAACAATAAAATATCTTGAAAACATATGTTCTGTAGAAAGAATAATATTTAGAATAGTAAGTTATAGGTCCAAAAACATTTTAAGAATCAACCATTTAAAGAACACCTGGAAAACTCAAGAAAGCATCAGTATCAGTCGACTGTCAAAAGGTCACCAGTCGACTGTCCAGAGCGAAGATCCAACATCTTTAGGAAAATAAATTCTAAGTAGTAGCAGTCGACTGCTAATAGTCACCAGTTGACTGTCCAGAGCAAAAATCCAACACTTCGAGAAAATACCAAAACAGAGCAGAGACAGTCGACTGGAGAAATGGTTCAGTTGACTGTTCCGCACGAGATTTCAAGAAAAACAAGAAAAACACAGTAGCCAGGTAGCGACGGTCGACTGTCAAAACATACCAGTCGACTGCCTCATCTACAGACTGCAGTTTGGGTTGTGCATAATTCAACCGATACGAAGATTTACTTTACAAAAACAAAATCTATAAAAAGTATATTTCTGATATGATCAAATACAACTTATAGGATATACAAAGATCCATAAAAACCAATCAAAAACCACTTGAATTGATAAAATAGCTTTTTGATGAACTTCTTCAAAATAAAAACAGGAACGTGTGCATATATCAAAATTAGAGTTTTTAAGAATCAATCATACATCAAAATAACTTGTTTTATGTTCCAAACCTTATCAGTACCAAAATAAGTTGAGATATAGTAAAATCCTCGAAAACACATAAAACTCAATTTCTTCTTAGATAACAAAAATACAATATTTATTAAAACGTTTGTGCATACTTGTGCACCAAAATAACATCACAAATCCATAAGCTAAAATAACAAATATTTAGATTTAAAACTTAGTATTTGAGAAATCCAAATTCGAACAGTATCTTTCACAAAATCACAAATCCCCAAATTTAATCAAAATGTATCAATCCCCAGTTTTAGTCATCATAACTCAAATTCTCAAAACATGGTCTTTTAAACCATTACTCATTCTCAAAATTTCTCAAACTCAATCTCAACCATTCTCAATAGTTGACTCACAAACAAATTTATCATCAACATGGCCAAATTACATTCATCCAACTCGCCAATAGTCCAAAAATCTCATCTTTAACTAATTCATGCCTAACATTCATCATACTCAATCAAGTCAGCAATAATCCAACATTCTTAGCCTAATCACAATTTATATTAGGTTCTCCAACAATCTAAAATAATCCACATGCAATTCTACTCACAATAACTACGGTTCTTTTCAAAGATCCAATTTTTCATCCATCCAACATACATATTCATACCAAACCTAGCATGCTTTCTAATAGATAAAATTCGACATCCAAGATCAATCAAAACATTCATATCATTCGCATAAAACATACACAAATCAAAAGAAAACAAACAAGTCACTCACCTCAAATGAAGAAATATGATAAGAAAGCCTTTCTTTTGCGAAATCCAAGATCTTCTCTCCCAATCTCCAAGAAAAATAAAAACAATAAAATCTTTGTGTTGTGCAGCGAAAGACAGCTGCACTCCACCTTTTAAATAGGCCGGAAATTGAAGGATTAGGGTTTTAAACACATTTGCAATAATAATCCTTTAACAAATTATTACTTTACATATATAAACCTTTCTTTATAAGGTAGTTAAAATAAGTTAAATAAATTAAAACCAAATCGAATCCTTTTACTACTGAGTTCTCCAGCAATCCAGCACAGCCCAGAAATAAAGAAAATTCAGATTTGTACTCAGGGTGGCCATTTTGCACAAAAGTCCTTCTTTTTTGTAATATTTGCAAATACATCATAAAATATTCGTAAAAATCCAGAAAATTCAGAAATAATATCTAATAATACATATTATATTTTTCTAATTAAAATGTCTGACTTTTACTTTCCAGAAAAATATTTGCACAAGATCCAACATAAATTCCATATTTGTAAAAACAGCATATTTGTCTAAATCTTTACCAAATCGACTCTAAATAAAATTTAAATATATTTTAATTTCAATGATAACCATGGAAAGCCCAAAAATCAGTAAAAACAAATTTTCATTATTTATTTGAAACCCAAACGGCTTTTTACATAAAGGCCCATCTCTTTCGAGGTATTTATAAAAATAGTTTCTTTATTCAGAAAAATTCCAAAATTTAGAATATACTCTATTATAAGTAGGAGAATTTATCAAAAATATAAAATTGGATATTTACACAAAAAATATTTGCACGTGTTTTGCACGTGTAAAAAGATAAATCTTCAGAAAAATATTTAATAAACTCCAAAAAATCATTTTAATTTATTTATAAATCTTTAAAATTATATTTAAAAATACGGGGTACTATAATAACTCCAACCCCACCTACAGCCTTGGCGGTGCAAATCATCTTCCAGTTACAGAGATGGGACCCGGCTTTATAAAGGCCCGACCCAGACCAGAAGAAGTTCCTTCTAATCTTGTCGATCCTCTTTATAACCCACGATGGAATGTAATAAAAGGAAATCTTGTACAAGGGAATAGAAGACAGAACAGAGTTGACTAGCACTAATCTACCTCCACGAGAGAGGTGACGTTCGCTCCAAGCGTTCAGCCTGGATTCGACTTTCTCAATCATCAACATCCAATCCGATTTGAGAAGCTTCCCCCACCGCAGAGGAATGCCCAGATATTGAATGGGAAAAGAAGCCAAAGCACAACTGAAGAACTGAGCAATTTCCGCTTGCCTATTAATAGTCCCACCGGTCCAAAGGACAGAGGATTTATGACAGTTAATAGGGAGACCAGAAACTTTTTCAAAAATATATAGGAGTAACTTCAAGTTACGCAAAGTACACCCATCGGGTTGCGCGAAGATAATGGTATCATCAGCGTATTGGAGGTTCAGCACACCACGAAAACTGTGCGAACCTCCAAGGCCTTTGATGACGCCGACATCCCAAGCATTACTAAGAAGTTTACTAAACACATCAGCTACGAGGGAGAATAAGAGAGAGGATAAAGGGTTGCCTTGATGAAGACCGCACTTGCACTTGAATTTGTTGCCTTCCGATCCGTTAATGATAATCGAGGAAGTGCCAGCGAATAGACTGGATTGGATCCAGGCCATCCATTTAGGTTCAAATCCACGATGAAGAAGGATGTCAAAAAGAAAATCCCAACTAACATTGTCATAAGCTTTTTGAAAATCCAACTTAAGCAGGATGCCCTCAGAGTTGTTCCTATGACAGTTAGAGATAATTTCTTGGGCCGAAGCCACACTGCCCAGAATAAACCTATTTTTAATAAAGCCCGATTGAGCCAAGTCAATTAACGGGGAAATGATGGCACCCAACCGAGTCGAGAGGACCTTCATGATGATCTTGAAGAAGGTATTGATGAGACTAATCGGTCTAAAGTTGGATATCGAATTAGCTCCCATGATCTTGGGGATAAGCACAATATGTGCATAATTGATCCGATCAAAAGAAAATGACCCTTGGTGGAGACCGAGAACATTCGGAATAGATCGTCTTTAAGGTCTTCCCAAAACTTCTGGAAGAAAAAAGCTGGGAACCCATCCGGGCTAGGGGCAGAATCACTTTTCAATGAAAATATAGCCAATTTGATATCTTCTAAAGAGAAGGGAGACTCTAGACTGGATAGGTCATGGAATTGCTATCCATACAGTTGATCCCAATCCAGGTGGAAGAGGCGAGGTTTATACGAACCTATGAGGTGTTTGAAGAAATTTAGAAATGAAGCATGAAATTTAGAATCGGAAGTCAGCTCAATGTCGTTGTCGATAATCGAGGTGATGCGATTGAGATTCTGATGATGCGAAACAAAATTGTGGAAGAAGGCAGTGTTACCATCACCTTCCTTGATCCACCGATATTTTGCTCTCTGAGTCCACTTAATGTGGTCATTATGGAGAATAAAAGCATATTCTCTCTTGCAAGAAGCACGTTCCAAGCGAAGAAGTTCCGAGATGGGACCAACTTCCTCGAGTTTGTCGATTGAATCAATGGATGAAAGGAAGACTTGCTTGAGGAAGTTGGCCTGCCCGAATATCTCTTTATTCCATAATTTACAACCGTGCTTGATAGCTTGAAGCTTAAGGAGGATACAATCGAGACCAGAAGACCCCGTGATAGAGGAGAGACACTCCGTGATAAGATTCACGAAGGTTTGGTCTTGTAACCAGAATTTTTCGAATCGGAATTTATAAAGTCTGGAGAAGTTAAAGTTCGAGCTTAAAGAGATAGGAATATGGTTCGATGACGGGTTGGGTAAGACGGAGACAAAAGAGTTGTGGAAGAGGTTGATCCAATCTAACGAGAAAAGAAAAATTCCGGCGGGAACAAAAGTTCGAGCATAAAGAGTCCCGTTTTTTTTTAAATGGCCTAAAGTTTAGTGTAGTTTTTTTAAATTTAGCTCTTAAATTTACCACCTCACAAATATCTACAACACGTGTCCCCATTTCCTTCGCTACAGGTACGTGTTCCCCTACACTTCCACTCCCATCCAATCCCAACGGTTCTTTCCACCCCATATCCCGACCAGATTCACCTCCAAGAACCCATCTCGAAATCCGACCGCATTCATACCCTTCACCTCCCCCAACCCCTCGCTTCTTCTCTCCCAAAATCTATAATTTTTGTTATCCTCTCCCCTTTTCTAAAAGTAGGGTTTCTTCCTCTCTCCTGTAATCCCAATCCCCCGTTAATGGAAACGCCCCTTCACTCGTCATCAAATTTACCATACTGCCACTGCCTCTGTTACCGCTGCTCCTGTTTCTGCTGTTATTGCTGCTAATTTTTAGGGTTAGGGTTTCTTTATTTTTTATATCTTCCTGATGTTCAATGGATCTTAGTCGTCATCAATCGAATCTCTCTCTCAATTTCAACTCCCACGCCGAATCAAGAACCATCCCTCTCCACTTACTCGACCAGCAATCGGAGAACCAAAGGGAAGAATCCGTCGACGATGAAGAATCGGAAGGAGTGCAAAAAGAGGAGGAATTCAGCATCTTGGGATACCCTATGTGCATAAGGAGGCAGAAGCGAGGTGAATCTTCGTCTTCTTGCTCATCTTCGCTTCTTCATCCCTCGAAAAAGCGTGCAATTGATGGAGATTTGGAGACCAGACGAGAAAAGGTGAGATCTTGGGGGAACCAGCCGCTTTCGACTGCCGATCCTGATCTTTTCGAGATCATGGAGAAGGAGAAGTGTCGGCAAGTGAAAGGGATTGAGTTGGTTGCGTCCGAGAATTTCGTGTGTAAAGCTGTTCTCGATTGTTTGGGGAGTCATTTGACTAACAAGTACTCGGAAGGCATGCCGGGTGCGAGATATTACGGTGGGAATCAGTACATTGATCAAATTGAGAGGTTGTGTTGTGAGAGAGCTCTTGCTGCGTTTGATCTTGATCCGGAGTGTTGGGGTGTGAATGTGCAGCCATATTCATGTACGTCTGCGAATTTCGCAGTGTTTACTGGGCTTTTGTTGCCGAAGGATGGTAGGATTATGGGGTTGGATTCTCCCTCCGGTGGGCATGTGAGCCATGGGTATTATACGCCTAGTGGGAAGAAGATTTCAGGGGCTTCAATCTTCTTTGAGAGTTTGTCGTATAAGGTGAACCCGCATACTGGGTATATTGATTATGATAAGTTGGAGGAGCGGGCAATGGACTTTCACCCGAAGATATTGATATGCGGGGGGAGTTCGTACCCGAGGGAGTGGGATTATGCAAGGTTTCGGCAGATTGCAGATAAGTGCGGGGCGGTGTTGATGTGTGATATGGCACATATTAGTGGGCTTGTGGCTGCCAAGGTTAGTGTTGTTATCTCTGATTTAGCAAGTTATTTGAACAATGATGTTTCTTCTCCGTGCGATAAGCTAATACATGCATAACAATTGACCTTTTGAGCGCATGTTTTTTATATTTGTTAGGTTTTAGCATGCCCATTTCGATCATTTCGATTAAATTCATATGCTAATTTCACAATAGAATATGATATTTAATGTTATATATCTTATGCTTACACTGGTCTTTTACTATCAAAATGAGGTTGAATATTGAGGATCGTTTTCATTCACAGGCCCTCCTTAAGGAGTGCTCAATCTATAATTATGGATTGGAGATATTAACATTTTGATGCAAATTTTGGTGTGGTATGAGCTTGAAATTCAATATATTGAGCTGCAAGACCTACTTGAAAGGGACTCAAGGGAAACCATCCCTGCCAATTATATTGACAACCAAATAAGGATGAGAATTACTGACCTTAGATTTCATTGCTTGCGTTATTTTCTTTCTCCATTCAATGGAAAGAATCATGATTAAACATGTTTGTGGAACAAGCTAAAAGCCCGTTATCAGGTTCGAGTATGTCTTGGTTCGTGGTATAGATCCAGGATCACGGTTCATTACCTTGAGTGGCATGTGGTACCTAGGGAGTAGGCTGAGTTGTGGCTCTCATTAGATTAAAATATATACATATATGTGTGCACATGTAGAGAGAAGGACTGAGAAAATTAATATACAAAAACATTAATTATGTGCATAGCTAAGTATAAAAGTAATAATCTAATTGAACTCCATGACTAATTGACGAGAATTTGAAGAAAAGTTCATGGTTTAATGAATAAAGGTGTTCATCTGAAGATATTGAGAAATATGCAGATCTCAAGTTTAAGTGATCCGGATCGAGAACAGTGAGAACAAACCATAAATTGGATCGCGAGATCCGGATTGTGGTTCTCGCGCGCGCGGGGGGGGGGGGGGGGGGGGGGGGAAACCCGAATAACATTTAGCTCACCACAAAAAGTTCATAGTGGCCAATGGGAAGTTAGTAAAGTTAACTAAAATGTTAAGGGGCTGAGGCTCCTCTAATAAATGTTTGGGACAATACTAATATCTCTTCATGGGGCAAGCTGACTGAGGAGAGTCATCTTTAAAATGTCTAGGGAGAAGTTTTAAATCTTGACTTAAATGTTCTGTTGAATCAATAAGTAACATAGTTTCTTTCAAAATTATAGATTTAAATATGTTACGAGTCTTGACTGACAAAATTCAATCCTTATCAGGAAATGACCAGTAGTTTATAAAATTATCATTCTAGTACGATCTGGCTCCTGTCATTATAAGTTTGGAGTTGGTTTCCTACTCGCTTCAAATTGCTGCTGAGCTAATATTCTAGCCTCGTGAATAGAGTGAAGACACGAATTGTTTCAACTATAAATACGCTTCTATCTTTTATTTTGTCCTTTGCTGGTAGTTCTGTTTGATAGAAGACAAATTGTGATAACGAACTTGATGGAGGTAAAATTTGAAATTTAAGCTTTTGTTTGTTGTAAGTCTCTGTCTTCAAGGTGTACAGACCACTGAGTTTGCCAATTGGATGTGCCTGTTTCAGTTTTCTTTTATCAAACTATGTTATGGTTTTTGTTTATAGTCATCTGGACTTATAAATAGAGAATAGTAAATTATTTCTTTGCTGCTACTAATATCTTTCATTTTGATCTTTCCATTTCTAGGAGTGCCTGAGCCCATTTGATTATTGTGATATTGTTACTTCAACAACACACAAAAGCCTTCGGGGCCCGCGAGGTGGTATCATATTTTATAGGAAGGGGAAAAGGATGAAAAAGCGAGGAATGTCTCTGTGTCACACAGACGAAGCCGATCAATATGATTTTGAAGAAAGGATAAATTTTGCTGTTTTCCCAGCACTGCAAGGGGGGCCTCACAATAACCATATTGCTGCTTTGGCTATAGCCTTAAAACAAGTGGCTACTTCTGAGTACAAAGCATACATCCAACAGGTTAAGAAAAATGCTCAAGAATTGGCCTCTGCATTGTTGAGAAGAAAATGCAGATTAGTAACTGGAGGCACAGATAATCACTTGATACTCTGGGATCTAAGAACCTTTGGTCTAACAGGTAAGGAGTTACTTGTGAAATTAACGTTATAATTTTACCCATTCCTTCTTGTTTTGGTTATATGGTAAATTCTGAAATTTATTAACCAGTATTGCTAAATCAAGTATCCGTATATTTGCTTGGTTACAAAGAGCAGCTTTAACCTCTATAAATAAATTATTGTCTTTTCTTCCTAGCAAATATCGTCATCTAGTTTTCCTTTCGCAGAATCAAAATTTGTTATGAACCCTTAATGATTTTAGGATATAATGGTTTTAGATTAGTCTATTAGATAAATCTTACACAAGTCTCTTAAAATTTAGGGCGTGGGGTTAATTGAAAACCTGTCTCTCTCTCCACACTTCAGACCAAGAATTACAAGTTTATTTGAAAACCTAATTAGGCTAATTTGGAATTACAAGTTTATTTGAAAACCTAATTAGGCTAATTTGGAATTACAAGTTTATTTGAAAACCCGTCTCTCTCCCCACTTCAAACCAAGAAGGAACAGAAGGAGCAAAAGCTCTGCATTTCCTTTTTTTGCGAACAGACCGTCTTTTATGTCAGGGCAGTGGTGTTCATAGTATATTTGTTGGGGATGTTGCAAAGTTTGCCTAATGTGTAAGTGGGCGGATGATGATTTATACCCGGTCATGCCTACCATAATCTACTAAGATAATCTTATATTATTTATATAATACTCTCATTTATAAAGGGTGAACCTGTATTATGGTTGAAAAAGAGGAAAAGATGTAATACATCCCTGTTATTTCAATTGAAAATTAGTTTTTGCTGCTGTGTTTAAGTATATCTGGAAACATGGTCATTGGGATTTGCATTACTGAAACAGAGTTTCTTTGAAATTTCTTAATTTTCTTATCCAGTTTTGATCCCACATGTCAAGATATTTATTATTTTAAAGTCATTGTTGGGAAATGGAAACACCACTCATCCTTCTATTAGATTTGATTGGCAGACTGGAAGTGCATTGGTTAATATAATATATGAGAATAAGGAACCTATGCATATGTAAAATCACGAGGTTTGAACATGTGTTGCACATGTATTTAGTTGTCTCAATACTGAAAAACCGTTCATTTTTCAAGTATACGATAAAACCGTTCATTTTTCAAGTACACGATGAATTTGCAAAACATGTTCAAACCCAATGATTTTCTATGTGCAAATATTTTATGTTATGTAGATCACATTGATTGGTATTGGTGTGGATCATGCTCTTGGTGAAGAAAAGCATTCCAAATGGGTGACGGTACCACTTTAGGTTCCTTATTCTCATAATATGTATCTCTACTACTATAATGGGAGAAGGCCTTAGTGTAATTTGTCCATATCCCAACACGTGCAACGCACGTTTAAATATATCTCTACATCTCTTCTATCTATCTTCATATATATAATAGGAAAGGGGTGATGACTGATGGGTCTACAGTGTAATTCATTTTTTCTTTTTTTTTTCCTTTTCAAATTTTTTTCCCGAAATTTCCCCTACGTGCATAGCACGTGTAAAATACTAGTATAGACTTAAAGTGGTATGTTCTCAGGTTAATATACACTACCCTTAGAAAGCAATCCCCCTTATTTCATATTAATATATACTCAAGCAGTATTGCCAGTTAGTTGAATTGTTGAAGTGGCTGTGCTGAAGAACTTGCTTGTTGCCTCAAAGGGAACTACCAAATAGTTCAAATTCTTGGGTGATATGTATATGAGAGAAAAATAAGACATGCTGTATCAACCTTGTATCAACCTAGTTTAGCTTAATTACTTTTATGTCATCAAATGTTCAAGATTTTGTTCAAATCTTGTTATCAAATGTTCCTAAGAATCTTGTATATTACCCTTAAAGCGTAGTACCAATTAATGACCGTTCCTGTGAAACTTTCTTGCCTTGGAGAGAATTCCAAGTGCTTGGGTGACGAAACGATATGAAAAGAAAGTGAAGCAAAGCTGTATAAACCTAGTTTAACCTAATTACTACTTTTATGTTAAGTGTCCAAGATTATATACAATTTCCTTTTGACTTAATGGACCATTTCTTGGGAATTTTGCATATTACCCTTAGGGGTGTTTGGTCCACAGTTTGGAAGATTTCCGAGAATGAGAGGATTCCTAGGAATGTGAGGGTGGAAATAAAGATTCTTAGGAATGTTGGATTACCACATTTGGTATAATACATTACATTCCAATGAATCCTATATTGTTATATTTTTCTATTCTATTTCTTTGGGATTTATTATATTCTTTTTAATGGGATTCTTCATGGGAATCCACAAATCCCATGGTTTTAGGGGGGAATGTAATTCCTTCCCAACAAAGGATTTTTCATTCCTATGGGGATCCAATATTCCTTCCAAAACTATCTTCCTTCCAAAACTATCTTTGCCTCTTACTAAACAAGGCAATTCCCGTGGTACATTCCCACATACCGAACGCCCCCTTATTTGCCAAATAGTTGAAGTAGCATGTTCCTGAGAAATTTGCTTATTGGTCTCAAATGGAATCTGGAAATAGTTTAGTTGCTTGGGTAAATTAGGTCCCTGAAGTTCAGAAGAAGGGAATAAAAGTATAAAACGACCTCAACCTGTATCTACCTACTGTAACCTACTTACTGCTATGCTTTCCTCCACCAAGTCAATTCATTTATATATTGTAAGAAAATCCTAGGCTATATTTCCCACTTCCCAGTTCATTAACTCTTGAAATTCTAAATATCATGGATTGATACGCAAGTACTGCTACAATAGTCTATGTTCACTTGAGTTGGTGGCTTTCCATTTCAATGATACCTCTCTGTATATGTGTATCAAGTGCTTAGGTAAATTCTGATATGTACAATGTATTGGACCAGATACTGTCTGTACCAATCTTCAGAACAGGGCTGTGAGTCCAACTACATAAAATCAAATTCGGATGATTGATACACAATTACTGCTCTACATATGATATCGTACAATAATCTATGTTTGCTTGAGTTGGTGACTTTCCGTTTCAATAGTACCTCTCTGTATGTGTATCAAGTGCTTTGGTAAATTCCGATAATGTATTGGACCAGATATTAATAGGGTGAATATAGATGCTTCGACAAGGGTTTTGAACGGATCTAGAAAAGTCCAACCTTATTTGGATTTGTATTCGAATTATGGCGGATATGGTAAGAGAATCCCATACCGTTTAAAAGTCGGATCCGGATCTAGTTAGATTTCCCAACTACCAACTATTTTTTGATCCGGATACAAATATGGTTATGAATAAAAAATTTGGATCGGATCTGGAATATTCGACAAAATAGATTAGTGAGTCTTGATACATATATTGAACTCATACGGACTATTTATATATTATATGATCCCATTCCTCAATACATTGATTGGGTGCAAGTTGTAAGCACGTGTTTCATAACAATTGTTTAGACTGAAACTTAGTTTCCCAAAATTTTATAACTTACCACATTACCTTTTAAAAAAAGGGAAACTATTTAAATCAAGCAATATTACTTTTACTAGTGACTCATTCTGGTGTCTCTAATTAGTATGCACATATATGAGTATATTACATTTCCTCCTTGTTATTCTTATTTCTTATCAAGGAAAAGTTTAATCTTATTCGCCCGCTCTTCTTAAGTTGCTATTGCTATTTCATATGTTAATAATTTTTTTTACAAGTATTAAACTGTTGTAGAAATCATCGTGTGGATAGAGATATTGTCATAATTTTATTCGTAGTTGTATCCATAATGACAAATTATAAAGGTATCCTTACCGTATTTATCCGTATTTGTTTTTGTTAGTATTTGTTTTATATCCATTTCTTTTTTCTTCAAATGTGGTAATGAGTTTTTTGGCTGGTAATTGTCCGTATTTGTATCCGTATCCGTATTCCAACTACAAAAACAAATATGAATATATAATTACTAGTATCTGCTTCATATCCGATCAGTTTGCAGCGTGAATTTCGAAGAAGGGGCTATTTGTTAGCATGCAAACAATACTCTAAGAAGTAGGCCATCAAATATCATAAGCTTTATTGTTTATGAAAATCTCTACCTTCTCCAGCGATCATTATATTAATGTTCTTCAATTGTTCGTTGTTGATAATTGAGAGCTATGTAGTTTTTATATATGATCTAATATATGTGACTCTGAAGGTTCTTATCTGAAGCATATCAAATTACTGAATTTCTATTTTGTATAGGTAAAAGTTTTGAGAGAGTCTGCGAAGCTTGCCACATTAGCCTGAACAAAACTCCTATATTTGGTGAAAATGGTTGTATTTCACCCGGGGGTGTCAGGATAGGTAAGCCACTAATCAACTTTCTTCTGAAGTAAAGAGTCTAAAATTATAAATTCTAACTAGTCAGTCTTTTTGGACTGTTTTCAGGTACCCCAGCAATGACAACAAGAGGTTGTTTAGAGGGAGATTTTGAGATGATAGCTGAATTCCTTCTCAGAGCTGCACAGGTTGCTAGTACTCTTCAAAGAGAACATGGCAAATATCAGAAGGAATTCCTCAAGGGCCTTCAGAACAACAGGGATGTTGCCGATCTCAGAAACCGTGTTGAGAACTTTTCCTCGCAATTTGCTATGCCAGGGTCTGAACTCTGAACTACGAGTTCTTCACTTTAAATATGGTTACGTATGTTCGTCACTGAAGCCCTCCTACATTGTAAATAAGAGCCCTATCAGTATTCAAATTATTACAGCAAGCCTTTGTAAATTTGAAAGCCAAGTTTCTTATGTACATGGTACATGAATTGGTTCAGGTTATATGCTTTAGGCCTTTAGCCTACAACCTGATTATTTTTGTTGAATCATATGAGATTTGGTTTTCACCTTTATTATTAGCAGATAAAATGGGCTTACCTTTTTACATGCCTAACACTGCCTAGTGTTTGAAGTAATCTTGCGTTGTAAATTTATTGTTCTATATTGGCACTTACTGTAGAATGATATTTTACAGTGATGATAGGTTTATCACATTTATATATTTGATCTGATGTTTTAGTAACTTGGTTTCAAATGCTCATCTTACAACTTGGTGACCTATATGGTTTCAGTATGTACAGTAACTCTTCCGAATACTATTTATCAGCAAATATTTGGAATTCAAGGGTCATAAATTTTTCTTTTCAACGTAACAAGTGCCTGAATGTAATTCAAGACTGTAGGCTTTTACAAATCCATGTAATACCTAACTTTGGGCTCATGGAGAAAGTCTAAGTATACCATTATCTATTTATGCAATAAAGAAAGGGACATGTCAAGAAACTAAAGGGCCAGCGAACAACAGAATAGACTAGCATGCACTCGAGTTATGGATTTGATACTGTGATTCTATCAGGATATTAAAATGAGATTGACCTAAAAGAGCAAGGTTCCAAAAAAGGGAAACTGGAAAGAAAGAAACTGTAGGGCAGCGTTACGTTTAATCCTATTTAATCACTGATTTCAGAAATAGGTTAGTGGGCATTTTGGTTTAATTGTCTTTTAACCCCCATATTTTAGAACACTGGCTAGGAGTATAAGAGTGGCAATAGAACCTCATAGAATGATAACCGATCTTTATCAAAGCCAAACTATTTTGGGTTTTGTGTCCTTAGAAAAACTGGAGAAGTCGATCCTAGAGTCCAGCCTTCTGTTTATCTTTGTTTTTTATTTTTTTGAATGAAGGGCTACGTCATAGTTTTGGTCTCAAACCCCATCCCACCCCTTTTAAAATCTAGGCTTAAAATTCAGTGGTTGCCTTCTGTTTATCTTAACCAGTAATTTACATGTGCGGTGGTGCACGTTTTAATAATTTTAAAATGGCTAAATTTGAAAAAATAATTTCTTGAACTATGGCCTTTATGCAGCAAATCCCCTTGACCTTTTTTTTAATGAGAAAATTCCCTTGAAGTATGGTTGTTGCAAAAAACCTCCCTGAAATATTTTAAAAAATCACATCTAACTTTTTTACTTGTATCATATAACCTCATTCATCTTTGCAAGTTGTTTCAAAAAACATCATATATCTTTCGCATTATTGTAAAAACCCCCTCCTCAACTTTAGCTGAAGTCTCACGTTGGCGGGGTGAGTTTTTTGTAACATTAGTTCGGGGGGGGGGGGGGTTTGCATAAAAAAAAAGGTCAGAGGGATTTTCTACATAAAGGCCATAGTTCAAGTTTTTTTTTTTTTTTTGGGTAATGCTACACCTACAACCTTTCTTACAACCTTTTCTTTTACAACCTTAGGTGGCACAATCGCATTGAAATGTATTGTAGAGTAGGTTTTAATGGATTGTACACATCTCCAATGAGATTGTGCCACATAAGGTTGTAAGGTTGTAAAGGTTGTAGGTGTAGCATTACCCTTTTTTTTTCTTCTTCCTTTCAAATTTAGCCTTTTAAAAAATAAAAACAAAAACTCTGATATAGGAAGGATTTGAACCGGAAACCTCATTTATATTAGTTATGTACGTGCATTGTACATGTTGGTAGAATGACAAAATGACAAATGACACTAAGGCCTTCTCCCATTATAATATTATTACTAGTATTTTTCACGTGCAATGTACGTTTTGATAAAGAGTTGAAGTTAAACGTGCGATACATGTAAGTCATTATAAAAAATGGAGTTGAATGGGTGATACACGTATTTTTTTAAAATTAAGAAGGAAAAACATTGATGTGTACGTGTGATAGATTTGGAGTTGCACGTGCGATGCACCTGTTTGTTTGGTGTCAAAAGTGATGTTTCTTTTGTGACAAAAAAATATTTAAAATTGTTTATTTGTGACAAACTCTTTCAATAAATAGTAAGTAAATTTATTATATTATAAATAGATGGATAGTAATTTACACATGTGATGCATGTTCAATATAAAAAAAATGAAAGTAAAAAAACTAACACAGCGATGACTCGAACTTGAAATCTCTTTCATATTAGTTATGCACATTTGATGTACGTGTTGGTAGATTGACAAATAACACTAAGACCTTCTTCCATTATAATATTAGAGATGAGAGATATTATTATTAGAGATAAGGTGAAAGATATGTTTTATAGTTTTTAATCAGTCTCTATATTTGCATTAATTGAGACATTTAAATTTGAAATGTTTGTAAGATTATACTTGTTGTGAAGTCATGATCAAGGCCTACAGATAGTACCCCATTTGTTCTATCATTCTGTAAGTTTGAATGAAAGCCTGACAGTTTGGAAGTGTGAATTTTGAGACGAGTGAGAGAGAGAGACAAAGGTCCGAGAGATTCTTAATAATGACCCATAAAGAAGACGGCCTTAAACTACAGATGGTGTCAGTCTGCAAATGCAAAGAATTTTCATATTCTTTCAGCTTTTCTTTTCCTTTGAGGAAATTGCACAAACCCCCTGAACTATGAAGATTCTATCATCTACTAGAAATCTCCTTGACTAAACATGTTGAAGATTAGCAATCTATATTATCTCTAGATAGAACCTGTAAATTGTGTATTAAAAAAATAGTTGCATGTTTATTGTTTAGCCTAGACTGATCAGAATACTTTGTTCTTGACCCATTTGAATGACGGTTTCTCGTGAAAAAAATTGAGGGCAAATTATAAAATACAGAGAGAGGAATGAGCTAGGGATTTTATTCAATTCAGATTAACAAATGGATACTTGACCAAAACATGCTAAATTCTAAAGATGTTTGACGATCTATAGGTAATTTGTAGGACCTTTTGATTCAACATATTTCTAGCAATACTTGTTTGGTTTATTGCAAATAGCTATAATGCAATTACTTTTTCAGTTACAAGTTGTAAGAATTTTTTGAGGTTGCAGCTTTTTATGTTTTTTCAAACTGCAACTTTGAAAAATCTTGCCACTAAAATAGTAGTTGCAACCGCAATTACTTACACCAATGCAAACAAGTCTAGAATCTTTGCATTACAAGGAATTTTTCTGCAGTTTATTTATTTATATTTTTTAATAATCTGTATAAAGACAAGGAATCTTTAGCCCCCACTTTTCTTGTTCTTTTTCACCAGTGGAATCATTAATGATAGGTTATAGCATTGAGAGATAGGGACTCATCATCAGATCTTCTCCGTTCATAGTTATCTCATCAGTGATTAAGCTTTCACATCCGTTGATGTGACTTAAGCTTCTTTCTTTAGACTCTGTATAGTATAGTTTGAGTATTGATAAGCAACGAACGACCCTTTCTTTCTATTATCAAAAAGTCACATGATTGATCCTTGTTGCCTTATTTATAAGTTCGAGCTCATCTACACATTTTGAAATCTAATACTCCATGTAGGTTTCTTTTCTTCATATTATTTTTTTTTGGATGTAAGCGGATAGAGTCGAAAGACTCCAGCCGGATCAAAAAATATATTAATAAAACATAATACACTGTACAATACGCAAAAAAAGGATTTTACAAGAAGTAAAACGCGAATACCAGTCGAAAAAACACTGGCCAAAGCAACAAACAGAGACAAGTAAATGAAATACAATTCAACAGTACAGGACGATACAATCTAGAGAGGATGCTGGCTGATTGGGACCCGAACACGCACGCGAAAACACCATAAGATATCCCTGACAGCAGAGAGGGCGGAGGAGAAGCAATCGCACGGACGACCTCAGAGGGAGCTGCTAACACGAGCGCACCAAAGAGGGCAGACCAGTCAAGACGTGGGGCTCGGAGCATGAGGAAGCGAAACACTCAGCGGTAAAGGGGAATAGCTACAGCGAACAAAAAACAGAAAAACAGATCCCGTTCCTGAACAAGCAGAGCAAATCAGAGACCAAAACACCCACGAGCCCAGATGTACCGAGCACGCCGGGGGAAAAAACATCCCGATCTGATAGACCTGGATGGAGAAAAAACACGCAAACATACAACCCAAAGGCCAGTATGCCCCGAAAGCATCATAGCAATGTTAACAGTTAGATAGGGATAAATAACCAAAGCAGAAAAGAAGCACAGCATTCGCACTAACAGTGCAGAATAAACAAAATGTCACTAAAATCAATACTGGCCACTATCATAACCAAGAGACGATCGCAGCAAGAAAGATGTCCAACAGAGTGAAGAAAACCCACCACTATTAAACACTAGAAATAAACATAGTCAGAGATCAACAGGAGACAACTTCCAAACAGGAACTTAAGTCAAGAGATAGAACGCTTATAGGATTTCGCGCTCACCCACCTAAATTAAGTTCAACAAAACATAACAGAAGCTAAATACACCATAAGTGATACTACTGTAGCTAAATACCCGACCAGCACAAAAGAACAATACCACATAGCCCACAGGGGACCCGATCCAAAACCCAGCAGCAACTCAAAAAACAAAACGCAAGAGGAACCAGCAGACTAAACCAGGGAACAAAAACCATCAGAGAGCCTTGGAGGCAAGGCGGACAATCCAAAGATTACACCTGCATAATAAAATAGCAAATTGAGTGACGAACTATAGAAAAGAAGGAAGAACAATTTTAACCACTGCAGCCAAACTGAGAAAAGAAAGAAGTAATCAAACCCCGAACAAAAATACCATTAAACAGGAGGATAAAATTCATAATGCGTTAAGGTTAGAGAGAACTATTAGGGATTCATCTAAACGATGATAGTAGTAGGACTGTCTATCATCTTCTTTCAGTTGAGATGACCAAAACTTAAAGAGAAAAACAAATTCCTCTATAAGGGAATAGATAGAGGATGCTTTGTGCGAGAATAACCTACGGTTCCTTTCCCTCCATATAATCCACAGAATGATATGGACGGAAAAATTCCAACCCTTGCTATATCTCGGAGGTACAGAGGGGGAATGCCAGCAAGATAAAAGATTAATAGGTAAGGCTAGGTTACCCCAAGCAAGTGCCACAATTTTCCAAAGAGGAGAGATGTAAGAGCAAGCAACGAGGAGATGATTAATATCTTCCGAAACAAAAGAGCATAGGGGACAGAGCTGACCCCATGCTAAGTTCCTTTTGTTGAGCACCTCCACAGTAAGAAGCTTGTTGTTAAGAGCTAACCAAGAATTAATTTTGACCTTGAGAGGGGCACAGGAATTCCAAATAAAGTCGGCCGACGTTGAGGCTATACCGCGGAAATTGAGAAACTTGTAGAAGGATTTCACTGAGAAAGAGCCCGAGGCATTCCATCTCCAAACGATATCCTCAGATTGTTTCCACTCAAAACTATTGAGGGATGTAATGAGAAGTTGTAGGTCAGCAATCAAAGGAGGGGATAATGGAGAGGTAAAGGGGATGAGCCAGTATGAAGATGACGATATCCAAAAAACGAACTCTTCAACCGAAGCATACGGCCAGATAGCAAGGTTGAAAAGAGAGGGGTAGGCTGACGCAAGGGACGTGTTGCCTAACCAAAGATCAGTCCAAAACATGGTCCTGGATCCGTCAGAACAAAGCTTGGAGATGCTTGACTGAAACGCAGGGGCTGTCTTCCAGACCCCTTTCCAGAATGGTGAAGCGAAACGATGGGTAGGGGCGTTGAACTGCCACCAAGGAGAGGACTTAAAATAGTACTCTTTGATGCACTGCACCCAGGATAAATGGGGAGATTTATGGAATCTCCAGAGCCATTTTCCTAAAAGAGCGAGGTTTTGGTCTCTCAGGTTAAGAACACCCAAGCCACCGTTCGCTTTCGAAGAACAAATGATGTCCCAAGCACACAGGTGCGAGCCCTGCTTATATTGAGCATCACCTGACCAAAAGAAATTACTCCGAATTTGATCGATACGCTTAAGGACCCAGGAAGGGAAGAGATAGAATGACATCATATATAGAGGAATAGCCGATAGAACCGAGTTCAGGAGAACTAATCTGCCTCCTCGGGAGAGCAGTTTACCAGTCCAAACATTCAGTCTAGATTCAATTTTATCAATAATAGGAGCCCAGTCCGATCTGTGTAGCTTACCCCACCTAAGAGGGATGCCAAGGTAAGAGATGGGAAAGGACGCTATACGGCAGTTAAAGAAAAGAGAAACTTCGCGATGGCGAGAATCATTCCCACCGAGCCAAAACACTGAAGATTTGTTGAAATTGATAGAAAGGCCAGAAGCCTGTTCAAAGCAATAAAGCAAGAGTTTCAGATTGCGCATGGAATCGCGATCGGGTTTGGAGAAAATGATGGTATCATCTGCATATTTCAAGTTGAGGATACCATCAAAATTACGGGAACGACCCATACCCTCAATGACATTTGCTTCGCGGGCGTTGTGAAGCAGTCGGCTAAAAACGTCTGCCACTAGGGCGAAGAGGAGGGAAGATAGCGGATCTCCTTGGCGGAGACCACGCTTGACCTTGAATTTATAGCCCTCCGAACCATTAATGAGGATCGAGGATGTGCCGGCAAATAGGCTGGATTTAATCCACCCAATCCATTTCGGACCAAAGCCTCGGTGGGCCATAATGTCAAGTAGGAAGTCCCAGTTAACATTATCGTAAGCTTTTTGAAAATCTAGCTTAAGGAGGATACCCTCCATTTTATGATGATGGCTCAGTGAGATAATCTCTTGAGCGGCTGCGACACTGTCAAGAATAAAACGCTCCTTAATAAAACCAGATTGGGCCGGGTCAATCAATGGGGGGATAATCTCACTGAGCCTAGTAGCCAGAACTTTCATAATAATTTTGAAAGAAACGTTAATAAGACTAATGGGCCTAAATTGCGAGACCGCATTGGCACCAGACACTTTTGGGATAAGAACAATGTGGGCGTAATTAATGCAGTCAAACGACAGGGAACCTTGATGCAGATCCTGGAAAAGATCAAACAGATCGTCCTTAATCCAAGGCCAGAATTTTTGGAAGAAAAAAGCCGGGAAGCCATCTGGCCCTGGCGCGGAATCGCTTTTTAAAGCGAAGACGGCCACCTTAATTTCTTCCAGGGTGAAAGGAGCCTCAAGGGATGATAAGTCCACGGTCGGGGGACCATAGAGATGCTGCCAGTCTAGGGAAATCAAACGAGGTTTGGAAGAGCCAATGAGATCTTTGTAGAAGGAGAGGAAAGCCTGGTGAATATCAGGATCTGAACGCAATTCTGCGTTATGGTCCAGAATTAAAGGAATATGATTGCAGCGCCTGCGGTGCGATGTGAACTGCTGGAAAAAGGCAGTGTTACCATATCCCTCTTTCAACCAATTCACTCTGGCTCTTTGAGCCCACTTAGATTGATCTTGGAGGAGGATTTTAGCATAATCCCGTTTACAGGCCATCCGCTCGTTACGAGCGTTGATAGAAAGAGGAGCTTGTTCTTCCAGCAAATCGAAAGCCTGGATGGAGCCCAGGAGAAAGTCTTTGAGGAAGTTGGTATTGGATTGCCTTTCGCGGCGCCAAATTTTGCAACCGTGTTTGATGGCATGGAGTTTAAGAGGAAGATTGCCTAGTCCACGAGAACCATAAATGGCGGCGAGACAATCTTCAACTAGCTTAACAAAAAACTGGTCTTGAAGCTAGTACTTTTCGAAACGGAATTGATGACGATGGGGAAAGTGAAAGTCAGAGAAAAGAGCGATGGGCACATGATCAGAAGACGGATTGGGGAGGGCCTTTGCGTAGGAGTTGTGAAATTTGGCAAACCACGAGAGAGAAACTAGAAAGCGATCTAGCTTGGCGAATGAAGGGATAAGGCGTTGATTCGACCAGGTAAAGAAACTGCTATTAATAGGAATGTCGGATAACTGGAGATCACGAATGCAATCATTGAAAATTCCGGATTGGGAATCAAACGTACACAAGTTCGACCTTTCGGAGGCAAAACGAGTAATGTTGAAATCACCGCAAACAAGGCCCAGACCTTGAACAAAAAGGGAAAGGGAGCGGAATTCTTGCCAGAAAAGGGGGCGACGATCATGGGTAGACGGGCCGTAAATCGATATAACCGTTAAAACGCAATCGAGGAGCGTCAAGTGAAGTTGAACGATAAGGAAGAAATTTAGGCGATGGACAGCAATTAAAGAGAAAGTCGAGTCTCGGAATCCGAAAAGGATTCCCCCTCGTGAACCCATCGCATCTAGGGAGATCCAGTTCGTAATGACAGAGCCTCCTAGCGTGCGAAAAATTTGAGGGGAAGGAGACTCGATTTTCGATTCTTGGATAGAGATGATATCACAGTGAGAAGACTTAATAATATCGAAAATGGCTCTTTGCTTGGCGGGGCAGTTGAGACCCCTAATATTCCATGAGATGCTAATCATGATAGTAACGGTGCTCCTGGACTCGGGAACGTTCTATCTTTCTAGGTAAGAGATGGGGGACAAGGAGTCGGAAGGGAGGGTGAAGCCTAGAGATTGAGTGATGGACAACATATCAGCATCGGATAAGTCGTCAAATTGCGGATGATAAAGAGAACCTAAAAGGGGAGGCGAGGAGATTGTGTCAGGAGGACACCTAGCCGGATGGTAAATTGTAGTTTTAGGAGAGGAAGCAGAACGTTTAGCCTTAAGCTGGGCGCTCGATCGGATTAACCGATAAGAGCTACAACCCGAGCCGGGGGCGAGCGAGAGAACCGGGGAAGGTAGACACGGAGAACTGGAACCAATTTCGGTCGAAACCATAATGGGTTTCAGAAATGGAGTGAGAGGGGAGGAGGATGCCGAGGGTTGTAATTGGGAAAGGGCGGCAACCGCGCGTATCTCAGGAGGCTGCGCCTCACGAGGGATACAACAACGGTTCCGAAGAAATGTAGGGAGCTTAATTAGAGAAAGAGGAACCGAGGAGATGGATTGATAGGCCTTCAACAGTTTAACTGATGAAAGTTTATAATGCGGAAAATAAATCTCCAAAGAAAAAGAAAAACGACTAGTGGTAACTAATAATTGAAATAAAAGACTAAAATTAAAAGAGTCAGATAAGAGATCAACCTGTGTTGACTCCTTGCCGCTTTCCAGCTCGGCCAAGTCTTCACTAATCAAATCATCTTTATCCACCCAATCTTGAGCTTTAGCTTTAGGGAGGGAAGGAGACTTAGCTGCAGGTAATGGAGAGACAGAGCAGGGAGCGCTAGTGGAGGGGAAATGCGCGGTACGCTGAAATAGTTCCCAGTCGGACGCAAATGAAGGATTAACATTCCACGCAGGCCAATCCTCAGACTTAGGGGGATCGGGGGCCGAAGCTAAGGAGGAGATAGCTAACGCAGGCATCAAAGCCAGGGGAGGCGACGAAGAGGGAGGATTAGATTTAGAGCGAGATTGTGAAGAGCGATCGGGGTTGATCCAGACCAGATTGGGAGATTTAGCCGGCGAGAATTTAGGAGCAACCGAAGAGCCAGGGGGCTTACGGGGGAGAGTAAGAGACCTTTGCGCCGATGGTATGGTGGCGGACTTTCCTGAAGATGGTAAAGCCTTAGGATCAGAGGATGATCCAGGGTGAAATGCAGGGGTTGGAGTCAGACTGAAGCCTTGCTTAGCAGGCGGCAGAGGAGGAGAACTTTCGTGGTACTGAACCGAGACACAAAAGGAAGAGAGCCCGTCGTTGAGACAGAAGGCTTCAATGCGCTCTCTCGGGGCGGGACAACGAAATAAAGCTTCAACTTGAATGCTGCCCGAAGCCAATCGAGCGCAAGAGGAGATGCTAATGATATCTCCTATGCATTTGGAGAAAGCTGCCACCATCCTCAGTGAGTCGCAGAAGGGGGGAAGTCCAAACATAGAAACCTTAATGGGTTTGGGATCAATTGCTTTAGAAGCAGGAGATATAGAAACCCATTTGCGGATCGACAGGGCAATAGAGCCAATAGCTAGAGACTAATTAGCACACAGTTCCTCAAGAACCTTGGTAGAAGGACATTGAATTACTGCGTCCCCGTTGGTACAGGAGTAAAGTACCCAATCCCACTCTCTGACGTTGCAGAAGTTGCAGAGAAAGGCGTTGAGAGTATAGAAGGGAATGGATCCTTCAGAGAAGGAAATAGCCCCAAAATTGTTGTAAATTTTGAGACGATCCGAAAGCTCCGTACTAGTAAGGAAAACTTGAGTAACCGGAGGCTTAGCAGAAGGAGGAGTAGCAGCCGGCTTCAGAAGTGACGGGGCTGTGGGGGGAGTCAGACGAGAACTTGAAGCTGGAGTGGGGAGGAGTGGAGAACGGGACAAGGATTTTTGCTTCTTCGCCCTAGACGACGGGAGCTCAGCTAATTTTTTTTGAAGCGCCGGAAAATCAAGAGCATCTAAAACAGATTCGGCAATAGGAACGCCCACAGAGAGGCCTAAAAGTTTTTGGAGAGAGAAGCAGCGCTGACGCGCATGTCCGTCTTTCAGACAAAACAGACACTTCATCTTAGCAACGCAGTCGAATTTCAAATGACCTTTTTGAAGACACCGGAAACAGGATGGAGATGAGCGGAGAGAGAATTTTTGAGGTATGGAGGAAGATGAAGCGTTAGTGGAGTGAAGAGGGCGGGAATGTTTATAGAACGAAGAGTCTGGAATGACAGGGACAGGAGGTGGCGTGGGCTTCGACCCAAACCTGTCCAGACCAGAAAAAGGTACGGAGGGTAAGTCCATACAGCTAATCGATTTTTTATTTTTCCTTTTAACCACGTCGACCCAAGATTGGTCCATGGGCCTAACTCAAAAAGCCCACAAAACAAAAACCAACCGAGAGAAGAGAGGAAGACGATGAAGTCACAGGAGAAAAATGACTCAGGCGAGGATCTTCTGAAGAGATCCAAGAGCCGAGAAGAGAAGAGAAATAAGGATTAAGAGAGTAGAAAGAGAGGAGAAAGAAGGAACGCGCAAGATGCGAAAGAAGAGATAGAGAGAAATGCTCACAAGAGCTAGGACGCTCAGTCCAAAATCACCAAATCAATAGCTCTAGAGGAACGAGCTAAACAAAACAAACCGCAACAACCACTTCAAACAACCCAAACACTACTCACGAAGAGCAGAATAAAAAACAACACGAAAAAACTAAAATGATAAACTGGAGGATACTTACAGTGATTGGGAGAAAATGCTAAGGGAGAAGCACCTGAGCCTCCAAAACGACTGGATGGGGACGCACTTACTTGGGATGAGTTGAAGCACCTGGAGGAAGCACGATCACCAACCCTAGCCGGTGCAAGGGAGAGGGGGAAAAGACCACCGAAGGGAATAGCCCTTCTTCATATTATTATAATGAAGAATAGCCCTTCTTGCATAGAACTCGTGAAAGACCTTACTAGGAGATGAAAATTTGGAAGCTGTTGTAGGATAGGAGATGAAAATTTGAAAGCTGTTGTAGGATTTATATTGAGTCTTGGTATTCCTTGTAGGATAATGGCTCGATTCTGGTTCAGATTGTTTTGGAGTATCTGCAGCAAAAGAAAGTTACAGCATAAGTCGACTGATAGAAGGATCAGGCGACTGTCCAGAGAGTTTTCGAAGGCTAAAGATACAAGCAGCAGCAGAGGATCAGTCGACTGATCGGTCGACTGCCAGATGGATTGCCAGTCGACTGGTAAGTCGACCAGTCGACTGTCGACGAGATTTTGAACTAGATCTGGCCCAATTCGAAAAGGCCCAATAGTTTCCCTATAAATACACTTGTTAGGGTTTTGTAATCTGAGACGAAAATTAGAGATCCCTATTTCGGTTTTGCAGCCGTCATTATTTGTAAGGGTTTGTTTTCGCCCATTGGTGATAATTTGAAGAAGAAGAAACCCCAACCGCCCCGTGGATGTAGGCATGTATTTTGCCGAACCACATTAAATCTGTGCGTCCTTTTGTGTTGGTTTGTTTTGTGTTTTCTCGCTGGTTCTCTCTTTGTATTCCGCATTGATTCTTGTTGGTTTGATTTGTACTCGCGCACAACAAGTGGTATCAGAGCTGTTGGTTCGACCTAGAGAGAGATGGCGGGTGATGCAGATGCAACCAAGGAAGTTGTGGGATCAAGTTCATCAAGAACAACGATTCACAACGCAAAATTTGAAGTTGAAAAATTTGATGGGACAAACAATTTCGGGATGTGGCAATGTGAGGTTTTGGATGTTCTTGTTCAACAAGAACAAGATGTTGCTTTGGAAGTTGAAAAACCTAAGGATATGTCCGAAGCAGATTGGAAGAAGTTGAATCGAGTTGCGTGTGGGACTATTCGGCTCTTTATTGAGAAGGCTCAGAAGTACGATTTGATGAGGGATACCGTTGCTGCGGTGTTGTGGAAGAAGCTCGAAGACAAATACATGAGGAAAAGTTTGGAGAATCGGCTGTATTTGAAGAAGAGACTTTTTCGCTTCACCTATACGGAAGGTATGTCTATGAATGCTCATGTGGAATCATTTAATAAATTATTGGCTGATTTGTTAAATTTGGATGAGCAAATTAAGGATGAAGATAAAGCCCTAATTCTGTTGAATTCATTACCTGAAAGTTATGATCATTTAGCAACTACTTTATTATATGGAAAAGATACTGTGAAATATGAAGATGTTGCAAATGCTTTGTTGAATAATGAAACTAGGAGAAGGGATAAGATGGTTGATAGAGAAACTTCTGAAGCGTTGATTGTAAGGGGCAGGACTGAGACTAGATCTGAGTCCAAATCTGGAAAAAAGGGAAACAAATCTCGTTCCAAATCAAGAGGAGTTTCAAAGGACAGGAAAATACCGGCCAAAGATGAATGTGCTTTCTGTCATGAAAGGGGGCATTGGAAAAAGGATTGTCCAAAGCTACGAAATAAGGGAAATTCGACTGCAAATGTGACTGTTGATAATTTAGAAAGTGGCGAGGATGTTTCTTTTGCACTTGCTTCTAGTCCCTCACTTTATCAAGAAGTATGGTTTCTTGATACAGCAGCCTCCTATCATATGTCTTGGAAAAAGGAGTGGTTTACTTCTTTGGAGTATATGGATGGTGGTGTAGTTTTGATGGGAAATGATGCACCTTGTAAGAAGGTAGGAATCGGGAAGATTGAATTGCTAATGCACGATGGTCTTATTAGGGAGCTTTCAGATGTATGGTATGTTCCAGATTTGAAAAAGAATCTGATTTCACTAGGTGCTTTGGAGGCCAGTGGATTGAAATTTGCTAGTGAAGGTGGCATTCTGAAGGTGACTAGCGGATCACTCGTGGTGATGAAAGGGCAAAGAAAGAGGAACTTGTTTTTCTTGCAGGGAAAAACATATTTGGGTCAGGCTGCCAGTGTAACTGAGAAGCCTAAACAGTTTGTTCCCGACTCTACCAGGTTGTGGCATATGCGACTCGGGCATGCAGGAGAAAAGGCCTTGCAGGGGCTTGTGAAGCAAGGGTTGCTTAAAGATGCTAAAGGGTGCAAGTTGGAATTTTGTGAACATTGTGTTTTGGGTAAGCAAACTAGGGTGAAATTTGGTACAGCTGTACATCAGACAAAGGGTATCCTCGATTATGTGCACACAGATGTTTGGGGCCCTACTCAGACACCTTCTATGAGTGGTAGACACTGGTTTGTTACTTTTGTTGATGATTACTCCAGACGAGTTTGGGTATATACCATGAAGCACAAAGATGAAGTTTTGACATTGTTTACAAGTTGGAAGAAGAAAGTTGAAAATCAGACTGGTAGGAAGATTAAGGTTCTGAGGTCAGATAATGGAGGGGAATATAAGAATGATCCGTTTCTGAAGTTGTGTGAAGATGAAGGGATCCAGAGGCACTTCACAGTTAGGAAGACTCCACAGCAAAATGGGGTTGCAGAAAGGATGAACAGAACCTTACTTGAGAAGGTAAGATGTATGTTAGCACAGTCTGGGTTGAAGAAGACATTTTGGGCAGAAGCTGTTATATATGCAAGCCACATCGTCAACCGTTTACCATCAACAGCACTTGAAGGCAAAACGCCTATTGAGGTATGGAGTGGTAAACCTGCATCTGATTATAGTTTTTTGCATATATTTGGTTGTCCTGCTTATTTTCATGTAACTGAAACTAAACTTGATGCAAGAGCCAAGAAGGCTATATTTGTTGGTTTTAGTACTGGTGTCAAAGGTTACAGGTTGTGGTGTCCAGAAAAGAAGAAGTTAGTAATCAGCAGAGATGTGACTTTTGATGAGACCAGCATGATTAGCTCGGGACAGTCGACTGGTGGTATATGTCAGTCGACTGGTGAGCAGCAGAAGAGTGGGACAGTTCTTCAACAGGTGAGTAGAAGAAGTTCGGGACAGTCGACTGATGAACAGGAGCAGTCGACTGATGGTCCAAAACAGCAGAATTGTGGGAGCTCGGGACAGTCGACTGGTGGCAATAACCAGTCGACTGGTAGGAGAGTTTTTCAACAGGTGGAGTTAGAAAAGTTGTCAGTTGAAAATCCTGTTCCTGTCCAAGATGATGATGATGTGTTTGATACTGAGAATGATGAAGAAGTTCCTACCCAGCAGGAAGAATCAATTGCAGTAAGAAGGCAAAGAAGAGATATCAAACGACCGTCTCGTTTTACAGACACAGTTGCATTTGCTCTTCCCATTGTGGATGATGAAGTTCCCTCCAACTTCAAAGAAGCCACTAGAAGTTCAGAAAATGCAGATTGGAAAGTTGCTATGGATGAAGAGATGAACTCTCTTCATAAGAATAAGACTTGGGATCTAGTGCAACTACCAAAGGGGAAGAAAGCAATCGGTTGCAAGTGGGTGTATACGAAGAAAGAAGGTCCAAAAGGCAGTGTTCGATTCAAGGCAAGACTAGTTGCAAAGGGGTATGCTCAACAGGAAGGAATTGACTACAATGAAGTGTTCTCTCCAGTTGTGAAGCATCCTTCTATTCGGATTTTGTTGGCATTGGTAGCACAGTTTGACCTTGAGTTGACACAGATGGATGTGAAGACTGCGTTCTTACATGGGGATCTAGATGAAGAAATTTATATGTTGCAGCCAGATGGGTTCAAGACAGCTGGGAAGGAAAATTGTGTTTGCAGGTTGAAGAAGTCTCTCTATGGTTTGAAGCAATCTCCAAGGCAGTGGTATTTGAGGTTTGATCAGTTTATGAAGGTGCAGAGATATTCCAGGAGTGAGTTTGATCATTGTGTTTACTTCAGGAAGTTGCAGGATGGCTCTTTCATATATCTGTTATTATATGTAGATGACATGTTGATTGTCTCTAAGAATGCTAAGGAGATTCAAAATTTGAAGAATCAGTTGAGTTCTGAATTCGAGATGAAGGATCTTGGTGAAGCCAAGAAGATACTTGGGATGGAGATAGCTAGAGACAGGGCAAAGGGCACAGTGAGTTTGACTCAGAAGCAATATCTTTTGAAGGTGCTGAAACGGTTCGGTATAGATGAGAAGACTAAACCAGTAAGTACACCCTTAGCCAGTCATTTCAGAATTAGTGCTTCTCAGTCTCCAAGTACAGATGAGGAGAGACAGTATATGGCAAATGTACCTTACACTAGTGTAGTTGGCAGTTTGATGTATGCCATGGTTTGTACTCGACCAGACATCTCTCAGGCGGTGAGTATGGTTAGTCGATATATGCATGATCCAGGCAAAGAGCATTGGCAAGCAGCTAAATGGATTCTAAGGTACATAAGTGGCACCACAGATGTGGGTTTGAAATTTGAAAGGGATGACAATATTAGCAGGTTATTAGTTGGATATGTTGATTCAGACTATGCAGGTGATCTAGATAAGAGGCGGTCTACTACAGGCTATTTGTTTACGATGGCTAGAGCACCTATAAGTTGGAGGTCAAATTTGCAGTCCACTGTAGCGTTGTCTACTACTGAGGCTGAATACATGGCAGTTGCTGAGGCCATGAAGGAAGCCATTTGGATACATGGACTTTTGAAGAGCTTGGGGATTCATCGGGAGAAGGTGGAGGTACACTGTGACAGTCAGAGTGCTATTCATTTAGCGAAGAACCAAGTTCATCATTCGAGGACCAAACATATTGATGTCCGTTATCACTTTGTGCGTGATTTGATAAAGGATGGTGATATTTATTTGGTGAAGATTGGGACAGCTGATAATCCTGCTGATATGTTGACCAAAGTTGTTGGAGCAGCCAAGTTCAAGCATTGCATGAACCTGGCTAATATTTTGCATGTTTGATGATTTGGAATGGGGGGTTGGAATAGTGCTTCGCTATTTGTTCGCCTAGTATGTGATATCATACTAAAGTGGAGTTTGGATTTGTTGTTACATTTGATGATGAGCATTTGGAGTATTTGTGGAGATTGCTTGGGCTACTTGGAAGATCTTGCCAAGGTGGAGATTGTTGGTTGGTGGAAGATCTCGTCAAGGTGGAGATTGTAGGATAATGGCTCGATTCTGGTTCAGATTGTTTTGGAGTATCTGCAGCAAAAGAAAGTTACAGCATAAGTCGACTGATAGAAGGATCAGGCGACTGTCCAGAGAGTTTTCGAAGGCTAAAGATACATGCAGCAGCAGAGGATCAGTCGACTGATCGGTCGACTGCCAGATGGATTGCCAGTCGACTGGTAAGTCGACCAGTCGACTGTCGACGAGATTTTGAACTAGATCTGGCCCAATTCGAAAAGGCCCAATAGTTTCCCTATAAATACACTTGTTAGGGTTTTGTAATCTGAGACGAAAATTAGAGATCCCTATTTCGGTTTTGCAGCCGTCATTATTTGTAAGGGTTTGTTTTCGCCCATTGGTGATAATTTGAAGAAGAAGAAACCCCAACCGCCCCGTGGATGTAGGCATGTATTTTGCCGAACCACATTAAATCTGTGCGTCCTTTTGTGTTGGTTTGTTTTGTGTTTTCTCGCTGGTTCTCTCTTTGTATTCCGCATTGATTCTTGTTGGTTTGATTTGTACTCGCGCACAACATTCCTCCCCCCCCCTTTTTCCTTTTCTAGCTCACTCCTATTTTTAAGTTATCCTTTATAAATTAAAATTCTCAGTCATATCCTTTTTAAATGGGGGTGGGTAAATTGTTTGCTTACCCCACCTTCCCTCCCAATTTCTTGGTTCCACTCCCTCCATCTGCTTCCTCCATCCAAAACTAACAATTCCCATCTATCCAACCCAATTTTTTTTCATCTTTCTCCCTCCTATTGTTTTTTCCAATCACTTAGACTCTTCATCTTCATGCAACTCTCTAATGGAAGAAGTGGAAGAAGAAGAGGCAATGAGAATTCAAGAAGAATCCAATCAAATGGATTTTGAGTCACTTGAAGTCAATGAACATCAGAGTTTTGACAACTCACAAACTACGGTATATTAAAAATTCATCTTTTTAAAATTTATGATTCTAATCAACAGTCAAATTTTTTAGGGTTTGTTAAAATCCTAACATAGATTAAATGAAATTTGTTAAATCTTAGTCAATGATGAATATCCACTTAAAAATGCAATCTTTTTTAGGGTTTTGTGAGATGGATATCACATGAATTATGTATGCTCTCTCTTGTTTGATATTTATAATTGTATTATATCGATTTTTGTTGTAAAATAAATTGTGTGTATGACAAAAAATATGCAATTTCTTATTTGATATTATGCTATTGTGTTTTTGTATTGGAAGATATAGTCAGTGGCGTAGCCAAGATTTCCATCTAGGGGGCGCGACACTTACTATTAAAAAAAATTATAATAAACACATTTGCAAGTCTCAAAATATCATATATTACTATCAAATGTCACAACCTATTACAATTACTAAATAGCATTTTTCTTTAGCAATAAAATCCTTCAAGATTTCATATTCTGAAAATATTGAATGATATCTTCATTGTCAGTGACATCCAATACATCTCTTTCAATATATGCAACCAAACAATCATTCATCATCTTATCTTCCAATCGGTTTCGTAATGAAGTCTTGATGATTTTCATTGCAGAAAATACTCTCTCTACTGTTGCGGTTGCAACGGGTAATAGCAATGTCATTAAAATAAACTAGTAGTTAAACCTTCTCTATTTCCAACTTCAATCATCAGTCTACCTCAAAGTAATTAAGTGCATCAAGCATTAGATGTTCATCTCATAAGTATATGCATAGAAAGAGTAAAAATTAGTGGTTAGAATTAGTTACCCACTTTGTGTTTGTTGTTTGATCTATTTCTTACTCCTCTCGAACTCCTCTCAGGTCTCCTTTGAATTTGCGATGAGATTTGTAAGTTGAATTCAAAATAGGAAAAGAGAAAGAGAATGAAGGTGAATCATAATAGTATATGTTTGTACAAATAACCAGATTAGGCATTGAACAATGTGAAGTACAAATTTAATGTAGCGCCTTGAACCTTGGTTTTCTCCAAATATCATGAAAATTTGTGAAAATGTTGCTCACACATATAAGATGCGCATATAAAAAAATCAACTCTAAACTCCATGTATTTAAATATAAATTTTTTTGAAAATTAGCTCAAAATTGGGACAGAAATTAACACTATAATCTGTACCCATTTGGGTTCTAATTTGATTACATATCATACTAATTCAGTCCATTCTCAAACAAATCAGTAACACTGAAACAGAAATTAACAATCTAATTATCCTATCATATATGAATTCACGAAATTTCAGAATATGAACCCTTATTATCAAAATGTACAAAAATATTTACTTACAATAGAGTTTGGAATCGATCGACTCCTCGCTCTCTTTCTCTTCTGACCTTCTCTACAAACTCAACTAATCACTTGTTGATTTTAATCCCTCTTACAAATTCATTATGAAGTGGATTTAGGTTCAGTAAAGTGGAAACAAAAGAGTGGAAGAAGAAAGAGTAAAGTAAATTGGTTAAAGATTAAATGGGTTGGGAATTTTACACATAAACCCTTATTAAATTTCTTTTTATTAAATATGTATTTTTTTTGATATTTTTTTAAAATCCCAGGGGGTGCAGCTGCGCCCCCTGGGCATAAGACAGCTACGCCCCTGCATATAGTGTTTTCATTTTTTTGAGTTATTGTTGTTACTTCCTCAAAAAATGAGCAAATTCTAAGTTTTTGCTCGTGACCGAATGAAGTAAAAGAGAGTTTCAACGGTTGGGGAAGACGGATTTTGAGATCAGAAAAAATGACAGAATCGATAAAGAAAAATTTCTTTTATACGGGGTGCGTTACCAATGGGGTGCGCGCTCCAGATTTTCTGTTTTCTTTCGAAGGAAGAAAACTAGATGGGAGGAGCGGTTAAAAAACGAGGGGTGAATATCAGGACTCTTTATATTTCCGTAAGTTGGAGATCATCTTTGGAGATCAAGATGTACATGTAGGTTGTTCACAAATGTTCAAAAAAGAAAATCTAAATTGAATAAGTCAAAGAACTTTGAACATCCTCGGACTTTTACAAGCTGGGAGTTGTGTTGGGATGACCTTTCTTTCTGAGAAACTATGAAAGACACTGCTAATAGATCGAAGTTATGAAGTTGTGGCAAGGATTGAGGATTTAATACTTATATAATAATTTTAAGAAGTCGCCGCAGGAGGACCAAAATCAAGAATGTTTTCAAAGATTTTTTTTTTAAAATGTAAAATTTGTAGTTTAAGTGTAGCCGATGAACATCCTCTCTAGATTGTATCGTCCTGTACTGTTGAATTGTATTTCATTTACTTGTCTCTGCTTGTTGCTTTGGCCAGCGTTTTTTCGACTGGTATTCGCGTTTTACTTCTTATAAAACTCTTTTTTTGCGTATTGTACAGTGTATTATGTTTTATTAATATATTTTTTGATCCGGCTGGAGTCTTTCGACTCTATCCGCTTACATCAAAAAAGTGTAGCCGATGAAATTTGAATCTAGGTACTCTGATTGGACTACTCTGTTATCCCTGCCAATGTACTAAAATTTGAAATATTGATCAGGATTGAAGAATTTTAGTGTTTATATTAATTCTAATAAAAAACTCTGACAACAGACATAAACTAAGAGCATCTAGAGCAAAATTTTGAGTATTTAGCAAATAAAAATGAAAAAAATGATTTTGTGTTGCAGTCATCGAAAACCAAAATTTGATTTTTTTTCACTGTTTAAAATTTTAGACGAAAAATTATTTTTCGTCTCATGCAGAAAAAAGAAAAAATTCAAACGGACGGGAAATGATTTTCCGTCCGTCTTATTTAAAAAAATTAAAACACTTTAAATCATAATTAATTCGTTAATAAATGTTAAATTAATCCTAATTATTTCTTAATTATTAATTAATTAACTTTTAAACCTAAGTTTAACCCATAGAAATTATTATGGGGTTGTTCTATAGAAATTTTAAAGAAAGAAAAGTATGGGATGAGGCTTCATCTCCCGTAACACTTCATTTCTGATTTATTATTATTATTATTATTATTATTATTATTTTATTTTATTTTTCTCCTTCTTCTACAATGGAACGGATGGGGATTCATCTCCCGTCCGACCATTTTTTAATTTTTAAAAAATAAATAGTGTAGGGATGATGTATTATTCTCCGTCCGAGCGTGTGTCAGGCAAAAAAAAGTATAGGGACGATGTATTATTTTCCGTCCGAGTTCTCCGACGAAAGATAGTTTTTCGTCCGATCAATCAGACGATAAATCATCTGCGGTTAGTTATTTTTGGCAATTGCCATTTCGTATCCCAAATATAGCTAGCGACCGTTTATTCGAAATCCAAATTTTGAGTAAATGGCCACAATTTTTTTCAAATTTTGAGAATTTTGACAAAATAGCCAAAGACTACACATGCGCTAACTTGCCATACCTCTATATTCATTCTCACCCTCAAAAGCTGCCTATGAAATCCTTTCCCACCTACTAGGTTACAAACCTAAAACATAAAATAAAAAGAAAAAGATAAAACCTGACAACAAATTAGGAGGAAAGAAAAACAGCAGTAGATCCCCAAAAAGTACTGTTCTATTAACTAATAATAACTACCTCCCTCCTCTCTCTTCCTATTTTCCCCCCAAGTTCATTTGCACAAACTCAAAAGCTTCCTCCCCCCTTCAACAATCTCCTCTTGGAAGTCATCCAACTCCCCTACCATCTTCACACTTTCAACCCTTAAATAATCAAACCATCCCTTCAAATTCTCAACCTTCTCTTCTTCCATCTCACTCTGCACTTCATCAATCAGCTCCTTCACCCTTTGAAACTCATGCATCAAAATCCCTCCTCTCTCAATTGCTCCGTCCACATTCTGCTGCAATCTCGACATTGTATCCATGAAACCCGAACCAAAGTTGCGCGAGCCTTCAATAGGCCCAGGTGCAGCATTTGTTGGGTAATAGGAGACCAAACCCCACAGTAGAATTAGGAGTAGGAGAGTGCTGACATTCTTCATTGCATACAGAACTCCCTTGAATCCATTGAACACATTGAGCCGTGACTCCATTGTCACCTGCGTGTCAAACCATAGATTTAACTGTTGCATTGTTGTCTCTGTTTCTGCTTTGTTCTCCCTTTCCATCATCAATGCTCGTTGTCGACAATGTGAGAGTGCCCTCATTACCTAAAGACATCGATAAAATGAGGTAAGAAGTTAATAAAGATAAGGTTTTGTTTGGGAATAGAGTTACGTGGAGTTGGGAAATAAATGAATACAGTTATCTCGTAACTCTACATAACTTCAGTTGTCGTAACTTTAACTTTAACCCTGAAAGATTGAGAACAACCTGGTTGGCTTGTAAGGAAGAGAGCCTCTGAGCTGAAGCGGAGCTGAAATCCTCCATGGACGCGGCTCCGGTCTTGATGAGCTGGCATGCATCCAAAAGGCGCGTGTTCTCGTCCATGCACTCATCGAGCCACTTCCCGCCAGGAGGGAGGTGGAGGTTTTGGATTAGATGAATGAGGTTGGATTGGAAGGATCTGAGTTTGGTGAGTGTCATTTGAAGGAATTCAAGTGACATGAAGGGGTTCGACACGAACGAATGCTCGAGTTCATTTAGCCCATTAGTCAAGATTGAGTAGAAGCCATTGATAGATGAAGAAGTCATGACTGAAAGTAGAGAGGGAGTTTGAACAGAGGGGAGTAGATGGTGGTTAAATAGAGAGAGAACAAATGAAAATTGGAGAAAGAAGATAGTTTTTGGGAGGAATGATGGGTGTTTCCTATGAAGGGTAAAGGATGTTTGGGAATCTGCCATTCTTGCATCTACTTATAGAGAAGAAAGCACACTCTCCATTCATTGCCTCTCTCTCTCTCTCTCTCTCTCTCTCTCTAATTTCAAGAGGATATTATGAGAGAATAGAGGCGGAATGAAATGAATGAATGAATCTTCTTCATTATTAGTTTTTGTCAAATCTATGAGCGCTTGAATGTTAGTCTTCATACGTTGAAAGTTGAATGTTGAAGGTGGTGTTAGAATCAAATGAAGAGAGTGCTGAGTTTGTACCAAGAGATGAGTTTTTTAGAGAATAATTTTTATGAAATAAATTGCTTTTTCTCGACAGATTAAGTACACGTGCTAAATATAAATTTCTGATTGAATGAATAATGTGTTGAGTTTAAATTCAGCAATGAAATCTGGGCTCGAGGCGTTACAGATGAGATGAGGGTAATTGGTTCTGTTAGGGTTTAGGGCTAAGAGAAGTACAATGCAATTCATGTTACCCTCTTCTTCATATGTTTTTGATTAAAGAGCTACATTTTCTCTCTATCTATCCCAACCCTTTGCCATTTGGGCTATTACTCAGTGGTCTCGTTCATATTAGAAGTCTAACAAGTGAGTTGGTGGTTCAAAAGGGGTGGTCTTGTTCATATTAGTAGTCTAATAAGAGAGATAATAAGAAAGATGTTGGTAATTAAGAGGGTTTGAGTTAATGACACATGGCTGGTCTTGGGTTCGTGTGGGTTGCCCCACATCATTGTGATGATGATAATGAGTCCTATTTCATTCCGTTTAAAGAGAATGGAATGATGGATTCCATTGTATCCTTCCAATATCGCCCAATACACTATGCAAAATCTTCTTTTAAGGCTAATTCATATAAATCTTGTTACTATAAAATAAATGTTTTTTTCCCCATTCTTTTTTGTGATTTTACAGGATAAAAGGGAGGGGGTTGCTCGTGGATACTTGGGGAATGGGATTTGGGCTTTGAAATTGACAGAGCATGTTGGTCTTTTGAGAGCCTACATTGGAAGGTGGAAGGCAAATGTAATGAGCATTCTCACTATGCTTAATTTTTATTAGGATATACTGTTTGGGTTAATATTATATGTGTACAAGATCTAGTAACAAGGCATCTAATTAGTGGTTCGACTGTGGATGATAGATGCATTACATGTTCTTTAGGTGAAGAGGACACAAATCACATTTTATTTAGGTGCACTAGAGCCAAAGTAGCTTGAGAGGCTATCATTTTAGGGTTTGGGCTAGATGATTTTTCTAGATCAACTTCTGATTTATGGAGTCCTTGGAGATGGAAATTGATTAGGAAAGAATATAGAGCTGTCTGGGGATACTTATGTAGCGGCTACCATGTGAACACTATGGTTAGACATAAACGATTCCTGTTTCTATAATTCTAACCGTAGATTTTCTGTATTAATGTATAAAATTTTATCTCTCATTTATGTTTGGGTTGGGCAAATAGGAGCTAGAATGAAGCTTCGCATGGAAAGCGAGGAGTAGCTAATATCGAGTCCGAGGGTGTGATGGCCGTTGATCACTTATCGCTTTTTCTTCTTTTTGGATCGATGAATATCGTTTTAGTGGTTATGTAATAGTTAGTAGGTTTTGATGTTCTAGACTTTTATATTTATCTCGTTGCTGATTGTAGTAGGCTTTTATGTATGATGGTTGATTTTTGTTAAAACTCTAGTCATGCGAGATTGATTTTGTTTGTAACTCATGTTTCATTAATATATTATTAATGAAACTGATGACTGGTAGTTACTTTTTATTTTAATTTTTAAAAAAGGCATTTCATTAGTGGGTTTTTGAGTGTAAATGATATGGGAGTTAACAGGGCCTTTTGGCTCACATGCATAACAGCAATATCTCTAATCTCTAATAATATTATAATGGGAGAATACCTTAGTGTCATTTGTCAATCTACCAACTCGTGCATTGCACGTGCATAACTAATATGAAGGAGATCTCAGATTCGGGTCCTCACTACGTCAAATTTTTTACTTTAATTTTTAATATATATTAATTGTGCATCATACCTGTAAATTACTATCTATCTGTAATATAATATATAATAACTATTATAATGGAAGAGATGAAGTTATAAATCTACCTACTTACGTGCAACACATGTGTAACTTCAACTCTCCCATTAATATGTGTATTGCACGTGTATATTACTAGTCTAATTAAGGAGAAAAGAGGATTTAGTTGAGTTTGATTTAATTAATTTGTATTTATATAATTATATTTAATTGTGGGAGCCAGAGTGCCAGACTCATGACAACCATACTGTAATGAATGTATGGGGCAAAGCTCTTAGAAGGACCACAAATTAATTAGGGATGGCAGTCTATGCGTCTGTCAATTCAGAGAGTTGCTTGCCAATTACACTTTTTTCTTTTCCCTTTCTATCTTAATTCTTTTCTTTATTTATTTCTTATATATGCGCATTGGTTGATTATTATCAAGAGTGTATCTTTGTTGATTCTTCTCATAAACCATATAAAATAATAAATAAATAAAAAGGTATATTTGTCTAATGCGACACGCAATCTTGATGTTATTACAAATGATTGGCGAGGAAGGATTTGCATAGTTTGGGGGTTAATTCACCTGCTGGCTTGTTGAGTTTGTTCTTTTTCTTATCCGTAATATTTTGTTCTCTTTTATTATCAAGGGCGAAACTTGAGATATCTCTTTATCCATCTCAAATCCTTATAATCTCTCATCTCTCATCTCTAATATCTCTAATCTCTAATATTATAATGGGAGAAGACTTTAGTGTCATTTGTCAATCTACCAACCAATGCATTGCACGTGCATAACTAATATGAATGAGGTCTCGGGTTCGAGTCCTCACTACATCATATTTTTCTATCAATCTATTTATTTATAATATAATATATAATAACTATTATAATAGAAGAGTTGTAGTTGTAAATCTATCTACTTATGTGCAACTCCAACTCTCCCATTATGGTCTTTACATTTAATTTTAAAAATATATAATCATATTTATTAAGACATGCATCGCACGTGTAACTTAGAGTTTCACTTTAATTTTTTTAAAAAAATTAATACGTGCATCGCACGTGTATATTACTATAATATTATAATGGGAGAGTTGTCATTTGTAAACAACCTGTAATTGTATTCATTCAACCTCAATTAAATCTACAACACACAATCTCTAATCTCTAATCTCTAATCTCTAATATTATAATGGGAGAAAGCTTTAGTGTCATTTGTAAATCTACAAACGCTTGCATTGTACGTGCATAACTAATATGAAGGAGGTCTCAGGTTCGAGTCCACACAACATCATATTTTTTACTTTATTTTTTAAAAATATATTAAATGTGCATTACGCATGTAAATTATCCATCTATATCTATCTATCTATCTATCTATAATATAATATATAATAACTATTATAATGGAAGAGTTGGAGTTGTAAATTTATCTTTTTACGTGCAACTCCAACTCTTCCATTATAGTTTTCACATTTACTTTTAAAAATATATATTTTTATTTATTAAGACATGCATCGCACGTGTAAATCAGAGCACTTACTTTAATTTTTTTAAAAAAATTAATACGTGCATCGCACGTGTATATTACTTAGTATTATAATGGGAGAAGACCTTAGTGTCATTTGTAAATCTACCAACGCGTGCAACACACGTACATAACTGTTATGAAGGAGATATTAGGTTCAAACCAAGACTACGTCTGAATTTTTACTTTAAAAAAAATACATTTATTAAGACGTGCATTGCACGTGTAAATTACTAGTAATATTATAATGGGAGAGTTGGGGTGTCATTTGTAAACATTCAGCCATCTAATCTCAACCATTTATTTTTAAGTAAGAGTTATATTAACCATTCATTTATTCAACTGTTATTAATTACCATAATATCTTCAAAGTTCAAATTTATTTACGACATAATTATTTACAAAAATGTCACTCAGATAAAAATAAAAGTTCGTGCTACTAGGAATAATTTATAAACGGTATGTTTGAGTAAAAGGAGGTTTCAGGTTCGATGCCAGATTAGATCTTATTATTTACTCTATATATATATTTTTAATTAAAACGTGCATCGCCTACAGAATACTAGTGAGTTCAATGGTATCTGTTGAAATACATGATAATTGACTTAAAAGTACATTAAAATCTCTGCTAAACTGATGTTAATTTTTGAGTGTAATTTCTATTATAAATTTATTTATTTTTAATGAATCACATGCATTGAGTTGACATGTTGTTTGTTGCAAAATGCTAGACATACATGAGTTTTTACCCCAAACATACATTATAAATACATTGGTTCCCACTTCTTACTAAAAGACAATGTTACAACCTTGTCATTTAGTGAGAAGTGGACCCCAATGCATTTATTATGTATGTTTGGCATAAAAACTCATGTATGTGTAGTCATCCTCTTGTTTGTTTCGGGCCTATATATCATTATCAAGGGCCAGATTTGAGTACAAAATAGCAAATCAGATCACTATTTTTAAATTTGGAATTAAACCAAGTTTAATACAGGTTATAGAAAAAGAATAATCTGGATCTTCCCTCTCCCCTAATTTTGAGCGTTCAGATCCGGAGCCATCTCTCCCCCTTTCCATTCCCCTCCTTCATTAAAGTTGTAGAGCTCCTCAAGATCTCCATACCTTTTTCCTCTTGAGGCGTTCGGACCCATTTTTGTTGCTTCGCCTTTCTCCTGCTCCTCCGGAGCTTCCCTATTGTGTCGCCGATCTTCGGAGCTGTCCCAGTTCGCTGGGAGTTTCTTGGGTGTTGCTTTCCCCCTTGCCGCTCGTCCACACGTTCGTCCTATCACTCGCCCCCGATCCAGCTTCAACTCCGGCGACCCTCTCCCACCCCCGTTCGTTTCCACGTTTCTCGGCGTTGGCTCTTCCAACTCTGCGGGTTCCTATCTAGCACACAACTTCTGCCAGCCTTCGTTCCTCCTCCGTTCCGGTAGCGATCCTCAACGATTGGTAGTTCCGATCAGTTCCATCATCCGCAACTCCAACGGTCCTTCCACAGCAGGCGCGCTAGCTCCCCACAGCATTCCACTCTATTACCCATCACTGTGAGTTGCTTTTTTTATCTTTTTATTTATTGGGCTGTTATTTTGGTGGGTAGTCTTCCACTTTAGTGGTGTTTCGTTTATCTCTGCTATCTCCTTTTTCTCTCCCCTCTCAACTCAGAGCTAAGGCTTTTTGTGCCTTGAGGAACTCTTTCCTCCTCTCTGGCACAGTGTTTCCCTCACTAAGGGATCTTTCCTAATCAGCTCAGCATACCTTGTGCTTTGCGGTATCTTCTGAGCGTTGTGTGGGTTCCCCTGAGCTGAGGTACTTTCGGTTAGACCGATTGTTTTTTCTTGCATTGTGCTCCCCTTGGGGATCGATTCAGTCAGTGGTTTAATTAGCTCCTAGCTGTCTCCTGACCAAGAGCATGTTCAAGCTCGGTTGTTCTGTTTATCCTTTCTAATTCAATATTATCCCCATTCTTTCTCTCTCTATTTAGAGGGTGCTGTTGCCTCTTTTTGAGCTGCGCTGAGTAGTTCTTTGGTGGTGCTGTATTGGTGGGTTTGGATTTGTACTGTATGTGGTACCATTATCTAGTCACTTTCCTCTGTTGGTGTATTGTTTTGAGCCTTTCTTGGGCTGGATTCTACCATGGATCTCATCGGGTTCGAAGCTAGCTCTTACAGTTTAGTAACGGGTCTGGATTTGAAGGGGGACTTGTCTTCTCCTCTATTGGCTAACTCCCATCATTCTCGGTGCTCTCCAATCTTCTCTAATTCCCCTTCTCCTCGTAGGTCTGACCCTCAGCTGGTCTGCTTCAGGTGCCTCCTTCCTGGACATTTTAAACGCGAGTGTGTGAATAAAATAAAGTGCATTTTCTGTGATAAGTTTGGTCACTCTCGCAGTCGATGCTTCTCCCTTCAAAAACTCCTTGGTTTTCCCCGAGGCCTTACCTTACCGACCAAACTCCTCTCCTTTCTTAACTACCCCTTCTTAAAGCGCAAGCTTCACGCTTGCTTGGCTAGAAATTTCAGTATTGAAACTGAAAAGGTTTTCGACTCCTCTGTTGTTGTTTCTCAGCCAGCTAAGAACTTCACTACTTCTTTCTCTCCTCATTGTGTTCCTCTTACTAATCTTCTACCCCCTAATATTGCTAACCTTTTTAAGGATCGTAAGGTTTATACGAAACTCGTCGCCTACCATCGTTTGGGTTCTTACAAGGCTCGTCCACGCTCTAATTCAGTGGCACATTCGTTGAGTTGGAATCTGGATATAAATTCTGGCTTGTTTAAATCCTACTTCTCTTCTCATTCTTGGTCTCATTGTGCGAGGGGGCACGCTCTGCTCTATTGCACTTCTGACCCCCAAGTACATCCAGACAAGGCTACCGTTAACTTTTTGGCCCCCTCTTTAGTTTATAATCCTCCTTGTATTTTGAAGATTTCTTCTCCCAATTGTTTTACGTTCTCTTTTCATTTGCGAGGATGCTTATTCTCATTGTATCAATATTTAGGGGTTCAATCTTGGCTCAATCAGCTCCTGATGGAAGTTAAACATATCCTCAAATCTTTTTCCCTTAAGTCCTCTCCGATTCTTGATGACTCTTCTTTCTCCCGTTGTTCCGATATTACTAGTTCCATCCCTATATCCTCATCGGTCGCCCCCAGTTTTCTCTTTACCCCTTCTTGCCTCTTCGAAGCTAGATCATCCGACCATGCGGCAATTTTGCCCCCATCGGTGAAGGTAGCACCTCCCCCCGTGAAGCGGAGATACAATAAGAAAGTCTTTAATTATTGCAGATTCGAGTGAGTGCCCGTATTCTTGTGAGGAATGCTTCTTCTGTGTCAGCTCATCAGCTTGTGCACAGTTGAGCTTTGGCTTCTCTTTGCCACGCTTGGTGTAGGCAGTCAATTTTGCCTCCGTTGTGTCGCTAGAGTTCCTTTGGACTGCTAGTGGAATTGGATGTATTCGTGTGGGGAGGTTTGGCCGGCCTCCTGTTTCGACGCTTAGTCCTGATCCACATTCGGGTGCGGCTAGGTTGTTTGACTCCATCAGTTGCTTGGTCATCCTGGCTGATTGCTTCGCCCTTCTTTTTTTTCGGTGTGGCGCTTCTGTTATTTTGCAGGCCTCCATTATCCATGCTATTCAGCCGATTTTTGTTTTCTGTTTTGTATGTTTCTTTCTGTTTTACATCTTGTAAAACCATTGTTCATTGTTTTTTTGTCTGTAATCAACTGTTTTTATTGATTTATATATTTTTTGATGGCTGGAGCCGTTTGGCTCTATCCGATATATCAAAAATACTGGTTATAGAATTGGAAGTGGCACCAGAGCAAAAGAAAGAAATTGATGACAGAGAACATTGTTTATTTAGTTAATAACAGCAATCACTTGTTTTGTTTTTTTTCAGAGGAAAGAAATCACTTATTTTTGCTAAACAAATAATAGAAACTATTGGGAAAGAAACACTCATCAGTCTGGTCGTTTGCATGGTTAAAAATGAAAACATTCTTTGATATCTTTACCTTAGTTTTTTTTCTTCGTGAATTTGAACTTGAGAACTATATGGATATTCCTTTTTTTGGGGTGATGTTGGAGTGTGTTTGAAATTTAATTTGGATGATTTATAATGCAATTTAACAGTGCGGTGCATTGAGGACCGCTTTTCGTCCAAGTTTTCTTTGTAGGTAGCCTGTTCAATTCAGGCGTTAGGTTTTTGAGTTCACTCGGCTTTTCTCTTTTTATTTTCAAACTAATAATTTACTAGTAATTTAAACATGCGATGTACGTTTTAATAATTTTTTTTAAAAAAAATTATTAAAATTCAGACGTAGGGAGAATTTGAAATTGGAACCTCCTTCATATTAATTATGTACGTGCGTTGCACATGTTGGTATATTGACAAATAGCACTAAGACCTTCTCCCATTATAATATTAGAGATTAGAGATTAGAGATAGAGATTAGAGATTAGAGATTAGAGATTAGTATTTAGCACGTACGATGCACGTTTTAATAAATATATAGTTTTAAAGTGATATAATAGAGCACCTGTGAGGCACATGTTAATAAATATATATATTTTAAAGTAATATAAAGAGTATAATGGAAGAGTTGGAGTTGTACATGCGATGCACATAAGTTGGTAAAATTAAAGTGTATAATAGGAGAGTTGGAGTTGCACGTGCAATGTCGTAAGGTGATAGATTGACACTAAGTCATTCTCCCATTATATTATTAACTATTACTAGTAGTTTACACGTGCGATGCACATCTTAATAAATATAGTTTTTTTAAAAGTAAAAATTCAGATGTAGTCTGGATTTGATCTAAAACCCCATTTACAATAGTTATGCACGTGCGTTGCACGAGTTGGTAGATGGACAAATTACACTAAGGCCTTCTCCCATTATAGTAGTATATAAAGATTATTATTATTATTATTATTATATTATTATTATTAGAGATTATTATTGCCAGTAACCTACGCGTGCGATGCACGTTATAATTAAAAAAAATTATATAGTAAATAATCAGACGTAATCTAGTCTCGAACCTGAGTCATCCCCTTTACTTATCACATACTCTTTATAAATTATCTCTAGTGACGCATTTTTTTATTTTATATGAGTGATAATTTTGTAAATAATTATGTCGTAAACAAATTTGAACTTTGACAGTATCATGATAACTAATAACAGTTGAGTAATTTGAATGGTAAATATAACTCTCACTTAAAAATGAACTAGTAATTTACACGTGCGATGCACTTTTTTATAAATATATATATATATTAAAAAAAATACGTCGCTGTCTGACATCAAACGTAAGACCTCCTTCATATTAGTTATGCAGGTGCACTGCAAGTATTTGTTTGGTTACAATTGGTGTTTGATTGGTGACAAACTCTCCCATTAAAATAGTAGATAGATAGATTATATATTTTTTTATAAAAAAATTCCGACGTTGTCTGACATTGAATCTAAGACTTTTTTTATATTAGTTATGCATGTGCATTGCATGTGTTTGTTTGGTTACAATTGGAGTTTGAATGGTCACAAACTCTAATAGTAGATTAGATTATTAGAGATTAGAGATTAGAGATATATGCTTTCTTGCAATGTAATTCTGCAATCTGGTTTGTTTTACTTGCATACTATATAATAAGCACAAAAGAAGTTTTCCAAAATATACCATCCAATTTAGACCGAGTTCAAATTACTGTAAGAATAATATTTCTCAGCTAGCCCTTCTTTGTTAACTAACAGGGAGGGCTGCAAACAAATCGAGCTATTCGCGACCTATTCGGTTCGAGTTCGGTCAAACCTCGGTCGAAGTTTGGCTCGAATCGAGCTCGAGCTCAAAACCGAGCTCGTTTTGTAAACAAGCCGAGTTCGAGTTTGATTTTTTTTTTAATAGGTTAAGCTTGCAAGCTATTTGGCTAGAATATGGTCAAAGCTCGGTCAAAGCTCGGCTCGAGTTCGAGCCGAGCTCGAGCTCAAAATTGAGCTCGTTTAGTAAACGAGTCGAGCTCGAGCCTAAAGTTATTCGGTTCGGCTCGGCTCGATTGCATCCCTAACAAGCAATTCAAATTAGCTAGCACACCGTCAACTAGGCAATTTTTTTTTTTTTTTTTTTGAGGAAAGTAAACTAGGCAAAATGTTGCTTTCACTATCCCATGTGGAAGATCTAACTGTTTGTAACGACATTGTCATTTATGTCATCTTCATTACTGTCTTGAGAGACGACTGAAAAGTGTATTGGTAAGTATACCAACCCTTTCAAGTCCTACTTGTAGGTAGTTGTGAATGAGCGAGCGTTCCCTTTGCGACTTTTGACTATGTTAGAGCATTCACAATGGTTTTCTCATTTTTAAAAAAATGATATCTGCCGTAATAAAAAATAAGGTATTTGTCTGTAATGATTGTTTACTAAAATTTTGCTAAAATTTGAGAAAATTGAGATATGTTGTATCATCCTTTTTTTTTAATATTTTTAAAAACAGTTAATTAATTAGTGATTAGATATTAAAATAGATTAATTAAATAAATTAAATAATAAAATATAATCTAAAACCTAATTAATTACACACTATACCTAATTAATAACACTAACCTACCCCCCACCTTTCCCCACCTTTGCTGGACGGGACATGTTGTCCCGTCCAAGCAAAAAATGCTTGAAACGGGACAACATGTCTCGTTTCGGCATTTTTTTGAAATTTTTTTTCCAGACGGTAGTGTACCGTCTGATCATTAAAAAAAAAGGTCAGACGAAACAACATGTCTCGTCTGATCCCATTAAAAAATTAAAAAAAAATAGGGACAGAACATGTTGTTCCGTCCTCTATAATTTGAGAATTGCAATTTCGTTTCTCAAAAATGAGATGCGACTGTAGCTATTTTGCCAAAATATGGCAAAATAGCAAACGACTGCAGCACCTTATTTCTCAAAAAATGAGAAATTGGCAAATATAGCAAACGATTGTGGATGCTCTTAGCCATCACAAGTCCATATGCTGTCTCTCTTTCTACGTCAAGTAACTCTTTCTGAGGTGACACACCACAATAAGATTAATGTGACTTAGTATCAAGCTTCTTATAGTTTAGCTTGGCCAGCTCCCATGGAGGCCGGGGAGGCGGTCTCCTCGGGTCCTTAATTTTTTCGTAATTTTAGGGACCTTAAATTTTTTTTCTTCTTCTTGTATTTATATATACGTATTGTGCGCGTAATATGTTTTTTAAGGGCCCCCAAATTGGGCTTTTATTTTTAAAATTAGTACTTGAGCCGGCTTATTTTAGTTGGGCTTTGGTTTGTATGGAATTTTTTTTCTCTCAAATCACCAACTCTCTATTTATTTTTTCTTTATATATATCGTTTTTTAAGAATTATATAAAAAAATCCAAATTTTTTTAAAATAATTTTTAAAAAATAAATTTTGTAAGGAAGGTCAATTTTGAGAGTTCGCATTGGCCCCTAATAGATTGGGAGAAAGATTTGATTTCAAATGCCCTTCAGAGCATCTCCAATGCTTCCTTCATTTCTGAAGGCCTTCAAAAAAGAATATTCTTAGAATATTCCTTTGTGAAGGCTCATCAACTCCAATCATTTTCCTTCAAAATTGGTTTCTTCAAATTTTATTCAATTTTTTAAATTAAACTATATATTAATTGTAATTCTAATTAAATGTAAAACTACTTTAATATCCGAATACATATTTTTAATTATAAGATTATTAGATTTATTTTATTTTAATCGATTATTAATGACTTATAAATTTTCTAATAAAATGAGTAATTTTATTTAGTTATCACTTTGCCTAGATTATGAATGAAATAGTAAATTGACATTAATCAAATAAGTTTTCTAATTTAGTATATTTTATATTAAATTTTGACAGAAATAGATAATTTTGGATTATAATAATTAAAAATAAAAGTACAACATGAAGATGAAAAAAAAATACAAAATTTGTTAAGCTAATACAAAATAACTAAATAATCTTGACTATAAATATTGTATCAATTATTTTTTTTAAACAATAAAAAAATATTCAAAATTGGTCTCATTTTAAAGGTATCGTCGAGACATTTTCAACAGTACCAAAATAATAAAATTTAGATTAATATTTTATAAGATACATTCATGAAATATATAGCTACACATTTTAATTAAAAGATATGGAAGAAATTCTTAAAAAGATATTAAGGTAAAAAAGGGTAAAATGGACATTTTAAAAAGTGAATAGTGTTTTGAAGGAGCTCAAAAATGCCTTCAAATTTGGAGCTAGAATTGAAGCTCCTTCAAAATGAAGCCAACTTTGAAGCACCATTGGAGCATTCCGGGCCTTCATTTCTTCAAAATGAGGGCCCATTGGAGTTGCTCTTAGAAAGAGAGAGAGAGCTATGTGTACTTAGCTATGGGTTGGTAGAGTGAGGTCTAGATGATCTTGTGCAATTATTTTTCCCTTGTCTATCCATATATCTATCCGTATATACACGTGGGAATTCCCCATACCTCTGTTTTATCTTTCTTTTCTCTTATTATCGACGGAAAAAATAAAGAAAAAAAAAGTTATTTAGTATTTTACGGGCAATATTTTAATTAGAAAAAGAGAATAAAAGAAACGTTTACACAAATTTTACTATTATTAGATGAGTTTTAAAGTATATAAGAGCATCCACAACCGTTTGCTATATTTGCCCTATTCCCATATTATGAGAAACGTAGGTCTGTAGTCGTTTTCTATTTTGCCATATTATGGCAAAAACGCTACAATTCCTTTTCATATTTGAGAAACGAATTGGCGATTCTCAAATTATAGGTATTGTTCTGTCACTTTGTTTATTTTTTTTAATGGGATCAGACGAAACACATTGTTTCGTTTGACCTTTTTCCCACCTTTTAATGATCGGACGGTACATGTTGTACCGTCTGAAAAAAATAAAATTCAACAAATCGTCAAACAAGACATGTTGTCCCGTTTAAAGCCAAAAATGGCTTGGACGGGACAATATGTCCCGTCCAGCTACTTTGTAAGCTTTAGGCCATTTAAACTTAGGTAGTATATTAATTAGGTAGATTAGTATGTATTATAATATTTAATTTATTTAATTTACCTATTTTAATATCTAATCATTAGTTAATTAACTTAAACGTTATGTAAAAAAAGGACGAAACAAGATGTTCCTTCCGAGCTCATTTTTTTATATTTCTTTATCAAATTATAGCAAATCACGACTGCAGCAATTTGCTCTTTTTGCTATATACTATTTTGCCATATTCTCATATTTGAGAAATACCACTGTGGATGCTCTAATGCTTTGATACTCAACAGTACATACATGTTAAAGATTTCAAAGATGAATTTTATTTTATTTAGGAACCCTTAAACATTGAAACCAAAAAAACATATTTTAGCATCATCTTATTGTAAGATATGCAACTCTTTTAGGTAGGAAAGCGTAAAAGGATCTTTTGAGGAAACTATAGAGGAATAACGATGTTTTAGCCTTTTTCTTTAAGTAGGAGGAAAATGATGGAATTTTATATACAACACTTAATCAACATGCATAAAACATTGATGTCATCCCCTATCATGTTTCTACAGATTCAGATCTTAATCATGTTACTAAAAGTGTTTTAATAAAATATCCTAAGTCATGTTTCTATAGATCTTTTGCTAAATCAAAAGAAGAATAATATAAAAGCTGAAGTCATTGATGGAGATTGCACAGAGGATTTGGATCTTCCTATATGATACATATCTCTATGAGAAAAAGTCTCTCTTTTCTTTTCTGTTAATGGGATGACAGATAGAAGAAGATGATACATATATATATGGAACCACAACCCTAATAGATAATTAGTGATTTCCAATTTTGCCATCACAAAACTAAAAATTCACTTTCCGGTTTCTACACGTAATATATCACACTTTATTATTATATGCTTTTAACCCACCACTTAACCTTGGTTAGATCGCTTTAATTTGGGTTAAACTTTAGAATAGCAATTATACATTTAGTCACATATGTGAGCCCACATAGATTATTTTCCAACAATCTCCCACTTGGACCACATATGTTACACCTTATAAATGCATATACTTCATGAGCTCAAAACTTTGCTATCATAACCAAAAGCATAGCCAAACAATCTCGTCCATTAATCATGTAAATATAGGATCAAAGCAATTTTCGTTACATTTATCGTAACTAAATTCATCAATGGTCACATATATCAACATAATCAAACGACATAGATCAAGTGTGAATGTGCAGCATGAAAATTTCATGCAATGTGATCTATATATGTAACCCCTATTTTTTATTTTAAGTATTTTGGGTTTATTTTTATTTTTGTGTTTTTTTTCCTCATTGTATCTCTTTTTGGACAGTGTATTGGATCTTCTTTTTTCTATTTATTCAGTTATTTGATTTGTCGTCTTCCTACTTGAGTTTCTTGATTCTATTGTCTCCTATTGTTTCGTCTCTGATTGTTCGAGCTATTATTTTGAGCCCCATTCTATTATTGTTCATGCCCTATTTTATTTATTCATTTTTGTGTCCATTTCATTATTAGATCACCCTAGAATTCCTTGTGGATCTTCTAATAAACCCTATTTCTTATTGGATCCAACCCGAAACCCATATATCCAATAACCTATTACCCATTAACCCCTTCAACCAATACCCTGTTTACACCCTAACCCAATACTCGTTTAATACCCAATACTCACCCGTATCCGTTTACCCCCAGCCGTCACACCTAAACCCTAATATATATGCTCTACCTTAATCTCTATATCCCTGTATATATATACACCCATGTATATTTTTCTGTACATCCCTATACCAGCCGCCCTCTCTCTCTCTCCCGATTCTTCAACCCACTCCCGACCACCCTCCGGTCTCCCGCTCCTCGCCGCCCTGCGGCCAACCCCCCTGTCGACTTCCTCTCCTGCTCGGCATTTCCCCCGATCGTGCCTCCTGTCGTCGACAGTAGCCAACAGCCCTATAGCGCCAGCCCCTCGCTCTCGACACACCCCTGCGGCAGCACAGCACCCTATGCCGCCTGCCTCCTCCTGCAGCGACGATAGCAAGCCACAGCAAGCAACCGCTCCCCGGTGCCTCGACGACTTCGCTGTGCCACCTTGCTCGACTGCCGACTCCCTTCGGCGTTCCCCGCTCTCTCTCCCGATGCCAGCCAGCAAGGACCTCGGCCTCCCACCGTCGTGCCACTGCCGTCTCTCCGTGGTTCTCTTTTGTGTGCGTGTGTTGGAGTTCGCGGGCTCGTAGTTCTTCGTTCGTGGTTCGTATGGATCGTTTGTTTGTTCGTTGGGTTGAGATTGTTGCAGGGAATCCGTTCCCGTTATTTTTTTTCTTGCTCCGTTCCCGTCGTCGTCTATAAGGCAAGTAACTTGTATTCTTTTCTTTGTGTAATATAAGTACTAAATACTGCCTGTAGTGTAGTTTTATCCTAGAGACAATTCTTGTACAAAACTCTTATTATATCTTGTCTCTATTGTGTTGACCCGCCCATAGTTGTCTCATTACACACATGACATGCCACTTCTTGTTGTATACATGCATGTTGTTCGTATGATGTCGTATGCTTGCTTGTGTTAGTCATAGTATAACTCGTAGTAGATGTGTTAAATACCATATACCATGTTACTTGGACATCTAGTATACCCTATTTATGTTTGGTTATAATTTTGATGTGTTTCATATGATCTATGTTGATTTTGTACATGAAGAAGATTTCAGTTTTTGTTGTATCTCGTTTTTGTTCAGTATTTTAGACACTATTAAGGTCAGTATATGAAAATTATTTGTGAATATGAATTATAGAGAATTTTATTTCCTTTCCAGAATTTCTGACAGATCTCAGTTCCGATTTGTGAGTTGCAAGTTATGACTATTTTACTATATATGTGTTTAAAATTCCAGATTCTGTTTTATATGAATTCTGTATGACTATTTATTTTTATACTGATGTTAAAGATAATATTTTGATCCAATATTTTGCTGAGTAAAACTAGACTTGATTGGGATTAACCCCTAATTTTTGTGGATTTAATTAACGACTTTTACAAACTATTCTCTACTTGCAAACAACTACTATACATGTAGAATTTTCATATTGTTCAGTAAAGAACCTTAATTTCAACCTGATTCTACTTGCTGTGTATAAAAACTTCGTGAATATGGGTATCCTATCTATTTTATCACCCTTTTGACGAATCTGGATTTTGATATATATTCTGTAAGATATTGCTGTTTTAGTACTGTTGTGTTTATGATTTCAGATTTACAAAACTACTGTATCTTGGCGCTTTCTGATTTTACTTGACTATTCAATCTATGTGAGAAAATTATGAAACTTTATTTTCTGTTACTAAATATACTAGGAAATATCCCATATTTTTCTTGGATTTAATCAGTAAGTTTTTATGCAATTTTCCTGTTTATGAATACAAACTTTTGATTTCTGGCTGAACATGTTTTCTGGATAAAAATCTGTTTTGAGTCATGTTTTTGTGAAATACCATATGACTTATATATATTTGCTGGATTCGGACGGGAGTCTATTTTCCAGATTCTCTGACGGATCCAGATTTTCACATTTGTATCAACGGAAATTCCAGATATAGTGCAATACTGTCTTTCTGTCCTAAACTAGAATTTTCGTTGTCTTACTCTTTTATGTATTGTCTTTCACCCGTGCATGTTTATCTTCTAACCTGAACCTGTTACTTGTTCATGCCATGTTATTCTTATCCTGTTTGTGACATATTCCTGTTTGATAATAGTAATAAATAACCAAGGCAGGGTTAAGGGAAAGATCTAGTAGTGGAAAATATAGAAATGTGTACTTGGAAGGGGGGCCGTGTTTCCCACCTGATTATCTGTTATCTGTTACCTGTGATATGATTACTTGACATGTGATTCTGATTATCGGTTATCTGATTCCTGACTATATACTTCCTACGGGAGGGTGTACTTAGAAGGGGACCCGTGTTTTCCACCTGTTACCCAACTGCATACTTTCTACGGGAGTGTGTACTTAGAGGGGACGTAGTCCTACCTGATTCATGATTACCTGTTACATGTTACCTGTACCCTGTTAGTATATCATGTTACTTGATTTTGTTTCCTGATTCATGTTAGTTATCCTATTTTGTTGACATGCCTATTCCATGCTATGATGTTTCCGCTGTTACTCTATATTTATTTATTTCCTAAGTACTTACGTAACTTGCATTGACAGATGTTTTTTTTCTTCTCTTTTTTTTCTTCCTGCAATTTATTAAATTGCAGATCATGGAGATCAGCTGCCTATGGAGTAGGTGATCCGAGATTTTAGCTGTCTATGGAGTAGGTGATCTGATATTTTAGATGCCGGAGTTTTTCTATTATTATTTCTTGTTGCTTATTTGAATAATTGTATCTGTGACTTGGATTATTTTTGTATTGGGCAATGTGAACCAGAATTATTGACTTGTTCAGATCTGGTTTATTTGAGATTATTAAATTTTTGTTTCAAGTAAATTCCTGTTGGTATATTAATTCATATATGCATGTGTGGTTGAATTCTCTGCTTCCTACTCTGATTATTTCTGTGAAATATTGTAAAGATCCTGACAGCTTATGGATGATGAAAATCATTCACTGGACTTAGTCACGTATCTGTATTCCATATTCCTTTTTGGAAAGTGGGGCGTGACAATATACATGTCTATTTTCAACTTGTCCTCTTAAACTTAAGTGAGGTTAGAATCAAACATAACAAAGGAGTGAGAAAACTGAACACTTTATTTCTGATCAGAAAATAAATAAATGTATGAATGTCTCAGACAAACATAAAACAAAGAAAACACAAACTCTCACTAAATTATGACATCCTCAAACAATACAACACCCATATGAGCAGTGTGCTCATGAGAAACCTGGGGTGGTAATCCCTTTGTGAGCAGATCCGCTATCATAGAATTTGTCCCAATGTGCTCTATGGATATCTGTCCACTCTGCACTCTTTTTTTCACAACTAGAAACTTTATGTCAATATGCTTCGACTTTGATGAGCTCCTGTTGTTGTTGGAATACATCACTGCTGACTTATTGTCACAAAATAACTTGAGTGGTCTTTCTACATTCTCCAAAATGCACAGCCTAGTGACAAAGTTCTGCAACCATATTCCATGATTCGATGCGTCATAGCATGTTACATACTCTACTGCCATAGTGAAAGAAGCTACAAGTGTCTGTTTGACACTTTTCCAGGATATAGCTCCTCCAGCTAACAAGTAAATATAGCCTGATGTAGACTTTCTGCTATATTGGCACCCAGCAAAATCAAAATCAGAATATCCTACGACCTCCAAATGATTTGAGTTTCTATATGTGAGCATGTAATCTTTTTTTCTCTGAAGATACCTCATAACCCTCTTGGCTGCTATCCAATGGTCTATACCAGGTTTGCTTAAATACCTGCCTAACATCCCAATAATGTATGCAATATCCGGATGCGTACATACTTGAGCATACATTAGACTCCCAACAGCTGATGCATAAGGGATCTTTTGCATTTCATGAATTTCAAGGTTACTTTTAGGGCACTGACTAAGACTAAATTTGTTGCCTTTAGCAATAAGAGTATCTCCTAATCTACAATCTTGCATGCCAAACCTTTTAAGCACTTTATCGATATATCCCTTTTGTGATAATCCAAGAATACCTCGAGAAAGATCTTGGTGTATCTGAATTCCTAATACAAAAGAGGCATCCCCGAGATCTTTCATCTCAAAATGCTTGGACAGAATCCTTTTGGTTTCATGCAACAAGTCTATATCATTAATGACAAGCAATATGTTATCGACATATAGAACTAGGAAAATCTGCTTACTCCCACTGAACTTGTGATACACACAATCATCAATAATATTCATCTCAAAATCGAATGAGATAATTACTTGATAAAACTTGTGGTACCATTGACGAGAAGACTGCTTGAGTCCATAGATGGATTTCGTCAATTTGCAAACCATATTATTTGGGTCTCCTGACACAAAGTTTTCTGGTTGTACCATATAAATTGTCTCGTCAATGTTGCCATTGAAAAATGCCATCTTAACATCTATCTGATGTAACTCAAGGTCAAGATGAGCAACAAGTGCCATAATTTTCCTGAAGGATTCTTTTGATGAAACTGGAGAGAAAGTCTCTGTAAAATCGATGCCTTCTTTCTGAGTATAGCCTTTAGCTACAGCCTACAAGACGTGTCTTATACCTCTCCACATTACCATTTGCATCCCTTTTGGTCTTAAATATCCATTTATAACCAATTGGTTTTGCACCTTCCCGTAATGGGACAAGTTCCCAAATTTTGTTGTCTTGAATAGACTTATACTCCTCATTCATGGCACTCATCCATTTTTGAGAGTTATAACTTTTCATGGCCTGATGAAATGTGATTGGATCATCTTCCATCATTCCATTGTCATCCTCATGTTCTTAGAGAAATACAATATAATCATCTAGAATAACATTCCTCCTTTCTCTCGTGGATCTCTTTAATGGCACCGGTTCTTGAGGTTGTTGAGTTTGTTCCTCTAAACCAATTACCTCATTTTCAATAGGGGGTTGTTCAACATTGTCTTGTTGAGGTTCCGAATTCACTTCTTGATCAATGATAGGTGTAGGAACCTGAATATTGTCAAAAGTGATAGTAGGAAATAAGTTTGGAATTGAATCCAATTCCTCCTCAAAAGCAATGTCTCTTACCTTATTTCTCCCCCCAAACTCAACTTCCTGTTTAAAAAATATTCATAAGTGTGGGATCATAAAACTTATAGCCCCTAGATCACTCAGAATAACCAATAAAGTAGTTGCTCACTATTTTGGAGTCCAATTTGTTTTCATGTGGCATGTAAGGCCTTGCCTCAGCTGGACATCCCCAAATGTGAAAGTGCTTTAGACTAGGCTTTCGACCTGTCCAAAGCTTATAAGGTGTTTTTGCAGCTGCTTTAGTTAGTACTCTATTGAGAATGTAAGCTGTTGTTTTTAATGCTTCTCCCCAGAGGGACACAGGTAAGGTGGAATGAGCAATCATACTCCTTACCATATCCTTAAGAGTCCTATTTCGTCTTTCAGTAACACCATTCATGCTAAGTGATCCTGACATGGTGTACTGTGGGACAATACCGCATTCTTCTAAGAATTTAGCAAACGATCCTGGACGTTGTTCACCTGAGCCATCATATCTACCGTAGTACTCACACCACGATCAGATATGACGTTTTTAATCATTTTGCTGAGTTAATTCTCAACTTCAGCTTTATAAGCTCTGAACACGTCCAGAGACTGTGATTTTTCATGAATGAGGTATAGGTATCCATAACGTGAGTAATCATCTATGAACGATATAAAATATTGTTGACCATTCCAAGATGCCGTAGGGAATGGCCCACAAATATCTGTATGAATCAATTCTAAGACCTCTGAAGTTCTATTGGCACATAATCTCTTAGTTTTGGTCTTTTTTTTCTTTATGCAATCTACACAGACATCAAAGTCTGTGAAGTCATGGGACTCTAAAATGCCATCAGATACAAGACTCTCAACTTTACCTTTTGAGATATGACCTAAGCGATTATGCCATAATGACGCCGAATTTTTCTTATTTAATTTACGTTTAGTACCACGTGACCCTACATGCAAGGTTTCATTATAGGATGCAATTGTTTCGAGTAAATAAAGGTTGTCATAAGCATTCATGTAACCCCTTCTTTTTGTTTTTTGTATTCTTGGTGTATTTTTCTTCTTTCTTGAGTATTTATACTTTTCTTGTATTTTGGACCGTATATTGGAATTGTTTTCAATATATATTAATTTTGTTCATTTTTTATCTCCTTGTGATTTATTTTTCTGTCCCTTGAGTTGTTCTTGATCGTTATTATTGTTTTCGCTCTTTATTTGGTTCTTGTTCTCTTATTTTGTTCTTCGGTGCTCGTTGTATTTTGGTTGCTAATCCTATTGCTAATCCTACTGCTTTTGATCCCTAATTAACTACCAAAAACAAATTAGCCTACAATCCTATTTTAAATCATATGCAAATCCTATGAAACCCAATCTCATATTCAAACTCCTATTATACCTAATACCCATTAACCCACAACCCTATATCTTTAACCCTAGCTCACACCCTATATAAACCCTCACCCTTCTCTCCTATCGAGACCTTAACCCTATGCAAACCCCAAAACCCGACCCCCTTCCTTCTCCTGTTGTGCCGTCACCCAACCCCGACCGAACACCCCATCTCGGCTGCACTCCACTCCCGATCCCCTCCGACTGCCCAACCTGATCCCCTTGAACCCATCACCGAGAGCACCTCCCCACCATCTCTCCCCATCTCCGTCCATCTCTCCCACTCTCCCCCATCGTCGCGCGACCAGGATTGCAGCAGCAGTCGATGCCAGTGCAACTAGCGCCAGCGCTGCTGTCCCTATCCCGACCGTCTCTCTCTCTCTTCCTCTTGGTTGAGTTTTGCTCGTGCACGGAGTTGCACGTGGATTGCTTGGTTTGTGGTTTTTGTTCGTGGGTTTTGTTCATTGCCGGGATCCGTTGCCGTTATTCTTGGTATTCGTTTTGTCTTCGGTTAAGGCAAGTAACTTGTACTCAATTCCTTTGTATGATACAAGTCATAAATTTTGCTTGTAGGGTAGTTGAGTTCTAGAGACAACTCGTGTGTGATGTATTTTGATGAGTATTGTCTCTATAGTGCTATTTGACCATAGTTGCCTCACGATACAAATTTGACATGAAACAACTTGGGTTTTGACCGTTCTTGATGCGATTATATTTGTGAGACAATTATGAGAATTGTGTGTTTCATTTGGATCCATGTGATATACTTGTTATGGACATGCCATAGAACATATTTCATGTTATTTGGACACTTAGTGGACTCTATTACATGTTTGGTTGTGTTTGGAATGAATTTCGTATGTTGTATGCTAATTTATTGTTAAGAGGAAAATCTGTATTTTGTTGATGATCAGTTTTGATTGGTATTTTAGACCATATTAAGATCAGTATCTTAACTTCAGTATTAAACATGATTTTTAGAGAAATCTATCTTCTTTCCAAATTTTCTGACAGAGATTGATTTCGTTTTCGTATGTGTGAGATATAGTTGTTTTACTACAGAGGTGTATTATATTTTCAGATTTCGTTTCTTGATGATTTCGATGACTAAACTATTTTGATACTAGTGCTAAATATATTATTTTGATCTGAAATTTTGCACAATATTCCTATATCTACTTAGGGATTATCCAAAATTTTGGTGGATTTATTTGATAAGAATTATATGCCGTTTCATGCTTATTTATAAAAACTACACTTGCTGGATTTTGCTTGCTGTTCTGTAAAGATTCGTATTTTCACCCTAGTTCCTTTCTCTGTATGAAAAATAGTTGTGAATATGAAAGTTAGCCTATTCTGTCTAATTTTATCTGCCTTTGAAGGATCTGGATTTCGTTTCACAGTTTGCGAGATATTACAATTTTCGTATAGCAGTGTTGGGAATTCCAGATTTGCCAAACTATGGTTTCTTGATGTTTTATGATTTTTGTTGGCTAAACTAATCTTACTGAAAAATTATGAAACTTTATATTCTGATACTAGACATATAGGGGAATACCCCAGATTTTTCCTGGAATTTATAATGATGTTTTAATGCTGTTTTCCTGACTTTGAATTCGATTTACTGATTTCTGGCTGAACGTATTTTCTGGATTCAACTCAGTTTTGAGTTATGTTTTTCTAAAACACTATATGACTTATATGTATTCACTGGATTCGGTTGGAAGTCTATTTACCAAATTCTCTGTCGGATTCAGGTTTTGATATTTGTGGAAACGGGTATCGCTGTTTTAGTATTGTACTGTCGTGCTGCCCTGAATTAGGAAGTACCCTATTTTGTTCTGTTATGTGACTACTTACCATCTGTACATGCTAATCTGTTATTATGAACTTGTGGGTTGTTATATCATGCTAGATTTACTCTGTTTTGTGTACATAAACATCTGTCTGATAATAATTGCAAAATGATCAAGCCGGGGTTTATGGGAAAGATCGAGTAGTGGGAAAGCATAGAAAAGTGTACTTAGAAGGGGGCCCATGTTTCTCATATGATTATCTGTTATATGTTATTCTGTATCCTGTCTACATTACTTCCTATAGAAATGTGTAGGGAAGAAGAGAACCACTAGGTTCTATCTGTCTGTCTGGATCTGTTATCTGATATCTGTTTGTCTGAACCTTGAGTATACGGCCCTATATGATCCCCTACGAAATCTAAAAGTGTAACTATTTTGAATGTAGCAACCATGTGATAAAAGAATGACACATGAAGTGCTACCTAGTTAGTAATTAATATAAGACTTATAAGAATCTGTATTTGAATCTGAATCTGACATATGTATCTGTATCTGAATCTAATATCTGAATCTGTCATCTGATTATTTGATTATCTATTATCTGTCTGACACTATCACTTGACACCATTATTTGACACTATTTGTATATCTGTCTGCATGCTATTTGATTTTTGACACTTGACACATGTTAGTATATTATGCTAGTTAATTCTGCTATGCCATGCTATATCTGTTTCTGCTATTATTTAGATTTATTAGTTTTCCTTGTACTTATATCTTGCATTACAAGCGGTCCGTAACTTGCATTGACGGGTATTTGTTTTCTTTTTCATTCTCCTGCAATTTATTGATTGCAGATCAGGATGGTCGTTTGCCCAATGGTATTGGAGAAATGAAATATTAGTGCTGGACTTCTTTTACTATTAATATTATCTGTTGCTTTCGAACAATGTATTTGAGTATATGGATTTTATTTGTATTTGGGCAATGTGACCCAGGATATTAACTTGTTCGGATCAATTTATTTGAGACTATTATATTATTGGATTTCAATTAATTTCTGTTGGCACTTTGTTTTGTTTTAAGATATATATGTCTATGTGAGGATGACTCTTTTGGCTTCCGACTCTGATTATTTTGATATTTGTTGTAAAGATTCTGAACAGCTTATGGATGATGCAAATCATTTGCTGGGTTGAGTCGCGTATCCGTATTCCGTATTCTTTTTGGGAAGCGGGGCGTGACAATTCAAATAACCTGTTCCAACAATATTCGAATTTAAAGACAAACTAAACTGATTGTTTTCAAATGAACAATAATATCCAAATTTGTCCAACAAAGAAACAGAAATCAAATTTCGTCTAAAAGACGGTGTAACAAAAGTGTCTTTCAAATCCAAATAAAAACCAATTCCTAACAACAACCTAAAGTGCCCAACTGCTTCCACTTCTACCGATTTTCCATCGTCCACGAAGATGTGTCTTTCACCATCATTTGGCTTTCGGTAGCTCACGCAACCCTGCATAGAAACACTTATGTGAGTAGTAGCACCAGAATCTATCCACCAAGTGTTTCTAGGTACTGAAGATAAATTAGCCTCAGAACAGACAAGAGTGAGAAACATACATTTCTTTGCACGCCATGCGTGATATTTGATACATTCCTTCTTCATATGTCCAGACTTGTTACAAAAGAAACAACTCTCTGTATCCTTCTGTTGTTTCTTTTAAGCTAGACCCTTAGCTTTTTCATTCTCAGATTACCTTTTCTTGCCCTTATCCTTAGAGACATTGGCTAAGTGAGCACTTTCAGTCTTATCTTGTTTCAAACTTTCTTCCTCCTGCACACAGTGAGAAATGAGCTCATTTAGAATCCATTTTTCCTTTTGACAGTTGTAATTGATCTTGAATTGATTGAACTGTGCAGGAAGCGATACTAAAACCATAAGCACAAACAACCTCAGGAACCTTAAGCTTAAGTGCCTTAAGTCTTGAAACAATATGGTACATCTCCATAATGTACTCCCTTACATTTCCTCGACCCTTATAATTCATAGACATCAAAGAAGTCAAAAGTGTAGTCATTTCAACCTTATCGTTTTTGGCAAAACGTTTCTCAATTTGCTTGAGAAAATCCTTGGCCTTATTAATCTCATCGAATTTTGTGCCCCGAAAGGCTTCTGGAATGTTGTGTTTCATAATCATTAAACTCATGCATTTTGAACGATCCTGCCTCTCAAAATTCCTTTTATCATCAGGGGTGCTTTCTGCAGTGAGAGGTGGAGATTGTTCTTCCTTTAATGCATGGTCTAATTCCATACAGCCAAGAGTTATAAGTAAGGTCCCTTTCTGTAACACCCCGGCTCGAAACAATGATTTTTCTAACAACTGCCCACCACAGGCTTGCCTCATAAAATGTGCTATAGCTGATTGGTGACCTATAATCCCAAGCAATTATATATATATATATATATATATATATATATATATATATATATATATATATAAAATTAACCTCAAATATTCCCGATATGGAACAATTCCAAACACACAACCTATTGTCTCTCCTTTATATGTGACGTCAGCCACACAGTACCTTTGGCCCTTGCCGCCACATGGCAACAGTCCCCTTCCTCACAACCGGGCGGGACCCCACCGTCTGCCACGTCACCCCATGTGACGCAACCGCAGCAACAGCAGCTGCTGTTGTCACTTTCCCGTGGGCCCTCTCCATTTAATTCCATGAAAGCCCCCTATAGAATTTCTATAGGATAACCTTCCAATTAATTTTATATATATATATATATATATATATATATATATATATATATATATTCTTAACACGGGGTGTTACACACCCCCCTTAAGAATTCAGTGTCCTCGCTGAAGCTGGGACTTGCAAATAGCGTCGGGATCTCCTTTTTAGCCGATGTGGAGTGGCAGACCCCTGATTCAATCAAATCTTAGCGTACTGCCCCTGGCTACACCGCTAGTGTACTAACCACGACTCCCTTCCAGGCATACAAGACACACCCACTCTTACCCATATCGATGTCGAAAGTCGGCTCTGAAACCATTTGTAACACCCCGACCCGAAACAATGATTTTTCTCACAACTGCCTATCACAGGCTTACCTCATAAAAGGTGCTATAGCTGATTGGTGACTTCTAATCCCAGGAAATTATATATATATAAATTTAATTAACCTCAAATATTCCCGATATGGGATAATTCCAAACACAGAACCTGTTGTCTCTCCTCTATGTGTGATGTCAGCCACACAGTATCCTGGGCCCCTGTCGCCACGTGGCAGCAGTCCCCTTCCTCACAATCGGGCGGGACCCCACCATCCGCCACGTCACCCATGTGACGCAACGGCAGTAGCAGCAGCTGCTGCTGTTACTTTCCCGTGGCCCCCTCTCCATTTATTTCCATGAAAGCCCCCTATAGAATTTCTATAGGATAACCTTCCAATATATATATATATATATATATATATATATATATATATATATATATATATATATATATATTCTTAACACGGGGTGTTACACTTTTCAATTCTTGAAATTGGTCCCATTAAGTATATATTCTTAACATGGGGTGTTACACTTTCCAATCCTTGAAATTGGTACCCTTGAAATTGGTCCCATTAAGCATGAGAATAGAGTTGATATTAGCAGTTATTGAGGCAGCAGAAGATAAACTAGCTGAATATAGAACATAACAGACAAAATAAGTTCACATAAGAATCCATATAAAATAATAAATTCAAACAATGGTTAATCCTATCTCAAGATACCAGGCACAACATTAATATCAAGTCTTTGGACAGTAACATAAACTGTAAGTGGTACTCTTGTTGTAGCAATCAAATTTGACAATAAATCATGTCAAATAATAAGTCATTCTTTGGACTGACATATTGTTTACATGGAATACCTTATAATTGTCGCACATTTATCACCATAGATGTGTATGAAATTCAGAAAAATATCAACTTATCTTTGGGTCAGTTAATAAATGTATGAATTACAAACACACAATCATCTTGATATTTTAAATAAATTAATCTACACAAAAGAGGTCACTTTGGTAACATTCTGTTTTAATTAATCTATTCAAAATATTAGACATTCATAAGAAAATTCAAAACCAAAATGCAAATTTAATTGTTTCTCCAAAAAAAAAAAATTGAATATCTTGATAATGTCAAATTGATTTTTTATTTATCCGATTATAGGACAAATATTTATAACAGAAAATTAATAACAGAAGATTAATATATTAATAACATATTAATAACAGAAGATTAATAGAAAATTAACCGAAAATTGATAACTTTACTGTTTTAATTAATGTCAAATTGACAATGTCTGTATTATTAACAGAAAACTAAATATTGAAATAGCATATCGAGACCTCTCACGAGAGCAACAGTCGAAGTCCAAAACCCTGGTGGCCCCCGCCACCTGCCAAGTGTGTTGAAGGCACATCAGAAACTCCCCTATCTCTCTCCTGGGCGGGCCCCACCTCCCATCTACCATGTCAGCGACGTGATAGCGCAAGCAGCAGCAGCATTTTTTTACCTACCATCCTGTGGGCCCCTCTACTGAAGTCAATTAAATCCACAAACAACCCCCCCATAGGAATCCTATAGGGCACTCTCCAATTAATTGTCCATGACAGAATCCAATATCAAAACGACATCAAAACCTTATCTTAAAAAATCTTTATCAAAATCCAAAACCATAACAAGTCAGTACATACGGTTTTGGTTTTTTTAGGTTGTTTTTTTTTTTTTTTGGTTTTTTTGGGTTTTTTTTGGTTTTTTTTGAATATGAATTTTAGAAAACAAATATCATAAAAGGAAGATCAAAAGTAAACCATAAATTTCTTAAATTTCTTAAACAAGAAACCCTAGATTTCTTATATTTCTTAAACAAGAAACTCTAAATTCTTCAATTAATTAAGCAAAGATGGCTCTGATACCAATTGATGGAATTTTATATACAACACTTAAGCAACATGCATAAAACATTAATGTCATCTTGTATCATGTTTGTACAGATTCAGATGTTAATCATGTTACTAAAAATGCTTTAATAAAATATCCTAAGTCATGTTTCTATAGATCCTTTGCTAATCAAAAGAAGAAGAATATAAAAGCAGAGGCACTAACCTGAAGTCATTGATGGAGATTGCACAGAGGATTTGGATCTTCCTATATAATACGTATCTCTATGAGAGAAGGTAACTCTTTTCTTTTCTGTTAATGGGATGACAGATAGAATAGGATGATACGTATATATAGGGGACCACAACCCTAATAGATAATTAGTGATTTCCAATTTTGCCCATCACAAAACTAAAAATTCACTTTCTGGTTTCTACATGTAATATATCACACTTTATTGTTATATGCTTTTAACCCATCACTTAATATTGGTTAGACTACTTTAATTTGGGTTAAACTTTAGAATAGCAATTATACATTTAGTTACATATGTGAGCCCACATAAATTATTTTCCAACAGAAAATTGAAGCAACTAGCCAACTAACTTAAGACTTAAAAAGTATCAATTTTTCTTTGAAAATGTTCAAATTAAGTAAGGGTTTCTAATGCAGAATCCTTCCTCTTTCTCTATCTATATCTCCTCGACCGGCGATTGTGGTTGCAAAGGAGACCAAGAAGGTGGATAATTTTAAAAGAATGTACACAATGTATTTTTCTTACTTGATTAACACATTCTCATTTGCACAAGTGAATTATATCAATACTTTGGTTATACAATTACCTTTTTTATTATTGTTCTGGCAATTCCTCAATAAACACGGTACAGGATTCTTCATTTCCAAAATTTTGGGATAAAAGACTTTGTTGACAAAAACTTTTTTAACATACAACGGAAGATAGTTTTTCGGTGGAAAAAGTATAGTTTATAAAGATTAATATTAAAGCAAAGCGAAGATAGTTTCTTCTATTAAAAAAAATGTAGGTTTCTTCTATTAAAAAAAATGTAGTTAAGGAATAAAATTTGCAATAAAACAAAACTATAAATATAGTGTTTTTTTATATTTTGGGGAAATTATTGTAATGAAAGAAAGTAACAAAAATAAAACACGCCCGGTGGGACTCGAACCCACAATCGCCTGATTAGAAGTCAGACGCCTTATCCATTAGGCCACGGGCGCTTAGCTGTTATTACATCTTTATTTGTAATTCATATTGTATTTGATATTCTGCAAACCACAAAATAGCATGATCGTCAGATGCTTTCATACTGGGAATAGTGAACACAACTATAATAAGTATTGACATACATACTTGAATAATGTTTTTTTTTTATGAATTGGACAAAGTCTTACGACTCCAGCCATATCAAAAATATATATAAATAACGAAGAGTACAGAGTAGTTTTACAAGCCGTAAAACGACATAAAAATCGCAAATTACATCCAGAAAATAAGGAGCATACAGCAATCAAATGACCAAAAAAGTTAGAGGGAGACCGTTGCGCCCAGGGGAAGCAACGGAAGGGGACACCATGCTACGATACCATCCGAAAAGGGTCGGAGAGACCACTCAAACCCACCTCGACCCAGAGGTAGAACCCCAAATCCAACCGCAACCAAACGGAGCCTAGACTCAGGGCAGGCCCAAGTAAACAGCAACCTCACAACATGGAAACCGCATCCAAAAGAGAATGAATGAGCATCACGCTCCCACCGAGCCACCGACCGATGGATGCACATACACTCCAGAGGACAATAGCTCGCAAGGAGAATGTTGATAAGTTCTCTATATTACTTAAAATCTGTGAAAGAAAATACATCCACCTTACCGGCAATAATTATATATCAATACATGCATGTTTTCACCTACTCAAGCACACAATGATAGGTAGAAAAACATCATTAAGTGTCCCCGTTGGTATCGGGCAGATTGTCGATGCTCTCTGGCAGGATAGCGCGGCTATGGATCCACATGTTGGGGAGTAGGATCAGGAACAAGCTCTCAACTATTGTGGTATGTTTTGTCAGCGTCAAAGAGGAAGTAGCAGTGTCAGCTGAAGGAGTGGAAGGCTATTGAATAGCTTGCAGGTGAAGAGAACATCTGTATTGCGCATTTTAATTTAGCTGGATAGCTCTCGTTGTCATTACAGTTTAAACTTGATTTAAAAGTATTATGTTAATGGCTGTTGCTGCAGTGCAGCTGGAGAACATGCTTACTATCAGGAACCAATGCTCACTTCTCAATCAGCATGTTCAGTTCCAGTGAAAATGCGCTAACCAAATCCAAAGAAACAAAAAACTGAACCAAAAGTCTGCAACAATTATGACCCAATTACTCTCCAGAATTGTTTTGCTAGATGTGAAACCGCACTTGTTGAATTTATGCCCTTTTTTCTCTTCAACAAATGCAACCAAACCCAGCCGGCCCCATAAACTCACTATGTCGATCTTAATGTTGAAGTGTTAGAACATGAGTTTCATAAGACAGAAAATGCTAACAATAATTGTGAAGAGTTACAATTACAGGAAATAAAAGAACAAACCATACAATACAATACAGAATCGTGATTTGAATATCTCTGTCCTTAAAGCAAATTTCGCCCCGTAGTGTGACGGTGGTTGACGAAAATGCCTCCCAGGATACAACTGTATTACCTATCCCTGAAGAGCAGCACCCTAACTTCAGAGAGTTCAGCGAACCGGAGCTGTGTTGTATTCTCAGAATTGACTCAGAGGAAGAAGAAGAAGAAGATTCGAACTGGTTTTGATAACTGTGTCTTTTGGCAGATAAAATGGACTAGTTTTATAGGAGACTGAGAGTAACTGAAGGGTTCATTACTAGAGTAACCGAAGGGTTCATTACTCTGTAACAGCAGAGTAATGGTTCAAAAGCGTAACTGATGAGCTATTACTCTACTGTTACAGAGTAATGGTACCAGCAGTTACAAAATTTGAAGAGCCTCAACAGTAACTGGGGAAAATTATGGAGCGGGACAAAAAAAAGGACAGAGCCAAGCCAAGCCAAGCCAAGCCAGGCCAGACCACCCCGGCCGAGCACGCGCGCGCGTGTGTGTTTGTTATTTTGGCTAGCTCCTCCCCCCACTACACGTTAGTGGTAATCCCAGGGCTACGCCATTTAGTCCATTTCTTTAGCTTATATACTAGCAAAAATCTTTCCCATCTTCCGATGTGGGATTATTCATTCCAACTGTCCAAGTTAGTACATTGCGAGTACCCAACTTTGGACCTACATTTCTCATTCATACGAAAACCGTTTTTGGCAAGTGATTACATTACGAAATAGTACTCGACGAGAGGAACATGATCCAATTAATTTTAGGCGCCGCCGTTGGCCGGAGCCCACCGGAATCTGGCTCGAAAAATCTGTAAAAACTTTTTCCAACAATCTCTCACATGAATGGAAATGACCAGACCATGTAATCCAGACACGACACAAATACACATGACAGAAAAGACTCTGAGAATACAATTGGAAAATCATTGCATTAGGAATGGTAGTAATTTTTCAATTTTGAACTACCCTTAGTGAGTAGCCATCGGATTTACTTGACCAGGTACTGAACATGATGTCTTGAACTACCTGGGCTTTGATGTGAACCTAGACAATAACTATCACGCAGTTTCATCTCCTCACAGAATTAGGTTCTCTTGTTGTGTTCATTTTAGCCTTGAACAACCCTGGTTAATCGTGAATGAACTTGGAGAATGTAGCCTCTCTTCATTTATCTAGAAATGGCCCCATTTCACACTTACAAGGTGATTGCCCATAAAGAGTATCCTGCCATACCCCACTTTTATTTCAAAGCTATAGGAATAATTAAAAGCCAAGCTTATCCTAACTCTTTGCAGGTAGCACTGTTTTATCATCCTAAGAGTGGGTACGAGATTTTAATCTCTCAATGCTCCCGTTGATTCTACAAGATTTAGTAGTCCCCTTGAACCTAGATCTTGAGATCTCCAATTTCTTGGTAGGATTTCCATCAAGTATCCTCTTTCTTCATAGGCTTTAAAATCATTCCTCTTGATGATCTCACAACTTGCTCTCGTAACAAACCTTTAGTAAATAGATCCGCTAGGTTGTCGGCTGATTTTATATACTCTATAGAGATTATTCCATTAGAGAGCAGTTGTCTATTGGTTTTGTGTCGCCTTCTGATATGACAAGACTTACCATTGTACATACAACTCAGTGCCCTTGCTATAGCCGATTGGCAGTCACGGTGTACACATATAGCAGGCACTGGTTTTTTTTCACATGGGAATATCCTCTAAAAAGTTTCGAAGCCACTCTGCTTCCTCTGCCGCTTTGTCTAAAGCAATGAACTCAAATTCCACAGTGGATCTAGATAGTAGTGTTTGTTTAGAGGATTTCCATGATACAGCTGCACCACCAAGGAAGACGTATCCACTTGTGGATTTTGAGTTCTTGGAGTCCGATATCTAGTTGGCATCACTGTAGGCTTCTAGTACTGCTGGATATGTGGTGTAATGCAACCCATAACTCTGAGTATGTCGCAAATAGTTCAATACTCTAGTTATTCCTTTCCAGTGACTTCGTCCTGGATTACTTGTGTAGCGGCTCAGTACATTTACTGAATGTGCTAGGTCCGGTCTTGTACAATGTGTTAAGCACATCAGATTACCGATTACACGTGCATATTTCAGTTGTGATATGCTGTCACCCGTATTTTTGAATAAGTGAAGACTGGGATCCACATGACTTTTGGCAGTCCCATTCGAGTAATTCTTGAATCTTTCAAGTACTTTCTCAGCGTAATGAGCATGAGACAAAGTAATTCCCTCAGATGTCCTGAAAATTTTGATTTCTAGTATGACGTCTGCAACTCCCAAATCTTTCATATCAACTTGCCACTAAGCATGCTCTTAGTTTGTTTGATAATGTCATTATTGCTGCTAATAATGAGCATGTCATCTACATACAGACACACCAGAATGTATCCATTTGGAGTATCTTTGATGTAGATACACTTATCACATTCATTTATTTTGAAACTATTTGACATCATAAAATTGTCAAATTTTGTATGCCACTGCTTTGGAACTTGTTTCAGTCCGTACAGGGATTTTACAAGCCTGCACACATTGTTTTCCTGTCCAGAAACTAAATAACCCTCAGGTTATTTCATGTATATTTCTTTTTCTAAATCCCCATTTAGAAATTGTTACGCCCCGCTTCCCAAAATAAGGAAATACGAGCACGTAACGAAGGCCCAGCGAATGATTAAACATCACCCATAAGCTGTACCAGTCTAACTCAACAATATACAAGGGAAAACAACCACGTAGGAAGAATATAATTACATAAACAAAGAATGAACTCCAAAATAATCATGAAATAAATTCACTAAATAATAATCCAACATCTGGGGTAAAAAAAAACTTCGGATCATAAAGCCCAAGAATACAAAGTATGATAAAAAGAAATACAATAAGCAAATAACTAAAGATAGCTAAAATGTCAAATAGTCCAGCTCCGATCTTCAGAGAGTTTGCTCCTTCGGTACCTGTTAATACTCGATCTAAAATGAAAGAAAAGAGTACCCTTAGAGCAAGTCGTGGGCAGCAAGTAGAGAAAAACAGAGGATAATGGAAAGCATGAATATCAAAGTAAAGGGACATGATCAAAATCAAAGAACAAAGCAAAGAGCAGGCAATAATATCAAAGGTGTACAAAAATCATGCATATAATGAGTGATGTCAAGTCAAGATCAAGCATGAGATGCATGTTATTAAGTATTTTATAATCTAGTGCACGTACTTCTGCGTCCCATTCCACAGGTTCGGCGCAAGCACAATAATTATTTTAGACTGATGGTGAATTCATGGATCGTGTACTCGGCATAACTAGATAACATGATTACAAGATAACAAGATAACGAGATAACGAGATAGCGAGATATCGAGATAACGAGATAAAGAGATAACGAGATAACGAGATAACGAGATATCGAGCAGGCCTTTACCGAGTACATTTTTTGATCGTTCACTACCAAGTCTACCCATAATATCCCGACTTGTTATTAGTTTATTTTTATCCTATGTTAGCATGCAAGAGGGTTTCAAAATTGTATGATACTAAGTGTGTCTAATTCTATGAGTTACAGACAAAGCATGAAGCAAACACATCTTATAAGCACAATTCACACAATCAGGACAACATGACCTTGCTGTACTAATACTTGGATTATGGTCACTACAAATTAGCAAATCTGAATCCGTTGGAATTCCTAGAAAGTAGACTTCCACACGGTTCCAGCGAATATAATTAAGGCATATAAAAGATATAGGAACTAGGGTGAAAACTCTATTCTATTCAGGTTTTATGTTCAGGCAGCATGTAACCCCTGTTTTTATTAATACGTATTTTAAAAATTATTTTTCCGTATTTATATTCTCAGTATTTTATAACTATTTTTTTTCTAATTGATTTTATTAAGTAAACTATTTTTATGAAACCCAATTGTCTATTAAAAGCCCAAATTTATATTCCAAGTTAGAATTTGTCTCTCTTCTTTTATTTATCACATTTGGAGCCCATTGATTTTGATACATGTTATGTTATTTAATTAAAGCCCAACAATTCCTATTGGATTTATTATATTCATTTGAAGCCCAAAGAGTAGTCCATCTCTTGTTGGAGTTTTGCCCAAACCCATGAACCCATACACACATCCCTATACAATTTCTCCACCTTTTCCCACTCTCCCCACATCCCCGTAACTACAATCCCACTACCTAGCAACTACCCTCTAATTAATATCCTATTATTAATCTAATACTCTCTCTCTCTCCTCCTTCCCTGATTCAAACCAAACAAACCAAACAGAACAAAAACAACCAAACAGTCTACCCTTCCCATCTTCATTCCGCACTCTCTCTCTCAAAACCCACAACCCAACCTTCGCCTCACGTTTCGTCGTCGAACCCCATCAACGTCTCAGTCGACGTCGCCCCCCCCCCCCTCGACCTCTGTTCGCTCATCATTGCCGAAGGCTCCGTCAAGCCGCTCCACCATCCTGCATCATCTTCCCCATTCCACCACCCATCCAAAGCTCCTCCTCGCCCCTGTCGCACTCTCAGTCGTTGCCGAAGCTAGGACTCCATCGTCTTCAACCTCGAGCGTCGTTCGAACTCTCCATCGCCTCGCCCCATCTCCCGCCAGTCAACGACTATCACCACCAGAGGACACACTCGAATCGCCCACAGTCAGCCTCCGCCATTGCTGTCGTCCTCTCGCTCAAGGCCAAATCAGGGTGTCGTCCACACCGCTATCGCCGCTCCGCCATTACCGATCGCCTTCTCCCCTCGCCTCGACGTCTCCAGCACCTCAACTCTATCACCACCAGTGAACCCACTCCAGTCGACTTTCGCCAGCGTCGCGGCACCCATCAGAGTCGCCATTGCTCCTCCTCTTCCTTCTTCGAGCGCTTCCCGCTCGACATTACCGTCTCGTCTCCTTCCACTCGAACACCGCGAGCCACACTGCAGAGAACCGCCCCTACCTCCTCGCCATGAACTCCTCCACGCCGCTCGTCTTCCTCGCTCGAGCTCTCCATCGATGCCCCGAAGCTCTCCCGCTCATCCTCACCACCGTTTTCAGCTGCCGCCGCTTCCTAGCATCGCCAGACTTCCGCCACTATCTCTCCCTCTCAGTCGATGTAAAGAAGGAGGAAGACGATTAGCCGGTTCGGTGTTCCGCATTTTGGCCACACCAAATCCCAAACTCCATGTTCGCTGTTTTGCCCAAGATCCGGCGTGAGGAAGGATTTCCATTGGATCGCTACGGTGTTTCGTGTTCTGTGCACTTCGGATCTGACATTGGTGTTCGCTGTTTTGCCTGATCCAGTGTGGCGAATTATTACTAGTTGCTGTTACTGCTTGGATTTTCTCACTCGGCCTTCGCACGTGTCTCTTGGGATTGCTCTCCGGGATTCTGATCCCGTTATTCTTATTAAATTATCGAACCGTCTACAAGGAAAAAGGCAAGTCCATTGAACTATTCTTTTTATTCTAGTTCAAATTAATTGATCTCCTGCAAGTAGTTCCAAATTTATTTATCGATAATTTTGCCTTGCGTCCCGTCTCGTTAAGAGTATCGAGGGTTCACACGAGCTAACCCAACGTACTCTTGACCTCTTTATTATCCATTGACTCAAACCCAAGCCTAGACATGCATTTGACATGAATAAATAAATAAATTTATACATGAGGAAAACATACCGTGATTAAAAACATGCTATTTACATGAGACCTTGAGACTAGAACTTGACAAATTAACGTGACTTGTTACTGGAGAAATACACTTGACTTGTTGACTTGGAAAAATTCACAATACTTGTTTTACATTAATCTTGATATATGTGTGATTCGATAGTTCGATAACTACCCACTTGATGAATATAAACATGATAGTTTTTATAAAATTCTTGTTGCATGTATTGTTTGACACAGAGGTTTCGACCCTGCAAATATGAGAATCAGTTAGAATAATTATTGTCTCAGATTTACCACTTCTTGCTTATTATTGTGTAATATACCATGTTGCTGCATTATCATCATTCACTTGACATTCTCATGACTACCCGCATGTGCATATAGGACTTAGTAACAAAATACTAAATAAGCCGGAATTTCTAAGGGTTGACCTAGTAGTGGACCGTCTCAGAAAATGTACTCGGTAGGGCCCTCTTGTTACATGGACTTGTTACATGGAAGGTGGAGAATACTTGTGGAGACGTGAACTTGTTATCTTGTAATCTTGTAATCTTGTTATCGTGATATACCCGAGTACACGCTCAGTAGACCCCACCACAAAGTCTAAAACGAACACTGCTATGCGTGCATCGAACCTGTAGTATGGGATGCAGTAGTACGTGCACTAGTTAGGAGAAACAACATTATAATAGACCTAGTGGACATGTATATATACTTGATAAAGACCATTGCTATTAGTCCTATTATTGTCCTTGCAAATTTGATCTTGATTCATATTTTCTTCACGTACCTTGTCCTTTACTCTCTGTTTTCACTACTTGCTGTCCGTACTTGCTCTAAGGACAAATTATTCTTTCTTTTTAGATGAACAAGTACAGGTGAGCCAGAGAAATTGCCCGAAGGCATTGATGAACAGTTCTTCTACAATTGGAGTAGGAGTCTCTCGAGTTATTTGGTAAGTCTTTATATTCCAGATTTGGTTATCGAATTTCAATCTCGTTTATGTGATCATGTTTCATGCGTGGTTGTGATTCATTTTGCTTATATTGTTGAGCTAAGACTGGTACAGCTTATGGATGATATGAGTTGGCGTACTTATATCATTCGCTGGGCCTCAGTTACGTGCCTGTGTTCCTGTATTCCGGGAAGCGGAGCGTGACAGGTTTTTAGTGGTATCAGAGCCCAGGTTAGGCTCTAACTATGTTGGAGTTTAGCTGGGTTTTGACTAGTGTGTTAGTCATGATTGGCTAATGTGTTAGTCAAGTTTGGTTCTAGCCAGTCTAACTCGATAATATGCGCACCACGTTAATCACATGAACATGAATAACCAACATGTAATCTGGATACCCCTCTCATTTGATTCCTAATTTTATCCCTTCATATTCAGTTCCTTCATCTCCTAATTGTTTCGTCCCCTCCATTCATTCTCATTCATTGATTCTTCATTGGGTATAAATTCTTCCTTTTTGTACTAACATTCCTTTGATTCTGGAGTTGTCCATCCCTTTCTTTTGGTTCGTCGATCGACATCTGTGGATCTTCAAGGACATGTTAAAGGCTCATTTAACTCCTACGATACTGTATATTTTTTTTTATGATATATTTATTGTGTAAATTTGCTACATTGCATATTTATTTTCTCATTCACATTTGCATTGTGCTTATGCATGTATTTTATTCCGTTTTCTCCCTACTTTCATAAATTATTTTAACTTCTACTATTTGGTACTATTGTATTTGACATTTATAATCTATACATCTATTTGATATTTTATTGTGTGGCTTTTCAACTCCATTCTTATCTTCCTACAATTTTTATATCACGAATTTCAAAACATAACATCATATTTAAATTAAATGTCCCATGTCCCTGTGCATATGGGAGTTCCATCCTCCATTTCACCATTTCAGTGCAACCTAATGTCGAGGTGGCAAATATGCAACTCGATGTCAATGGAGGCAAATTGCAACTGGATATCGGCGAGGCAAAGTGTGCAGCCGAATATCCGGACGGCAACTTGAAACCTGATATCGTGAAGGCAAACATGCAACTTGATGTTAAGGATGCAAGATTTTCTACCTATTTATTAATTTATATTTCAAGACAATCTTTACTTATATAATGAAACTAAGGGGTAAAGCAATATTTTCTTTATGACGTTTTGTTTATACTACTTTATGTTTCCATACAATTTGAACTCGTACAGTTGATTTTACTCTACTTGGTGTATAAAATTATTATCACTATTATTATTATTATTGTTACTGTTTTCATTGTTATTCTTGGTATTATTATCATTATTATTATTTTTGTTACCGATATTATTGTTATTGATACTATTGTTATTCTAATTATTATTATTACTATTGCATTATTTTCATGAATGTTTTTAAACCCAAATTTTGTCATGTATGTATTATCATGATTATCAGTATTGTTAACATTTTTATTGTATTGTTATTATTTCTATCAGTATGACTATAATGACTTTTCATTACTGTTATTAATACTGCTATTATAATTTTTAATGTTATTGTTATTATTATTGTTATTATTATTTTATTATTAACATGTGTGTTATTATTATTGTTATTATTATTTTATTATTACTATTACTATTCAATTATTCTTGTTGTTTTTGTTTTTATTATTAACATGTTGTTATTATTATTTTGTAAAAAAAAAAAACCATTAGTTTTGATCTATAGCATATCTTTTAATTATTTAAAGTTGAAGGCAAACTTTATATCCATTTTGCATTATTTATTTATATCTATCTTGAGCCCATACTGTCCTTGATCATGGTGTCTCATTCTTGTCTTCCTGCTCGGTTCGTTGATTGGTGTCATGTGGCCTACATCGACATGGTACGTTGCTTGAGACAACACCATCAGAGTAGCACAGCGGAAGCGTGGTGTGCCTATACCCACAGGTCCCAGGATTCTCTTGTTCCTTCTTCCTTGAATCATTCAATTCCGGTTCGATCTTTTCACCCGTCGTCTTTTGTCGATTTATTATTAGTCATCAATCCTATTCGTGTCTCTTCTTGTTCTGTTGCTTCCATCACTTGAGTTTTCTTTTTCTAATCTTCAAGCCCTGTTATTTCTTAAATTGCTTCTGTTTTGTCCTGCCGCCTGCCAAAATGAATTTCGAGGACGAAATTCTTGTTGTAAGGTGGGTAGGATTTGTAACCCCTGTTTTCATTAATACGTATTTTAAAAATTATTTTTCCGTATTTATATTCTCAGTATTTTATAACTATTTTTTCCCTAATTGATTTTATTAAGTAAACTATTTTTATAAAACCCAATTGTCTATTAAAAGCCCAAATTTATATTCCAAGTTAGAATTTGTCTCTCTTCTTTTATTTATCTCATTTGGAGCCCATTGATTTTGATACATGTTATGTTATTTAATTGAAGCCCAACAATTCCTATTGGATTTATTATATTCATTTGAAGCCCAAAGAGTAGCCCATCTCTTGTTGGAGTTTTGCCCAAACCCATGAACCCATACACACATCCCTATACAATTTCTCCACCTTTTCCCACTCTCCCCACATCCCCGTAACTACAATCCCACTACCTAGCAACTACCCCCTAATTAATATCCTATTATTAATCTAATACTCTCTCTCTCTCCTCCTTCCCTGATTCAAACCAAACAAACCAAACAGAACAAAAACAACCAAACAACCTACCCTTCCCATCTTCATTCCGCACTCTCTCTCTCTCTCAAAACCCACAACCCAACCTTTGCCTCAAGTCTCGTCGTCGAACCCCATCAACGTCTCAGTCGACGTCGCCCCCCCTCCCCCCCGTTCGACCTCCGTTCGCTCACCATTGCCGAAGGCTCCGTCAAGCCGCTCCACCATCCCGCATCATCTTCCCCATTTTTCCACCCAGTCAAAGCTCCTCTTCGCCCCTGTCGCACTCTCAGTCGTTGCCGAAGCTAGGACTCCATCGTCTTCAACCTCGAGCGTCGTTCGAACTCTCCATCGCCTCGCCCCATCTCCTGCCAGTCGACGACTATCACCACCAGAGGACACACTCGAATCGCCCACAGTCAGCCTCCGTCATTGTTGTCGTCCTCTCGCTCGAGGCCAAATCAGGGTATCGTCCACACCGCTATCGCCGCTATGCCATTACCAATCGCCTTCTCCCCTCGCCTCGACGTCTCCAGCACCTTAACTCCATCACCACCTGTGAACCCACTCCAGTCGACTTTTGCCAGCGTCGCGGCACCCATCAGAGTCGCCATTGCTCCTCCTCTTCCTTCTTCGAGCGCTTCCCACTCGACATTACCGTCTTGTCTCCTTCCACTCGAACACCGCGAGCCACACTGCAGAGAACCGCCCCTACCTCCTCGCCATGGCCTCCTCCATGCCGCTCGTCTTCCTTGATCGAGCTCTCCATCGATGCCCCGAAGCTCTCCCGCTCATCCTCACCACCGTCTTCAGCCGCCGCCGCTTCCTAGCGTCGCCAGACTTCCGCCACTATCTCTCCCTCTCAGTCGATGTAAAGAAGAAGGAGGAAGACGATTAGCCGGTTCGGTGTTCCGCATTTTGGCCACACCAAATCCCAAACTCCATGTTCGCTGTTTTGCCCAAGATCCGGCGTGAGGAAGGATTTCCATTGGATCGCTACGGTGTTTCGTGTTCTGTGCACTTCGGATCTGACATTGGTGTTCGCTGTTTTGCCTGATCCAGTGTGGCGAATTATTACTAGTTGCTGTTACTGCTTGGATTTTCTCACTCGGCCTTCGCACGTGTCTCTTGGGATTGCTCTCCGGGATTCTGATCCCGTTATTCTTATTAAATTATCGAACCGTCTACAAGGAAAAAGGCAAGTCCATTGAACTATTCTTTTTATTCTAGTTCAAATTAATTGATCTCCTGCAAGTAGTTCCAAATTTATTTATCGATAATTTTGCCTTGCGTCCCGTCTCGTTAAGAGTATCGAGGGTTCACACGAGCTAACCCAACGTACTCTTGACCTCTTTATTATCCATTGACTCAAACCCAAGCCTAGACATGCATTTGACATGAATAAATAAATAAATTTATACATGAGGAAAACATAACGTGATTAAATACATGCTATTTACATGAGACCTTGACACTGGAACTTGACAAATTAACTTGACTTGTTACTGGAGAAATACACTTGACTTGTTGACTTGGAAAAATTCACAATACTTGTTTTACATTAATCATGATATATGTGTGATTCGATAGTTCGATAGCTACCCACTTGATGAATATAAACATGATAGTTTTTATAAAATTCGTGTTACATGTATTGTTTGACACATAGGTTTCGACCCTGCAAATATGAGAATCAGTTAGAATAATTATTGTCTCAGATTTACCACTTCTTGCTTATTATTGTGTAATATACCATGTTGCTGCATTATCATCAATCACTTGACATTCTCATGACTACCCGCATGTGCATATAGGACTTAGTAACAAAATACTAAATAAGCCGGGGTTTCTAAGGGTTGACCTAGTAGTGGACCGTCTCAGAAAATGTACTCGGTAGGGCCCTCTTGTTACATGGACTTGTTACATGGAAGGTGGAGAATACTTGTGGAGACGTGAACTTGTTATCTTGTTATCTTGTAATCTTGTTATCGTGATATACCCGAGTACACGCTCTGTAGACCCCACCACGAAGTCTAAAACGAACACTGCTGTGCGTGCATCGAACCTGTAGTATGGGATGCAGTAGTACGTGCACTAGTTAGGAGAAACAACATTATAATAGACCTAGTGGACATGTATATATACTTGATAAAGACCATTGCTATCAGTCCTATTATTGTCCTTGCAAATTTGATCTTGATTCATATTTCCTTCACGTACCTTGTCTTTTATTCTCTGTTTTCACTACTTGCTGTCCGTACTTGCTCTAAGGACAAATTATTCTTTCTTTTTAGATGAACAAGTACAGGTGAGCCAGAGAAATTGCCCGAAGGCATTGATGAACAGTTCTTCTACAATTGGAGTAGGAGTCTCTCGAGTTATTTGGTAAGTCTTTATATTCCAGATTTGGTTATCGAATTTCAATCTCGTTTATGTGATCATGTTTCATGCGTGGTTGTGATTCATTTTGCTTATATTGTTGAGCTAAGACTGGTACAGCTTATGGATGATATGAGTTGGCGTACTTATATCATTCGCTGGGCCTCAGTTACGTGCCTGTGTTCCTGTATTCCGGGAAGCGGAGCGTGACACAGCATGTAGTAAGTTGTGTTCAACTATTTATTTCAGGTCAGAGAGCTCATTAATAAAATCTATAAAAATTCTAGGTAATTCCTACATGTGTCTAGGTTCAACTACATTTATTTCAGATTTTTCTTTTACTATTAGCATGGTCAATTAAATTAAGAAACAACAGGCTACACATGCATTTGTGAATCTGGAATTTCTAACATGGTTGTACTAAAATGATAATATCTAGCAGGTTACACATCGGAATTCAAATCCGCAAAAAGGGAAGTGAACTAGACATCCGGGGCTACAATTTATGTTCAGCAAGTTATTTCAAATTATGATATTAGCATGGTGGAAAATCTGATTCAAAATGAAACATCTAGCAGTCAAGAAATTAACTTAACATAAAAGGGAATAAATAAATCATACGATCACATATAGCATGCAAATTGGTAATCAAAGTGATCCTAGGTGTCAACATACAAATTTCTAAGTTTAAGATACAATTATCACAGGCATGGTATCAATTCGTCGATTAACTTCAATCTAGCACATACAATTTAACATGTCTAAATTATCAAGTAGTCTTATGCATGAATCAAGTTATTTAAATGTGCATATGTATGAAACAATATGGACTAAGTTTTAGATCAAAGAGATAACACGATGTTAAGAGTATGTCGGGTTAGCTCGTGTAAACCCTCAATAAACTTAACGGAATTGTCAAAGCAGTATGATAACGAAAGGGACTGGATATACTTGCAGGAGATCAATTAAACTTGAACAGAATAAAATGCTAGTTCAAGAAGAGACTTGCATGTTATTTTGCAGATTCAAATAATAAGAATAACGAGATCAGAATTCCAGGCGAAAATCCCAAAAGACACGTGCGAAATACGTACAAAGAAATCCAAGCAAACAAAGCAACAGCAACTCAGCAGAAATCCCACACCGGATCAGCCTGAACACAGAACAGCGACTCCGGATCGGCTGTGCCAAAACACCGAACACCGAAACTGACCAATGGATGATCGCCTTCAACCTTGGTAGAGAGAGAGAGAGAGAGAAAACAGCACGACTCGGTGACGGCGCGACATTGCAGCGGGGGCGCTCAGAAGCGGTGACCACGGCGAGGCGACGGCGGGGGATGTCGCTGCGGTCGGGAAGCGATGCAACGACAGTTGACGGTGACTCTGTTCTTGCTCGAAACAGGGGAGACAATGTTGGGGTGCGCTCGGGGCTTGGATGTCGACGAAGAGGATGGAGGGGATCTTCGGAGGGTGTAGGGTTGCACGGGGAGACGAGTCAGCATGACGGTGGATTCGACTGGCGGCGAAGCAATGGGTTAATGGCAATGGGTTCGGTTGAGTGGGAGACTGGGCGAGGACGGGGAGATGGAGACGGGGATGGTGGTCGAAGGAGAGGTCGACGAGGGTGAGGGGATGCAGGCGAGGGCGATAGGGAGGAGTAAGGGTGGACGGAGTGATGGAGCGATGGGAGATGGGTTTGTTGGTTTGGTGGCGGAAACAGAGAGATGGAGAAGGAGCGGGATGGGGTGGATGAACAGGGAAAGAGGGTTAGGCAGCAGGGGTTCGGGAATTAAGAATAAGATTAGGGTTTTAATAAAAGAGATTAGGGTATTTATAGGAGGAAAGAGAGATATTGGGTATTGGGTACAGATCCAATAAGATTAAATACATTGCATATAATATAATTGATCAATACAAATCCGAATACAAGAAATAGGGTATCTGATAAAATACAATTTGTATTACATAAATTATTTGAAACAATTAAAAACACAATTATTGAAATAATAATAATAATTAATCATAATGTCCATAAGAATATAAATAATAACCATGACAATAAAATAGTAATACTAATAATAACATTAATAATAATAACAATGACAATAAAAATATTAACAATAATAATAACAATCATCAGAATAATAATATCAATATATAAAAATAGAAATTCGTTGAAATAATTCCAATCAGTAATAATATTCTTTGAGGGTTAAAACACAAATATTAGAGACAAGATTTATTTGAAATAGTTATAATTATTGTTTAAGAAAATGTTTTAACTAAGAACTCAAAACGAATTTAACAATAACGATTTTATAAATCTTGAAACACAGAAAAATACTCAAAAAATATGTATTTACGGAAATAGGGGTTACAGAAATGCAATTTTAACATCCATTTGATGTATTTCCAGGTTACGTGGAGCTGCAATAGCTATCAACATTCTTATGGAAATTATTCTTGTAACCAGAGAATATGTATCAAAGATGTCTAGGCCTTCCGTTTGCCTAAATCCTTGTATCACAAGTCTCGCCTTATGTTTCTCTATTGAACCATATGGTTTTAATTTTTGTTTGAAAATCCATTTACATCCTAGAGCTTTACATCCAGAAGGCAAATCGACCAACTCCCATATATGATTTTGTATAATGGAGTCTATTTCACTTTTGATTGCTTCCTTCCACATATGAGCATCAGGCGTAGACATAGCTTCCTTAAATGTTCTGGGCTCATTCTCTAACAGAAAGGCCGTTACAAAGTCAGGACCAAATGACTTTGATGTTCTAGCCCGTTTACTACGTCTAGGATCATCATTATCATGTTTTGGTTCATCAACCGAAGTACTTGCATTCCCTTGTTCACGTGTACGTTTGGGATACATAGTATCCTTGCACGGAAATACGTGTTCAAAGAAGGAAGCATTCCTTGATTCCATTATTGTATTCACATAGATATCCGGTATATCTGATTTATATACCAAGAACCGATATGCACTACTATTGTGTGCATAGCCTATGAATATGCAATCAATCGTCTTAGGTCCTATGATGACCTATTTTGGATTAGGTACTGTCACTTTTGCTAGACACCCCCACACTTTGAGGTATTTATACGAAGGTACGTTACCTTTCCACAGTTCGTATGGTGTCTTGCCAGTTTTCTTGTGAGGTATTTTATTGAGAATATAGTTGGCAGTCAACAACGCTTCCCCCCATATATTTTGGGGTAAGCCAGAATTCAACAACAAGGCATTCATCATCTCCTTTAGAGTTCGATTTTTGCGCTCGGCAGTACCGTTTGATTCAGGTGAGTAAGGAGCAGTTGTCTGAAGAACTATTCCATGTTCAGAGCAGAACATATTAAATGGTGCATCATATTCTCCTCCTCCATCACTCTTAACGATTTTAATCATTTTGCCAAGTTGATTCTTAACCTCAAGCTTATATTCTTTAAATTTATCCAAAGTCTCATTTTTGCTATGTAACAAGTATACGTAACAGAATTTTGTGCAATCGTCTATGAATGTTACAAAGTATTTTTTGACAACTCTGGTCTGCACGTATTTTAAATCACACAGATCCGTGTGAATTAGACCTAGAATTTCTGTGTTTCTTTCTGTAGAACGTGATGGAGTTTTAGTGAGTTTGGTCTCCGTGCAAACTTCACATTTTTTGTAGTTGTCTACCTTAAATTTTGGTAGCAAATTCATATTAATTAATCTACGCATAGAATTGAAATTAACATGGCCTAGTCTTTCATGTCAAACAGTAAAAGATTCAACAACATAAGCAATAAGAGTAATTTCATTAACTTTGGGAACAACAAGAACAATAGTTTTAGGGATGACTGTCATTACATTAAACTTGAACAGTCCATTCTTTACATATCCTTTACCCAAGTACACCCCATTCTTAGACAATACAAAATTATCAGAAGAAAGAACAACCTTAAATTCATTCTTGCTTAGCAAGGATCCTGATACCAAGTTATTTCTAATATCTGGAACATGCAACACATTTGTGAGTGTTAGTTCCTTACCTGAAGTCATTTTCAGCACTATCTTCTCCGTTCCTGCAATTTTGGAGGTGAAAGAATTATCCATGAACAGCTATTCATCGTTGTTGCACTTCTGGTATGAAATAAACATTTCCTTATCCGAGCAGACGTGCTTGGTGGCCCCAGTGTCGTACCACCACTCTCGAGGATTGCTCCCCACCAGATTCACCTCTGATACAACAGCACAGAGGTCCAGGTCAGAGAGACCGGTGGACAAGTTCTCAGCTATGTGTGCATGGGGCCCTTTTGCCTGTCCGGTTCTAGCATGGTTGTTGTCATTGTTGCGGCATTCAGAAATTCTGTGGTCCAGCTTACCACACTTGTGACATTTTTCAGCAAACCTCTTTACTGTTGGTTTTTTGTTCGAGGCCTGTGGCAAGAATTTTCTCCTTTTTCCTTTCTGTTCATGCTCCACCATGTTTACCTTTTCTATAGACTGATTTCCATAGGACCGGTCAATCTTGCGATTCTCCTCTTCGATATGCAACCTGACAATGAGGTTTTCAAGAGACATCTCCTTTCTCTTGTGCTTGAGATAGTTCTTGAAGTCTTTCCATTCAGGTGGAAGCTTCTCAATGAACGCTGCAACCTGGAATGGTTCGCACAACGTCATGTTCTCTGCAGCGATTTCATGCATTATCACCTGCAGTTCCTAGATTTGAATCACAACTGTCTTGGAGTCAACCATTTTGTAGTCCAGAAATTTGCCAACTACAAACTTTTTGGACCTGACGTCTTCTGTTTTGTACTTTTTCTCCAAAGACCCCCACAGGAGTTTGGACGTCTTGAAGACACAGTAGACGTTGTGCAACGGGTTTACCAAACCATTCAGGATGTAGTTTCTGCAGAGATAGTCACCCTGAGTCCATGCATCAACCTTAGTAATGGAGTGTGCATCCATTGGTGCCAGCATAAGGGCAGATTCAGTGAGAAACCTGTCCAGCTTCAAGGTGGTCAGGTAGAACTGCATTTTTTCTTGCCACTTCTTGAATCCAGTTCCATTGAACTTCTCTGGTTTTTCTCCCACAGTTATATGTGTAGGCAGAACGACCGAATGTGCCGCAACCGATTGTGCAGTCACATTTTGGGTCACTGTTGTTTTGGCATTGATAAACCCATTGACACTTTCGTTCTGTGTGTTTTCCATTTTCTGAAACAGAGGAAATAGAACTGTTAGTTGTGTTTTTCCGAAATGATAACAGCACCTGTAATTAATCTTCACAAAACTGTTAGATAGAGGAAAAATTTTGCTTTAAGATTGTTAGAACATGAGTTTCATAAAACAGAAAATGCTAACAATAATTGTGAAAAGTTACAATTACAGGAAATAAAAGAACAAGCCATACAATACACTACAGAGTCGAGATTTGAATATCTCTGTTCTTAAAGCAAATTTAGCCCCGTAGTGTGACGGTGGTTGACGAAAATGCCTCCCAGGATATAACTGTATTACCTTTCCCTGAAGAGCAGCACTCTAACTTCAGAGAGTTCAGCGAACCGGAGCTGTGTTGTATTCTCAGAACTGACTTAGAGGAAGAAGAAGATTTGGATAGGTTTTATAGGAGACTGAGAGTAACTGAAGTAGCCAGGCACGCGCGCGCGTGTGTTATTTTGGCTAGGTCCTCTCCCGACTACACGTTAGTGGTAACCTCAGGGCTATGCCCTTTAGTCCATTTCTTTAGCTTATATACTAGAGAAAATCTTTCCCATCTTCCGATGTGAGATTATTCATTCCAACTGTCCAAGTTAGTTCATTGCGAGTATCCAACTTTGGACCTACATTTTTCATTCATACGGAAACCGTTTTTGGCAAATGAGTACATTACAAAATAGTAATCGACGAGAGCAACATGATCCAATCAATTTCCGGTACTGCCGGTGGCCGGAGCCCACTGGAATCCGGCCTGGAAAATCTGCAAAGACATTTTTCCAACATGAAGTGGGTCAACTTTACGCTTTTCAGCATGCAACAACGCAATTTATAAGCTGTGGAAAACGTCTACAGAATCTGTTTACAAAATTTTACACTGTACAGCATAGATTATCGTCACATTTCAAATCCAGTTCAAATTCTCTTTCTGGAGCCTCGCCCCCTTTGATAAACCATGGGTTGTCATCTTCAGGCCCTCAACATATGACTAAAGATCAAATGCCCTTCAGACCCCCCCTTTTGGAGGATATGAAAGGCGACTCAGTTGTCTCAACCACAATACTTTACATGAAAACAACATTTGTTAAGACTTCCCAGGAATATTCTGCGGAGTATCTTCTTTGTCTGCTTTGCTGTTTCTGCAAGGAGTCGGCAGAATATTAGCTAAAAAGAATGTCTATATCACTGTTGGAGAATAGTTGTATATAGATACTAGCCCCAGAAACAAAATTGAGAATGTGACAGAGAATCACAGTGAACCTCCGTAACTGTTTGGTTGGAGGGGAATGGAGGGAAGGGGAGGGGAGTAAATGGAGTTTTTTAATACTTTTCTTGTTTGGTTCAATTTTTAGGAGGGGAGGGGAGGAAAATAGGGGGTGCAACACCCCTCCTGAGCCAATTTTGGTTCCCCTCCAAAAGTGGGGGGATTTGGAGGGAAGAGAAAATAAGGCTAATTTTTTAAAGTGACTAGACTAAATTGCCCTTTAAAAAACCTAATTTGAGTTTCACATATTATAATGATGACATTAGATGAATCTAAAAGTTATATAATCACAGTTAGAACATCTATTATCATTTATCATCACTTCTTAACATATACCAAAAGCCCCCCATATGTCCTTGACAGTCCTCATCTAATGTCGAACTTCTCTCGGCAACATTACAGATACCTGCCATTCAGAACCTTGTGGACATGACACGATAGGGCAACTATGGAAATCAGACAGAAAAAAAAGGTCATGGGTATGGTGGCATGACATAATACATATAGATGAATACAGTGTGGGTATGTGATGCATACGTTCATACATATGCCAACAAATGCAAATGTGAGGTAAATAAAATAATAGCAATAGTACAAAAAATACTTTTAAAATAGTGAAACTTAACCTACCATATTATAATTTTGATATAAGGAATAGACCTTGATCTCCAATATCCATCTTTCTTTAGTCAAATTAATATATCTAAGTTGTTATACTGAAACATTCTAAGTCCTAAATTCGCTACAGTTTCACACAATTCATGGTTTGACATACCTTTCACTAAAATAGTTTTCAAATTACAGAAGCAACATCTTGCAAATAAAAAATTCTTTAAAGTAAATAGATGCATTACAAACTTAAAGTAAAGATTGAAAAGCTTTTCAGACATGCTCAACAGTGCAAGCAATGTCAATATCAGATGCATATCCAACATGGCCAAAATGTTGTTACAGGATATAATTGTTCATTGTACATGGATGAAAACAGGAAGCTAAGATGAGGAAATAGAAGCTAGAGGATGCAGGTGATAAATTTGTAACTAAGAATAAAACTCTTTGCATGAATTCTCTTTGATCTTATGTTTATGTGGGTACAGTTGAGTACCAGATCGCTATGTCATTCTACTCCAATAATGCTCGCTTCAATAACTTTTCTTATGAGAATAAGCTCCAATCTACAAAAAATCAAAGACGTATGTAAACCTAATTGTAACGAACCGCTAATATAATAATAAACGAAAAGAGAAACATATCAAGCACCAAAAAAAGGGTATAAAAGTAATTTTATTATAAAATCTATTCCCTCCCCTTATGAACCAAACAAGAAAATTATTATTTTCCCTCCCCTCCCCTCCTTTGAACCAAACAAAGTTTTCATTAAATTCCCCCTCTCCCTTTCCCTCCCCTTCCCTCCCCTCCATTAAAATCCCTCTCCTCCCCTCCCCTCCTTTGAACCAAACAGACCCTAAGGGTGTGGAGATATATCGAAACTCCACGCCAACCTCACATTTATTTATTTATTTATTTTCCAGGTCCACCTCCCCTCCAGATGGTCCATATCTAAGAACGACCTTTCTGACTTACACCTAGGGGTGGCACTAGGGCCAGGCTAGCCCGGGACCGGCCCAGCCCGGTTGGTCCTCGACCCGACCCGGTCCGCCCAAATCCGGGCTGAACTGGGGCCAGCCCGCACAACAAACCCGGGCTGGTCCGCGCAGCCGTTTCCCCCTAAAAACCCGAATCTGGCCCGGCCCGGTAGAGGCCCGACCCGGCCAGGCTCGGGACCGGATTGAACCGGCCCGGTCTGGTCTGGGCTGGCCTGCGAGCCATTGGCTAATTTTGAATAGTTCATAATTTTTTAAAATAATAAATATATATATATAGAAGTGAATATATATACTGCAAAATATTATATATATATATATATAGTGAATATATATACTGCAAAATATTATATATATATATATATATATAGTGAATATATATACTGCAAAATATTATATATATATATATATATATATATATATATATATATATATATATATATATACACACACACACACACACCGTAAAATATTTCAAATTTCAAAATTTTATAAAATGAGTGTAAATATTAAAATTAACTGATCACTACTCGTTACTCAATTTGCCAACCCTCACCCTAGCTATTTATAGCCAACTCCACCTCCTCACACTACAAGACTAACAGTCTTTATCGACGTTTTTTTGCACATTTACCGGCGTTTATAAACCCCACTGTAGATACCACCGGTATTTTATAAATCGCCGGTGCAAGTGTCGCTGAATCGTGTGTCGCTGTAGCTTAGAGACATTCACCGACATTTTTTACTACCGCCGGTGTAGGTTAAAACTATACCGGCGGTCGTAAAAATGCCGGAAAATGTGTGGTTTCGTTTGGAAGTGTTGTTTTCGGCCATCACCTACACCGGCGTTTTTAAAACGCCGGTATATACCGCCAGTTTTTTGCTGAAAGCTACACCGGCGCTTGTAAAAACGCCGGTGTAGCTATATTTAAAAAAAAAAAAAAAAAAAAAACTTCAGCACTCTTATTAATCAAAACCAATTGCAAAACTAAAAGAGACCCATTAGAATATATATGAATGAAGCATAATAGTATAATATCAACAAATTGTAATCTCATAAACATAATAATGTGATCTCACCACATTTATAACCAAAATATGGAGTTCAAAATATTTAGTTACAAAGAGTGAAAAAGATTATTTTCACTGTCACGATACTAACTGAGATGAAACTTATACTTTTATAATACTCATGAGATAACTGTCAATTGAAACCACAATATAGGTTCAAACAAGATTATTTCATCACTAGTCACTCCTCTGTAAATCATAGTATGCAACTTCAGTTACATAATCCATCTCATCATCACTTAAAACCAACGAGAAAGAACAATCTCATTTTCAAACCCAAGCAACAAGCATGAACATTATCTTAGAAACTGATACTCATCTAGACATCATGATATAATTGTATATAAAGTTAAAATATAAAAAATTCCATCACTAGTCACTCCTATATAAAAAAATCATAGTGTGCAACTTCAGATACATTATCCATCTCATCTCCAAATTCAGACAAAAAAGCAACTGAGTAACTCAGACAAAAATTTATTAGGTACCAAATTTCAGATTGCATACCCCAGACATCATCCAATTTGATGAACACTTCATTTAATTCCGGAGATAGTGGAGGGTCGATCACCCTTACACTGATACAGTACTCAGTAACTCAGAAGACAATTAAATTCAAGCAACTTCAAAACCACAACTAGAAAGCTTTTCAATTTGTGGGTGGACACTAAGTGGAAAAGACAAGCTTTGAAACAAAATTAGATACCACCACAAGAGTTAATAGCATCAAGTGCTACCCCTTCAGTCATGAAATTACCACATAGAGCTGTTTATATAGAAGTGGAAAATGAGGACATATTAGATTCTTGAATGGAAATAATATCACATTTATGAGAATTGATAAGATCATATATAGCTTCTTTTTTGTGTAAGCTACCAACACCTTGAATATTCCAGGAAATACTAATCATAAAAATCAACATTCTCCATAGCTCTAGTAACTTCATTGGCTCTAATAGAGTCAATATGGTTGTTGAAATCAATTTATCATCAAACCCATATCACTAGCAATAGATATCCTTAAACCCATATCACTTGCTCCAAGTCCTCTTTGCTCTATTAACTATCATATATTCATGTCCTAACAACATACTTACTGGCTTTTGTTCCACATTTCTAAAAAATCTCATTAGATGTCATCTGCTACTTCAATTTCCCGGATTCCTAACCACTCTTTTAGTGTGTATTTATTCTCATCCATCCCTATCTTTTGATGTTGTGTTACTTGCCCATCATAACATTCTCATTTGAACTACACTCATTTTTTCACGCATCTTTCGTAATATCCTAGGATTCTGACTCTTTACATAGTTGTTTTATACAAAAACTTCTTCAACTTCAAGGAAATTTTACAATCAGATAATGCTCCCAATGCACTTTTTCATTGTAACTATCCCACTCAGTATCCACTTATTGACAACTTTAAGTCTCACCAAAATCATGAATTATTCTGAAAATTGTCACTCTTAAGGTATTTCTTTGTTGTGAATCTTGCTAAAGTTACATTTTATATTGTTTTTGTGTATTACAATCTAAAGGCATAGCCCAAAGCAATGTGAGATACTTGTCAATAAGCCTACAGTAACAGAGATTTGAATCTAACTTCCCTCACAATAAATACTACATTATGTACAGTATCATTCAATATATCTGATCGATATTTTTTTAATATCTAAAACTCACCACATAATATTTCTAGAACATTATCAATAATATTCTCTACATCAATGAAAAATATATGCGCCTCTATATCTATTCATTCTTTCTTACCACTGATCATCATAACAGGTGATTAACTTTTGTCCACCCTCCCTAGAATTAGAAAATAGAATATTTATTAGATACAATTGCTTCTCATTCTAGTTCAACTACTTCATTCAAAAGTTTCATAATATGATCCTTGAGCTTGAACCCATTCAACCAAAAAAGCCAGTAAGTATCCTCTTCACCAAGTAATCATAAATGTACACATCCAACCTGTTCCAAAACCCATTCAACCAAAAACCCATCAAAAGGATTGCCTTTTTTTCCCTTTCCAACTCAAACAACCTCATCCCATTCAAAGAAACCCATCAAAAATATCACTTTTTGCCCATTTGGGCTCGAACAACTTCATCTAAAAACCATACTAACCCCTAAAAAACTACAAACAACAAAAGTATGACTAGAATCAAATCCGGTTAGTACGATAAATCAAGAATCGATCAAAACCCTAACCCTAACCCTAATCAAGAACCAACCATTAATTAACCTATTCTCATATTCTCAAATTCATACTAGAATAAACTTTAGGGTTTGAAATTCCTTACTTGAGTTGATTGGAGGAGGGGGGACGGCTGTTTTTGAGAGGGAGAGAGAGATTGGGAGAAGGGGGACGGTGGGGGGCCGCGATGGAGGACGGGGGGCGGGCGAAGGGGGCAGGTGCGGCGATGGGGGAAGGGGCGACGGCGGGGGAGGGGGAAAACGACGACGGCGGGAGAGGGGGACGTCAATGGGGAAAGGAGAGAAATAAAAAATTTGGGGAAAGTATACGTATATGGTTTGGGAAAATTGGGGAAAGCGGGAGAGCACGAGAAAGGGGAAAAAATTGGGGTTTTTTTTTTTTGCGATCGAATGAGGAAATGGTATAGGGTTTGGGGAAAATTTATTCCAAGACCCTATACCGGCGTTTTAACTAAAAATGCCGGTGAATGAGAGAAGATTTTTTGGTAGACTTTATCTGTATACTTTCACCGGCGTGTTTTATTAAAACACCGGTGAATATAGCATTCACCGGCGTTTTAATAAAAAATGCTGGTGAATATCATAATTCCCCGGCATTTTATAGAGGCCGCCGGTGTATAACCATCTTGTTTGACGCCCCATTCCTGGTCTCTTCCTACCCGGCGTTTCTGGTAAAACGCCGGGGAATATACGCCGGTAAATCCATCGTGTGTTGTAGTGTCAATTTTCTAATTTCACCAATGTGGGATTAAAAGTTTTCTATTTCAAATGGTCTTAATTATATATATATATATCTACTATCAAACTTTAATTGAAATATAGTTTTAGGTTGGATTTCTTGACTAGTGCATGCAAATTAGTGCACTGAGTTTGGGTTTGTCGTGAGTACGATCTTGAAAGAGAGGTAATTTTATTTTTGAAAGAATTAATCACTTTTTTTCATCAAATTTATTTTTAGTTGATGTTTCTTTCTTTTATTTTTTTTTATTTTTATATTGTAATTTAATAAGATTTGTATGTTACTTATCAATTTGATTAATTTAAAATTTTGTAATTTATAAAAATAATTTAATTTATGAATCCCTTTTTTTTTTATCAATGATTGTTCACCATTTTCCTTTCCTTTTATTTATGAAAAAAAAACCCTAATCCGCGAACACGCAACGAACCGGCCCAGCCTAAGCCCGGGACCGGGTCAAAACCGTGCCGGGCTTCGGCTCGGCCCGACCCGCGAAGACCAAATGCCGCCCCTACTTACACCCAAGGTGGCCAAGAAGAGAATCGTTTTGGTAAGAGCATCCACAGTCGTTTTTCTCATTTGCTATAATATGGCAGCTACAGTAATAGCAAATACGATCGTTCACTGCAGTCGTCGTTTGCTATATTTTTTCTATTTTTTAGAGATATATTAATTAACTAAATTAAATAATATAAAAATAACTAAACCTAATTAATATACTAACTAAACCTAATTAATATACTAACTACTCCTAAATTATTATATGCACAGCATTAATGGCAGCTACTTTACTGGACGGGGTATCCGGGGTATGTGTCCCCGTCCCACCATATATATATTTTTTTTCCTATCGCTCAATCCTGGCTGTTCGTTTTATTTAAAAAAAAAAACAAATAAAAATTATTATATCGAAGAGACGGGGTATCATACCCCGTCATTTATAATTTGAGAAAGCTCAGTTCATTTTTCATATTTGAGAAATGGAAATAGAAAGTTTGCCAAAATATGGAAATATGAGAAACGACTGCAGCGCTCCTTTTCTATTCGTTTGCTAAAATTTGAGAAAATGGGAATTATAGAAAACGACTGTGGATGCTCTAAGTAGAACAAATTTGGGTACACAACCTTAGGATATATATGCTACTTTGGATATCTCATTCTGAAAAAGAATATATATAAATTCGTCTTGTGTGTATGCAATGGCATGGTTATCATCACCCATAAAGGAGCTGTCCTGATGTAAGCACACATATGTATGACATGGTGATCATAGTTTGCTCATAAAAAAAAGCAATCTGTGTGCCTCATTATTATTACTAGTATTATACACGTGCTGTGCACGTGGAGAAAATTGGGAGAATGAAAAGGGCAAAAAAAAATTTATCAGCACGTGCGTTGCACGGGTTGGGTTAAGGACAAATTACACTAAGGCCTTCTCCCATTATGGTAGTAGAGATTATTATTATTATTATTATTATTATTATTATTATTATTTTATTATTATTATTATTATTATTTTATTATTATTTTAAGAAAAGGTGGAGTATGGCCACCCTGTTTCATTAATAAGGGGTTAATAAAACAAACTCAGAGTATTGAGCCAAATAAAAGGTCCTACAAACATAATCAAAATTACATACACTCCACCCTCAACATGGGGGGTGGGACAGAAGAATACCATAATGTCCTCAACATACATGCGACTAACTAAAATACATCATACCCCCCAATAAACCCTGGGGGGGTGGGTATCTATCCACAGTCAAGGCTAAGCTGAATGTCAGGCGATCGTTGGACCGATCTGGACTTCCTCATCATCAAAATCCTCAACCTGGAATACGCTCGCTATCCTCTCACTGGGACCTGCCACGGCCACATTAGCCCAAAATGATATAAAATGTATAATGTGAGTCAAATTACCAGAAATATTATTACATTTTCTGCAAAAATAAAAATTATTCCTGTCTAGCCAAAGAACCCAGGTCGTTGCGGCGATAGCAATAAACCGCGCTTCTCTCATAGTTATTCTCTCATTTGCAAATTTTGGACCTACCCACAGTTCCTCATACACACTAGGATACTGATTCGTCCCCAGGGCGCTTAGTACCTCAACGAGTACTGCTTTGCTCCTATGGCACTGTAGGAAGAGGTGATTTCTAGTTTCTAGGTTAGCGTTGCAGAACCCGCAACGAGAGTCCACATTCGGTTGGCGTTTAGTAAGATTTTCTCTAGTCAAAATCGCATCGTCCAGCACCAGCCATAAGAAAGCTTTGATTTTCAGCGGTGCTTTCGTTCTCCAAATGACGGTAGCCCACTTTGGGTACATCCCCTAAAGTGAATGCGGTTATACATGGAACACACGGTGAAAGTGCCATTCTTTTCCAAACCCCATGATCTCTTATTTGGGCCCTGAGAGCAACTAATACCAGCGTTGGCGATGTAGAACTGAAGTTCATTGAGCCTCAGCTGAGAGCCCGGATCGAGCGGTTGTTTAAAGGGTGGTTTCCAGGCGCCTCTTTTCTAGGCTGCAGCCACCATGCAGTGTGGTTGTGACGCATGATCATATAGATCTGGGAACATGGCTCTAAGTGTGTGATCACCACACCATTTATCCCACCAGAATCTAGCAAGCCTGCCGTTACCGATAACTGATGTCACACAGCTAATCAAGGGATCATAGGCCTTAGCGATACCTTTCCAGAACCAGGAGACATGTGGGCCTATCCTGAAGCCCAAATTTATCGTTCCATTCTCATGTAGATATCCCTGGATAAAATCTTGCCACCCTTCTGCATTAGGGTGGAAAACTTTCCACCACCATTTACCCAGTAGGGTAAGATTCATATCTCAGAGATCAATAATACCTAGTCCTCCATGAATCTTTTTCATGCATTCCTTCTCCCATCTAATAAGGTGATAGCTACCTCAATCAGTGTTTGTCCCTTTCCATAAAAATCGTTTTCGAGTCCGGTCGATTCTCTGAATTACCCATCGCGGCATTTCAAAGAAGGACAAATAATACGTTGGAAAATTTGAGAGGACTGCATTAATTAGCGTGACTCTCCCTCCCAATGATACGGCTTTTCCTTTCCAACCTGCTAGACGGTTCTCAACCCAGTCAATAATGGGTAGCCAATCAGCCTTTTTGAGTTTCCCGAGCTTAAGTGGAAATCCTAGGTACTTAATGGGGAAACTCTTGGTGGAGCAATTGAGAATTGTGGCATGTTCAAGTGCCTCCTCCGGTGTCAGAACAATGGGGAAGAAACACAGCTAAAGTAAATTTGTTATTTATCCTTTTTAATTTTTTTTTTATAAAGGTGCAATGGGGAGACAAAGTGGAGATAAAAGAAATGATTAGCTTGGATTAGAGAACTTCATGTATTTCATTTTGGTTGAAATAATAATAAGAGGTATTTCAATTGCAAACTGAGTCTCAGACAAATAAATATTTAGATTATTGGTATTGTAGATACCTTCACACATGCACTTGCGTTATTATTGTATTTAGACATGCTTATAGTGGTTATGGAATTAGAGTAAGCTCTATAAAATCTATATGATAATGTCCTTTTATAATTATTACAAGCATCTAAAAGCTTTGCTGAAGTTAAAAAAACTCTATACAGTGTTTCTAACAAACTATATGTATTCCAGGTAAGTTTAAGCTAATAATCAATAAGGCGATGGTTGAGCTTAATGAAGATATACTGCTTTCTCATATAGTATGTTTGCTACTTCAATTAATTTGCTGGATCTCCAAAACTATTTTATATAATCAAACCAGGTGCACTGTTCCGAAGACGTGCCATAGGCTCGTGTCAACGGGAAAACCTAGTATTACTATATTAAACCAACAAACAACCAACATTTTTAATTTTTTCAACATATATATATATATATATATATATATATATATATATATATATATATATATATATATATATATATATATATAGGAAAAGCTTCGGTTGAGCACTACTCTAGTGCTCACCGCATGAACACTAGGCCTTCGGGCGTTCATATCGAAAATCCGAACCGTTCACATTGATTTACACATCTAAATTAGTCTAAATATGTAAAATCGAATCATTTGAAATTCATTTGCCCATCCATCATGTGACCATAAAAACAATGATTTTCAGCCATACAATTTTGTAACACTTCAATGAATGGGCAAATGAATTTTAAATGATTTGATTTTACATATTTAGACTAATTTAGATGTGTAGATCAATGTGAACGGTTTAGATTTTTGATATAAACGCCCGAAGGCCTAGTGTTCACGCGGTGAGCACTAGAGTAGTGCTCAACCGAAGCTTTCCCTATATATATATATATATATATATATATATATATATATATATATATATATATATATATATATATATATATATATATATATATATATATACTATATTTTTTAAACTACGGGGTGTTACACACACTCCCCTTCAGAAATCAGCGTCATTGCTGAGCACAGGGCATGCACAATCTAGTGCAGGATCTCCTTTCTAGCCGATGTGGAGTGGAGTACCCTAATTCTGCTAGCTGCACCGTACCCTGATTCTGCGGATGGTCCACTATTTCAGGCCGCCACCTTGCTCCCTCTCAGGCATACCCATACATCTGCTAGCTCCATCTCAGGCATACATCCCGCCCACTCTTACCCACACTCGGTGTCGAAAGTCGACTCTGATACCATTCGTAACGCCTCTGACCCCAGCTCAGACAATTTATACATAGAAGATAAATTAGATACTATATAGTACAACTGCCCACCATAGGCTGCCTCTCAAAAGGTGGTTAACCGGATTGGTGACTCTTGATCATATGCTATATTATTTATATATTATTTTATCTTTGAAATCTCCCGATATGGGACATTTTTCACAACCTCTTTCCGTTCTCTCTCTCCAGAGAAGAAACAGCACCACGTGGGCCCCCATGGGTGATGAGATGACGTCACCCTCCAATTTGAACAGCAAGCACATTGCTGTGTTTTTTTTCCAAATCCGTGGGACCCCCCCTCCTTTTACCATATATTACTATATAATGCCATCTTGCATTATTAAAACAACAAACAGCCAACATTTTTACTTTGTTCAACATATATATATATATATTCTATATTTTTGAAACTATGGGGTGTTACAGGTACGATTCAACCTGCTCTACTGCATTTAGCCATCATGGATCTAAGAACGTCTGCCACAATGGTGAAGAGAAGGGGTGAGAGCAGATCTCCTTTTCTGAGGCCACGTTTGCACGAAAATGGGTGGCCAGACACCCCATTAACCAAAATAGCCGTTCTTCTGGTGGTAAGACAAGTGTGGATCCATCTGATCCATCTATCCCCGAAACCTCTTCCTGCAAGCGCTTCCAGAAGATAGTCACATTCAACCGAATCATAAGCTTTCTCGAATTCCAACTTCAGGAGGTAGCTCTTAGAATTCGATGTGTGGCACTGGTGGATAACTTCTTCAGTCATTGCTATACTGTCCTGAATACATCCTCCTTTTATGAACCCCATCTGGTCGTTACTAATGAGGCCATCTATCACCTTTTCCAGTCTATTAGCGAGAGTCTTTATAATGATCTTGACAGAGCAGTTGAGTAGACTAATAGGGTGGAAGTCTCACACTCGCCGGGAGTCTTCTTTCTTAGGAACCAGCAGAACCTCTGCGGAATTAAATCTCCGTAATTTGAGTTTATGGTCGTAGAAATCTGCGAACAGCTTCTGCAAATCGCTTTTTATTTCCTCTCGAAATGTCTGATATAATAATATCGGGAAACCATCTGGACCTGGGGCTTTATCTTTTCCAAGTTGTTGGACTGCCTCCCAGACTTCCTTCTTAATGAAGGGTGCTTCTAGGGATTGCCTCATAGGGACGGAGTTGCCCGCCTGGGCCTGCCAGAATTCGCCTACCAGAATTCATGATGTAAGGGTACTCTCAAGTCCGCTTTGTGTCCAAAGAGGGGCTTGAAATGGGACTAGAATGCCATTATGATATTCTCGTCTCCTTGGACCATTCCAGATTCCGAATGGATCGAATGGATGAGATTAGCTCTACGCTGGGCACTGGCTACTCGATGGAAGAATGCCGTATTCGCGTTTCCTTCTTTGAGCCACGAAATTCTGGACCGTTGTTGCCATTTGATTTCCTTAAGCCTATAAAGTTGATCAATTTCCTGTCTGGATTGGAGCAATCGATTCCGCTCTTCCTACAACAGATCTCTAGTTTCTTCAATCTTCTCAAGTTCCTTAATACCTTCAAGAAGGAACTCTTTTGCCCTTCAAATCAGCTCAAATCTGGTTCGGTTCCATTTTCTGAGTTTGCCCCTAAGTCTTCTAATTTTTTCACACTATATTGTGGTCGCTTCCGACCCCGCAGTAGGGCGAGACCAACTCTCGCAGACCATGTGGTGAAAACCTTGGATTTCTAACCATGCTCTTTTGAATATAAACTTTGAAGATTTCCTGAGTTGATCTTCCCCGGAAGATAAGAAAATAGGTACATGATCCGATGTGGCTTTAGGAAGCAATTTAGCCGCGGACAACGGGAATTTGGTCTCCCAGTCAGTGGAGACCAAAATCCTATCTAGTTTAGCTAGAATGAGTGATGCTTGCAGGTTTGACCAGGTGAAAAGCCTATCAGAGATGGGAATGTCAACCAGTTCCAGGTCCGTGATAACCTGATTAAACGCTTCCCTATTAGCGTCACTGGATCCTCTGCCTCTGTGTCCGGAGGCAAATCTAGTAATGTTAAAATCGGCCCCCACCACCCAAGGGTGTGGCTAGTGTGCTTGGATCGCTCTGAGTTCTGTCCAGAAATCCAATCTAGAAGCCGAAGTGTCAGATCCCGCTTCCCAAAATACGGAATATGAGCGCGTGACGAAACCCAGCAAATGATTTTCATCATTCATAAGTTTTAGGATCGACTCAACATCATAACAAGAAATATAACAAGATATACACAACCACGCATTGCATGAATAATTATTAATCAATAGAAATAATTGAAACAAAATAATAATATCCCAAATAGTTTTCAAATCTGGATCAAAAGATAAAACTCGAGACTATAAGCCCGTTACAAGATTCAAGTAGCAAAAGAATAAATAACTAAAAAACAAAATATTTAAAGCAAGTCTTTTCTCCAAGCGACGCCTAGAACGTCTGCTCACCAATTCCAGCGGCAATTTATCTCCAAAGTCTATATATATAAATATAAAAAGGAAAAATAGAGAAAACAAGACAAATGCCCATAGTGCAAGTTAGGATCGCAAGTAGTACAAGTAAGGGTATGAAAACAAGTGCAAGAAATATGGAATAAGATTTGGAATCAAGAATGTATAACATAATGTAATAGGGATGCAACAATTAATAGGATTCAGAAAACTAGCTAGCAAGAAAGACAACTCAAGTGACAAGATTGGGTAACAAGTACTAGTAGTAGAACAAGTGGCTAGCGAACATGTAATGGTATCAAGCATCAAGTAACAAGTATCACGTACAAGTATCAAGTAACAAGTCTCAAGTAACAAGTTTCAAGTATCAAGTCTCAAGTAAAGAGAATCAAGTAGAGTATCAAGTGTGTACAAGTAACAAGTTAATCTTAAGTCTAATGTTTCATTCTATCTAGGTAGCACTTTATGCATCCATACTTTTACTACATGGTTGCTATATACAATCAGTTACGTTTAGGTCTAGTGGTGGATTTTATAGGGCGGTGTACTCAGGTATCAAGTATCAAGCAAGCCATTCTCATGAATCGAGTAATCATATAACTAGTTCATGTGTCAAGTCATAACAAGACAAGTCATGAATCAAATATATATACTAGTTTATGAATCGAATAATAATATACTAGTTCATGAATCAAATAATATACTAGTTCATGAATCGAATAATAATATAACTAGTTCATGAAGCATGTATCAAGTGGAAAACACGGGCTCCCTTCCGAGTACACTTACCTATATTGTCCACTACTATGGTCTTTCCCTTAAACCCCGGTTTATTATTTATTATTATCATCAAACAAGCATGAAAGTGTGAGAAACAGGTCAAGTAAACATGATAAAGAAAATGTAAAAAGTTTAAGATAACTATAAAGCATATTCGAGGGACAACACAAATTAAGATTATCAAGAACTACGAGAATTCTAATTCTGGACAGCATGACGTTGCTGCACCAAAACTGCAATTCCCGTTGCTACAAGATAGAAAATGTGGATCTGTCAGAAGTTCTATAAACTGGACTCCTGCCTGGTTTCAACGCATATAATTAAGGTACATAAAAGTTGTAGCAATTGATGTCAAAACAGCAAACTATACATCATTTGTAGTCAGCCAGAATTTGTAAAACTGAGTTTATACATATGAAACAGGGTTGAAACTTCATTAATTAATTCTAAGAAAATTAGGGAATGTTCTCTAGGGTGTCCAGTATCAGTATGCAAAATTTCAAGTCATTTACTTACTGGTATCATAGTTAAAATAATTGTAAACCAAAGTGGTGCAACAGTTTTTATGAATCTGCGATTACAGACACAGTAGCAGTAAAACTGCGATATCTCCTAAACCGTAACACGGAATTCAATTCCATCGGAACGGTGATAAACTAGACGTATAGGCCTAAGTTTCATATTCAGAACTCAAGTTCAGGTTCTGATTTTATCGGGGTCAAAACAGCAAGCCAAGACAGAACAGAAATCAAGTAAGACACTTTTTGCATGAAATGTATCATAATTATACTAGTTGTGAACAAGTGTGCCAACGAAGAGTTGTGACTCTTAGATCATGTGATAGATAATGCGAAACATGAGATCATCAACTATAAACAAAAAGAAGTCACATTTACAATCTACTTGCAGTATTTTCAAGAAAAAGCTTATACTAGAAAACGAAATGTACAAGAAGATACTTGCCTTGGGGTGTAGATAATGAATCCGACAAGGGAATAACGGGAACGGATCCCGAAACAGATCTTGATGGCGATCAAGCTTATACCAACGGACGTCTCAGATCGGATCTTGATCAGATCTGATGATGGAGGACTGAAATTCGATCAGATGGTGATGATCAGATCTGGATGAGATCGTGTGGCCCAGATTCAAACAACCCTTCAACTTCCTCACAGCGACAGAAAGAGGGAGAAAGTGAGGGACTCCGGCGGTGGTAAGTGGCAGTGACGTCGAGGGGAGCTCGACGCAGGGAGACGACGGCGATGATGGGGCGGTGCGGTGGTGTCTGGTGGCAGCGTCGAGCGGTGACTGTTCTTGGTGGAAAAACAGAGCAATGGCGGGAGCTCTGTTCTGGCTTGGATGAGGCGACGAAGAGGAGGGCGAGGCGTGTTGAGATGAGGCAGTGGTTTCTAATGGTGGCGAGGTACTGGCAAGCGTGTGAGGGAGGTTAGCAATAGCGAGCTTCAAGGTAATGGTTTCGACGGTGAAGAAGATGATGGGTTTGATGAGCGGTGCGGTGAGGCGGTAAGGTGGTGGCAACTCAACACTGGGGGTGTCGAGGAGACAATGAGGCGGCGACGGAAGCAAAGGCGAGGCGTCAATGGGAGTCGAAGGGTCGGGAGCGCCAGGAAGAGGATGAACAGTGGTGTAATTGGGGGTTGGCGGCTACAGGTTGGGGGTTAAACAGTAGATAATTAGGTTAGGGTTAATTAGGTTAGGGGGGTTAAATAGTAGGGTTTTGGGTTGTGGTTTATTGGATAGCGGGTTTGAGTAGGATCCAACAGGAGATTGAGTCAAAATTCTCTCTAATAAGGGAAAATGAAATAGATGAGGTGGAACAGTCAAATCTTCGTGAAGAACGACAATCAGAGCAGATAAGAACAATGAAATGGCAATAATATTGGCACAAAATTGAGTCGAATCAAATGAAATGATTTTATTAGAACTGGAACAAAAATACAGATCTCAGATTGATGGATGGAGTACAAGGAATGAAAATACAGTAGAAAAAAATACAAATACAGGAAACATGGGTTACATGAAGTGTGCGGGCCATAAACCACCATAATCGATTGTATCCACAGGTCGGCTTTACGCTGGAGCAAGACTGACAGTGAAAATTTCCCGTATACCTCATCTAGACAACAAAACGTGTTGGGGTTAAAACCAAGAGCGATACCCCCAGATGCCCAAACAGATGGGGACATTCTCCATTCAGAGACTCTACTTCCCCCCAGCCTATTCAATCTAGACATATGTGTAAGTTTGGTTTCTTGAAGACCCACAATGTTAGCTTTTGATTTGGCTATGACCTCCTTAACCATTTCCCGCTTGCCCCGCCTACAGAGGCCTCTAACGTTCCAGAGAAAAGCCTCCATTAACTACGGGTAGAAAAGGGATCGTGACTCGATTTGGAAGTCGAGTTGGAAATAAGATTAGCCCTATCGGTCTCCCATTCTCTAATTTTGTTAAGGAGGAAAGCGTTCCTATCAGTATCGGTAACCGTAAGACAACAGGTTTGGCTAGACTAAAGATCTCAGTATCAGTCATAAAATTTAAAATAGAGGCTAGGAAGGAACATGTACCTCCGTCGCTTGTCTTTGCTGATTTCGCGGCTGCATCAATCTCCACATAGTCGTCTAAGGACTCCTCAATAGCCCTCTTAGCGACTTTTTGAACCCTGAATCCTGTCCCGCCTTAAGTCGAGACTGTATCCTTTGGTTGCGAGGGAAGGAATGTGGAGGGTACAAATTCCGGGGTGAGACCTGCAATCTCGTTGGCCAGTCCCTCAGAATCATAAGACTTTCCTTCCGAATAAACACAGTCATCTTCGAGATTTAGTCTATCATCTCGATTGTCTTCGCCTTGGCCAAGATGTGAGACAGGGGTATAATTAATTGGGCTAATGCATATGGGCTCCTCACATAACATTCCTACACCGGCGGTAGTGAGCCCCTTAATTTTCAAAATGGGCCCATCACTTGAGACATGCCTACTCAACACATTGGGATTTATTGCAATTGTAGACATGGGCCCCTCTTTGGGCTCATTAAGACAACCTATAGAGGAGATGGGCTTCTTCATCCCCTCTGTTGAAATCGCCTCCTTTTGGAGCACGATAAGCTTCCCTGTTTAAGTGAGACACCCCGTCCAAACCTCTGATGCCTTTGTTAGATCTCTTTTGACGTGACTCCCTGTTAGCGGCTGGCATAGCGGTCGATGCTTCTGGCATCGTAGACGAGGAGTTTGGCATTAGAAACAAGGGAAGCTGAGGGGCTTTTGGGTCTTCGTTGCTATGAGCCAGCCTTTTACCTTTAGAGAAATTTCCACATTCTTCTTTCCCCTTTCTCTGAGCCTCTTCCCCCAATCTTGTTCTTATCTCCTTTTGGTTGGCATCCCTTTCTACAAGCCACCCCTCACTCGTCGTCTTCTCTAAAATGGCTACTTCTCGTACCGTTTCTCTACCCAAAGCATGTAGCTTTTTGCTTTTTGGAGATCGACTCCGCATGTCGTTTCTCGAAGGGCTCTTGCCATTTTGAGATTTTGTACGGGAGGTCTCTGCCCTCTGCTCCACTCCCTGCAGTTCCCCACCAACTTCAAGGAGTTAACTACCTCTTTTAGCTTCCTTTTGTGCCCCCTTTTCCGGTGATTTTTTTGAGGGATCCAAAGCACCCCAATCTAGTAATGGGTGCGAATCCACTGTTTGTCTTCCATCCCGACCGTTGGATCCGCTGTTTGAGCCTCGTTCTCGACCAACGGTTGTCGGAGAAGACAAATTTGGTTCTGATCCTTCCGCCGCCTGGACAAGGCGCGCCTCCTTCCTTCTCGCCACCTTGATGAGTTCACATTGCGCACGTTTCACTTTGTGAGCCCTATCTAGGGTCAAGTCCCACTTCGGTGAGACCACCTCCTTATATGAGCGGCCGTCTCTGAGTGAGGGTGAAGAAGTAGGGGAAGTGATGGACATCCGCCTCTGTCTCCGCTTGCCTGTCAAGTACAAAGCGAATGAGGTACGATTCCTGGAAGGAGAAGACTTTAGCAACCGCAGCATAAGAGCGATGTCGGCACTCCTGCTCAAAATCCTAGCTGAGACAATTTCGGAGCGCCGCACCGTCTTTTCGTCGATATCTTCAATTGTTCCAAAGTCGGCGATGATCTCTTGTAACGCATCCTTCTTCCAGAAGTGAAGCGGCACGTTGTGGATCCAAATCCAAAATTTCTCTCTCTGTGGTAGCTCCGCTCCGAAGCTTGGTGTCCATGCGTAGAATTCCATTTTGAAATGACCAAAGTCCACTGTGCCCAAGTCGGTGATCTCGACCATCTTCTCCGGCGATGGGAAGGAAACTAGGAACTGAAGGTGGCACATCTTCTTCGCCACCCAGTCCCTATGGGCCCTCATTTGCCACGTGGAGTTGAGTGCTTGTAGGAGGTGTGTCTCCGATGGGCTCCCAGCCCTAACTCTTGCAATAGCGCACCACTGACGGAGCCACTTTTCCTCGTTCTTGATAGTGTCCAGGCTATTTGCGAGCTTGTTTAGGGTTAGGTTATCTGGTGACCTGCCTCTACTGACATGGCGATCATCGTCGTTGTTAGTGTTGATGACGTTCGTGCAGACATACGACAAATGGTCCCATTTCATGCACTTCAGGCAGCGAACTTTTTTCATGCAATCTTTCCGATAATGGCCCAAATCACCACAGTTAAAGCAAGGCACCGATTTGCGTTTTCCTTTCCGTTGTCTCCTTTTGTTTTCCAACTGAGGGGGGGGGGGAATACTCAGTCTCTTCTTTAATTTGTTGGATACTACAACCCACGGTACCCCATTCTCAATTGGCATTAACTCCCCTGTAGTCTCGTTTGGCGGATCCCCCTCTTGGGCCTTTGTGTGCCTTTGTGGACATGAACGGAAGTAGGGTTGTTGTGTTTGGGGTGGGTTTGATAAGTAGGGGACGGTGGCAGGGACTGAGCTGACTTGTGGGGAATGTGTTGATGGTCGGCAGTAGGGGAGGGATTGTGGTGGTTCTGATGGGTGGGAGGGTAATGGTGGGTCCAATGTAAGTTAGTGTTGTACAGTTTAGACGAAGAAGAAGAGGGTTGAGGTCGTTGAGGCTTTTGCAAATGAGCTATCTCATTATGGTTACGGTACCTGTGGTTGCCCCTCACTCCGTGGTGGCAATGCTGGCCTGGGGGGAGGTCGCTTTTACGCTCGAAAGAGCGTGTAGGAGGACCCCTTCTTTGGCCCCATCCCCCTATAAGTGGAGAGTATCGGCGATGATGACTGAGCTCCATCTCATACCGACGTTGATGCGCACTACGGTGTGCACGAACGGTCGACTGTCTGAGCCTCCAATCTCTCTTCTCAGAGGGGTAACCCAGGTGTGGAGTGTGGTGATGGTTAGAAACAGGGTTGAAGACGGGGAGGGGGAAGAAGTTCGCCTTGTGTTAGTAAGTATGTGCGCCTCATTTTGATATATAACAAACTCGGATTATCATCAGCCTACTTACTCCAACCTTACCAATTCTACTTTTACTTAAATAATCTCTAATCTCTAATCTCTAATCTCTAATGTTATAATGAGAGTTGGGATTGTCATTTATAGACAACCTGTAATTTGTAGACATTTATTCAACCATCTAATCTCAGCCATTCATTTTTTAAGTGAGAGTTATATTAACCATTCATTTACTCAACTGTTGTTAGTTACTGATATGGCTAAAATTGGGGTTAAATCGGGACCGTCCAGACCGATCACGAATCCTGAAGCACGGGGGTAAAAAGGTAATTTCACATACAGATGGATCCAAAACGGGTATTGGGCCTCCTTCTTACAGAACCAACCACCCGCGAATAGATCCACTTCAATTGGGTACGGGTCCCGACCCGATACAAGCCCAATCCCTCAAGAAGAGAATCAGGCCACTGATTTGGTCAAATCAATAAACCTGATTAGCTCTCACCAGGGAATCAAGGCCTAACTTCCCAAAACAGAATAGGAGGATTTTTCTCCTATTTGTTAGGCAGGAAATTAGGCCCCAAATGGTTCCAAAGGCGACTATAAATACAACCCCTCTACCACCGAGACCAGGTTAATCACTATTTCACCACCTAAGCTCTTTCTTGATCTTTTCCTGATTACTGACAAGAGCGTCGGAGGGTGCGTCGCCGGAATCAACCCCGGTGTTTCGCACTTCCTTGCAGGTTGTGCCCGGAGCAAGAAGGCCGAGTCAATCGTTCAGGTGTTTCCCGGACTCACAAATTCTATCTGTTTACCCCCACACCGAAATCAGCGGTAACAGATTGGCGCCGTCTGTGGGAAACCACCACACGAACGACCTCAGCTTCTCCTTCCTCGCCTTCCACCACCATGCCTCCGAAGAAGAACAGATCCAAAGGATCCAACCGGGTGGCCAACCCCGCCGACCCTACGGAGGATACCCCCGTCAACCCAATTCCCCAATCTGGGCTTCCTCCGCCGACCCAACCGGTCCAGCCTCAACATCCTCAGCAACAACCCAACAATGGTCCCACCGGTCTCAACGGCCAGAAGCTGAAGCAGCCCATCCAGGACCATGTCTCGGTCCGTAATGGATCCTCGGACTCGATGGCCTCCCATAACCCCGACCTCAGCCTCACGCTCCAGAACCGCCAGAAGGAGAACGACCTCCGCACGCACCTTGACGAGAGGCGGGCCCGAGCGGGAGCCTCTCGGCAGCGTCAGGGTGAGCGGTCACCTCGTCGCCGAGACAGGCGGAGATCCCCGTACCGGAGAGGCCGAGCGGCATCTCCCGAACACCGGAGGAGGAGGCCGCGTTCCCCCGAGGATCGGCATCGTACGAGGGACCGTGAGGTACCCATCAGCCGTGCCGAATTCCTCCAGTTTCAGGAGACTGTACTGCAGGCCCTGAACGCCCGTGCCAACAACCAAAACCCCCCGAGGATCCCAACACCCCCTCGGATTCCCAGTCCTCGCCGCCGGTCGCGAAGTCCTCTCCAGGCTCCTAGTCGTCAGCAACAGTACAGTCCCCGCCGATCCGAGGGATACCGGCACCGAAGCCCACGCTCTCCCTCTTATGAGGAAGATTCCGAAGGGTCATACGGTTACCGGCGAGGGGACGATGCCTTTGACCGCCGCCTCCATGAGGTGGAGAGGCGCATTGTCCGTATGGACCGAGAAGAGGAGTCCAGAGCAGGGACTGTTCGCCCGAACAGACCACCCTTCTCTCGGACAATCATGGAAGCTCGCATACCGAGGGGTTTCAAACCTCCGCAGTTTGAAACGTACTCAGGCGAGTCCGACCCAGTAGACCACGTCGAGAGTTTTAAGACTCTGATGCTGATCCACCAAGTCTCCGACGCCATACTATGCAGGACCTTCCCGGCCACCCTTCGGGGTTCGGCTCGGGAATGGTATTCCAGGCTTGCCCCCGCCTCCATCTTTTCATTTGAACAGTTTGAGACGCTGTTCATAACTCACTTTGTGAGCAGCCGACGGGCCGAGAAAACGAGTCTCTCCCTTCCGAACCTCCGGCAGGAAAGGGGTGAGAAGCTGCGGGACTATGTGAAGAGGTTCACAGCAGAAGTCAGGTCGATCGCCTCCTTAGACCAATCCGTGGCAACAGTGGCATTCCAGTCGAACGTCCTCAACTCCAACCTCCGCTCGTCCCTAGCAAAGAAGCCGCCTACCAACTTCGCCGACCTCCTACTGAGGTGCGAGAAATACATCCGAGCCGAGGAGGCCGAGTCCCTCCCGAACTTCGGAGGACCCTCCTCCGGCTCGAAGAGGAAGGCAACGGAGGAAGAGGGGGCCAAGAAGACAATGAAGGACGGAGGCGGCCAGCGTCGTCCTCCCCCCAGGTTTGAGAAATTCACGCCCCTCACAACTAATGTCTCCACTATCCTCATGGAGGCAGAGAAGGAGGGGGCACTATAAATACAACCCCTCTACCACCGAGACCAGGTTGTGCCCGGAGCAAGAAGGCCGAGTCAATCGTTCAGGTGTTTCCCGGACTCACAAATTCTATCTGTTTACCCCCACACCGAAATCAGCGGTAACAGTTACCATAATACCTTCAAAGTTCAAATTTATTACAACATAATTATTTACAAAAGTGTCACTTATATAAAATAAAAATTTATGCCACTAAAGATAATTTGTAAAGTGTATGTAATGAGTAAAGAAATGTCACATGTTCAAGGCTAGATTATGTCTTATTATTTACTATATATATATATATATATATATATATATATATAGGGGAAAAGGGGTATGAGCAACTTGCTCATTTAGTAAATAAGCAATTGATGATGTGGCACACATGTGATTGAAAAATCATTAAAAGGGTTAGTTGTCCAATGTATCACATGCATGCCACATAATCATTTGCTCATTTACTAAATGAGGAAGTTGCTCATATCCCTTTTACCCATATATATATATATATATATATATATATATATATATATATATATATATATATATATATATATTATTAAAACGTGCATTCCACGTGCAGATTACTACTATGCTACAAAATGTACCACACTAAACCTAACGATAAGAAAAAGCTATTAGATTTGTGCACCCCAAAAAAGCCCGATGATAAAATAAAATTTATAGTTGTAAACTTGAAAACTTTTCAGGCATATTATTATATTCAAACGGTCAATCCAATGAATCACAGTGACTCATATCCCCCATTCGGTACCAACTTCATCCACAAGATAAAAGAAACGGAAAACTAACTAGGGTAATGATAGCGGGAGACTACTGACTACCCTATAGGTTTTGTTACAACAAGACGCTTTCGAATGGGCAAACATGTTATTATTCCTCCTTTTTTTTTCCTCTCTCTTTTCCAGCTAACTTCATAGTAGAGTAAAACCTGCACAATACATGATTCCTTAGTAACGTTCATCTCAAACGCAACTACTGAAGTTAATCATTTCCATCTAGAATGGAAATTACTTACAAAGATTGCAATTCACTTGGGTAATTCAACAAACATGTACATGATCATTACAATTTAGGGTTTTTCTCATATAGGTCACTATCAAATATTTTAATTCCATGTATGTTCTTTTGAGTGAGTTATATAGAATTAAATTTTAGTAACAAAAGTATATTTGGGATTGGTTTGATATTGTAAGTGAGTTATATGGAATTAGGTATTTGTGAGTGATTATATGGTATTGAAACATTTGTTAGTGACCCATGTGAGAAACAGGCCCGGCCCAGGCCCAAGCCCAACAAGCCAATGGGCTTGGGCAACCCCCTTTTGATGGGGCAACAAGTTTTAATTTTTTTTTCAATATATATATTTATATAGTAAAAAAATTTTAATGAAGGCCTATGTGTAAAGTTTAATTTTTTTTAAAACAACTTTCATCTCTTCTCTTCTCTTCATCTTCCAGTTCCAGACCGCTCCATTCCTCTATCTTTTCTTTCTCTTTTTCCCAATCCCGATCCGAAACCCAACTTCCTCCACGACTGACGGCTCCACTGCTCCTCTGGTCCTCCTCCGATCGTAGGCTTGTAAGTCATAGCTCCTTGTCCTTGGCTTGTAGATCAATCCGGTATCTCTCAATTGAGAAGCTATTGTCGGATTAAGTTGCGACCACGATCGCCGATCAGGACTCAGGAGTTAGTCAAAGTTGTTGTGGTTGCTGGGATCTCATCTAGCTTCCATCTTTTCCCATTCTCTTGTGGTAAAATTCTCAACTTGTTATTTTTAGTCTTCCAATTGTTTGTGAATATGACTGAGAGAATTTTTCTTTCACAAGTCTCTGTTTGTGGTTGTGTAAGTGTAACTTTGTGTTGGGACTTATTTTCTTAGCAATTTTAATTACTATTAGTAGATTGCGAAGTTAAGAAGAAATTTATAACTAAGATTCAAATAAATTCAACTATAGGCTATAGCTGAGGGCCTGAGGTAAACTGTAAATTATTAGTTCACCATAATTTTGAAGTTTCCATTGTGTGGCAATGTTTTTGAAGTCTGGTTTTAGGAATAGGATAAGTTAAGAGATAGGGATGGGGATTTCTGATTTGTTGTAGGTGGGTTTGATTGAAGGGGGACTCACAAGTCCTGGTTAGGGGCAAGCGGCAACCTCTTTTCACTTTCTATGTTAACAGCTAATCAGGATAATTTATCAACCACGCTAGAATCCCTATGAGACTGCAAAGTTTACTAGAAAATCAATGATACATGAATGGGTTGTATTTCAGTTTTGCCAAACAAAGCACACTGCGTAAAAGATACATTTATATGTACTGTACCAAGGTAGGGACGATAACTATCCCAGAGTACACGAGCAAAACTTAAAATGTATCCACCAATTACACATGTCTAAAATAAAATTTGTTGAATATTTCATATCAGAACATCACATTTAACAATGCATGTTGAGTTCCCCTAGCTCTTTCCCTTTTTTTGTGCTGGAATTTAAACCAATCTGAGTTCAATCACCCTGGAAAAAAGCTGCTACTTAATGAATAAACTTTTTTCCACACAAACATCAGTCCCTTGACAAAAAGAACCATCCAGTAAAACTGAAGTATGGGCCAGAACACAGGAACGTCCAAAATAGAGAAGAATGTCATCACGAATGCCACGCATAAGGCTTTTGTTATACATATATGCATATTATAGAACAAAATTTAAACATAGTAAAAGCATTATTAGAGCATCCACAGTCGTCTAAGGTAAAATATACATATATGCATATTATAGAATAAAATATGCATATATGCATATTATAGAATAGCTTTTCGATTGTTTGCTGCAGTCGTCAAAATGTATAAAATGCATAAAATCGAAAGAAAAAAAAACGGATGAAACATTCGTTGATTTTTTGGAAGTGTTTTTCTTTTAAAAAAAATTCGCGTGGCCCCGCATGAGACGAAACATCATGTTTCGTCCCGGTGGATATTTTCTTAATTAAGGTTTTAATTAAGTTATTAATTTACTAAACTTAATTAATTAACTAATTATTTAACTAATATTCTAATTAAAATACTAATTAAACTAATTAACTACTAATTATGAGGTTAAGATTTGATTTTTTTTTTCTTCGGACTTAACATCATGGTTCGTCTGATTATTTTAAAAATTTATTAAATAATTCCGAAGAAATATGATGTTTCGTCACGCATAAAATAAATATTGCTACACAGAACAATTCAAATAAAAGCTGCAAGAGAGAGAGAGCATGTGTGCTAGATTTAAGAGTATCATCGCCTGCTAAGAGCATAGCATATGTAGTTGTTGGCTATATACTCATATTTTAAATTAAAAAAAAAGAGAAAAAAAGTCGCTCCAATCGTTCGCTATATACCCAAATTTTGGGTATTGGGTGAACAGTCACTTGCTATAATTGGGAGACACGAAATGAGATTTTGGAAAAAATAGCCGACAAAAAATGATCTTTCGTCCATTCACTTAGACAAAAGATCATCTTTCGTCGCTATTTATTTTTTAATAAAAAATTCGACAGACGGGAAATCATTTTTCGTCCGTTCCATTATTTTTATATAAAAAAATCAACGGACGGAAAATGATTCCATGTCCGTTCGAAATTAAATAAAAAATAAAAAATAAAAAGGGCACAGACGGGAAATGATTCCCTATCCAGCCCATTTCTTTTTTCCTTTGGTGGAAAAAATTCTATAAACTATAACCTATAAATACTTCTCTGTGTATAGATTAGATTTTAATTGAAATTAATTAAGAATTAAGATTTATTTAAGATTTAATAAGATTTAATTAGGATTAATTAAACAATAAATTAGGAATTAATTAGGAGTTAACACATTCTCTCTAAATATAAATAGAGTACAATTTTCACTCTCTCTTATAAGTAAATTTAATAGACAAAAAAAATTCTAAAATTAAGAGAAACACCATCTCACAAATTTGAGGAAAAATATAGGTATACAAATTATCTCTAAGGAGAGACAATATTATCTCTCTTGAGAACACTCTTATATACTCTCTTTTACGAATCTATCTTCTTTTTTTTTCTTCATCACTTTTCTCTGCATCCTCATATACATTTCGAGAGGCCAATACATAGAAAATTTAGTCACCTACCTCTGTCTACCTTCTTTGACTTTTCATTCACATTTGTCAACAGAGGTTGGCTGTCAACATTGGGGAGCCGAATTCGGTGTCCATTGGTCAAATATGGTGTGGTGGTGGGGTCCCCTTTTATTATTGCAGACATTCTCCCACTTGGAGACTTAATTGAGAAATAATCATGTCTCCACACAATCCGATCTACCTTTCTATTCTCATGCTGCTTACGTTTCTGCTAGGCCACATGAGGATCTACACCATTCAAACTTGTCAGTTTTGATTGATTTGGTTATAACATCTGCTAGGTTCTCGTCAGTGTAAATCTTATGCATATCCACCTTCCTCCACTATTTCTCGAACGAAGTGATACTGGACTCTTATGTGCTTTGTCCATGAATGAAAGGATGGATTTCTTGCGATGTGCAAGGCACACTGACTATCAAAAAATAGAACAATCTTCTCAAGTTTGTACCGGAGCTCGTCCAATAACCTTTGAATCCAGATTGCTTCCTTGCAAGCTGCTGTAGCCGCCATGTATTCTGCTTCTATTGTAGATAGAGCCACAACATTCTGTAATTTCAAAACCCAGCTTACAGCTCCTCCTGCAAGTGTAAACATATAGCCCGTAGCGGATTTGTTTTTATCGAGATCTCATGCAAAATCTGAGTCCACATAGCATCTGATAGTTAATTCTGATCATCCGTCACATAATGCAGCATCTGAGGTTCCTTTGATGTATCTCAGAATTCTGTTTACAGTGCCCCAATGCTCTCTATCAGGATTCACCATGTATCGACTAACCGCTCTCACTACTTGTCCAACGTCTGATCTTGTACATATCATAGCGAACATCAAACTTTCCATTGCTGATACATACGGTACTCGAGACATCTCCTTTCCTTCTACTTCATTGCTAGGACACATCTTGGAGGATAACTTGAAATTAACAGGAAGTGAGGTAGAAATTGGCTTACAATCTTGCATATTGAAGTGCCGCAAGATTTTGTTGAAGTAGCTCTTCTGAGAATGTCAAATCTTTCTGTTACTTCTGTCTCGGTGAATCTGCGTCCCTAAAATCTTATTTTCTGGTCCCAAGTCCTTCATGTCAAACGCTCTAGCCAACTGTGCATTTAATTCTAGGATTCGATCTTTGTTGGAGCCTGCTACCAACATGTCATCCACATACAAGAATAGGATAATGAAGTCTTCCTCACCATCAAACCTTGTGTAATATGTACAATGGTCTGAACCGAGTCTGTTGTATTCAAGACTAATAATGAACGAATCAAATCTCTTGTACCAACACCTCAGACCATGTTTGAAATCGTACAGAGATTTGTTCAACCTACAAAACCAATTTCTCCTTGCCTGTTTCAGCAAAATCTTCTGGTTGGAGTATATAAATTTCTTCTTCGAGATCTCCATGAAGAAAAGCAGTCTTCACATCTAACTCCTCTAGATGTAGGTCAAACGTAGCACACATTGCCAAGACTACTCTGATTGTCGTGAGTCGAACCGGAAATGAAAATATCTCATTAAGTTAATACCTTCTTTCTGAGCATATCCTTTTACCACCAATCTTGGATGATACCGCTCCACTTGGTCATTACCATCACGCTTGATCTTGTAGACCCATTTGTTGCCGATGGCCTTTCTTCCTTGTGGTAGCATAACAAGATCCCACGTCTTATTCTTGTGTAGAGCTTCAATTTCTTTTTGCATTGCTGCCATCCACATGGATACATCCGAGCCTTTGCTGGCCTCTTGGAAAGATGATGGCTCTCCATCCTCTGTTAAAAGACAGTATGCAACATTGCTCTCTGTAACATACTTCGAGTGCCATGATGGCAGTCTTCTCGCACGAGTTGACAGACGAACTTCTTCAGCCTTGGACTCGACTAGTTCTTATACCTCATGCTCTGGTGCTGCTTCAGAAGGGATCTTCATCTGGTTTATCTTCCACCTGAACTGTAGTAGTCTCTGGATTCTCCTTTGACATGCTATAGCTTCCATCTTTCTTGTGTAGCTGATCTTCTACAAAGAACACATCCCTGCTGACAACAATTTTGTGGTAGTGGGATCCCACAGGGATACCCCTTCATACCATCAGTATACCCTAAGAACAAGCACATCCTAGATTTCAGATCCAGATTCGTTTTTTCTTGGGCATTGTACATCATGTACATGGAATATCTTAACCAATTATCTGTCTTCAAGCACTAAATCTTCTTTCCAGATTCAACTTCCACCTGCGCTTTGAAGTCTTGGAACACTGGAAACACATCTGACTTCTTCTTGATTGGATGCACTCACAATCTCTTGGAGTAATCATCTATGAAAGACACAAAGTACTTTGTTCCTCCTAGGGACATTTCTGGTGATTCCCATACATCAGAATGAACTAAGTCTAAAATGCATTTACTCCAGACTTCAGATCTGCTAAACTGCAATCTATGCTGCTTACTTGTAACACAATGTTCACAAAATGGTAGATTCACCGATTTGAGTCCTGGATGCAACTTCCGATCAGATAGAATCTTCAAACCACATTCGGACATATAGCTTAGTTTGAGATGGCAAATCATTGTCGACTCTTCTATTTTGCTGGTCGATGCGACACACGCATCAGCTTCCTACAGTGTTTCTCCATTAAGCATGAATAGATTTGTTGCAATCTTTTCTGTCTTCATAACCACTTGTGCACCTCTGACAATTTTCATGATCTCATTTTCAACATGGGTCTTACATCCAAGACTATCTATTTGTCTCAAAGACTTTAGATTTTCCTCAAGCCCTTCATGTGCCGTACCTCCTGATGGTGCGAACCGTACCATCAAATATTTTGAGCTTGATAGTACCAATACCAGTGATTTCCAAAGCATGGTCATGATCCATGTGTACAGAACCTCCTAAGATTGGTTTGTATGTGTGGAACCACTATCTCCAGAAATTCATGTACCATGTTGCTCCTGAGTCCAGTAACCAGACGTCAGATAACTGCTTTCTGCCTCCAACAACCGTTGTTGCCATGCTGTATAGAACTTCACCATCATACGAGGTACTCACCACATTCTCTCGAGTATTTGATGACTCAGGGTCTCCATTCTTCTTCTTGAACCAATAGTCATTCTTGAAGTGTCATTTCTTGCCACAATTGTGGCACTTGTATGTATTCTTGCTTCTTAATTTTGATCTACCATGATTCTGACTCCTACTGGGGCCAAGTTCCGTTGATTTTCCTCTCATTACCATCAAAGCTTCCACTTGCTACGAACTTCCATGTCTGTCTTCCTTGTTCTTGCTCCTGGCCTCTTCTTCCAGAACAGCAGATGCAACTTCGTCGAAAACTAGATAGTCTGTTAGGATGTTATTCGTCAGGTTGATGATGAATTGATCATACGAGTCAAGCAAACTTTGAAGTAGAAGCTCCACATGTTCAGTTGACTCTATTTTGTAACCCATTGATGTAAGTTGCGAAAATAGAGTATTCATGGTGTTGATGTGGTCGGTCACCAGTGTCGCTTCCATCATTCAAAGAGTGTACAGTTTGCTCTTTAAGAAGATCTTGTTGTGAAGTGACTTGACCTCGTACAATCTCGTCAGAGTATCCCAAATCTCCTTTGCTGTCTTCTTTTCAGCCACACTGGATAGCACACCTTCAGCTAGCAATTGAGTTTTCGTCCATCTCGTTCCACTTATCGTCGTCGGTGATCTTCAACAATTTTATTCTTCAACATTACATTGATCTTCATTTTCCACAATTAGAAATTACTCCCGTTGAATTTCTCAACGTTGAATTTTGTTGTAGTCTACATTTCTGCTTCACACCCCGCAACCAAAGCACTGATACCACTGTTAGGAAAGTTATGGGTAGAAGCTATCACCCAACTAAAGTAAAATTGAGAAAGTGACAAATAAGGTGGACATGGATATTTTACGTGGAAAAATCCCCAAAGGAGATGGGGTAAAAACCACGGATAAGGTAGTGAAATTTTACTTTTGAAAGTAGGGATTACAACACATTCTCTCTAAATATAAGGAGAGTAAAATTTTTACTCTCTTATAGTAGGAGAAACACTCTCTCACAAATTTGAGGAAAAATATAAATATACAAATTATCTCTAAGGAGACACAATATTATCTCTCTTGAGAACACTCTTATAATACTATATTTTACTAATTCATCTTTCTTTCTTTTTTCTCACTTTTTTCTGCATCTTCGTATCCATTCCAAGAGGCCAATTTATAGAAAATTTAGCCACGTACCTTTGCCTACCTTCTTTGACTTTTTATTTACATTTGTCAATAGAGGTTGGCTGTCAACATTGGAGCGCCAAATTCGGTGTCCATTGGTCAATATGGTGTGGTGGTGGGCCCCCTTCCATCATTGCCGACATTACCTAATGTCAAAACACACACTTCTACATTCACCATCCATAAATTTCATAAGTAAAATGTATGCATCACATCTTATGACTATATGAGAATTACTTGATGCACGAGGATAATGCGACTTCTTTGCATACACAATAATTCCATTAATACACATGTGGCTATGATAATAACAACAAAAATAACAAAAGAACAACAGGAATACCATATTCCAAAATCTTTTAGAAACTCGAATAAACAATTCGTATATACAAGTGGAATCATAAAAGAACCAATTTACTTGCACAAATCATAAAACAAAAATTATATTACGCGAAACTAAATTACAAACTAAGAATACATGCATAACCATTCACCATAAATTTTGAGAACTTCAAGAATTGCTAAGATCCGAATCCTTTGACTAAGAAACCTTTTTTTTTCCTTCATGCTTCCTCTTCTATTAAACCCCTCTCCCTCTCTCTCTCTCTCTACATATATATATATATACCAACTTACAAATTTATGCAAAACTCCTTCAAGCAATTGATATTTGCAAATTTGCCTAAAAGTCATAATAATAATTGCCAATAATGACTGAATTTTCAGGCCATCAAGACAATAGCTACACATTCACACATCTATACATTTCCTTCAAGAAAAATGGAACCAATAGATTGTGTTAAAAACATTTGTTCTAACTGAAGTTCCTCTCAAATCAATAAAAAACAATTGAGGCTTTACTGCTTTAGGATAATTACTTACTGATATTCGAAACAATCCAGATCACTTACTGGTTAGTAACTTCAATGTAACATGCTAGATTTCTAACTGAAATCTTTACTAGTGTTTTAAATATCACCCCGCTAGATCTGTTATTACGGTTTGGACAAGCTAGCTTTGCTCATATTAGTATTTAAAATGTTATTGTTCTGATATATCTACTTGATTCAATATCTGGTGTTATAAAAGGGAAAACACCAAGGGTTCACACCCAAACCTAGTTGGACCTAACCCATTGTATTAAATAAAAGAAGAGGTAGTAAAATTAGCTTAAAAACCTTAAATTCTCTCATCGCTATTGCTTCATCTCTTAAAAATTTACCACACAATTACTCTTGTTTTTATTTATTGTGCATGTAGGAAAAGATTCACTCCTAATCTCAAATTGTTATAATATTAATGGATTTGTAGTTGTACATTAGAGAGAGGCGAACTAAGCCTGATTGGATGGAGATAGGACAAAAAAAACATCATATTCATTCAAATCTATTTGGCTCTTTTTGTACAAAATTATAAATTTAATTTCATGTTATTGTTGGAAATATTTTGAGATATTTTTCGGGCCGGATTTCAGTGGGCTCTGGCCACCGGCGGCGCCGGAATGTGATTGGATTACGTTCCTCTCATCGAGTACTATTCCGTAATGTACTCATTTGTCAAAAACGGTTTCCGTATGAATGAGAAATGTAGGTTCAAAGTTGGGTACTCGAAATGTACTAACTTGGGAATTTGGAATGGATAGTCCTACATCGGAAGATGGGAAAGATTTCTCTAGTATATAAGCTAAAGAAATGGACCAAAGGACGAAGCCCTGGGGTTACTACAAACGTGTAGTGGAGAGAGAACCTAGTTAAAATTACAAACACACACACGCGCGCGCCCTGGCCCGGCCCGGCCCAACCCGGCTAAGCTCTGGCCTATATTTTTTTGCCTCGCTCCAAAATTTTCTCCAATTTACTGTTGAGGCTTTTCAAATTCTGTAACTGGTACCATTACTCTGTAACAGTAGAGTAATGGCTCATCAGTTACGTTTTTTGAACCATTACTCTGCTGTTACAGAGTAATGGACCCTTCAGTTACTCCTCTTCTCCTATAAGACCAGTAATTTTTATCTGCCAGTACACAAAGTTTTGAAATTCTGAATCTCCTTCTTTTTCTTCCTCTGAGTCAGAGTCTGAGAGTGCAACACAGCTACTGGTTCGCAGATATCTCTGAAACTAGGGTGCTGCTCTTCAAGGAAAAGTAATACAGTTGTATCCTGGAAGGCAATTCGTCAACCACCGTCACACTACAGGGCGAATTTTGCTTTTAGGACAGAGATCTTAATCTCGACTCTGTATTGAAGTATCTGATTTGTTCTTTTATTTCCTGTAATTGTATTTCTTCACAAACATTGTTAGCAGTTTCCTGTTTTATGAAATTCAAGTTCTAACAATCTTAAAGCAAATTTTTTCATCTATTCTAACAGTTTTTGTGAAGATTATTTACATGTACTATTATCATTTCGGAAAAACAAACAACTAACAGTTCAATTTTAATTGTTTCAGAAAATGGAAAACAGACAAAACGAAAATGTCAGTGGACTTCTCAGTGCACAAATTCCAGTGACCCAAAATGTGACTGCATAATCAGTTGTGGCACAAACGGTCCTTCTGCCCACACCTATAACTGTAGAAGAAAAACCAGAAAAGTTCAATGGAACTGGATTCAAGAAGTGGCAAGGAAAGATGCAGTTCTACCTAACCACCTTGAAGCTGGACAGGTTTTTCACTGAAACTTCCCCTATGATGGCACCTATGGATGCGCACTCCGTTGCTGCGGTTGATGCATGGACTCAGCGTGATTATCTATGCAGAAATTACATCCTGAACGGCTTGGTAGACCCGCTGTATAATGTCTACTGTGTCTTCAAGACTTCCAAACTTCTGTGGGGGTCTTTGGAGAAGAAGTACAAAACAGAAGATGCCGGCTCCAAGAAGTTTGTAGTTGGCAAATTTCTGGACTATAAGATGGTTGACTCCGAGATAGTTGTAAGTCAAATTCAGGAACTGCAGGTGATAATGCACGAAATCACTGCAGAGAACATGACGCTGTGTGAACCATTCTAGGTTGCAGCGTTCATTGAGAAGCTTCCACCTGGATGGAAGGACTTCAAGAACTACCTCAAGCACAAGCGAAAGGAGATGTCTCTTGACTCTTGAGGACCTGATTGTCAGGTTGCAGATTGAAGAGGAGAATCGCAAGGCTGACAAGTCCTATGGAAATTAGTCCATAGAAAAGGCCAACATGGTGGAGTACGAACAGAAGGGAAAAAAGAGGAAGTTCTTGCCACATGCCTCGAACAAAAAACCTGCTGCAAAGAGGTTTGCTGGAAAATACCACAAGTGTGGTAAGTAGGGCTGCAAACGAATCGAGCTATTCACGAGCTATTCAGCTCGAGCTCGGTCAAAGATCGGTTAAAGCTCGGCTCGAACCGAGCTTGAGCTAAACGAACCGAGCTCGAGCTTCGGTTTTTTTTTTTAGGCTAAGCTCGCAAGCTATTCGGCTCGAATACAGTCAAAGCTCGGTCAAAGCTCAGCTCAAACCGAGCTCAAGCCGAGCTCGAGCCCAAAACTAAGCTCGTTTCGTAAATGAGCCGAGCTCGAGCTTGAAGGTATTCGGCTCGGCTCGGCTCGATTGCAGCCCTAGTGGTAAGCTGGGGCACAAAATCTCTGACTGCCGTAGCAAGGATAACAACCGTGCTGCAACTGGACAGGCAAAAGAGAATGACAAATCCTATGCGCATATTGCTGAGAACCTGTCCACTGGTCTCTCTGACTTGGACCTCTGTGCTGTTGTATCGGAGGTAAATCTGGTTGGGAGCAATCCTCGTGAGTGGTGATACGATACTGGGGCTACCAAGCACATCTGCTCGGACAAAGAGATGTTCACCTCATACCAAAAATACAACAAGGATGAACAGTTGTTCATAGATAATTCTTCTACCTCCAAGATTGAAGAAACAAGGAAGATAGTGTTGAAGATGACTTCAGGCAAGGAACTAACACTAACCAATGTGTTGCACGTTCCAGATATTAGAAAGAACCTGGTCTCGGAATCTTTGCTAAGCAAGAATGAATTTAGGGTTGTTCTTGCTTCTGATAATTTTGTACTTTCAAAGAATGGGGTGTACTTGGGAAAAGGGTATATGAAGGATGGACTATTTAAATTCAATGTAATGACAGTCATCCCAAAATCTGTTGTTCCTGTTGTTCCCAAAATTAATGAAATTAATCATGTTGCTTATGTTGTTGAGTCTTCTTCTGTTTGGCATGAAAGACTAGGCCATGCTAATTTCAATTCTCTACGTAGATTAATTAACATGAATTTACTACCAAAATTTAAGGTAGACAACTGCAAAAAATGTAAAGTTTGCACAGAGGCTAAACTCACTAAAACTTCATCCCGTTCTGTAGAAAGAAACACTGAAACTCTAGGTCTAATTCACATGGATCTGTGTGATTTAAAATACGTGTAGACCAGAGACGACAAAAAGTATTTTGTGACATTCATAGACGATGGAAAAAAATTCTGTTATGTATACTTGTTACATAGCAAAAATGAGGCATTGGATAAATTCAAGGAATATAAGCTTGAGATTGAGAATCAACTTGGCAAAACGATTAAAATCATTAGGAGTGATAGATGAGGGGAATATGATGCACCATTTAATATGTTCTGCTCTGAACATGGAATAGTTCATCAGACAACTGCTCCTTACTCACCTGAATCAAACGATACTGCCGAGCTCAAGAACCGAACTATAAAAGAGGTAATGAAAGCCTTGTTGTTAAATTCTGGGTTACCCCAAAACATGTGGGGGGAAGCGTTGCTGACTGTAAACTATATTCTCAATAAAATACCTTACAAAAAAACTGGCAAGACACCATACAAACTATGGAAAGGTGATGGACCTTCGTATAAATACCTCAAAGTGTGAGGGTGTCTAGCAAAAGTGGCTGTACCTAATTCAAAACAGGTCACAATAGGACCTAAGACCATTGATTGCATATTCATAGGCTATGCACACAATAGTAGTACAAATCGGTTCTTGGTATATAAATCAGATTTACCGGACATCCATGTGAATACAATAATGAAATCAAGGAATGCTTCCTTCTTTGAACACGTATTTCCATGCAAGGATGCTACGTATCCCAAACGTACACGTGAGCAAGGGAATGCAAGCACTTCGGTTGATGAACCAGGGCATGATAATAATGAACCTAGACGAAGCAAATGGGCTAGAACATCAAAGTCATTTGGTCCTGACTTTGTAACGGCATTTCTGTTAGAGAATGAGCCCAGAATATTCAAAAAAGCCATGTCTACGCCTGATGCTCCTATGTGGAAGGAAGCAATCAAAAGTGAAATAGATTTGATCATGCAAAATCATACATGGGAGTTGGTCGATTTGCCTTCTGGGTGTAAATCTCTAGGAAGCAAATGGATTTTCAAGCAGAATTTGAAACCAGATGGTCCAATAGAGAAATATAAGGTGAGACTTGTGGTACAAGGATTTAGGCAAAAGGAAGGTCTAGAATTCTTTGATACTTATTCTCCAGTCACAAGAATAACTTTCATAAGAATGTTGATAGCTATTGCACCTCTACGTAACCTTGAAATACATCAAATGGATGTCAAAACCGCATTTCTAAATGAGAATTTAGAAGAAACAATATACATGAAACAACCTGAGGGTTACATAATTCTTGAACAGGAAAACAAGGTGTGTAGGCTTGTAAAATCCTTGTACGGACTGAAACAAGCTCCCAAGCAGTGGCATGCAAAATTTGACAATATCATGATGTCAAATGGTTTCAAAATAAATGAATGTGACAAGTGTATCTACATCAAAGATACTCCAAATGGATACATTCTGGCGTATTTGTATGTAGATGACATGCTCGTATGGTAGCAATAATGACATTATCAAACAAACTAAGAACATGCTTAATGGTAAGTTTGATATGAAAAATTTAAGAGCTGCAAATGTCATACTAGGAATCAAAGTTTCCCGAACGTCTGAGAGAATTACTCTATCTCAAGCTCATTACCCTTAGAAAGTACTTGAAAGATTCAAGAATTACTCCAATGGGACTGCCAAAAGTCCTGTGGATCCCAATCTTTTGTTCAAAAACACGGGTGACAGCATATCACAATTGGAATATGCACGTGTAATCGGTAGTCTGATGTACTTAAAAAATTGTACAAGATCGGACTCGGCACATTCAGTAAATGTACTGAGCTGCTACACAAGTAATCCAGGACGAAGTCACTGGAAAGGAATAACTAGAGTATTGAACTACTTGTGACTTACTCAGAGTTATGGGCTGCATTACACCAGATATCTAGCAGTACTAGAAGGCTACTTGCAACTTACCATGGAATCTGAGTTTATTGTTTTAGAAAAAGCGGCAGAAGAACCAGAGTGGTTTCGAAACTTTTTAGAGGATATTCTCATATGGAAAAAACCGGTGCCTACTATATGTGTACATTGTGACAGCCAATCGGCCATAGCAAGGGCACTGAGTTGTATGTATAATGGTAAGTCTCATCATATTAGAAGGCGACACAAAACTATTAGATAACTGCTCTCAAATGGAATAGTCTCTATAGAGTATATAAAATCGGTCGACAACCTCGCAGATCCATTTACTAAAGGTTTATCATGAGAGCAAGTTGTGAGATAATCAATAGGAATGAGTTTAAAGCCTTAGACGAAAGAAGATACTTGATGGAAACCCTCCTAGGAATTGGAGATCCCAAGATCTAGGTTCAAGGAGACAACTAAATCTTGTTGAATCGACGTAAGCACTGAGAGATTAAAATCTCATACCCACTCTCAGGATGATAAAACAGTGCTGCCTGCAAAGGGTTAGGATAAACTTGGCTTTTAATGATTTCCATAGCTTTGAAATAAAAGTGGGGTATGACAGGATACTCTTGATAGGCAATCACCTTGTGAGTGTGAAATGGGAACATTTCTAGAAGAATGAAGAGATGCTACATTCTCCAAGTTCACTCACAATTAACCAGGATTGTTCAAGGCCAAAATGAACACAACAAGAGAACCTAGTTCTGTGAGGAAATGAAACTGTGTGATAGTTATTGTCTAGGTTCACATCAAAGCCCGGGTAGTTCAAGATATCATGTTCACTACCTGGTCAAGTTAATCCGATGGCTACTCACTAAGGGTAGTTTAAAGTTGAAAAATTACTACCATTATTGATGTAGTGATTTTTTCGATTTTACTCTCAAAGTTTTTTCTGTCATGTCTTTTTCTGTCGTGTATGGATTGCATAGTCTGGTAATTTTCATTCATGTGGGCGATTGTTGAAAATATTTTTGGGATATTTTTCGGGCCGGATTTCGGTGGGCTCCGGCCACCGGCGGCACCGAAAAGTGATTGTATTATGTTCCTCTCGTCGAGTACTATTCTGTAATGTACTCATTTGCCAAAAAACGGTTTCTGTATGAATGAGAAATGTAGGTTCAAAGTTGGGTACTCGAAATGTACTAACTTGGGAATTTGGAATGGATACTCCCACATCGGAAGATGGGATAGATTTCTCTAGTATATAAGCTAAAGAAATGGACTAAAAGGCGTAGCCCTGGGGTTACCACTAACGTGTAGTGGAGAGAGGACCTAGCCAAAATTACAAACACACACGCGCGCGTGTGTGCGCTCGGCCCAGCCCCGGCTCGGCTCGGTCTGGCTTGGCTTAGCGTATATTTTTTTGCCTCGCTCCAAAATTTTTCCCAGTTTACTGTTGAGGCTTTTCAAATTCTGTAACTGGTACCATTACTCTATAACAGCAGAGTAATGGTTCATCAGTTACATTTTTTGAACCATTACGCTGCTGTTACAGAGTAATGGACCCTTCAGTTACTCTTCTTCTCCTATAAAACCAGTAATTTTTGTCTACCAGTACACAGAGTTTTGAAATTCTGAATGTCCTTCTTCTTCTTCCTATGAGTTGGAGTCTGAGAGTGCAACACAGCTACTGGTTCGCTGATATCTCTGAAGCTAGGATGCTGCTCTTCAGGGAAAGATAATACAGTTGTATCCTGGGAGGTAATTCGTCAACCACCGTTACACTACGGGGCGAATTTTGCTTTAAGGACAGAGATCTTAATCTCGACTCTGTATGGAAGTGTCTGGTTTGTTCTTTTATTTCCTGTAATTGTATTTCTTCACAAACATTATTTGCTGTTTCCTATTTTATGAAATTCAGGTTCTAACAGTTCACTATGTCCATACTTTATTAGGTTAATTTGATTCATGAGGGTATATAAACAAAAGAACAAAAAACATCCCCATAGTTAGTAAATATTAATTTAAAACATTATTTTAAAGTAGCAAGGGAAAATTGCTTTCTACGGGAGTGCACAAAAAAGACCTTACAACTTGTCTTCAAGGTTTTTTTCAAAAAATTCTTTCTTATCTTCAAATCTTTTATCTTCAAATCTTTAATATGTAGCTATCTTTCTTTTATGTAAAGACTTCATGTAAGCAATTATATATTTCGGTTATAACTATCACTACAAACAACTTCGAAAACCCCGATGTTTATTTTTCCCTTTCCCAGCGTTTTTAAATGCTGGGATTGATGACCCCGACGCTTCACGAAACGCTGCCGCAAGCGCCGGGGATGCGAAATACCTATCCCGACGTTTTAAAATGTCATGATAGTTTTTTTTTTATTTAAATTTTATAATAGTGTACGAGAGTAACTATAATGAACAAGAAAAGATTATCCAAATGAAAAAATATTTCCGTTTTACTGAATATCAAAAATTGTTATTTACAAAGAATTGATATCTCTTGTTTCTTAAAACTAGTATGATGCACGTGCGATGCACGTGGAGGAGGACGGAAAAGGACAAAAAAAACCTCTAGTATGATGCACGTGCGATGCACGTGGAGGAGGAAGGAAAAGGACAAAAAAAACTTACCAACACGTGCGCTGCACGTGTTTGCACACATACAAAAAACAATAAAAAATTATTTATTTGTTTGGAACCCCATCTCTCCCATTATAATAGTTATAGATATAATAGTTTCCTCAAATACAATAGTTTTTTTATACTTTTCATCCCAGCTGCATGTATTTTCATGCTTTTACTTGTTCTTAGTTGCACCTGCACCTCACACCTCTCTCTGGGAATCATCCCAAACTTCACTCTTAAAGCTGAAACTCGAAATACTCTTAAACACAAACAATTAAAAGAGGTAAGATTTTACTAATAAAGAACTAACTATTAATTCCTAAAAAACAAATACTCTCAAAATAATGTTAAGGTAACATCCCACAACAATCACGGTCAGTCTCAGAACCCCCACAGCTGCGACTTTCAATTTTAAATCACCAGCAAAATAACCACAGTAAAGATCCAGTTTGCCAACCAAACTTTATGACAACATTCTATCAGGCTGAAGATGAGGCCAAATGATGTCGAATTCAAGTTTCATTGTAAGAATAGTAATTAGCATGTAGTACTGAAGACAACAAGATTCTGATATACTTAAATTACACATAAAAAGCAATTTACTACAATATAAGTTGAACTTCTAAGACAATTTAGAACACTAAGAATTTACTAACAACACCTAAGACAGCGTGCTTCAAATATTTTAATAAACTGCAACCTGAGTTGCAATTTTTAGATAAATCTTAACTGTCTTAAAATAAACTGACAAAAAGGTCATTTATTCTGATCAGTGTGAGAAAGAGAAATAGACGTAGAGTAAGGATGGAACCAGGGTAGTATTCAAGTTGAGTTTTTTTGATACCCAGGTTTAGTTTTGGACAAATTATTGGCCTTTTATCCCTAGGACTGCAACCTGAAGTCAACAGCTTGAGGGTTTTTGGTAAACCTTATATAACCAACTATCATACATAATCTAGCGGACTTAATCGTGATGATTTTGACTAAGCAGTTGGTCAAGCTTATAGGCCCCCCACCTCGGTAGCTACCTTTTTCTTTGGAAATAGGCATACATTGGAACATCTGAACCAATGTAAAGTAGACTAATTCGCCGGCTTGCCAATCCGCATCTCAATCAGTGTCTTTAGCTCAATTGCCGTTGATGGCGATCGATTTATGACATAACATGCGGTTTTGGCTGCTTCTGTGCCAAAAGAGTGGGGTTGACCTACAGTTCGCAACATAGCTCACATCCTTTCTGCAAGAGTTCTGTTCATCCGTTCTGCTACGCCATGTTCTTGAGGTGTGTATGTGACCGTGAACTGTCTTTTGATACCTTCTCGCTTACATAGTTCAAGAAACTCGTTGTCTACATACTCCTTTCCATTATCTGTCCTCAAGCACTAAATCTTCTTTCCAGATTCAACTTCCACCTGCGCTTTGAAGTCTTGGAACACTGGAAACACATCTGACTTCTTCTTGATTGGATACACTCACAATCTCTTGGAGTAATCATCTATGAAAGACACAAAGTACTTTTTTTCCTCCTAGGGACATTTCCGGTGATTCCCATACATAAGAATGAACTAAGTCTAAAATGCATTTACTCCTAGCTTCAGATCTGCTGAACTGCAATCTATGCTGCTTACTTGTAACACAATATTCACAAAATGGTAGATTCACCGATTTGAGTCCTGGAAGCAACTTCTGGTCAGATAGAATCTTCAAACCACATTCGGACATATAGCCTAGTTTGAGATGGCACATCATTGTCGAATCTTCTCCCTTGCTGGTCGAAGCGACACACATATCAGCTTCCTACAGTGTTTCTCCATTAACCATGAATAGATTTGCTGCAATCTTTTCTGTCTTCATGACCACATGCGCACCTCTGACAATTTTCATGATCTCATTTCAACATGGGTCTTACATCCAAGGCTATCTATTTGTCCCAAAGACTTTTGATTTTTCCTCAAGCCCTTCACGTGCCGTACCTCCTGATGGTGCGAACCGTACCATCAAATATTTTGAGCTTGATAGTACCAATACCAGTGATTTCCAAAGCATTATCATGATCCATGTGTACAGAACCTCCTAAGATTGGTTTGTATGTGTGGAACCACTCTCTCCGGGAAGTCATGTGCCATGTTACTCCTGAGTCCAGTAACTAGACGTTAGATAACTGCTTTCTGCCTCCAACAACCGTTGTTGCTTCGCTGTATAGAACTTCACCATCATACGGGGTACTCGCCACATTCTCTTGAGCATTTGATAACTCAGGGTCTCCTCTCTTCTTCTTGAACCAACAGTCATTCTTGAAGTGTCATTTCTTGCCACAATTGTGGCACTTGTAAGTATTCTTACTTCTTGATTTTGATCTACCAGTATTTTGACTCTCACTGGGGCCAAGTTCGGTTGATTTTCCTCTCATTACCATCAAAGCTTCCACTTGCTGCGAACTTTCATGTCTGTCTTTCTTGTTCTTGCGCCTGGTCTCTTCTTCTAGAATAGCAGATGCAACTTCGTCGAAAACTAAATAGTCTGTTAGGATGTTATTCGTTAGGTTGATGATAAATTGATCATACGAGTTAAGCAAACTTTGAAGTAGAAACTCCGCACATTCAGTTGACTCTATTTTGCAACCCATTGATGTAAGTTGCAAAAATAGAGTATTCATGGTGTTGATGTGGTCGGTCACCGGTGTCGCTTCCATCATTCAAAGAGTGTACAGTTTGCTCTTTAAGAAGATTTTGTTGTGAAGTGACTTGACCTCGTACAATCTCGTCAGAGTATCCCAAATCTCTTTTGCTGTCTTCTTTTCAGCCACACTGGATAGCACACCTTCAGCTAGCAATTGAGTTGCCGTCCATCTCGTTCCACTTATCGTCATTGGTGATCTTCGACAATTTCATTCATCAGGATTGCATTGATCTTCATTTTCCACAATTAGAAATTACTTCCGTTGAATTTCTCAACATCGAATTTTGTTGTAGTCTACATTCTGCTTCACACTCCGCAACCAAAGCTCTGATACCACTATTAGGAAAATTATGGACAGAAGCTATCACACTACTAAAGTGATATTGAGAAAGTGACAAATAAGGTGGACACGGATATTTTACGTGGAAAAACCCTCAAAGAAGATGAGGTAAAAACTACAGACAAGGTAGTGAGATTTTACTTTTGAAAGTAGGGATTACAACACATTCTTTCTAAATATGTCCCAACTTACAAATTTATACAAAACCCCTTCAAGCAACTGATATTTGCAAATTTGCCTAAAAGTCATAATAATAATTTCCATTAATGACTGAATTTTCAGGCCATCAAGTCAATAGCTACACATTCACACATCTATACATTTCCTTTAAGAAAAATGGAACCAATAGATTGTGTTAAAAACATTTATTCTAACTGAAGTTCCTCTCAAATCAATAAAAAACAATTGAGGCTTTAGGATAATTACTTACTGATATTCGAAACAATCCAGATCACTTACTGGTTTGTAACTTCAATGTAACATGCTAGATTTCTAACCGAAATCTTTACTAGTGTTTTAAATATCACCCCGCTAGATCTATTATTACGGTTTGAACAAGCTAGCTTTGCACATACTAGTATTTAAAATGTTATTGTTCTGATATATCTACCTGATTCAATATCTGGTGTTATAAAAGAAAAAACACCATAGAACTTTAAGGGTTCAAACCCAAACCCAGTTGGACCTAACCCATTGTATTAAATAAAAGAAGAGGTAGTAAAATTAGCTTAAAAACCTTAAATTCTCTCATCGCTATTGCTTCATCTCTCAAAAATTTACCACATAATTACTCTTGTTTTTATTTATTGTGCATGTAGGAAAAGATTCACTCCTAATCTCAAATTGTTATAATATTAATGGATTTGTAGTTGTACATTTGAGAGAGGCGAACTAAGCCTGATTAGGATGGAGATAGGACAAAAAACACATCATATTCATTCAAATCTATTTGACTCTTTTTGTACAAAATTATAAATTTAATTTCATGTTATTGTTGGAAATATTTTTGAGATATTTTTCGGGCCGGATTTCGGTGGGCTCCAGCCACCGGCGGCACCGGAAAGTGATTGTATTACGTTCCTCTCGTCGAGTACTATTCCGTAATGTACTTGTGGTAGGGTAAAAATGGCCTGCGGGCCCAACCAGGGCCCAATGCAACTCTCACTCAAGAAAGGAAAAAATAGCAATCTAGCTCGGCTTCGAACCATTACAGGATCGGCGCCGAACCTCAAGTGCAGCCCCATGAGCCGTCCCCCCCCCTCTCTGGCGAAGATGGGGGATGACCTGGCACAGCCTAGGCCCTCCGATTCTCCCAGAAGCACAGAAGACCCACGATCAGCCCTGTCAGCTCTATACCGCTCAGGGTTTTGCCACGTCAGCCCTATACCACTCCTGGTATCGCCACGTCAGCCCTAAACCCCCTGGGCCTTCTGCCACGACAGGCCCATGGGCTTTCGGGTTCAGACCCGGCCCCCAAGCGGATCCAAACCCGGTTGGGATTCTCTATAAATACTAGACCCTCACCCACCTTTTTGAGGTAATCAATCTTTTGCCACTTAAATTCACCTAGTTATTGCTACTCTCTCACAGAGACTGACTAGATCGTCGGAGGGTCCGCCACCGAGACAAATCCCGGTGTTTCAGGACCGTCTGCAGGTACACAAGACCTCGGATCCGAATCCTCTGATCCGAGCCCAGATCTCCGAACCACCCCGGGGTCGCCACAGGTTCCGCCCGGTCAGCCTAGGGTCAGCAGACGAGCAGCATTCTCCTTCAACTACAAATTGAGTCCGAACTCACACCTGGTGCATCCACACGTCTCCCAGAAATAAACCGCATCAGGTTGGCGCCGTCTGTGGGAACACTGCTTCAGAAGCCGACCCGAGCCCGACTATCGAGCGACCTCGACAGCCGAACTCTCATGGCCTCAAAGGGCAAGGGGGCTGCTTCCTCCGTCAACCGACGGGACTCGCCCCCACCAATCGCTAATGCCGGTCCACATACTTCAAAACACAGGGCTCCCCATCAGGGATCCCAAAGGAGCGTCGCCCGCCAAACCCAGCCCGACCTCCGAGGAGTCATCATCAACCGACAGGTTAACCGCAACAGGGGAAGGGCCGCTTCCAACCCGGCCCCGAACCATCCAAGACCGCCGCCCGAGGGACGGAGGTCGGCACTCAGCCGCATCGGAAGGCAGCCCTCGGACCGACCGAACAGGGTCGAGGGAGCCCCCGTCACTCACAAGGAGTTCTGAGACTTCCGAAGAGAAATTCTCGGGGCCCTCCGACGGGCCCCCAGGGAGGAAACCTTCCACTCCCAAACTAGGTCGGATACCGAGGCCAGCATGTCGCACATGTCAACTATCCAGCCAGAAGACGGCGGCGTACTCCTGAGGCACCTCCAAGAAATGGAGGACCGCCTCGATCACATAGGGGACGGCGACCGACGAGTGGCTCAGGGGTACAGACCCATCCGTCCTCCCTTCTCCGCCCCCATCCTTCAATCAGAAATACCCAGGAATTTCCGACCACCTCAATTCGAGACTTACGACGGCGAGGGAGATCCCGCTGATCACATGGAGGGTTTCAAAACCCTCATGATGATTCACAGCGCCTCGGATCCCCTGCTATGCCGAGCCTTCCCCGCCACACTCCGAGGTCCGGCTCGTGAATGGTACTCGAAGCTCACCCCCGGCTCCATTTACTCCTTCGACCAACTAGAAGGCAATTTTCTAGCTCACTTCGTCACCAGCCGGAAGGCGGAAAGGACCAGCACCTCTTTACTTGGGCTCAGACAGATAGACGGAGAGTCCCTCAGAGTATTCGTCCGGAGGTTTACCACGGAAGCAAGGGCGGTCTCCTCCCTTGATCCAGGCGTCGCCTTTGCGGCCTTTCGGCACAACGTCCGTCATGGACAGCTGAAAGCTTCTCTGGCGAAGAGACCCCCCATCGACTTTCCCGACCTCCTCAATAGGGTCGAGAAATACATTAGAGCAGAAGAGGCCCTCAGCCCCGAAGATGCCAGGGAGGCCAACTCGAAGGGAAAACGGAAGGCCGAAGAAGTCGAACCATCAAAGAAAGCTCCGAGGGATGCAGGGGCCGTAAAAAAGGTCCCGCCGATCCCCCGCTTCGAGAGGTACACTCCCTTGACGCATAACGTATCCGCCATCCTCTTAGAAATCGAAGACAAAGGGATTGTTCGACTACCTCCCCGACCTAACAACGGCAAGAACCGAGATCAGCGCTTCTACTGCCGCTTCCACAGAGACCATGGGCACGACACCGATCAATGCCGGGCCCTGAAAGACGAGATTGAGGAACTCATCTCCAGGGGGTACCTCCGAGAATTCACCCGAGAAGTCCCGCGGGATCGACGAGATACTAGGAACAGGAGACACTCGTCCTCGAACCTTACTCCGAACCGCGTCCCGGATCGAGATCCCAAGTCCGAGGGAGCCGCGGACGCGCCATTTATCTTGCATTGTGTCCATGGAGGGCCAATGGGAGGGGAATCGAATACTTCCCGAAAAGCCTTCATCCGAGAGGTAAATGCTGTCCAAGGCAACCCCTCTCCCAAGCTACAACCCATGCCGGTCTCATTCTCAGGGGAAGACCTCGAAGGCGTTCGCCTCCCCCACTGCGATGCCCTCGTCATTAGCCTCCACATGGCTAATTGTGAAGTTCACCGAATCCTCGTCGACAACGGCAGCTCGGTGAACATTCTTTTCCTTGAAGCCTTCGAGAATCTGAAGTTACCTAGGGGCAAGCTCAAGCCGGCCGGATACACCTTGCATGGGTTCTCTGGCGTCCCTGTCGTGATAGAGGGGATTGTCACCCTCGACGTTACCGCAGGATCGGCTCCCGTCAAGAGGACCGAGTCTATGGACTTCATGGTGGTCAACGTCAAGGCGGCTTACAATGCCATACTCGGTCGACCCGGGTTATGCTCCCTCCAAGCAGTACCTTCGGCCTACCATCTGAAGCTCAAATTTCCCACCCCACAAGGAGTCGGCGTCGTCCGAGGTAGCCAAGAAGCAGCGCGATCGTGCTACATGACCACCGTCGGGGGAGGAGTGTTCCCCCTCGACGCCGTCAAATTCGAACCAGAGAAGAACGGCCCTACCCCCGGATCTGCCGTCGAGCAAGAAAGATTCCCCCTTGACACCAAGCACCCAGTGAACTCCTGCGAAGAACGAGCATAGGTTTTAACTTAGCTAAGAAATGAACCTTTTGTAAAGCTTTCCTTTGTAAAGGACCGTTTTTAGCGGCCCCCCTATCTTATACGAAGGAAATCTCGTTGTATCATACTCTGATCACCTCGGCAGATCCGACCTAATACCAGGTTAGGAGATCGACACCGAAGACTTCACCTCACCCCACTCCGATAACTCACAAAGCGATAAAGCCGAACCACCTCCCCTTCATCATCTCGTACCGAAGCAAAGGGTGAAATGAATTCCTTATTCATGTTCCTTTATTAGGTTAAGAGGAAGCAAACAAAGACCATTACAGAAATACTCCCCTCATCTCGAACAACAGGAGGCCGCCCTCTCAAGGCCCCTCTGGTCCGACGAACGGCGGGATCACTCCGAACGAACAAAACTGGGAACTCTCCCCTTGGCATAAGGGTCCTTTGGTTCGACCACGATTGATATACCGACCACGGAACTCTAGGCACCAGTGGGCCGCATACGTTCCGTTAGCAACACCGCACTAGATACCCCCCTGCTCGCTGACCACCCGAGGAAGTTCTTGAGACGCCCAGCATTGACCGGTAGAGGAGTATCTCCACCTCTTTCTCCACTAACACATCGCGAAGTCGCTTCTCACAGGAGGGCCTCTGCACCAAGGAACTCGACAGAGCATATCCAGGTCCGACACCCACGAGTTCCCAATCCAACATCACCCTCCCCAGATGACTTGCCTCTTCACCAAGGGCTCCGGACATGTTCCTGTAAAAGCTAAAGGCCGCCTCGGCGGTGCAGGCCCTCTCACGGTACCAAGCCAAAGTGGCCTCCAATGCCTCCACCTTGCTCCGGAGCCACGCCACGACGAAACGACGGGGGTCCACCTCGGGAAGGAAAGCCACAACCGACAAAGAGAACCAACTCGAAACACATAAGCAAGGAGATTCGGAAATGTCCGGTGCCAAAACACTTGACAAGTCATAGATACTTTTTTATAAATTTTGCTACTTCTTACAAAAAGGCGGTGGCCAGTCCGCGGGAGGCAAATACAATGAAAAGGGGGGAAAAAGGAAGAAAGGCAAAACTATACAACTCGATTTCCCTCCTCGTCATCGATCGGGTTCGCCTGAGGGTCGACGGCCGGGTCGACAACGGGCCCCTCTTCGGCAGGAGTCTTCGGGGTCCCATCGATCTCCATGTCGTACTCAAAGTTGGACAGGTCGACGGTCGGATAGAAGTGCCTCACATGACTGAGGGCCTTCGCGTAGCACTCATCCTGGGCGGCGATCACCATCCGCTGACCCGCATCCGTCAGCTCTTTCCTCTCCTTGGCGAACGCAGCTGTCAACTCCCCCTTCTCCTTGGCGAACTTCCCCTTCAAAGAGGCCACCATCTTCCCCCACTCGGTGTCCTTGGCCTCGAGCTCCAGCTTCATCTGCTGCTCCCTCTTATGCGAACCCTCGAGCTCGATCCGCATCTCCTTCATCTCTCGCTCGCTCTTGTCCGCCCGAGCACGTTCTTGTGACAGGGACGCTTCGTAGAGATTCTTTACATTAGCTCCCTGCATACAAGCCTGCGACCGAAAGGCACACATAAGAAGAAAAATCCTGAAGCAAGAATAACAGAAAGAAGGAGGTCGACAAGCTTACCAACACGGTGGCCTGCGCCAGGCGCGTAAAAGGCCACCTCTACGGGCTCGCTCTCCATCATCTGGCGATCGCCAGGCGTCGCCAGCTTCTCCACCACCTCTACGGCCTGGGCTTCCCCGGTCAGACAGTCTCCCATCCGAATCGACCAGTCCGGCGCCCACCATTGCCGCAACATCTCCACCACCGGGTCCTCCTCCTCAACCTCTACCAAGGGACCTTTTCCCTTGTCGAGACCGGATGCCCTCGCGGGGCCCTTACCCCTCGAAGGGGCAGCCCCCTTGCTCGTCTCCGAACGAGTCTTCTTAACCCTCGGCTCGAGCAGTACCTCCGAGATAACGAGGGGCGGCTCCCTCGGCCTCTTCGCCACCTCCCCCTTCTTCTTCTCGGCATTCTCCTTCTTCATGGCGAGCCTCCTGGCCTTGATCGATGCCTCATCCATATCTACAGAAAAAACTATTAAGAGCAATGAGCAAGAAAGTACGAAGGGATCGAGAGAAAAGAAACAAACTACATACGCAGGACGGCTGGGCTCAGTCCAACGCTCGCCAGGTGGACCTCCGTCACCTTCGTCCAATCAATACTAGGGGACAAACGAAGGCGCTCGACAAACCCCCACTCCTCGGCCGTTAGATCCCCCGGCCCCGGCGCGGGATGGCTCGGCTTGGAGTAGTTCCATCGGGTCGGAATGTCCCAGGGCTCTTCACTCCGGATCACCAGATATTTTTTCTTCCAATCCTTGATAGAGTCCGGGTGACTGTGAACAACCTTCCGCCTACGCCGGGGGGAGATATAGTAAACACCCTCAGCCGCCGAGCTAATCATCAGCGTCGCTCGGAACACGTTCAACCGCAGGGGTACCTGTTGTTCCTCGCACATCAGTACAAAACAGATTATCTGCTTCCAAGAGTTCGGCCCATACTGCATCGGGGCCAAGGAGGCCCAGTTCAGCACTTCCCGAACAAATGGGTGGATTGGCAGCCTCAGTCCAGAAATAAACGCGTCCACTGGGAAGACACAATACCAAGCAGATAGGGGATCGGTTGGGCGCAGTGTAGAGCTCGGCAGCATCAATTCGTAGCTAGGACCTATGTGGTACGCCAGCTGCAAAACCTCCAAGTCCCCGCCATCCAAGACGGTCAGAATCGCGTCCATCAACACCCTCTTCCGGCTCGGCGAAGAGGCCTGCACACCAAAGAGCTCCTTGTCGGATAGGTCGTCAGGATATTGACGGAAATGCTTCGGCTGCACGGACGAACCTGTCCACAAGTTGCGATAGACAGACCCCTGGCTCGAACCACCAATCCTCGATCCTGCCTTCCTCGGAGCCTTCTTCCTCGTCTTGGTTCGCTCCGGCGAGGGAGTGAACAAGGGCCCCCGACCAGTCAACATGGAACTCGGGCCAGCAACCTGAACTGTGGATCTCCTTACGATGCCACCCTCGCCTCCCTCTCCCTCGGAAGTCAACTCCAAAACACGAACGCCGTCCGAACCATCTTCCGCTTCCTCTGACTCGCTGCTCTCCACCACGAAGGGACGACGAGAGCGCAACAACCTCGCACCATATACCTCCTCCTCACCTACTGGTTCCTCCCACGAAACCGTATCAGAAGACTCATCAACGTGTACTGACTCCTCCTCGAGTACGGGCTCCTCCCAGGACGTCGATTCGGAGATAAGCTTCACTTCCCCCCTAGACGTCGACGCTGACGAGCCAGACTGAGCCCTATCCATCTATGCCTAAACTAAGCAGACTTACCAACTCACCTGGGGTTACTTTGGAAGGGCGAGCCTAGTGCCGCAAGTTGCAAAGATGAGCGCGGAAGGGTTGTGAAATTTTTGAAAAAAGCAGCAAGAAAGGAGTGGACTGATGGGGGAGAGGGGGGAATATTTATAGGAGATAGAAGCGACTCCTCGATTTCCACGAAGTACTGTTCACCTATTTGACATGCAACTGCCGCCGCGCCACGTCCTCAAAACGTGCGCTGCTGACATCATCCAATGACAGGCTGGCAGCCAGGCGAGGAGGTCAGCTCGGAAGAAATATTCTGGGGAGGGAACATTTTTACTTAAGATTTAAGGCGCCGTCCTTAGACAGACGCCCCGGGCTCCGAGGCGGGGTCGGTTCCCCTTTTACCCGTGAGCAGCTCGGGGCTTACAGCCTCGTCGGCCGAAGACCCGAACTGTTCAAGGGTGAGACAGAAACCGCCATCACCTGGATCCCTATTAGAATGCGGAGTAGTCAACCTCCAATCGGCGAGCACCCCGGTCGAAAGCAGATCAACACTCAGAGATTGAGAGAAGTGCAACATTCCGAGCCAGTTGATGCAACTGCAAAGGTTCAGCCTGCAAAGGCAACGGAACCTTCACAGTTGCAAACAACTGGCCCAGAACGCCCTTCATCTCTTCCGGAAGGACAAACCCTTCACAGTCGCAAACAGCTCACCCCTCGGAGTGACGGTCGTCACCCCTCTCGCCCTGATCCCCCCTGGATCTGGCAGCCGTACCAGGGCCATCAGATCCAAGAGAAGATCCGGGCGGCAGAGAAACCACCTCTCCGACACAACCGGGGGTAAAAATTGGCGAAAGACAGGCGTCCGCCGGAGCAGACACCTTTAAGGGCCGATAGACCACCCTTGCTTTTGATCTGACCCGCTACGAAAAAGGGGGGAGGGGTACTTATAGCCTCCCCCAGGGGCCGGCCTTTATGACATGGGGGAAACCAAACGACGGAAGACCATGCGCCATACATTTAAATACATTTATCAGGCGGCGCCATTAAAACACCTGGGGAATTGGAACCTCACACAGATCCTAAGGCGCCCCCAATACTCCGCAAAAACAGCAGACAACCCTGCTTAACATTCCCAAGACACAACGGTTCGCCCTCAATCTGACCGGCCCCTAAACCCCTCGCCAGCTCGAGGCCAGTTCCTAGCACCAGAATAGTCTTCTCAGGAAGGCTCCACAGGCTCGCCATCACCCTTGCCAACCCGTAATCCCTCGCCAAGCTCGAGGTCAGGTTAGGCACCAGGGTAGTCTTCTCAGGAAGGCTCAACGGCTCGCCATCACCCTTACCAACCCATAATCCCTCGCTAGCTCGAGGTCCGGTCTGGCACCTGGGTACTCTTCTTCGGAAGATCCACCGGCTCGCCATCACCCTTACCGACCCATAATCCCTCCTCAACTCGAGGTTCGGTCTGGCACCAGGGTACTCTTCTCAGGAAGAAACAACGGCTCGCCATCACCCTTACCGACCTATAATCCCTTGCCAACACGAGGTCCGGTCTGGCACCTGGGTACTCTTCTTCGGAAGATCCACCGGCTCGCCATCACCCTTACCGACCCATAATCCCTCCTCAACTCGAGGTTCGGTCTGGCACCAGGGTACTCTTCTCAGGAAGAAACAACGGCTCGCCATCACCCTTACCGATCCATAATCCCTCGCCAGCGCGAGGTCCGGTCTGGCACCTGGGTACTCTTCTTCGGAAGATCCACCGGCTCGCCATCACCCTTACCGACCCGTAATCCCTCCTCAACTCGAGGTTCGGTCTGGCACCAGGGTACTCTTCTCAGGAAGAAACAACGGCTCGCCATTACCCTTGCCGACACATAAACCCTCGTCATCTCGAGGTTCGGTCGTGCACCAGGGCCTTCTTCTCAGGAAGAAACAACGTCTCGCATCGCCCTTGTCAAACACGTAATCCCTCGTCATATCGAGGTTGGGCCGGGCACCAGGGTACTCTCCTCCGGAAGATTCAATGATTTGCCATCCCATTTCCACGACCATGAACACTCCTCCCCGGCTAGCTCCTGCACCCCCGCAGGAGTGGGGGGCTTGTGTGGTAGGGTAAAAATGGCCTGCGGGCCCAACCAGGGCCCAATGCAACTCTCACTCAAGAAGGGAAAAAATAGCAATCTAGCTCGGCTTCGAACCATTACAGGGTCGGCGCCGAACCTCAAGTGCAGCCCCATGAGCCGTCCCCCCCTCTCTGGCGAAGATGGGGGATGACCTGGCACAGCCTAGGCTCTCCGATTCTCCCAGAAGCACAGAAGACCCACGATCAGCCCTGTCAGCTCTATACCGCTCAGGGTTTTGCCACTCAGCCCTATACCACTCCTAGTATCGCCACGTCAGCCCTAAACCCCCTGGGCCTTCTGCCACGACAGGCCCATGGGCTTTCGGGTTCAGACCCGGCCCCCAAGCGGATCCAAACCCGGTTGGGATTCTCTATAAATACTAGACCCTCACCCACCTTTTTGAGGTAATCAATCTTTTGCCACTTAAATTCACCTAGTTATTGCTACTCTCTCACAGAGACTGACTAGATCGTCGGAGGATCCGCCACCGGGACAAACCCCGGTGTTTCAGGACCGTCTGCAGGTACACAAGACCTCGGATCCGAATCCTCTGATCCGAGCCCAGATCTCCGAACCACCCCGGGGTCGCCACAGGTTCCGCCCGGTCAGCCTAGGGTCGGCAGACGAGCAGCATTCTCCTTCAACTACAAATTGAGTCCGAGCTCACACCTGGTGCATCCACACGTCTCCCAGAAATAAACCGCATCAGTACTCATTTGCCAAAAACGGTTTCCGTATGAATGAGAAATGTAGGTTCAAAGTTGGGTACTCGAAATGTACTAAGTTGGGAATTTGGAATAGATAGTCCTACATCGGAAGATGGGAAAGATTTCTCTAGTATATAAGCTAAAGAAATGGACTAAAGGACGAAGCCCTGGGGTTACTACTAACGTGTAGTGGAGAGAGGACTTAGTCAAAATTAAAAACACACACACTCGCGCGCCCCGGCCCGGCTCGGCTCTAGCCTATATTTTTTTGCCCCGCTCCAAAATTTTCTCCAATTTACTGTTGAGGCTTTTCAAATTCTGTAACTGGTACCATTACTCTGTAATAGTAAAGCAATGCCTCATCAGTTACATTTTTTGAACCACTACTCTGCTATTACAGAGTAATGGACCCTTCAGTTACTCCTCTTCTCCTATAAGACCAATAATTTTTGTCTGCCAATACACAGAGTTTTGAAATTCCGAATCTCCTTCTTCTTCTTCCTCTGAGTTAGAGTCTGAGAGTGCAACACAGCTACTACTTCGCTGATATCTCTGAATCTAGGGTGCTGCTCTTCAGGAAAAGGTAATACAATTGTATCCTGGAAGGCAATTCGTCAATCACCGTCACACTACAAGGCAAATTTTGCTTTAAGGATATAGATCTTAATCTCGACTCTGTATTGAAGTGTCTGATTTGTTCTTTTATTTCCCGTAATTGTATTTCTTCACAAACATTGTTAGCAGTTTCCTATTTTATGAAATTCAAGTTCTAACAATCTTAAAGCAAAATTTTTCATCTATTCTAACAGTTTTTGTGAAGATTATTTATAGGTACTGTTAACATTTCGAAAAAACAAACAACTAACAGTTCAATTTTAATTGTTTCAGAAAATAGAGAACACATAAAACGAAAATGTCGGTGGACTTCTCAGTGCACAAACACCAGTGACCCAAAATGTGACTGCACAATCGGTTGTGGCACAAACGGTCATTTTGCCCACACATATAACTGTGGGAGAAAAACCAGAAAAGTTCAATGGAATTGGATTTAAGAAGTGGCAAGGGAAGATGCAGTTCTACCTGACTACCTTGAAGCTGGACAGGTTTTTCACTGAAACTTCCCCTATGATGGCACCTATGGATGCGCACTCCGTTGCTACGGTTGATGCATGGACTCAGGGTGATTATCTATGCAGATTTTACGTTCTGAACAGCTTGGTAGACCCGCTGTACAATGTCTACTGTGTCTTCAAGACTTCCAAACTTCTGTGGGGGTCTTTGGAGAAGAAGTACAAAACAGAAGATGCCGGCTCCAAGAAGTTTGTAGTTGGCAAATTTCTAGACAACAAGATGGTTGACAACAAGATGGTTACTCACCTGAATCAAACGATACTGCTGAGCACAAAAATCGAACTCTAAAAGAGGTGATGAAAGCTTTGTTGTTGAATTCTGGGTTACCCTAAAACATGTGGGGGGAAGCGTTGCTGACTGCCAACTATATTCTTAATAAAATACCTTACAAGAAAACTGGCAAGACACTATGAACTATGGAAAGGTAATGGACATTCATATAAATACCTCAAAGTGTGGGGGTGTCTAGCAAAAGTGGCAGTACGTAATTCAAAACAGGTCACAATAAGACCTAAGACCATTGATTGCATATTCATAGGCTATACACACAACAGTAGTGCATATCGGTTCTTGGTATATAAATCGGATTTACCGGACATCCATGTGAATACAATAATGGAATCAAGGAATATTTCCTTCTTTGAACACGTGTTTCCATACAAGTATGCTACGTATCCCAAACGTACACGTGAGCAAGAAAATGCAAGCACTTCGGTTGATGAACCAGGATATGATACTGATTAACCTAGACGAAGTAAATGGGCTAGAACATCAAAGTCATTTGGTCCTGATTTTGTAACGGCCTTTCTGTTAGAGAATGAGCCCAGAATATTCAAGGAAGCCATGTCTACGCCTGATGCTCCTATGTGGAAGGAAGCAATCAAAAGTGAAATAGACTCGATCATGCAAAATCATACATAGGAGTTGGTCGATTTGCCTTCTGGGTGTAAATCTCTAGGAAGCAAATGGATTTTTAAGCAGAAATTGAAATCAGATGGTTCAATAGAGAAATATAAAATGAGACTTGTGGTACAAGGATTTAGGCAAAAGGAAGGTCTAGACTCTTTGATACTTATTCTCCAGTCACAAGAATAACTTTCATAAGAATGTTGATAGCTATTGCAGCTCTACGTAACCTCGAAATACATCAAATGGATGTCAAAACCGCATTTCTAAATGGGAATTTAGAAGAAGAAATATACATGAAATAACCTAAGGGTTATGTAATTCCTGGACAGGAAAACAAGGTGTGTAGGCTTGTAAAATTCTTGTGGACAGAAACAAGCTCCCAAGCAATGGCATGCAAAATTTGACAATGTGATGATGTCAAATGGTTTCAAAATAAATAAATGTGACGAGTGTATCTGCATCAAAGTTACTCCAAATAAATACATTCTGGTGTGTCTGTATGTAGATGACATGCTCGTATGGTAGCAATAATGTCATTATCAAACAAACTAAGAACATGCTTAGTGGTAAGTTTAATATGAAAAATTTAGGAGTCGCAGATGTCATACTAGGAATCAAAGTTTTCAGAACGTCTGAGAGAATTACTCTATCTCAAGCTCATTACGCTGAGTAAGTACTTGAAAGATTCAAGAATTACTCCAATGGGACTGCCAAAAGTCCTGTGGATCCCAATCTTCATTTGTTAAAAAACACGGGTGACACCATATCACAATTAGAATATGCACGTGTAATCGGTAGTCTGATGTACTTAAAAATTATACAAGACCGGACTTGGCACATTCAGTAAATGTACTGAGCCGCTACACAAGTAATCCAGGACGAAGTCACCAGAAAGGAATAACTAGAGTATTGAACTACTTGCGACTTACTCAGAGTTATGGACTGCATTACACCAGATATCTAGCAGTACGAGAAGGCTACTTGCGACTTACCATGGAATCTGAGTTTATTGCTTTAGAAAAAGCGGCAGAGGAAGCAGAGTGGCTTCGAAATTTTTTAGAGGATATTCCCATATGGAAAAAACCGGTGCCTACTATATGTGTACATTGTGACAGCCAATCGGCTATAGCAAGAGCACTGAGTTGTATGTATAATGGTAAGTCTCGTCATATCAGAAGGCGACACAAAATCATTAGACAACTGCTCTCAAAAGGAATAATCTCTATAGAGTATATAAAATCGGTCGACAACCTCGCGGATCCATTTACTAAAGGTTTGTCATGAGAGCAAGTTGTGAGATCATCAAGAGAAATGAGTTTAAAGCCTGCGACGAAAGAAGATACTTGATGGAAACCCTCCTAGGAATTGGAGATCCCAAGATCTAGGTTCAAGTGGACAACTAAATCTTGTTGAATCGACGTGATCACTAAGAGATTAAAATCTCATACCCATTCTTAGGATGATAAAACAGTGCTGCATGCAAAGGGTTAGGATAAACTTGACTTTTAATGATTCTCATAGCTTTGAAATAAAAGTGGGGTAAGACAGGATACTTTTTATGGGCAATCACCTTGTGAGTATGAAATGGGGCCGTTTCTAGGAGAATGAAAAGATGCTAAATTCTCCAAGTTCACTCACGATTAACCAGGGTTGTTCAAGGCTAAAATGAACACAACAAGAGAACCTAGTTCTGTGAGGAGATGGAACTGTGTGATATTTATTGTCTATGTTCACATCAAAGCCCGGGTATCAAGACATCATGTTCACTACCTGTTCAAGTTAATCCGATGGCTACTCACTAAGGGTGGTTCAAAATTGAAAAATTACTACCATTACTGATGCAGTGATTTTTTGATTTTACTCTCAGAGTTTTTTCTGTCATGTATTTTTCTGTCATGTCTTTTTCTGTCGTTTCTGGATTGCATAGTCTGGTAATTTCCATTCATGTGGGGGATTGTTGGAAATATTTTTGAGATATTTTTCGGGCCGGATTCCGGTGGGCTCCGGCCACCGGCGGTGCCGGAAAGTGATTGTATTATGTTCCTTTCGTCGAGTACTATTCCGTAATGTACTCATTTGCCAAAAACGGTTTCCGTATGAATGAGAAATATAGGTTCAAAGTTGGGTACTGGAAATGTACTAACTTGGGAATTTGGAATGGATAGTCCCACATCGGAAGATGGGAAAGATTTCTCTAGTATATAAGTAAAGAAATGGACTAAAGGGTGAAGCCTTGGGGTTACTACTAACGTGTAGTGGAGAGAGGACCTAGCCAAAATTACAAACACACACACGCACGCGGGCCTATGAGTCGGAGTCTGAGAGTGCAACACAGCTACTGGTTCGCTGATATCTCTGAAGCTAGGGTGCTGCTCTTCAGGGAAAGATAATACAGTTGTATCCTTGGAGGTAATTCGTCAACCACCGTTACACTACGGGGCAAATTTTGCTTTAAGGACAGAGATCTTAATCTCGACTCTGTATGGAAGTGTCAGGTTTGTTCTTTTATTTCCTGTAATTGTATTTCTTCACAAACATTGTTTGCTGTTTCCTATTTTATGAAATTCAGGTTCTAACAGTTCACTATGTCCATACTTTATTTGGTTAATTTGATTTCATGAGGGTATATATACAAAAGAACAAAAAACATCCCCATAGTTAGTAAATATTAAGTTAAAACAATATTTTAAAGTAGCAAGAGAAAATTGCATTCTACGGGAGTGCACAAAAAAGACCTTACAACTTGTCTTCAAGTTTTTTTCAAATAATTCTTTCTTATCTTCAAATCTTTAATATGTAGCTATCTTTCTTTTATGTAAAGACTTCATGTAGACAATTATATATTTCGGTTATAACTATCACTACAAACAACTTCGAAAACCCCGACATTTATTTTTTCCTTTCCCAGCATTTTTAAATGCCGGGATTGATGACCCCAACGCTTCACGAAATGCTGCCGCAAGCGCCGGGGATGCGAAATACCTATCCTGACGTTTTAAAATGTCATGATAGTTTTTTTAATTTAAATTTTATAATAGTGTATGAGAGTAACTATAATGAACAAGAAAAGATTATCCAAATGAAAAAATATTTCCGTTTTACTGAATATCAAAAATTGTTATTTACAAAGAATTAATATCTCTTGTTTCCTAAAATATAATAGTTTCCTCAAATACAATAGTTTTTTATACTTTTCCTCCCAGCTGCATGTATTTTCATGCTTTTACTTGTTCTTAGTTGCACCAGCACCTCACACCTCTCTCTGTGAATCATCCCAAGCTTCACTCTTAAAGCTGAAACTCGAAATACTCTCAAACACAGACAATTAAAAGAGGTTAGATTTTACTAATAAAGAACTAACTATGAATTCCTAAAAAACAAATACTCTCAAAATAATGTTAAGGTAACATCCCCCAACAATCACGGTCAGTCTCAGAACCCACAGCTGCCACTTTCAATTTTAAATCACCAGCAAAATAACCACAGTAAAGATCCAGTTTGCCAACCAAACTTTATGACAACATTCTATCAGGCTGAAGATGAGGCCAAATGATGTCGAATTCAAGTTTCATTGAAAGAATAGTAATTAGCATGTAGTACTGAAGACAACAAGATTCTGATATACTTAAATTACACATAAAAAGCAATTTACTACAATATAAGTTGAACTTCTAAGACAATTTAGAACACTAAGAATTTACTAACAACACCTAAGACAGCGTGCTTCAAATATTTTAATAAACTGCAACCTGAGTTGCAATTTTTAGATAAATCTTAACTGTCTTAAAATAAACTGACAAAAAGGTCATTTATTCTGATCAGTGTGAGAAAGAGAAAAAGACGTAGAGTAAGGATGGAACCAGGGTAGTATTCAAGTTGAGTTTTTTTGATACCCAGGTTTAGTTTTGGACAAATTATTGGCCTTTTATCCCTAGGACTGCAAGGGGTGGAAGAGGTAGTAGTTGAAAGTAACTCAATCGCCATTCTCAAAGAAGTAATAACAGCCAATACTTCGAAGAATACGCCCCCTGCCGCATCGATCTCCTATAATAAGGTGACAACTGGCGCACTTGTCCCCCCTAACTTGACGCACCCAAGCTGCAGTAAACCCACCGATTCCCCCCCCACTCACACACTGCCAGCTGTCCTTGGCGGTAAACTTACCGCCTTGGACAGCGTGGTGAGTGATGTGGGGTTCGAGAATGCGGGTATCTTGTGCCGCGGAGGAACACTTCCCTATCCGGTGGTTGGCTCATTTCTCAAGCCTGGGTCAATGCACCGAGACGGTTTGAAGCCCACCGACACCCCCACCACTCACACACTGCCAGCTGTCCTTGGCGACAGCGTGGTGAGCGGTGTGGGGTTCGAGAACGGGGATAAGACGCTCCGCGGGGCAGCTTTCTCTTATCCGATAGACTCTCATGGGCCCTGTGAGGGGTCCAAAGAGTCTGTTTACATGCTTGCAAGTGGTACTTGTGAATACGGGCCCAAGAAGGGGTCCGTCACTGAGAATTCTATTGCTATTAATGATTCGACATTTGGCGGGCCCACCAACATCCCGACATGCGACGGGCCCAATGAGAGGTCCGAGGGGATAGCGCACACTCTTATTGTGGAATCTACTCTCACAGACAGTGATGAGGATCCAGAAGAAAGGCTTAATCTCGAGGTTGACTTCTCTCTATCTGAGGAGGATTCAGAGGATACGGAGTTCATTGCGAACACCCAGAGGGAGATCTCGCCGGAGTTGGTCCTGTCCACTATCCCAGACTCAGCACCCGGAAATAGCTCGGGACAGTACCGTAGAGCGGTTGGATTCAGAGTTCAGCAAGCTCCTAAGAGGGCTCATGCGGAGTTCTTGGATGACTATCTTGAGGTCGCCGCCGCAGCAAAGGCCGCTAAGCTTGACAAAGGAGGTACGACAAGTTTTTTAGCATCTATTTTAAATTGCATGTCAGATTCTGATGTTATATGCCTAGCTATCACATGTGGGTTAGAGGTTTGGGACACTGAGCGTATCGCCCTACTCCTCAATAAAATTCGAGGTTGGGAAACACAAAGAGTTAGGTCATCGGACGATAGCGCTTCTGGAGTCGGCACAGGGCCGACTATCATTCCCGAGGATGTAGCCGGCCCTACGCCCTCCACAACGTCTTCCCATGACAATCCCCCCCAATGAATACACTATTTTGGAATGTTAGGGGCCTGGGGGATAGGGGTAAGAGGGGTATGGTGCGGGATGTCATTAGCAATTCCAGGGCGGAAGTTGTAGGGCTACAGGAGACCAAACTTCAGCACGGGCACAAACTCAAAAGAGTTGGTGGTAGCAGGATCAAGGAGTGGTTATTACGGCCCTCTGTAGGTGCATCAGGAGGGATTGCTATAGGGTTTAACCCGGATCTCCTGTCCTGCGAAGAGGAGCACTGTGGTACGTTCTCCTTGACTGCCCGACTTAAACGGCGGTCCGATGATTGGATGCAGACGGTGACTGTTGTCTACGGGCCGAACGTGGCCACTGATAGGGAGGCCTTCTGGCAAGAACTGTCCGACATCCGGCAACGCTGGTCGGGACCGTGGATCGTGGGTGGGGATTTCAACATCACTAGATTTGCTTTTGAGCACAAAGGAAGAGGCTCTTGCGACAGGCACCGAGAGGAATTCAATAGAGTTATCACGGATCTTGAGCTGATTGATATCCCAATCAATGATAGACTTTTTACTTGGTCTAATTTGCAAGCGGATCCGGTTATGGCTAAGCTGGACAGGATTTTAGTATCCATGGATTGGGAAGCTTTATTTCCTCTCGCTGCGGCCAGAACGATCCCTAGGCCTACTTCTGATCACACTTCGATCCTCCTCGATGTGGGGAATCAGAGAGCCCGCAAGCCTAGGAAATTCAGATTTGAAAAGGCATGGCTGGAGATTCAAGGATTCCACCATATGGTTATGGAGAACTGGGATCTTCCCATGGCTGGCAGGGATGCAGCAGCCCGTTGGTGTGGAAAAATTCGTAGACTAAGGAATAGGCTCTGTAGATGGAACCGGTCCAGATTCTCGAACATATGGCGTGATAAAGAGGCCTTTCTGGTTGAAATTGATGAAATTGAGAGGGTGGAAGAAACTAGAGTTCTGTCGCAAGAAGAGCGCAACAGGCTTTTAGAACTCCGTGATAACATTGCCAATCTGTATAGGCTAGAAGAGATCAAATGGCAACAGAGGTCCAGGATTACGTGGCTCAAAGAGGGAGACGCGAATACGGCCTACTTCCACCGGGTTGCAAGTGCGAGAAGGAGATCCAATCTCATTCTATCTATTCAGACAGAGACAGGAACATCACAGGATGATAAGGTGATTTCCTCATCTTTCCAGTCTTTCTATAAGGGCCTCTTCGGGAAGAAGAATGACTTTAGGATCCCCATGGGTGAGGACTTCTGTCACGAGTATCAGATTGCTCCTGGTCAAAAGGCTTCCTTGGAGGATCCTTTCTCGGAATCAGAGGTCAAAACGGCCATTGACCAGATGGGAGCTGACAAGTCGCCTGGGCCAGATGGCTTTCCTATGTTGTTCTACCAAGTGTTCTGGGAAGAAATTAAAGGAGAATTTATGGATGTTATGATGGAATTTTTTCACAATAACCTGAGGTTGGGAATGTTCAACTTTGCTGAAGTTGTGTTGATCCCCAAACGGGAGGATTCCAAGTGCGTTGGGGATTTTCGACCAATTAGCCTGATAAACTGCTCAGCTAAGATCATTACTAAGGTCCTAGCTATCCGTTTGGGTGGCATTATGGACAACATTATCAGTAGTACACAGACGGGATTCATTAAGGGTAGATGTATCCTAGACTGCGTGGCTACCGCTGAACAAGTTATCCACCACTGTCACAAGCGCAACACCAAGAACTTCATCCTCAAGCTGGATTTTGAGAAGGCATACGACTCTGTGGACTGGGAATGCTTGCTAGAGGCTCTCAGGGAGAGAGGTTTTGGGGACAAATGGATTAGATGGATCAAACATTGTTTATTATCTAGCAAAACGGCTATTTCAGTGAATGGTAGGCCCGGGCCTGCGTTTCCGTGCAAGAAGGGACTACGCCAGGGGGACCCGCTGTCCCCACTTCTATTCACTATTGTTGCGGATGTACTCAGAGGTATGCTAGAAAACTGTAGAAGGAAAGGGTGGATTTCACCGGTGGCCAGCAGCGATGCCAACCAGGGATGTACGATCCTTCAATATGCTGACGATACCCTCATCTTTGGAAATGGATCTAGAGCGGAAACTATATGCTTTAAAGGGGTCCTTTACTGCTTTGAAGCCTGGTCAGGCCTTAGAATTAATTTTCACAAAAGTGCGCTGATTCCTATTTCAATCTCAGGAGCTGAAACGCGGGAACATGCCACCATTCTCAACTGTGCGGTTGAAGAATTCCCTATCAAATATCTAGGGCTTCCGCTCCGTCCAGGGAGGCTCACTAAAGCTGACTGGATGCCCATTATTGACAGGGTGGAGGACAGATTGTCCGGTTGGAAGGGCAAGTCACTCTCTCTGGGGGGCAGAGTGGTACTCATTAACTCCGTGTTATCCAATCTGCCCATTTATTACATGTCCTTTTTTGAACTCCCAATGTGGGTGATCCAAAGGATCGACCGTATCAGGAAAAGATTCCTATGGAAAGGTGCAGACTCTAACAAGGGAGGCTACCACCTGATCAAATGGAATATCGCGTGCATGAAAAAAAGGCACGGAGGGCTAGGCATCATTGACCTCAGAGATATGAATTTGGCTCTCCTGGGAAAGTGGTGGTGGAAAGTGTTTCACCACGGCGGGGAAGGTTGGCAGGACTTTATCCAACCTTACCTTCGTGGGAAAGGGACTAGAATCTCAGGCTTTCGTATAGGACCCAAAGTCTCCCGCTTCTGGAAAGGAGTGGCTAAAGCCAGCGGCCCTTTCAATTCTGTAGCCTCGTCTGTGGTCGGCAATGGTCGCACCACCAGATTCTGGTGGGACAAGTGGTGCGGTCCTTATAATCTTAAGGAAGATTTCCCAGAGTTGTTTGCTATTACAAAGCGCCCAAATATCTCGGTGGCAGAAACATGGAAAAGGGGGACTTGGAGACCGCCTCTCCAAGGAATCCTCTCTCCAAGATTGCAGCAGCAACTGCATGAACTTCAAGCGCGCATAGCCCAGTCTGGAGTGATATGTACCCAAGGTCCAGATCACATTCGGTGGGGTCTTGAGAACAAGGGAGTGTTCTCGGTTAGATCACTTTACCACCGGATTCACTTCCGAGGATGCAGGCCCAACTGGGCGTCTGTTCTATGGAAGGCTAAAACTCCTCTGAAAATTAGAGTCTTCCTCTGGCTTGTGCTCAACAACGCCATACTCACTAGAGAGAACCTAGCCAAAAGGCAACCTCACATTGCGACCAACTGCGGGTTCTGCAATGTACACGTGGAAGATTTGAACCATCTGTTTCTTCACTGCACCAGAAGCAAGGCCGTCATGGTAGAAGTGCTGAGAGCACTTGGGACAAATGAATATCCTAGAGACTATGAGGAATTGTGGGTCGGCTCCAGATTTGCGTCGTCCCGCCATGCCATGAAAGATGCATGGTTTATTGCCATTGCGGCAACCACTTGGGTGTTATGGCTAGATAGGAATAATTTTTATTTCCGTGCTTCATGTAAATCTATTTCTAGTAATCTTACTCATATCATGCATCTAATTTTCTTTTGGGCTACAGCTGCTGCCTCAGGAGCAAGGGGGAGAATCGCAAGGGTTTTCCAGGTGGATGAGTTTGACGACGAGGAGATAGAGATCGGGCCAACTCTGGACTGATGAGTGGCCCCTCCACTTCACTTCTACATATGTTGTTTCAGGCCTTTGTAGTTTGTACTTGTGTTTTTGGTTGCCTCTAGGCTGGATGATGTAGCCCACCTCCCAGGGTTTTGTTGGGAGTTATGTTTTATTTCCTGCACTGTACTTCTTTTTTCCGATACTTCGGGGTTGTTTATTAATCACTTATTAATGAAACAGGGTGGCATTATCCCACCTTTCTCTCAAAAAAAAACAGCTTGAGGGTTTTTGGTAAACCTTATATAACCAACTATCATACATAATCTAGCGGACTTAATCGTGTATTGTTTAGCAAATTTAATTATAAGCTGTTTCTAATGATTGCTTTCTCAAGGCCTTAAAATTTTAGTGCTTCAGATTTGAAAAGCATCAACCTCTAGTAAATAGAACAATATCATCCAAGTAGTTCTGTAAGTCATGCAACATATTTGACTACTAATTTAACTAAATGTGAGAATAGAAACTTACTGTATGTTGAGGTATCGATTTGCTCTGGTAACTCCTTGATGTCCACCTCAAACCTTTCTTGCACCTAGACAAGTGTATAAAATGTGCAAGTCAGAGACAGAGATACATATATTACCTAGACAATAAATTCAGAGAATCAAATTTTAGAACATCAAATCAACCTGATTAAGCACAGCTGAATCAAAGCAGACGACACAAAAGTAATTGCCAATCTTTAGTTCCAAAACGATCAGCACATCCAAACTGTTTAATAGATGGATAAATTAGTTCAGACAGATCATAGCAGGATTAAGGAAATACCCATATTGCAAAAGGACCAAGTGTGTTACCCTGTGTAAATAAGTGTCTGCAGAACCAGACATATCATAATTTATAACAATGTTGACTCGCTCAATATCAATACCCCTTCCAACCAGATCAGTTGCCACGAGAATTCTTTTGTGCCCTTCCTCCTTGTCAGCCTAGAAGGCAAAAGTCACTTGGATTGAGAAATGACAACAAACAGTCGAAACAACTATTGAGCATAATTAATTGTTGTATACTGTAAAGAGATTATCAGGCTGAACGTCATAGATGAGAATAGACAGGTTGAGTAAATTAGGTTTTTCATGTCTTTACTGGTTCACAATGCTGCTAGCATCAATTTACTTGCTCTTCGAACTAGTTTTATCCTCTGAAGCACGGATACTTTACGGATGGTGTCGTCCCCGTATTCTGTACGTATCCGATACTCGTGTCCCTGTATCCTGTACATCCCCGTATCATGCATTTTTTATTATCCAACTATTTTATACGGCTGAAACTTATCCCATTATTTGATTTGTCTGCTTATGTTGTATTGCTTATGAACTTGCTTTGTTTACTTATGTTATTGCTTATGCTTATGAACAATTATTCTTGCCTTTATGGATTATCTTATTTATATTTAATGAAAGATATTTACCATTTCTTTATTAACAAGAGATATTATTTAGTTATGTGTAATTATTCATACTTATATATATATATATATATATATATATATATATATTGAGAGATAGAAAGAGTCCCCTTCCGTTGTGCATTAGGCCGCCGTGTGCACTCGACCTTCCCGCTTTCGTATTGACGATCATAACCGTTCACATTGATCAACACATCTAAATTAGTATAATTATGTAAAATCAAATCATTTGAAATTTATTTACCCATCCATCATGTGACTATAAAAAACAACAATTTTCAGCCATACAATTTTGTAACACTTCAATGGATTAGCAAATGAATTTCAAATGATTTGAATTTACATAATTATACTAATTTAGATGTGTAGATCAATGTGAACGGTTCGGATCGTCAATATGAAGGCGGGAAGGCTGAGTGCACAACGGAAATGGACTCTCTCTCTCTCTCTCTCTCTCTCTCTCTCTATATATATATATATATATATATACATATATATATATATATATATATATATTGAGTCGTATCCCCGCCGTATCCCGTATCTTACTTTTTGAAGATGTGTAGATCAATGTGAACGGTTCGGATCGTCAATATGAAGGTGGGAAGACTGAGTGCACACAGAGGCCTAGTGCACAACGGAAGTGGACTCTCTCTCTCTCTCTCTCTCTCTCTCTCTCTCTCTCTCTCTCTCTCTCTATATATATATATATATATATATATATATATATATATATATATATATATATATATATTGAGTCGTATCCCTGCCGTATCCCGTATCCTACTTTTTTGAAAATTATCGTATCCCCCGTACCTATGTTCCCGTATGCATATCATCGTACCTGTATCGGTGCTTCATAGGTTTTATCATGTTTTTAAAGAAATTAAATGAATCATATTCAAAGATTACTCAAACCCTGAGATTGCCTGTCCCAAGCCAGGAATCCGGCTACAAACCAGGTAAGGACGAGGGTTGCATTAGGCAGTTGACAACCAGCATAAAATTTTGTCAAATCTCATGAACATGATTCCTAATAATATACGTGCAAATGCTAGGAAATTCCCTAAAAGCGATGTGTTGTGCCTGCCTTCGGGTGCTTCGAAAAATATGCAAGGGACGTCGCACCGGCGCCCGGGTGCGGTGAAAAATGGGCAAGGGTTCTTGGACCAATCTGCACGTTCAAGTGAAGAAGCTAGTCCAGAAAAAATTGGCTTAGTTTAGCGACTTGGAATATAGAAACATTGACAGGAAAAAGCATAGAACTAGTACATACCATGATTAGAAGAAATATAAATATAGCTTGTTTACAAGAAACAAAGTGGGTAGGGGAGAAAGCTAAAGAGACAGATGGTTTTAAATTATATTATACTGGTAAAATTAGAAATAGAAATGGAGTAGGAATTTTAGTAGATAAGAAATTCAAAAGAGATATAGTAGGTGTTAATAGGAAAGGTGATAGAATAATACAAATTAAGCTTGTATTAGGAGAAAACATAATTAATATCATTAGTGCTTATGCACCCCAAGTAGGATTAGATGCACAAGCTAAAAATAAATTTTGAAAAGATATGGATGAGATAATTCAAGGAATACCCTTAGGTGAGAAACTATTTATAGAAGGAGATTTCAATGGACATGTAGGAGAAGATAACATGGGATATGAGATGGTACATGAAGGACATGGATTTGGAAATAAGAACGATGGTGGAGAGGCTCTATTAGATTTTGCTGCTTTATATGATCTTATACTAGCAAATACTTATTTTAGAAAGAGGGAGGAACATTTGATAACCTTTAACAGTGGGGCAAATAGGAGTCAGATTAATTTTTTCATCACTAAAAAGGTAGATCGCTTAACGTATAAAGATTGTAAAGTTATACCGGGAGAGTGTTTAACTTCACAACATAGATTAATGGTATTGGATGTGAAGATTGGAAAACACATATGTGCAAGGAAGGAGACTAGGAACCCAAGAATTAGGTGGTGGAACTTGAAGGGAGATAAACTAGAAGTTTGTAAAGATAAAATCCTTAAAGGAGCATCATGGAATTGGGAAGGAGAGACAAATATGATGTGAACTAAAATGGCTACGTACGTACATAAGAGAAATTTCAAAGGAGCTACTTGGAGAGTCTAAAACTAGAGGGTTGCTAAATAAAGAATCATGGTGGTGGAAAGAAAAACTCTAAAATATTGTGAGAGAAAAAAGATCAACCTTCAAAATATGACAAAAGAGTAAAAATGAAGAGAATTTAGAAAGATATAAGACCGTTAGAAAATAAGTTAAAAAGGCAGTAAGAGATGCAAAAGAAAAGGTTTAAAGGAAGGAGAAAATAATATTTATAAGCTTGCTAAGCAAAGGGATAGAAAATAAAAGACCTGAATACAATTAAGTGTATTAAGAGCGAGGAATCAAGAGTCCTAGTAAAAGATGAGGAAATTAAGGAAAGATGGCGAAATTACTTTGAGAAGTTATTAAATGAAAAGGTTGTGGGCAACTTAATTTTAGAGGACTCGAGGGAGAGTCGAGAGCATATATTTTTCCGTAGAATTAGGTCCTCGGAGGTTCAAAATACTTTAGGAAGGATGAAAATATGAAAAGCTTTAGGGCTGGATGATATACACATTGAAGTTTGGAAGTGTCTTGGGAATGTAGGAGTGAGTTGGCTAACAATTTAATGAAATTTTGAGGACTAAGAAGATGGCTGATGAATGGAGAAACAATATTTTAGTACCTATATATAAAAGTAAATGAGATATACAAAGTTTCTCAAACTACCGAGGAATTAAATTAATAAGTCATATGATGAAAATTTGGGAGAGTGATCGAACATAGACTGAGACTAGAATCTACAGTGTCTGAGAATCAGTTTCCGGGGAGGTCAACAATGGAAGCAATTTATGTACTGAGGAGACTTATGGAAAAATATAGGGAGAATAAGAAAGATCTACATATGGTTTTTATAGATCTAGAAAAAGCATATGATAAAGTCCTTAGAGACATAGTATGGTGTGTGTTAAATAATAAAAGAGTAACTATTCGGTATATTGAGGTAATTAAGGATATGTACGAAGGGGCAACAACCACAATTAGAATAACCACAGGAGAGACCAGTGATTTTTCTATTACAGTAGGTTTACACCAAGGTTTTGCTTTAAGCCCCTTCCTCTTTACTTTGGTTATGGATGAATTGACGCAAGGAATACAAGATGAGGTTCCTTGGTGTATTTTTTTTCCGATGACGAGGTGCCTTGGTATATGTTTTTTTTCCGATGACATCGTCTTAGTTGACGAGACTAGAGCAAGAATCATGCTAAATTAGAATTTTGGAGAGAAACTTTGGAAACTAGATGCTTTAAAATAAGCAAAACTAAAATAGAGTATATGGATTGTAATTTTAGTGATATTCAAAACACAACTGAGGAAATAGTGAAGCTTGATGGCCAAGAGATACCAAAGAGAGACCGTTTCCGATATTTAGGCTCGATTATACAAAGAGATGAGGAGATTTGTAAAGATGTTACACATAAGATCCAAGAAGGGTGGCTTAAGTGGAGAAGTGCCAATAGTGTTTTGTGTGACAAACGTATACCTTTGAAGTTGAAGGAAAAATTTTATAGGACGGCTGTTAGACCAGCAATGATGTATGGAGCAGAGTGTTGGGCAACAAAGAAACATATCCAAAAAATGAGTGTAGCGGAGATGAGGATGCTAAGATGGATGTGTGGTAAAACAAGGATAGAATTAGAAACGAGCATATACGAGACATGCTAATGGTAGCTCCAATCCAAGATAAGTTAAGAGAGAATCGCCTTAGGTGGTTTGGATATGTCACACGTAGACCTAGTTGTGCCCCGTTAGAAAGAGTGATTTGATAAGTATTGATGGTAGAGTTAGGGGTAGAGAAATACCTAAACTAACTTGGATGAAAACGGTGAAAAACGATATGATAGCTTATGATCTTACAGAAGATATTGTACTAAACCGAGCAGAATGGAAAACCAGGATTCATGTAGCCGACCCCAACTAGTTGGGAAAAAGGCTTTGTTGTTGTTGTTGTTGTACTCAAACCCCGAGATTACAAAACACCTAAACAACGTAAGCTGGAGAGATGAAACTGTAAATCATTCTATCCATTCAAATGAAAAATATATGTATGACATACAAGTAGTATTTAATCTCCCAATTCCGGACATTTTCTCAAAAGAAAATGAAAAAAAAGGGACATACTTATTGCCATATCATCATCTAAAAGCTATTTTCCATCAAAATGGAGTTGGCTATGGTTCAAACTCCATATCCAAAAGCCTTCTGAAATTATTTAAAGCAATCATATAGCTTACTCCCATTGGTATTAAATTATTTAAAGCAATCCCTATTGAAAGTTTAAAATTCCATACTATTATGAACAAAATGAAAATATTGAACTTGTTCTTGTGAATGTGGAGAAATTTAAAGTGAACAATCTAGAAGTGAACAATCTAAGAACATCAAAAAATTAAAATTTACAACACACTCACCAAACAGATATGTTAAAATTTCTCCTTACCTTTTATTGTCTTAACCAGTAAAAGGTAAGACATGCCCAGTCCAACATCTTTCAAACAATCCTTTGGAGTCTTGTCTCCATGAGAAAAGGCTTAGATGGTGATGATGATGATGCTGATTGAGCTCCTAATATACCCACTAATTTTATTTTTTTTTATTGTAAGCGGTGGGTCCATAAGAAACCCCCCGTGCTTCATTAAATTTTTTTTAATAAAACAATCCACCAAAATGAGGGTAATGATGCACATGTCTCCCAACATGGGTCATGTTACTCATTCCCCAACCAAACGGAGAACCCATCCCATACAAGATAGTTCCCACCCCAAAAAACAGAAAAAAGCCTTACAGAAAATACAAAAGATACATTACATAAACACCAACAGGAATCTGTGCATAAGTACACCGGATCCTCCCAAAAAAGCTATAACTCCTCCAACCAAGCTGAGTTGCAGCAACCCCCCCCTGCCAATCACTCCTCCTGCTTGTCTCCCACCTTTCCTCAGAGTCGGCCTCATCTGTCGACATGTTGACATCTGCGTACATTTCCTTTACCTTCTTTATTTGCTCTGCACCTGCTGTTTTGGACCAGAACATGATATTAGCAATAATCATGAATAAAAGTTGTTGATGCATGCTGTGTCTATGTATTGGCCTAAAGATTCTTTTGTTCCTTTCTAACCATATCCCCCAACATATAGCCGCTACCCCAATACCCCAAATATGTGTAACTATTGTGAACATTAACATCCCTCCATACCCCCCAGACGTCTTGAACCGTCGCTGGCCTGGATCCTATGATGCGGCATCTTTGAAACAGATCTGCCCAAAAAGACCTAGCATATGTACATCTAATTAATAGGTGGTCTACCGTCTCACTATCCGTTTGGCACATAACACACTTCCTCGGGCCCTGCCACCTGCGTCTCGCCAAATTATCCCGGGTTAGGATTGCGTTTTTATTCGCCAACCAATTGAATGCCCTAATCTTAAGGGGGATTTTAACCTTCCAAATCAGATCGGCAATTCTCACTCCTCCGTCGTTCAACCAATGATAGGTTGATTTTATCGAAAAGTTACCATCTTTTCCAATCCCCCAGTTCATCTTATTTTTCTCGCCATCCCATGTTGGCTTCCAATCCTGTAAGAATATACTAAGCTCCTGCTTTTGTCTTCTAGCCTCCCTGCTTAGCATGCCCGTAACTCTCGGTTTCCACCCATCGTTTCTCCATTGTCTTGCCACTCAGTCATTTTTATCTGTAGCAAACTTGTAAGCTTCTGAAAATCTTCTCTTTAGATTAATTGGCCCGCATCATCTGTCCTTCTAGAAGCAAATGGTTTTCTCATTCCCAATTGCGAATGTAATGCCAGCCAAAAAAATGTCCCTAGTTCGCGTCACCCCTTGCCAAAACCCTGACATGGATGCGCCATTCTTTTGCTTTCGGTGTACACACCCATTCTTGATGTAGGATTCCCTTATGAGTGTAGCCCATTTAACTTTTGTCTTTATTTTGAATTTTCACCACCACTTACACAGTAAAGCTTGGTTCATTTGTCGTAGGTTAATCACACCCAATCCCCCAAATTCTTTTCGTCTTCATACAATTCCCCATCTAATTAACGAATATCCTTTCCCTTCAGTCCCCCTATCCGTGCCAGAGGAACCTTCGTCTTAATCGGTCAATTTTCTTGATGGCCCAAACTGGTATCTCGAAGAATGACATAAAGTATAGTGGAATAGCGCTGACTACTGAGTTCACTAGTACCAGCCGCCCACCGAATGAAAACATCTTACCCTTCCATCCCTCCAGTTTAACTGCAATCCTCTCAATAAGGTCATTCCAATGCCCCCTCCTAAGTTTGCCGCTACGAATTGGCAGGCCGAGGTACTTGATTGGCAGTTTCTGGATGTGGCAATTTAGAATACCTGCAATTGCCAGTCCTTCCTCCCTTGTGTCCCCCAATAATGTAATGGTACTTTTGTGGAAATTTACTTTAAGCCCGGACCATTCCTCAAAGAGGTATAATCCCCACTTTAGAATTATTGCTTGAGCAATGTCGCATTCTCCGAAGAGGAGTGTGTCATCCGCGTACTGTACGTTCATTACCACTGAAACCCCCTCCTCATTCCTAACCCCTTTATAATTCCTTTTTCTTTACAGGAATGTAGCATTCTGTGCAGTCCGTCTGCCACCAAAGTAAAGAGCAGTGGTGATAGCAGATCCCCTTGTCTAAGTCCACGCCTGCATCGAATTTCCTTACCTGGAGTCCCGTTTACCAGCACATTCAGCTTTGCAGTTGTTAACCAGGTCTCGACCCAGCCAATCCACCTGTCCCCAAACCCTCGTTTCTTAAGGATCTCCAGTAAGCATTTACATTCAACCTTGTCGTAGGCCTTTTCGAAGTCTAATTTAAGCATAAACCCCGCTTTCTTGCATCTCTTGCAATCTTGTATGACCTCCTGGACTAATGCCACCCCTTCTAGAATGTCCCTCCCTATAATAAATCCTGTTTAATATTCGTTCACAATGTCACCGATTAGCCCTCTTAGCCTATTTGCGAGCACCTTCGTGATGATTTTGACTGAGCAGTTGGTCAAGCTTATAGGCCCCCCACCTCGGTAGCTACCTTTTTCTTTGGAATTAGGCATACATTGGCATAATTCAATCTACCCAAATCCAGAGTACCCTGATAGAAGGCAGAGGGGTGGACGGTCGACCGGTCCATTCTTAACTGATCAAGGACAAATGGGTAGTACGGTCGACCGATCATTCAATTTTTGTATAGTGATTTTATGTTTAGAAATTGTAAAGTTCACACATTTCATGTATTTCAGAAATAGTTAACAGATGCACATTTAATATAGGTTCAAGCAAGTGTAAATTTTACTCGGTGCTATACTTATTTGAAGGACCAAGATCCTTCTCCTTTTTCCTTGATAGTGATGTTGGTTGCTAGTATAACTTGCTAAGCCTCTCGAGCGTCTTCTATCAAGGTGTCTACGATCTTCTAAGTTGAGAGCATCAGACCACCTACATGAAATTTTGTAGGAGTCCAAGTGGGTTTTGAGCCTGCATTAACATTTTTTCTTACCCAGACAAACTTAGTGTTCATTTTTAATGAACAATTATAAGAAATATGTCATAATCTACAATAGTAATGACATTTGGTATGACTATGTCTTGAGTCATGCACACTTGCATAGTTTTGAGTTGGTTTGTGATTAGGTTGGTGATTGTGCAAGTGTGCATGACATGATGATTTAAATTTCTGATGGTGTATTGGCTCTTCGTAACCAAGCCCTCGATTGTCATGATAGGATCTTGAATTTTTTGTAATAAGGTAATTGGGCCCTTCATATTTTTCTACAATTTTTTCGAGCTCAATTACTTTTTTACAAAGTCTTTTCCTAGTCATCTCATCGTCTTTTGTATTCCAACGAAGGGTGTCTAGTGTAGCATCAAGAATTCTAAGAGCTTCATTACAGCCTTCCATTACCTCATCAAATTTTCTTTTACATTCTTTTAAATCATCTGTGAGTTTGGCAATATAAACAGATTTCTCATGAATTTCTCTTAAGTGATCATCATGTGTTGCTAAGGATTTTCGAATTTGTTGTTTTAAAAGTTCATTTTCCTCTAGCAATACATCATGATTTTTTCTAAATGACTCAAATTTTTCAATGATCAAGGCATTCTTACTTTTCAATTTTTGATTTTTCATAATACAAGAGTCATGTGTTTCATTTGGATTTTGTTTATATTGCCTAAGTTCACGACTTAGTTTCTTATCATAGTCTTTTAAACCATTATTTCGTGTTGTGCGGTCGACCGTATCTGTGAACCGGTCCACCAACCAAGTCGGCTGACTTGCTTGTTCCCCTTCTAATATAAATACCCCCCTAACCTCTGAATCTTACAAAAGCCCTAGCCTCCAAATACTAACCCATCAAATAAACCTCTCATCTCTTAGCATTCTCCTCAAATCTCTACATTCTTTCTCTCACTCTGTCTTAATGGCATCCTCCTCACACAAATCGAAGACCAAGAAAGCCATTGCATCTAAATCAGTCACTAAAGATGGTATAACCTTTTGAACCTCTCATTGTGCTAATATTTACTTCTCTTCTCTTTACAATGCCCCCGTTGTTGCCAATCGGGTAATTAACCTATCATCCTTGGGGGTCAATTTTCTGTCATAGGTAGAATCCTTAGAGATTTTGGCTGAAAAAACTATCTTGCCACCCCTAGCACCCACTTCGAGTCTCTAACTCGTCAATTCTATGCAAACCTTGAGGGTCTTCAAGATGATGATCTCACCATTTCATCTATCATTCTTGGAAGAAGAGTCAGAGTCACTCCCGAATATCTTCGTAGGAGATATGAATTTCCCGAAGGGGAATTTGATGCATACCCTTGATTTTAAAACCCTTAATTATAAACCTGATCATGACCAAAATACTGTCAAATCTATGATCGACCAACCCTAATTCTCTCATCTTCCTCGTCCCGCTCCTACGATTTCACTGATACATCTCGGGTTCTAAATAAAATTGTCAAGGCTGACATTTGGCCCAAAAAGAATGACAAAACAGAAATTCGGGTCGATCAATCATTTATTATCTTTCTTATTCTTGGTGAATATAAGTTCGATCTTGCTACATTCATCATTTGCACGATGAATTATGCAACATCTACAAATCATGGTCTCCCTTTCAGTTCTCTCATATACAACCTTGCCATTGATTCCCGTATTGATGTCGGGAACTTCTTGCTAAGAAAAAACCCTATGCCTATCCTCCCTCAACAAATGGGCATTGATGTACCATTTAATCAGCGGGCTCATCATCGTCAAGCCCAACAACAACCACGCCAAGCCGAACAAGCACCACAAGCCTCTTCCTCCTCGCATCGCAAGAACGCCACCCCCTCTTCATCGTCATTCGTGACTCATGAGGAGTTTGTTGCTCATCAAATGCAAGTGTATGGATATTATGTTAACACAATTGAGTACTTGCAAGGAAAAGAAGTTTGAGAAATTCTTCCTCCTCCGAATGATAAGGAAGATGATGAAGATGATGACAATGATGAAGATGATGGCGGAGATGATGAGGAGTAGATATGTTCTTGTAATTGCTTATTGTAATGTATGCTCTTTAAAAGTTATGTAACCTACTATAATTTGCTATGAAAGAATTCCTCCATGTCTAGTTGCTTATCTTGATTATCAGTTTCAGTATTTCGGTCAACCGTGCGGTTGACCGGTCGCTCTCCTGGGCTTTTAAACATGTATCTACACTTCAAAACACTCTGCTTTAAAAAACTCTTTAGCATTCAGTAGTTGCGGTCGACTGGTTTGCTCTCGGTTTTCGCTTTGATTGACTTTTAGTAGTAGCGGTCGACCGAACGGTTGACCGGTCACCCTCTGTGATTCGCTGTGTTTTTAAAATAGGTGTGCGGTCGACCGTGCGGCGACCGGTTTGCTCTCGGGAATTTTTTTTGACTTATATGCTCGATTGGTTTTGCAGTCGACCGTGCGGTTGACCGGCTCTTTTTTTGGTTACACGTGATTTTTAAGAACTCTCTTCTAATTTTTTTTTATATACTATCAGTTTCTTGAAATTCATTCTTCACTTCTTCTTATCCATGCATCGCATCTGTATTGGGAAAATCTCAAATCTATGATACCAAGAAGAGCTCTCCCTGTATATCAAAGAGTCTCGCTAACAACGATATCATGTAAGTAGATTTTCCTCCGTTCTTAACAAAATTATTATCTTTCCAAATTTCATCTCTCTTGTTTTGCTTAACGAAAGTTCTTTTCATTGACAAATAGTTTTCGGGAGAGTACATTATATTTATACTTGTCTTTTGCCCCCTATTGGTGTGCTACAATAAGGGGGGAGAATACTTATGCATCTTATGAATATTATTAACATTACTAAGTTTTTTATCTTTTATGAAGTATTGAATTAAGGGAGAGTATTTTTATGCCAAATTGTTTAATTTTTACTTTCAATATTCAAAGGCATGTTTTGTTCACACCAAAAGGGGGAGATTGTTGACTCTTAGTTTGGTGTGCACAGAACGTGTCTATAAATAGTAATAAGTTTAAATTGAGTTGTTCAGATTTTCAGGATCAAATAATATCCATAAGAGATCCAAGAGAGATTCAAAAATATTCAAATAAGGAAAGTAATAAAGAAAGATTGAGAAATCAAGCAAAAGAAGAAGATATTCAAAAAGAGCAATTGATTGATTAGTGTCCAAGAAAGCTATCAAAGATCAGCTGCTATCTTTCTATATTTGTGAGATTTAATCTGTATAAAATTGATTGATTAGTTTTTGGTTAGAATACAAAGTGGATTCGAAATGAACATCGCGATACCGGTCGACCGCACCTCGTGACGGCCAACCGCATCGCAGTCGACTGCAACTCACGTTACGTAAGAAGCAGTCGACCCTTCATCTCTCTACTTTACATCAGAGAGATGAGCATTCACCTGCACCGAGATTGCGGTCGACCGTACTTGGCGCTGTTCACATTTTTGGAATGTATCGTTTCCAATTTTGATCGATACACTTCCCAGTCTATTTAATTGGACGTACCCACTGTGTATTCTTCACCTATCACTTCTGAGAAAAATCTTCTGAACTAATCTTTCAACAATCAATCCGAGTGTGTGTGATAACTATTTTGTATTCTTCAGTCAGGATCATTAAAGATCTTGAGCTTTTTCTTTTTCTTCCACTTCGGTGAGATTGACGGGACTTGTGTTAGAAGTCATGTGGGTATAATAGGTCTCTCGGTCTGAATCTGAAAATTACTGTACAAGGATTTTAAGTATAGTGGTACGCTTGTGGCGGAGAATTGCTACAAGTAGGAGGTGTGGACGTAGACCTGGGGGTCAAACCACGTTACATCGTTGCGCCACTTGTGCTAACTGTGTTTGCTCTTCTTAACTTTTTTTATTTACTCTGCACTTTATTTTAGTTTTTTTTTAATTCTGCACAATCACCCTATTCACCTCCAGGGTGATTTACAGCTTTTATTGTTAACAGTATTGAAGGTTAGTTTGTTTTCCAAAAACTAAACACTTTCAAGCTTTTAACTTTTCCTATCCATATAGTCTAGTTTCCTAACCACTTTCAAGCTTTCAAGCTTTTGGGAAACAGAAAGGGTTAAGTCTAGTTGTCAGGAAATAGTCGATACGGGGTCGCTAGTGGCAGGGGTAGATGAAACCTGCCCCACACCCACACACACGATCGAGTCAATCACGTTCCCCCAATGAATACACTTTTCTGGAATGTTAGGGGCCTGGGAGATAGGGAAAAGAGAGATATGGTCAGGGATGTTATCAACATCTCCAAGGTGGAGATCGTAGGGCTATAGGAGACCAAACTTGGGCATGGATTCAAACTCAAACGGGTAGGGGGCTCCAGAATTAAGGAATGGGTTCTGCGGCCGTCCGCAGGAGCATCGGGGGGAATCGCTATTGGATTCAACTCAGACACTCTTACCTGTACTGAAGTTTACAGTGGAACTTTCTCCTTGACTGCCCGACTAAAACGGCGATCTGATAATTGGCTGCAGACAGTCACTGTCGTATATAGATCGAATGTGGTTACAGATCGCGATGCCTTCTGGCAGGAGCTTGTTGATATTTGGCAACGATGGTCGGGAGCCTGAATTGTTGGTGGGACTTCAATATTACCAGATTCGTCTTTGAGCACAAGGGTAGAGGTTCCAACGACAGGCACAGAGAAGAGTTCAATAGGGTGATCACGGATCTAGAACTCATTGATATCCCCGTTAATGACAGACTTTTCACATGGTCTAACATGCAAGCTGCCCCGATCATGGCCAAATTGGACAGGATCCTCATTTCAATGGATTGGGAGGCTAAGTTCCCATTAGCAACTTCCAGATCGATCCCTAGACCAACGTCAGATCATACCCCGATCCTCCTGGATATAGGAGTACGAGGAACTCAAAGGCCCAGGAAATTCAGATTTGAGAAGGCCTGGTTAGAAATTTTGGGGTTCCACCATATGGTGATGGAAAATTGGGCTCTCCCAACTATTGGTATGGACGCTGCAGCCCGCTGGTGTGAAAAGATCCGCAGGCTAAGGAAACGGCTGCATAGATCGAACTAGTCCAGATTCTCGACCATCTGGCAGGCTAAGGATGATCTTTTGGCAGGAATTGATGAACTTGAAAGGTTGGAAGAAACGCGAGTCCTTGCACAGGATGAAAGAAACAGGCTACTTGAACTCCGAGAGAATATTGCCAACCTCTATAGATTGGAAGAAATCAAGTGGCAACAAAGGTCAAGAATTACGTGGCTCAAAAAGGGAGATGCGAATACGTCCTTCTTCCATCGAGTGGCAAGCGCAAGATGCAGATCAAACCTTATTTTGTCTTTACAGACGGACACGGGGACATCGTAGGAAGAAAAGGTGATTTCCACAGCTTTTCAATCCTACTACAAGGACCTCTTCGGGAAGAAAAATGACTTCAGAGTCCCACTCAGCGAGGATTACTGGCAGGCTTACCAGAACAACTCAACGCAAACTTTGTCGACTTTGGAAGCCCCTTTCACGGAAGAGGAAGTTAAAAAGGCCATTTATCAAATGGGAGCAGACAAATCGCCAGGGCCAGATGGCTTCCCAATGATGTTCTTCCAAGTGTTTTGGGAAGAAATTAAAGGGGACATTATGGCACTGATGGATGAGTTTTTTAACAACAATCTCAGACTAGGCATTTTTAATTTTGCGGAAGTCATCCTCATCCCTAAACGGGATGAGTCCTTGAGAGTAGGGGATTTCCGACCAATCAGCCTGATAAACTGCTCGGCTAAGATTATCACTAAGGTCCTGGCCATCCGCCTGGAAAACATTATGGACAGCTTAGTCAGCAAAACCTAGACGGGTTTCATCAAGGGTAGATGTATTCTAGACTGTGTGGCCACTGCGGAGCAAGTTATCTACTGCTGCCATACGAGAAACTCTAGGAACTTCCTCCTAAAGCTGGACTTTGAAAAGCTTACAATTCAGTCGATTGGGAGTGCCTGCTGGAAGCCCTCAGGGGGAGGGGATTCGGGGATAAATGGTTAAGATGGATCAGACAGTGTCTGCACTCTAGTAAAACGGCAATCTCGGTGAATGGGAGGGCAGGGCCGCCATTCCCGTGCAAGAAAGGACTTCGACAAGGGGACCCGCTATCACCACTCCTATTCACTATCATTGTGGATGTGCTGAGGGGTATGCTTGAGAATTTCCGAAGTAAAGGGTGGATAACTCCAGCAGCCAGCAGCGCATCTAACCAAGGGTGTACGATTCTGCAGTACGCCAATGACACCCTGCTTTTTGGTAATGGGACCAGGTCAGAAATGATCTGCTTTAAAGGGGCACTCTACTATTTTGAAGCCTGGTCAGGCCTCAGAATCAACTTTACAAGAGTGCTCTGATTCCAATCACTCTATCCGATGCCGATACACGGGAACATGCCACCATATTAAACTGGCTGATGGAGGAGTTCCCGATCAAATACCTAGGACTACCGCTCAGACCAGGGAGGCTCACTAAAGCGGATTGGCTGCCCATAATTGAGAAGGTGGAAGACAGACTGGCAGGTTGGAAAGGAAAAACTCTCTCTCTAGGGGGCAGGGTGGTACTTATAAACTCAGTTCTATCTAATCTGCCCATTTACTACATGTCGTTCTTTGAGCTTCCTAAATGGGTTATCCAAAGGATTGACCGGATCCGGAAAAGGTTTCTATGGAAAGGAGCAGACTCGAATAAGGGAGGCTACCACCTGGTCAAATGGAGTGTCGCTTGCATGAAGAAAAAGCATGGAGGGCTAGGTATCATCGACCTAAGAGATATGAACCTTGCCCTGTTGGGAAAATGGTGGTGGAAGATATTTCACCACAGCGGGAAAGGTTGGCAGGAATTCATCCAACCATACCTCTGGGGAAAAGGTACGCAAAATTTAGGTTTCTGAGTAGGACCTAAAGTCTCGCGCTTCTGGAGAGGAATTACAAAAGCGAGCGGCCCGTTCAACTCGGCAGTTACGTCGACAATCGGTAATGGACAGTTAACTAGATTTTGGTGGGACAAATGGTGTGGAGCTCATACCCTTAAGGAATCTTTCCCTGAGCTGTTTGAGAAAACGATTAGGCCTAATATTTCTGTGGCCGAGACCTGGAAGAGGGGGAATTGGAGACCGCCGATCCGAGGAACTCTCTCCCCAGAGTTACAGCAGCAATTACTTGAACTGCAAGAACACATAACACGGACGGGTGTGATGTGCGCTCAAGGCCCAGACCAAATGCGATGGGGACTCGATACCAAGGGGGCATTCACGGTCAGATCACTGTACCACCGTATTCATTATCGCGGATGCAGGCTCAACTGGGCTAAGGTGCTATGGAAGGCAAAAGCCCCCTTTAAAGTCAGATTCTTCCTCTGGCTGGTACTCAATAATGCAATCCTCACCAGAGAAAACATTGCCAAAAGATAACCACAGATTGCGACCAACTGTGGGTTCTGTTCTAGGCATACGGAGAATTTGAACCACCTGTTTCTTCACTGCCCTAGGAGTAAGGCAACCATGGTGGAGGTATTACGAGCCTTAGGTGCCAGTGACTACCCTAGCGAATATGAGGATTTGTGGATTGGCCCCAAATTTGCCTCGATTCGCCAAGAAATGAAGGATGCGTGGTACATTGCCATTGCGGCAACTACATGGGTGTTATGGGTAGACAGAAATAACTTTTACTTCCGTGCTTCATGTAATACAATTTCTGGTAACCTTACTCATATTATGCATCTTATCTTTTTTTGGGCTACAGCTACTGCCACTGGAGCGAGAGGGAGGATCGGGCGAGTCTTCCAAGTGGAAGAATTTGTTGACGAGGAGTAAAGTTTGGGCCGACATTGGATTGAGGGAGAGCGCCATTCACCAAGCCGCTCATTTACAACCAGCTCTAAGGCTTCTTGTGTGTTGTATCGACCTACTGTACTCTTGGTAGTCTGATGTAGGGATAGTTAGACCCACCCCCCAGGGTTTGTTAGGGAGGCATGTATGTTTTTATTTCCTACACTGTTCTTTGTATTTCTCCCGGTACTCCGGGGTGTTTTGCTAACCTCTTATTAATGAAACAGGGTGGCGTTATCCCACTTTTTTCCTAAAAAAAAAAAACTTTTCCTACCCATATGCACCCTTTTACAATTTCCAACAAGAGGGGGTTGTTTAATTCGAATTTTTTTTTTGGGGAGAGGGGGGGGGGGGAATCGGGTGGGGAGGGGAATCAATTAATTTTAGGTGAAGAGCCGACCGGTTTATAAAATGCCCAGGCAATACTGCATAAGGAACTCACAAAAAATCGGAACTCAAATTTCAACTTCCATTCAACCTTTAACTACCATATACGACCTCTCATAAAATTTAATTTGAGATAATTTTTCTGGAATCAATGTTCTTATGTTCTCAATTTTACCACTTTACAAATTAAGTAAAAGAACGGTTAAAAAAGAAAAAGAAGAGGATCGAAACCTGAGATTGGAATTGGACTTGGACTTGTAGAATTTTGAAAGGCGATGGAGGGTTATGGGTTTGGATTTGACTACCTTCTTTTTCAACCGGCAAATCTCTTGAACCAGCAGCACGTGCATCAGCACAGTTTTCCAAGCGACACCAACTTGCAAAAAAATTTAAAATTTGAATGTATAAGATGTTGAATTTTGAATTTTATTATTATTATAATATTACACAAGGATTTGGGGAATTAGGGTTTGTAGGTAATAGTACGGACTGAGAAGGATTATGGAGAAAACGAAGACGATATTGATTAAAAGGCGGAGGAGGACGACGACAGCGAGTTCCAACCACTATAGTTCGTAATCTTCCATTGCTAACTCCAATTTGATCTGATCTCTCTTACGTGTTTTTTAGGGTAAGGGGTGGTAGGTGGGCTAGGCTGGAGGCAAGAGCGGGTAGGCTCGGGCGGTCTTGCAGGCGAGGGCGGGCCGGGCTCATATGTGGGATACCCTGGCCTGGACATAGACTAATGGCCTATTCCTGGCCGGGCCAGGGCGGGCTTTGTTTTTTTTATAATTATAAAGCAAAAGAGTGAAACAAAATATAGAACAAAATTGAAAGACAATATAGAATTATGGACAAAAATCATATATTAATTTTTGGGAATAACATTTAATGTTACAAATTGAATTAAATAAACTTGTAATAATTCATACAAGTGACATAATTTTAAATTACAAGTTAAGGGGTTGTTTAGAGTTCGAGATGGCCTAGGGCTATATTGAAGAGAAGGCATTGGACTACTGTCGTGTACTTCTACTTGACCTAAGCCTAGAATCTCATCGCCCTAAATTCCCGCATTATTTTCACCCGTGAATTTTCTTTAAAGTAGGTCTTCAATCTTCATTCTTCACTACTTGATCTGTTTTGGTCCGTTTTCGAGTAAATCTTGAGTTCTATCATCTGCTTTCATCCAATCCGAAACGTATACAAGCATTTTCAAATTCTTCGATACTAAGAAATTCTTGTTTGGGCTCATAATCCTGCCACCAATTGAGAAAACACTTTCTGTTGCAACGGTTGACACTGGGGGAGTTAGCAAATCTTTATCCATATGAGAAAGAATATGAAAGGTTGATTCATTGTGTTTTAAAAATGTTAACACATCAACTTCATCTTCACTGGCAGGTTGTTGATTATACCAGTTCAACTCATTAGGTACATTTATCATATGTTTTTTTTCGATTTATAAGATTCAAAACATCACTTGCAGCAGTGGAAAATGCAAGACCCTTACCTTTGGATCTGGAAGAAGATGATGAACTAACAAGTTGTGTATGAGTAGTAGATAGAATAATTCTATTATAACTATCATACTAGTTATTCAATATGGATTCAAAATTAGCAATAAATGTAACATGATCATAGTCTTCTATTTCATGATGGAGAATGTATGTATAATAAATATCAATAAAATTCTTTGTACCCTCTAACTTAATCACGAGATTCATCACACTAGCAACACAATAGAACATAGGAATATGATGAAAATATTTCGAAATTTTAAGATAAGCGTAATAAACCATTGTTCCAATTAAAGGATCACTTATCAAATTTTGTATAGAAGTCATCGTAGTCACTATTTTAAGTAAAATACCACTAGAAGTAGAGAAATAAGGCTTTAAAAATTGTAAAATTGCAGCATTAAAATGTTCTAAAAATTTCAACAAACTATCGACAAACAACAAAAAATCATCATCTAATTTACAGTTTTTCATACCCATTACAATACAAAATTCCTTTAAACTGAATCCATAATAAGTAGTAACACTAAGTAATTCGTAGGTCGAATTCCAACGGTTTCCAACATCCTTAGAAAATTGTTTAAAGCTAATTTCCTTAATCTTACACCAATCATGGAAAGCTTGACATACAGGATTACTCAAAGTAATAAAATTCACACAATCTCTCATTGCACTAATCCTATCATTAACGTGTTTAAGTGCATCTTGGACACAAAGGTTGAGAATATGACAAGCACATCTAATATGAGATATCTCATCTCTATAGGATTTAACATAATCTTCAATGAAGAAAGAGCCATATGATTATTAGATGCATTATCAAAATCAATTGCAAAATTTTTATCATTAATACCAAAATTATTGCATGCTTCTGTGATATGTGTCGCGATAATTTCAACCTCATGTGGATACCTCACAAATCCAAACTGTATAATCTACTTTTGAAGTAACCAATTGGTATCTATCTAATGACAAGTAACACACATCATTGGTATACCGTTACAACCTACCCAACCATTGGAGGTCAACGAAACCTTACAAGTTAACAAACTCAAGGTTGCAACTAACATATCGTTAGTCTATTCGTAAGATAATCTAAATCTCCTTTCATAAAGTTCCTAGCAATCCGTTTAAAATGAGGGTTTAAACCGTTTTGGTTAAAAATCTCTAGGTTTCTACTTTCGGCATAGAAAAATGGTAATTCATTCTTAATAACTAGCCTAGACAGTTTTCTATGAACGGTTTCATGATCATAGCTATAGCTATCTACGTGACTGATCTTAGGGTTGATCTTTTGTTGGGTTAGAGTGTCTTGTGATAGTCCCGGGTGTGCTTGTAGCACCCCAAATTTCTAATATAATATCTTAGAAATACGTGGCACAATTCCAGAATCAACTTCAATGTAATCATAAACATAGCAACCAAATACAGGGAAATTTAAAACTTTTTATTACATCAATTGTTTACAAAACACGGCAGAAAAATAAAACACCTTGAATTACATTTTTTTCTTTTACAATACATTATTTTACAATTTACATAAGCTCTATTATCATTTTACCACATGCATCCAAATCCCAAGCTATAGGCACCTACCTGTAAAACATGAGGCTAGAGATAACCCTAACCTCCAAAACTACAGGGGTCAGCCATAACGGTGTGAGTGACATCAAAAGAAAACAACATAAATAAAATATAAGGATAAAGTCATAAACAACATATATCAACCATAATAATGAAAGGAATATGAAACAACAATAAATAAACATAAGACATAGAATCATAAACAATATGTATTAAAAGCAAGAATAAATAAAATAAGAAATAACAATAAATAAAATATGAAAACATCAAGTGAAACTAGACTAAGTGTTAAGTATAGGAAAAACAGAAAACAACATACATAAAACCAAGTCAAGAAAACAACAATGCTATATGCTGACTTTCTAATGCATACTTGTCGGATTCTATGCATTCCATAATACATAGGTCCGGTGCAAGACCTTATCTTTCTCCACTTTAGATCCCTCGTTATGCAACTAATCCTACTACGGTGATGGAAACAAGATTCAGAATACTCCGCGAATAGGTATCACAGCCCTCAACGCGCAAGCATCATGTAAGAATAGCTCAAAAACCGAAGAATCACCTCCCAACCGTGTACCCCACGAATAGACTTGCGAAACCCTCGACATGTAGATACACCAGGTACATCCCGTGAATAGGTCCGCCAGCCCTCGACACACGAATGCACCCTGCATGCTCCGTGAATAGGCCTGCAGACCCTTGACACGCGAACATACAAATGTCCTCTCGAGACAGAATAACAACCAGTCCTGGAACGCATCCGTTGGACAAACAAACCAAGAGCATATACTTACGTTTTCCAAGTTTCATCACATCTCCACTAGTGCCTGTCCTTAAGTTGGTTATTACTAAAATAAAAAAATCCTCATCTCTAGAGTTAGTGCATCCTGCCGGACTTAATTTCACAACAACAACTCCAAGACCCAACTGGTCTAAATCAACAAAATCTCATCTGCCGGTTCACAGGACTTTCACTCAACTCCTAGAGATTCACAACTCAACCATCAACACAAAATAAAACTTTCATCTTAATCATTTCTTTTCATTTCATTTTAGTCACTTCATATTAGTGTTAACTTACTCACAAAAATTCATTCATAATATTTGTATATGAGTATATATGTATAAGGAGATCCTCTTTATTGAAATGGAGTGGGTACAATGTGTATATAAATCCCTTTCTTGTATGCAGCTCTTGATTATATGCATAGATAAAAATGTAGAAAAACCCTTTACTGTGATGAAGCATATGTATATGTATATAATATATAGAAAGGAATCCCTTTTCACTGATCGGAGCCTATGAGGTATCTACAGAAATATAGTAGATAGTCTTTAACTGAAATGAATCATATGCAGGTTATAGAAAACATATGCAGATATGGAAAATGTAGAAAATCCCTTTCGTTGATATGCAACATATATATATATATATATATATATATATATACACTACAACAAATATGACATTTGATAGCATTCATAAAATGCTATAGTAGACCTACGATAGCGTTTTACAAACGCTATCGAAAGCCCCGCTATAATAAGTCTATAGCGTTTTGACCAAACGCTATAGAATGTATAGCGTTTCCGGAACGCTATAGATTCTATAGCGTTTTACAAAACGCTATAGAATCTATAGCGTTCCGGAAACGCTATAGATTCTATAGCGTGTTACAAAACGCTATAGAATCTATAGCGTTCCGGAAACGCTATAGTTTCTATAGCGTTTTACAAAACGCTATAGTTTCTATAGCGTTTCCGAAACGCTATAGAATCTATAGCGTTTCCGGTAATAGAATCAAACATACAGCATTTTTAAAACGTTATCGTTTTGATATTTGTGGTTTTTTTACAGCATTTTAGGAACGCTATTTCGTTTTAACTGTATACAAAAAAAATCTACGGATACAAATAAAAATCGATTTATCGAAAATGTCAATACACCATTATAACTATAAAAATTTCGCAAATTTGTGTACAAATATATAAAAACATACCAACATAGAAATATCTACACAATAAACTGATACAAAAGTTCATCCAATAAACTTAAAACTGACGACAAAAAATTCTTGAGTGCCTAACATCAACACAACTCGCAAACTTAAAACTGACGACAAAAAATTCTTGAGTGCCTAACATCAATACAACTCGCATTCTTCATTTCATCCACGACGTCTCCAATTTGCAAATGTAGAAGAAAAAATGTCAAACATAAGATTCATGTAGTCATACAAATAGAATATTGTTTGACAAGATATTTCCGCTTAATTTTCTTGAGTCTTATAGCTTGGCATGTTAATTAAGCAAGTTTAAGAATTGACATTGTTACCATCGCATGTAAATCAAGTCATGGTCAACATGCACGTCCATAAAACAATACTCTTCCAACACTAGGCTATTTTTTCAAAATCTGGAGAGGTATTACTTTGATAATAACTAAGAAAATAAATGGGAAAGAGAAAATGTATGTGATTGGTGTAGGTAATAGTTTACAAAATATGTTGGTAGCAATACCTTGAGGTTGCAAGTGGTTCACTGATCCAAGAACAGATCCAGAAAGAGAGGTGCAATATACGAACTTTCTCCATTGATGAAGGGGAGGCTGAAGCTTCTGGATTTCCTCAGCCAGACTATCCAGTTTATGGAACACCTGAAAAGGCATCCATTAGAAGTTTAGAACAGAATATGAAGGATGAATGGATCGAAATTTTGAACTGTTAAGGGTTATTCAATATTCAAGGATAAACCAAATGTGTAAAACAATTTTTACCATTCACTGAGACTTCATCGGAACAAAAAAAAATTAACCGTACAGTAAAAATTGATCTTTAATGTGAAGAGAACTTGGTAAGAACTGCAGATTTCATGGCTTTCGAGCAAAACTTAGCATGACTAGAAAAATCAAAGTATTAGAAAGCACAGAAAAAAACAAACAGTACCTCCATAGAACGAATATTAATGAAGCGTGTTTGTGGATGTCGAGAAAAAAAAATAAGTTTTTTCTGAAACTGCACATTTAACACCTACAATGTGCAAAACAAGAACATCAGAATTATTTTAAGGAATAATAGGTGATAGACAAGAAGCATAAGAGTGTGCACATCATAAGTAGAGAGTAAAGAATAACAGAAGGACAGTACAAAAGGCAGAAGTCCACAGAAGGGGACAATTGAAATAGAAAGCAAAAATGCCAGCGAAGACAAGACGGCCCTAGGAGCTAAATACAGAACAAGTCCTTCCTTACCTGCCGGTGAAGATTATTAAGCTCAACCTTATCACCATCAACAATCCCTATGCAACCTACAGGGAGAACAAAAAATTTAAAATGTATTTGAGAAAACAATGATAGGGAAATACATTTTGCTTGTAAATTAAATGTAGCATAAATCAAAGTAACATCACATGTTGTTCTAGACAGTCCATAATGTTAATGAAATAATAATATGGAAGAAGGGCTGATACGAAATGTCCAATTATGTTTTAAAATTGGATTCTAACTTGGCTCATTGTATCCATCAGATCAGAAGTACACTTCATTTTAAATGACCTGGTGACCAATCTATGAAAGGAATATTATGAGAAAAAAGCATTACCAACACCACAAGCAGCAAGATACAATGCTACAGGGGACCCTAATCCGCCAGCTCCAACAACCAAGATTGAGGACTTCGAAAGATTCTGTTGTCCTAATTACATAGAGAAATTAAAGAAAACAAAGAATCCATCAACATATATAACAAATAGTATTATGCAGTTAACAGAAAGATAATTCTTAATGTAAGAACAGCTCCAATCTCTTACATATCTACAGATCTACTACAGTAACTAGAGAGTTGGAGTTGAGCAAAGTGTGGACAACCAACACACTTAAACCAACCTCAACAAGACGTTTTTAAGTGGGGGTTATATGACCCATCCACACCACCTAATTAAATCTCAACTGCACATTTTATATCCACATCAACTTAAATTTCAGATTAAAAAGATAGCTCACGTCATTGCATGCTTTAAGACAAGTAATCAATAACTTAAGAGATTACTAAACAGTAAATAACTGGACCTTAACATTTAGCTACATGATTAGAATAACATAATCTTCTAACATATTGTTGAATATTAATCGTACCGCATTAGGAAAAGCTTAATTAAATGCTAATCTCTAACTAGGTAAAAGAATGAAATAGTTACCTTCAGGAATAGATCAATCTATGACAATTGAAACCTCAAATGCAGTCCGTACATCTGATAAAGAGTGCTGATATGGACATACTTGGATGCATAACTTAATGTCAAGAAAACTGTCCCTAAATTATTTAACAAATTATGAACACAGAAGTAAACCCTGCACAATAAATACTAAATTTTGGCAAGGCTGGAACTTAAAATAAATTATCTCAATATTCATGTTTGGGGTTTACATAAAATCTACAAATCTTGCTGTTGCATTTGAGATAATTACAACTAAATTGGGGGGAAAACCTGTAAACTCAGAGTAGAAGCTCATTAAAGCACTCTAGTCCTTAAAGGCTTAGAGCCAACTCAGCCAAGTCATCAAAATCTTGACGAAAGTGAAAATTACTTGATGCACCAATTTGTAGTGGCGGAGGCCAAAACATATATTGAGTTGCAAAGCAAATCACATGCTTCCTGAATTTCCTAGATTGATATGAATTATCTTGTATATACAAACATGGTTTCCACATGTACTGATGTACATGAGCTATATTCCACTTAAAAGACAGTTTCCACAATACTTACGTGCGCTCTAATGCTTTGTATCTTGCATGAAAATCTCTAGGAACACACCGAACATCATTCACTATTAAATCATCTTCCTTCTGTCATTATACAAAAGCCACATGTTTGCACAAGTCAATTTATACTAAAGAAAATAAGCGGTTTCTTACTTTTCAATAGCTAAATGGAGAAGCTTTTGCTCATAATTGCATAATAGATACTGAAAGCAGTTAGCATTCATATGTGAGCCCAATGCTTTCATCGCTAAGCCTATTGCTACAAGCATATTAGTAGTTGTATCATTGTCGGAAAATGAACCTGTATCCTTAGAATGGCAAGGTAAGGTAAGCATTTTATGATCCAAACTCAATCCAGGGACCAATAAAAACAGTTGTAGGTTTTTTTTATCCAGAACTCACTATAACAGTAAGAAAGAATACCTGCAAGAAATGGTTTACAGCTCGTTTAACAACTTCAGGTGGATGTGGTGTTAGCTGCAGTTGAGAAAAATAAGATAGTTATTCATTCTGATAATATTTCAACTAATAAATATAATACTTCTTTAAAAACACACATGATGGTTAACATAAGAACTGCAAAACCTTCACACTGGACATTTCTAACATTACCCGATTAAAAAAATAAAAAGCTATTGAATCTTTAATTGGTATCAAATTATGAATTGAAACTTTTTCACATTAACTATAGCTTCATAGTTAGAGGTAATGGACTTTATCATGAAAAGTTGATTAAACACATTTCCTGCTCTTCTACTTTGGAAGTAGAAGCACTTGCCAGGTTACCACAAAACAACTTTTATCCGAGATAGGATCATAGAAAACCCCAAAACTGTCCCAAATTCCAAACCCTAAATCGCAAAGCACATAATGATTTGTATTCTGGCGAATCGAAAGCACATAACAATCTGAATCTAATCTCACACAAAAAGGAACCCTAACATCAATCAATTCAGCAAAGAAACTTACCTGGAGTCGGCTAGCATAGGAGATAGGTGGGAGGAGAAGAGGGTGTTCCGGAACCGTGACGGCGTGGTGGGGCTACGAGGGGTGGGGAGGAGAAGAGGTTGTTGGGCGACGGCGGGTCTGGCTTCGGAGGGCGGGGAGGAGAAGAGGGCATTGGGTAACGACGGGTCGGGCTTCGGGGGGCGGGCAGGAGAAGTGGGCGTTGCGCAACGGCGGGTCGGGGCTTCGGGAGGTGAGGAGGAGGGGAGATTTGGAATAGACTTCGTGAAATAAACGGGGAGGTGTTTTTGATTTGAAACGGGGAGGAGTTGAAGAGAATTGATGGATTTGGATTTTTTATTTAGAATTTTTTTTTTTGCCCCTATCTATTCTGTTTATTTACGGATATAATAGCGTTTCAAAAATGCTGTAAATATTACAGCATTTTAAAAACGCTGTCGTACCTAATAGTAAATTTTAAAATTAATTAAAGACAGCATTTTCTGCATAAATGCTATTATTGATCACTTTCAACAGCATTAACACTTAAATGCTATAATAAATCCGCTGTAGAAGCCCTATATGTTGTAGTGATATGATATGATATGTATATAGAAATCCCTTTACTGATTTGAACTGAAACATACACAGACTAAAGTGAAGCATATACAGAAAACATAGAAGACTTAGAAAAAAACTCATTTTTACTGATATAAGGTATATGGTATATATGTATCTGATACATAGAAAGAATCTCTTTTACTGAATAGAAGTGTATGCAGGAATGGGAGTTTGAACTATATGGCAGATATATAGTAGTTGAACTATATGGGAGATATATATATAGAAATAGCTCATATGCAGGTTGTAGAAATTAATCATGTGTAGGTTGTAAAAGATGTAGAAAAATCCCCTTACTGAAAGGAGTGCATAATGTGTATCTATATATTTTCTTTACTGATGAAGCATATGCAGATATCATAGATGGTCTTGATTGAATTGAAGTATATGCAACTTTAAGAAATCAGGTGGACTGAGAGTTCCTTCAAAATGATGTCATGCATGTGTATATATACATATACAGGTTATAGAAGATAGACTTTGTTGAATTGTAAGCATATACAAGTTATAAATTTTCCTTTTTACTGATTTGAAGTACAAATGTGCATCTGTAGGAGTTCTTCTTACTGAAATGAAGTGCATGCACAAGTGTGTATATATAAAATATAGAAAACCCTTCTTTACTGTTATAAAGTATATGTGTATATATATATATGATATAGGAAAATCTCTTTACTAAGTTGAAGTATGCACAAATGGGTATATCTCTTTACCGAAAATTGAAGTATGCACAAATGGAAGATGTAGAAAAATTCCTTCTCTCAAAATCCTCTCTCATGTGATTATCAAAATCGAAGACTGAACACAAGTTTGTTTATCTTCTCGGTTTATGTATTTGCCCAACAACCAACCGAAACATGCACAAAATCAACAAAAGTTCAATTTCAGCATGTGCCTACAGGTCCAAAATTTAAAAAAAAAAAATCAATCTTTAGATTTCTCCTATCAGGATCCCTATCTTATGATTTACTGAAAGCCTAATACAATTTACTGAAGCCTAACATCACTGACACTAATTGATGCATCTTTGGCTCAGTTGAGTAAAGATCACATGTGACTAAAGAATAAGCAAGCAACAGGAAAATGCAACAATGTATCAGGCTACGTACTGTAAAACAATCAAAAATTTGAACAGTATTGATGAAAACCATAATAAGAAAAGTAAATACAATATTTGCTATATACTGACCAATAATTTCTAAAGTGATACTACAATAGTATATACCTCCATTAACGGTTCAAGTCAAATGAGGAAAAGTATTTTCTCTAGTAAGATTTATAACCTATAGAAGGAAATAATACTCAAGTTTTTTTTTTTTTTTTTAAGTAGAAAGAACAACAGAAACATTTTTTCGGTCTAGGAGAATTCTAGGCACGACCAATACAATTCAGTAAAATAAATAAGCATACATTAAAGACATTAAATTATCAGGATTCTGAATGTCTTGCATTGCAAAGTTTCAAATATATAACAAAACATTATCAGAACTCTCTCAATACTATCAGAACAAAATCTAACACATATCAAATAGAAGTTCTCAAGCCAGTAAAGTAAATTTCTACTGAAGTAGTTTCCAGGTAATCCACCATATGCCCACAGATGTTGCCACAAATATCATCATATGCATAGAAAAAATACAAAAACAAACATATATCACTCACCTCTTTGAAGAAACAACCGAAGAAAAATAAAGAATAAGAAAAATCTCTCCTTCGCAAGAAAACCAAGAATCATCGCTTGAAAACTCCAGTAAAATAATAACAAGAAATCTCTTTGTGCAGCAAAGAGACGACTGCACTCCCGGAATCCAAGTAAATTAGGGTTTTGAATAAATTCACAAAATACATTTTTTAAAATATTTCTTTACATATATAAATCCTTATACTGAAAAATTGAATAAAAACAAACTTGTTGATTTTTAAAAACAAAATAACCAGCCTATAACTAGCCGGCACTTCTTGAAAACCTAGAAAACGAATTTGCACTTTTACCCTCTAAGTGGCAATTTTGCAAAAAGACCATTTTTTTTTATCAAAACTTGCAAAATAAACCAAATTTATTAAAACAACAAGTAAACTCTTTACTTATGAGTTGACTAGGCATCATGCAAAGTCTAAAAATCCAAAAATATAGAGTTTTTACTCCAAGTGGTAATTTTGCACACAAGTCATTCTTTTTGTAATATTTTGCAAATAGGTCAAATAATTATCAGAAAAATATAGAAAATTCACAAATAATATCTAATAATAAATAATGAGTTTACCAAATAATTTTTTTATTTTGAATTTCCCAAGAAAATATTTGTACGTGTTTTGCACGTGTAAAAAAATAAATTTTCAGAAAAATATTTATTAAATCACCAAAAATTATTTTAATTTATTTATTAACCTTAAAACATTATTTAAAAATCTGGGGTATTACAGTGCTCTCTCTAAATGCCGCTAAAGTGTACCCGTCCCGATATCCATTTTACATAAGCAATTTGACACTTAATATATTTCTTGTGTCCTCTCGGACTGGATTGAGATGGGATAAAAGTAAAATATTGGTGGATTTCGAAAGTGGGTCCTCTATATTTATAGGTAGAAGTCAGTGTCTTGTGTGTGTCTTCTACTACAATTTCATCTATGTGTGGGTAGGGAATACTCTCAAAATCGGGAATACTATCAAAAATTTTAAAACTATCTTCGCTCTCTAATTGTGGTGGAATATAAGGAGTGCGAAGAGATTGAGTGGATTCTTGTCCACTTTGGCTACGGCCGCTACCGCGTGATCGTGATGATGCCATTATATTGGACTAGTGCATGTAAATAAAAAATGTGGAAGAGAAAAAGAGATCAGTGTAAAAAATTAAAAGAGAAGAAATAGTTCAAAGAAACTCAATGGAAAGAGTTCAAAAAAACAATTGAAAGATAAGAAAGAGAAGAATAAAAATATATTAATTGAACTAATAAAATGATACCATAAAATTACAAGAGATGAATGAGGCTTGAAACTTGAAAGCTTGAGAGAGTTCATCACTTCCACATCCTGCAAGAGAAGAACACTAGCTAGCTTGAGAGAGTTGAATATTGATTTGGAATTTTTTTTTTTTTGGGAGTATAATTGGATATCCTAAAATAAAGTAAATCAAACCCCCCCCTCCTGGATTTTTTTTTTGGGGGGGGGGGGGGGCACCCCTCCTCCCAAAAAATTATACCCCCCTCTCCTCCCAAAAAAAAAAAAAAAAAAAAAAACCAGTATATAGCCGTTATGGGGGTAAAAATGGACATCCCAATTATTTCCCGAATTTTAAAAAAAGGCCAACGGGCCGACCGGCCTGCCTGGACCTAGACCGGCTCGAACCGGGCCGGCCTGATTTCAAACATGAGGCGGTCAGGGCTCAATTGCGGGCCGGGATACCACGGGCTCAATTCGAATTATTTAACAAAATGATCCACTTTCCGAAAATATTTACCACAATGACCCACTTTCGAAAATAATTATAAAAGTGACCCACTTGCTGTTTCAAACAGCAAGTCTAGTTCAATTGGGTTCGCTTTTTGAAATAGAGAGTTTAGCTTTAGTGTTTTGAGACTTTGGCAAAATTTCTCCAAGTGTTGGAGTTAATTCCTATAACTAAACTTGTTGTTTCAAACAGCAACCCTAATTAAACTAAACCTGCTATTTCAAACAAGGAGTCTAGTTCAATTAGGGTCTCTTTTCGAATCAACGATTTTATATGTAGTGTTTTGGAGATTTTTTCAAGTTTTGGAGAAAATTCCTATAACTAAACATGATGTTTCAAACAGCAAGTGGGTCAATTTGGTAATTAGTTTTGAAAGTTGATTAGTTTGGTAAATACTTTTGAAAATTGGGTCTTTTAGGAAAAATCGCTCATTTCCCCTTCCCGAGCCCGCAATGGACTACTTTTGCTAATACAGCTAGGTCCGTCCGGTAACGCCCCATAATTTTTAATACAATATCTTAAATTAATAAATAAATTTTAAATCAATTTATTTAATTATTTTGAATTTTCATAAATTTGACATTTTCACATATGCAAATATTTTCTAAGTGTAAATTTAGAATTTTTAGTTGATGAACAAATTCTATTATTTGTTATTGGGTATATTTGAATTTTTAGGATTTTTCTTAATAAAGAAAACTGTTTTTGTAAATTTTTGAAAGAAAAGAACTTTTTTTGTAAAAATGTCGTTTAGGGGTGAAGATTTAACTTAAAATTGTTTGGATACATTTAGGGCAGGTTATTCAGTAGAAGGCTCTAGGAAATTAGATTATTTCCATATTTGGTTGATTTTATTGATTTAATTGAATAAATATATAATTACACAATTTTGGGATTGTTGGGAATTTTATTGCAAATATTCTTTTGGGTGAGTAAAAGTGAGAAAATCTATTTGGGAAATCTAAAATTTGTTATTAAAGATAATTTACAAATTTTTTGGATTTTTTCGAATAATTTATGACCTATTTGCAAATACTCAAAAAATGACGGATTTTTGTGCAAAATTGTCACTTGGAGTAAAAACTCCAGGGTTTTCTTGAAATTTCGGGGTGCATGTCGGCTGGCCAGATCTGGGTGTGAAGGGATTAAATTATTTTATTTTAAATTAATTTGAATAACTAATAATTGGAAGATCCATATATGTAAATAACTAATCTTCTTGTGAGGTAATTTTGTAAACTTTTGAGAAACCCTAGGGGCCAGTTCCGGCCTATAAGAAGAGCAGCAGCCGGCCACCTTCCTTTTGCACACAAATCATCTCTTTCTCAATATTTTCTTGGATTTTTAAGCTTGGATCTTGGACTTTTGCAAGGAGAATGTTTATCTTTATTTCTATTATTATTCTTCAAGTTGATCTTCTTTGAGGTGAGTGATAGTTCTAGTCTTTTGATGTGTTTTACTCATATTATCACGATGAATGAACTTATGGATGTTTACATAAACTAAAAATGCAATTTTTATGAGAGATGATCATATTTTGTTAATTTTGAATGTTGAATATTGATGATGGATGAAAAATCTAACTTGGGATCTATGGATTTGATTGTAGTTGATAAAGATATGTAGAAATAATTAGTTATTGTTATATGCTCTTAAATTCATGCTTGATTTATTATAAAATTGAGATCTTTCCATGTTATTGGTTATTTTTAATCATCAAAAATTGAAACTAAACATTAGGGTTTGAATAATTATCGTATGGATCGAAAGTAATTTATTTTGAAGTGGCTTATGCATAAAAGATCAATATTCTTGCTTAAAGAAATAAATCTAATAAGAATATATGTGATTTTAGATGCTAGATTAAGATGTATGATTCAAGAAACATGTTTTGGATGATTAAAAGATGAGATTTTTATTATTCTAATATTGAAGTAAAGTGGTATGAACCTATATAATTGTTATGTATATAAGAAGAATTTTTGGCAAGAAATATATATATAAATAAAAAGTAAATTAAATTAAACCCTACCCGAGGGTTACTGTTCACGGTGAACAGTACCCGGGGTTGCTGTTGCTGTCTTGTGTTTTTCGATTGGGTTTTGGAGTATTTTTCGAGTAGTTTTATGTGTGTGGCTTGAATGCTATGATAGGGGGACTCTAGTATACATGTGTAAGCATCTATATATTGGTTTAAACGAATATATATGAGTGGTTTGATAGAGTTTGGATGAGATTTTATAGACGTTGTATGGTCTGGACTGTTGTCTGTTTCTGTTTGGAATGAGATTTCGACCTAGTTTCTGATGGAATTACCAAAAACTTATAAAATAGAAATTGTAGCTTACTATGTCTAATTTCCAGAACATCTGACGGATCCTCATGTAACACCCCTCAAAATTGGAAATTACAATTTTGCCCCTGGATGTTACGCACGTATATTTTGTAATGTATTTCACTACATATTTTGGATTCGTACTATTTATACATTTTCCGTATTGATTTCAGTCAACTAAAATATAATATTTCAATCCCTGAGATTTACGTGCTTTTTACGTGTTTTGATGCACGTGTTTCCACCACTACGTATAATATTTTCTATAGGTTTAAATTATTTATTTTTATGTATTTAAATCTATTTTATAAAACGAAAATTTATTTTCCCCTTATTTTGATTAAAATGCATTTTCGATTTTCTGCACGTATATTGCACGTACTTTCTACGTGCAGTGATTTCATCATGAAATACATAAAATTAGTAAATGTATTTTTCTTATATTGTCTTCGATTATATGTAATAATTTTTCATTGATAAAGTCAAATTTCGCATTTTGATATTTTACGTGCGACGCACGTGTTTTCGGTAAACGTATTTAAGCATATTCGTTTTCAAAATAAATTTTAGACTGTGCACGTTTATTTTATTATGCATGATTCATTTTAGATTATTAAGTAAACTATTTTACTTGCATAGTATATATATATATATACATTAGTGTATATATGTATGTATCAAAAGTATTAAATAGATAATGTGGCTGATAACATTAGTTGGTAATTAGATGGTAGATGAATTTGTGTATAAGGGGGGCCCACGGTTTGTATAAAAACAACAAAAGAAATGGGCTGTTTGTAATGGGCTTGATGTAGATTGTTATTTATAATATGGTGTAAGTGTAATATAGGTGTATTAGTGAATTGAATGGGGGCCCAACTTGGGTGAGCTTGCTCCAACTCGGGAATGGGACAGGGTAGGTCTGGTTTTGGATGAGAGGAGAAGGAAATGAATGTGAGAAGAGAGTGGAGAGTGGGAGTTAAGAATTAGAAGAGGTAGGAGTTATAAGGAGGTGAAAGGTTAGGAGTTTTTAGGAGTTGAGAAATAAAAAGAGAATTAAAATGAGAAGTTATTAGGTGGGAGATTTTGCAATATAGTCCCTAGCATTGTCCTATAAATAGCAACTCATTTCTCATTCTTTTTCACACCAAAAATAAAATAAATAAGAGAAAGAGAAGAATAAAAGAAAGAGAGAAAAGAGTTTGTACTTGGAGGTCATTGCTAGGAGGAGAAGCCTTACTAGGAGCTAGGAATCTTTGGAGCTAGAAGTGGTGTTCTCTTTTCTTTTCATTGTTCAAGCTTCACAAAAGGTGGGTGTTCTCATGCTTTTTATTATATGATGTTGATATGATGAAGTAGAGTAGATTTATGCATTGGTTGTCATGAAATTGCTAAGTTAAGGAATAAATCCACTTAATGTTAGTAAGTAATTTTATGTCTTCTTAATTGTAGAGACTTGCATGCTTGATGAATAATAGAATTTTGATGTCTTAATTAGAAGATAAATTCATGTTTCTTTTTTATGTTTGATAAGTTGTATAAATACCAATATTGATTAAGGAACAAAGTAATGTCATGTAGTTTGGAAATTAAAATAAAAAGTAAGGAGAAATTGTCATTTGTATGTTAACTAGTAATTGTTAAAATAATTGAAGAGATTTCCCTTATGTTTAAAGAAGAAATTTTGTATAGAAAAAGGGTACACATAACTTATTTTTACTTGTTGTAAAGTAATACAAAGTTTCTAGTTGATTAAAATGATGAACTACATTCTTGTAATAAAAGAAAAGAAAGAAAGATTTGAGATTTAGATATTATTAAATATAAGTTTTAAACACATGATTTTCTGTAATAAATAAATTTCAGTCCAAATAAATTATTTGGAGACTAGTGGAGAAGATTGATCAAATGAAAAATTTAGTTTTATGAAAAACAATAAAATGACACAAAATTGGAATAAAACCCACTCGACTTCTCTATAAGTCTATGTGCGTACTTGGCCTATTGGTTTGGCCTTGCGTTGCTTCTTGGTCAGGCCGGGTTCGAAACTTGATAACCCCAAAATTTTCTTTGTGTTATTTTCTTTTGGAAACAAAATTAAACGAAAGTTGGCATAAAAAGAATTCATGAGGACTTAGACAATAAGTCCACATGGACTTCTTGGTTGGTGCCGTTGGGTGTTACCTGGGCTTCACGGGTTCGAAGTCTAAGGTGAGTTTTTATTTTATTTTGGGTTTTAAGTGGTTTAAATAAATTCTAATGCATTTGAGAATTTAAGAAAAATCCTTGTACTCATAAAAACATGATGAAGAATTTATAGAAAATGGTTTAAAGATTTTTATTATTGAAAAGTAAAAAAATAGATATCTTGAGAGACATTATTTTTGAGACATTGACTAGATTATGGATAAGTTAGGACATGAAAATAATAAGCTAAGACATGATTATTAAAGGGTATGTGTACCCATATTTTATTGTGCATGAAAGATTATGATTAAGAATTAGCAAGACTTCGGTTACCGGCAAAAATGAAAGAAAGAATTGATATGATTTTGAGATATTGCCGTGGGGCGATCTCGTATTTTTTGATTAAGTCCGGTAGGAAGTAAAACTAATTCTTGAATGGAAATTATTCATGTCTTGAACTTAGGAAAAGTTAGGCACATAAGTGAAGATGTAGTAAACTTAGGAAAACGTAAGTGGGGTGCTCTATATAGTCGGCGGTGGACTCCAAGACTATAGACCCAGTTGGTGGACTGAGGTTGCCCTGTGGGAGACGGATTATTATATTTTAATCCGGGACTATGAGGATGGGTCGGCGGTGGACTCCAAGATCTTGAGTAGTCGGACAGATGAGTTTTGTGTTTACCGTCTCCAATGTATATATATATATATATACTGGGCTAGAGGGTCACATACGGGACGATTCGCACGATGTGAAATCTGTTATAACAGCCGGCGGTGGACTCCAAAGCTGGGATTCAAATTCGTGGAATAGTCAGAACTTTGTTTTGCTACCGGGTAGTTTTCATGGCGAGGGATCGAGCCCTGTATTGTGAAGAACGTAGGCACTTGCCCTCGGACCTATGTAGTATGGAATGCATAGAATCTGAACAAGTGTGCATTAGTGTCATCCTAGTATAGAAATGTGTGCATTAGGCATTAAGGCATGACATACACTTATGTTTAGAATAATCACCTTTGACACTTTACTTGTTCATTCAATCTTTTTTGTGATTTGTTAAAGTATGAGATCGTTATACTATTCCCGGCATAGAGAGGATAGCCGTGTATAACATTTCGTCAGTTGTAAGTAACTGACGTGCCCACAGATTGACATGCAGGTAATGGACTATTCATGGAGTTATAAAGTGGATATGCTGTTGCTGTTTAGAAGTTAAAGATATTGCAAATGATTTTAAAGTTATACAAGTTGTATTTCATTGTTGTAATCTTTTAGTCTTCCGCTGTGTAAAAACCAAGTGTAAAGAAACTCTGATGTATTGTGAATAAAAAATTTTAAAATTCCTTGTAAAATTGTACGAAGTGAAGTAAAGATCCTGTGAAATCTCGAATTTATCCTTATTTGAAATTCGGGGCGTTACACCTCATATCCGACATATACTAGTAAGATATGCAATTTCTACCACTATACTGTTGTAGTTTCAGATTTTTTAAAATAATTGTTAGTTTTTAGAATTTATTGAATATGAACCCCTTAAACAAATTTATTTGAGCCCAGCTTTTTATGTTGTATTCCTTTATATGTGCTCGATTTAAATGAACTTTTTCAAAATTTAATACTGATTTTAGAGTGTACTGTTTTGAGTAACAAAATCGTATAATTTTCAGATTTTGTAAAAATCTATATTTTCATAGATGAAATGTGCTTCCATATATAAACGATTCCTCATGGCATTATTGGTTGATAAAAAGGGATGTGATTAATGAAGAGTATTTTTGTATAATAAAAACCAAAATGAGTTTTGATTTGAGGCTTAAAGTTTTGATGTGGACCCTAGAAAGATTGTTAATAATATTTTGAGTTATGATATGAGACTCTAGAGGTTGAGTGAGACCTTGTATACCGGTAGATGAGATTTTTGTGGAAGTTGAATAGTTGGGATCTTCGTTCTTCATTTAGTTTTGTTAAGTTCGGTTGGTTACATCAACTCTAGGGGGACTGTGTTCGAATTAATTAATTAAACATAATAACCTAAGGACATGCACTAGTTGGTGATGTGATAGATCTTGGGAAACGTAAGTAAGGACTCTGTTGCACGGATGTATTCCGGGGTTGTGCGTTTGTTGTGTCTCTTTAGTATGTTCGCGTGTCAATAGTCGGTAGGCCTATTCATGGAATGTCTAGAAGTGAGATGGTTTTGGTACGTTCTTGTGTCGATGGTCGGCAGACCCATTCGCAGAATGTACAGTGCATCTGCGCATCAATGGTCGGCAGGCATATTCGCGAGGTACACGACAGGGAGGTGATTCTCCGGGGTCAGAGCAATACTTATATGATGCTCGCGCGTCGATGTGCTAGTCTGGCGGGTGGATAGGCCTATTCACGGAGTATTCTAGATCTTGTTTTTATCACTGTAGTAGGATTATTGCATAACGAGGGATCGAACCTTATAAAGTAGAGAACGATAAAGGCTTGCACCGAACCTATGTAGAGTGGGATGCACAGAATCTGACAAGTATGCATTAGTAATCATCATGTGCATTTGTGTTTTCTTGACTTGTATTATGCATGCTTGTTTTCTATTTTCCTATACTTGACACTTAGCCTAGTTTCACTTGATGATTTATGATTCATTTATTGTTATTTCATGTTCCATCTGTTATTACTGTGTTAATATGTTCCACTTGTTGATTTATGATTTTATTCTTCATGTCCTATTTAAGTTTGTATTTCCTTTGAATATCACTCACACCGCTATGGCTGACCCATGTAGTTTTGGGGGTTAGGAATATCTCTAGCCTCATATTTTACAGGTAGGTACCATTAGTTTGGAACTGGGAGCATGTGGTAGAATGTTTAAATGTTTCATGCATGTTTTGTAAAAGGAATGATTGTAAAAAGAAGAATTGTAATTATGGTGCTTTTAAATACTGCTGCATTGTAAAAAGAATTGTAATCCCAAGTGTTAAATTCCGCTGTGTTTATAAAAGAGTTGATGTAATAAAAAGTTTTAATTTTTCCTTTATCTGATTGCTATATTTATGATTACAATTGAAGTTGATTCTGGAATTTATGTCACTTATTTCTAATTTTATTTATTGAAAATTCGGGGCGCTACAGAGTTGGTATCAGAGTATGCTTCAATTAGTAATACTAAGTATGATATAGGGAAACAAAATTAGGCTGAACACTAGAGCGTAAGTACCTAGGGTGGACACTAGAGTGTAAGTACCTAGGGTGGACATTATAAGTGTGAGTACCTAGGTGGACATTAGATGTGTGAGTTTGTTGTTTTTATCATGAATGCTTGTAGTGAAATTTGAATTATTTGTATGTCTAGTTTCGACTAAAAATTTCTTTATCGTAAGTGGGCTGATTGTTTTCGCATAAATAGAAGATGAATGATTTGTTTTCTCCAGCCATTATAATTACCTTTTAACTATTTATATTATTATTGACGTTAAATTGAGATAATTTTATTAGTTATTGAATTATCTATTTTTGTACAAATCTAATTATAATTTTAAAGTATGTTTTGCTAATCTAGCCTATTTGTTCTATAAGTTTTGTGGTTTATGGAAACAAGTTTTGTTATTGAAGTTTGGAATGTGATGAATATAGCTTTTTCTTTCTCTATTGGTGTTTGCAGTTTATAGTTTTGAATGACGTAATGTTTGATTTTCGTTTGTCACTTTTGAGTGACAGGTACTAAAATAATTACATTATAATTAACAACATTTACTTATATTTTGTTTTTTTCCTGATTATTGTTTTGAATATATTATGTTTTTTTTGTACGTAGACTACCTTTCCCTTCTCTTTTATATTTTATATTTTTATTTTCTTTCTTAAAATTCTGTCATTCACATTTTTATGTACTTTTATGGTTACTCATTTATTTTGCTATTACTGTTACGCATTATATTAGTTTCAATTCCTACTTATTGAATTATTAATTTCTTTTATTATTATTCCTATTATATTTTAATTCACATTCATTTATATATACTTTAATTTTTCGATGCTATATTTTCCATTATTTTGTATTGTCTTATTTTTCGGTGTATTTAAACTTGATTGTAATACTTTTACTCATATGGATATGATATACCTCTGCACATTGAAATTTTTATTTTATTATTAATTTTATTTTTACAACTTATATTCAATACCTTTATTATTACTTATTGTTTACAACCTTTGTTATATTTACTTTTCACCGTTTATAGCTACTTATTGTATTATCTTATTTTATTATTTTTATACTTTTACTGCTATAAGACACTATGGTCACTTGTTACCTTAATATTATGATTTTTACCGTCTTTGTTATTTTCTTACTATATATACTTTCTACTATTCACTGTATATTTTATGACATATGATTATTTATGCTACATAGTTATCTCTCATTCACAATTACATTTAAGCTCATACATGTATTTAATTCTGCCTTTCTCCTTAATTTTATAAATAATTTTTCACTACTACTATTTCCTACTATTTATGTTTGATATTTATAATCTGTACATCTATTTTAATATTCTATCGTGTGACTTTTTACTACATTTCCTACTTTGCTTCTATTTTTATATCACAAATTTCAAAAAGTAATATCCCACTCAAATTAAACATCCAATATCCCAGTACATATGAAAGATTGCATCATTCCGTTCATCGTTTTGTTGTAAGTAGATGTCGATAAGGCAAATATGCAACTAGATGTCAATAGGCGGCAAACTTGCAATTGGATGACGAGAGGCAAACACTGCAACCGAATATGCAGACGGCAACCTGCAACCTGATGTTGTGGAGGCAACTTGCAACTTGATGTCAAGGAGGCAATTCTACAACTAGACATCAATGAGGTGAACTGACAACAAAAAAACTTTTACTCTAATTAAAAACCTCACTTTTAGTTTCATATAAATATATATATATATATATATATATATATATATATATATATATATATATATATATATATATATATATATATATACTTATCACTATCATATTCTTTTGTGCTTGTTCATACCATTTTATAAGATTTTAAAACTTAGCCTATGCTACTTCAACTTTGTTATTCATAATACAGTTACACTTATATACACATTTAATTACCTTACTATTTATACTTATTTTTCTATTTGTCTTATATGCGTTATTTTATTTTTTATCCTATATTATTGAGGTTTACTATTAACTATTTTTCTCTATCTTAGTATTATCATTTTGTATATATATATATATATATATATATATATATATATATATATATATATATATATATATATATATATATATATACTTTATCCTTACATATGTTAGTATTTTTGCATTTTCATACCATTTCATTTTCTTGCCTATCTTATATTTGTTTGCTACTTATATAATTTGATTTTTATTATTCATAGTTATTTATTATTCTCATTTTTATATAATTAATATTATCTATTATTCCAATATTATATTATTATTTTATTTACTATTATTATATTTGTTTCACTAATACAACTACTTAAATTTTTTATATTATAGTATTGTTGGTATTTCGACGTGTCTTTGATTGACTATCTTCCCAAGCCTATATGTATATTTTTTTATCATCTTTAAGTTTGTATTCTTTGTGTTACTTTTATTATTATTTACTTTTTCCATTATTCATTTACTTAGCTTTTTCTTTTTGCTTCTTATTTTGCTTGGTTGGCCTTATTATTTTCTTGCTATAATGACCTTTTACAACCAGTAATCATTTTTTTGTTGCTCGGTTCATATATCTATTTTCGCATTTTATGCTTTTATACAAATGTTTTAACGACCTTTGGAGTGCTTAATATTTTGTTTTACTGACTAAACTTATTGTTTATTGTTACTTTAGACAGTTTTCTTTTACCCGTGTGCTCATCTAAGTTTTGTGTTACGTACATTTTCGTAAAATTCATAGTGCCCTGTGTTTATAAATATTCAAGTTTTAAGGAAGGTTTTGATTCTTTTGTGTGATTTAAAGTATTATTGACTAATTTATGTTGGTTACGATAATTATGCTGTTAAAAAAAAATCGTATGCATTAATTGATTATCTGGATGCTTTCAACAAGTTATTGCATAGTTTACTTTTTTAATTCAATTTTATATTTCTTCTTGGGATTAGTATTATGCTTTATGGATTTTGCTTATACTTGTTATTTTTTCAGTTTTCATATTTACTTTTCTGTTCCTATTATACGTTATTTTCTTTAGTTATCAGCCCAATGTAATTAAAAAATAAAGATAGAATGAATTTTCTGAAACTGTTGTGTATGTTGTGTAAGTTTTGTATTTTTGTTTTCCTCTTGCTAAGTATAGTTCTAAGGACAAAACTATTCTGAGGGGGGGGGTGATGTAATGCCCCGTAATTTTTAATACAACATCTTGAATTAATAAATAAATTTTAAATCAATTTATTTAATTATTTTGAATTTTCGTAAAATTGATATTTTCACACGTGCAAAACATGTGCAAATATTTTTTATGTGTGAATTTAGAATTTTTAGTTGATGAACAAATTCTATTATTTGTTATTGGGTATATTTGAACTTTCGGGATTTTTCTGAATTAAAAAAAACTACTTTTGTCAATATTTCAAAGAAAGGGTTTTTATTGTAAAAAGGTCGCTTACGGGTGAAGATTTAACTTAAAATTGTTTGGATGTATTTAGGGCCGGCTGTTCAGTAGAAGGCTTTAGGAATTAGATTATTTCCATATTTGGTTGATTTTTATTGATTTAATTGAATAAATATATAATTGCGCAATTTTGGGATTGTTGGAGACTTTATTGCAAATATTCTTCCTGAAGATTAAAAGTCAGAAAATATATTTGGGAAATCTAAAATTTATAGTAAAGATTATTTATAAATTTTCTAGACTTTTTCGAATAATTTATGATATATTTGCAAATGCTAAAAAATAAAGGACTTTTGTGCGAATTTGCCACTTGGACTAAAAACTCCAGAATTTTCTTGAAATTTTGGGCTGCATGTGGGCTGGTCAGATCTGGGTGTGAAGGGATTAAATTATTTTATTTTAAATTAATTTGAATAACTAATAATTGGAAGAGATCCATATATGTAAATAAACTAGATTTGCTCGTGGCCACGTGCCTACGGCACGTCTTCAGAACTATATAACATATGAAAAGTCTTGTAAACAGTAAATCAACAATTATGTAGCTGAAGTTTGAATAGTATGACAATAATTAGTTGTAAATAAAAGTCCATGTTTCCATTAGTATATGGTGAAAAATAATTATAAATTGGGGTATAAAAGTCCATGTTTCCATATATATATATATATATATATGGGGAAAAGGGGTATGAGCAATTTGCTCATTTACTAAATAAGCAATTGATGATGTGACATACATGTGATTGGAAAATTCTTAAAATGGTTAGTTGTCCAATGTATCACATGCATGCCACATAATCAATTCCTCATTTACTAAATAAGCATGTTGCTCATATCCCTTTTACCCTATATATATATTTCCCTATATGTAAATTTCTCATATACGGAAATGCTCCATTGAAAACGGGTCTAGTTTTCACGGGTTGGAAAACAGCGATCTGACCCGTTGGATCACTCTTGATCGTGATCAGCGGCTCAAACGCCCATCACCCGTTTTACTTGATCAGCGGAGGGTTATTTTGGGAATTTCATCCCAAATAACTCTTCGCCATACGGATTCTAAAAAAATGAATTAACCTAGGTTGTTGTTCCCAACAATGGCCTAGGCTACAAACTATAAAATTTTATAGCCTAGGCCGTTGTTGGGAACAACGGTCTAGGTTATAAAAATTGAGAACATAGGCCGTTGTTCGGCCTAGGTTAATTCATTTTTTTAGAGCGAATCAGGCGAAGAGTTATTTGGGACGAAATTCCCAAAATAACCCTCCGCCACTTAAGTGATAACGAGTGATGGGCGGAGGCGATCTGAGCTGTTAATCACGATCAAGAGCGATCCAACGGTCCAAATCGTTGTTTTCCAACCCGTGAAAACAAATCTGTTTTCAATAGAGCATTATAATATATATATATATATATATATATATATATATATATATATATATATATATATATATATATATAGGGAGAGATAAACAATTAAATAAATAAATGAGTTCTTTTTTGGGGGGGGGGGGGGGGATTTGAATTTGAGTTTTGGGGGAAAACTTCTGGGGGAAAATGTATTTTGTGAGGTTAGATCTGAACCTTTGATTTTGAGGAGATTGAAGGGGAGTCACTTGATAGCTTTCTTTGTGTTTTATTATATCGATAATCTTCTTGGGGGGTAATTTTGTAAACTTTTAGGAAACCCTAGGGGCCAATTCCGACCTATAAGAAGAGCAGCAGCCGGCCACCTCCCTTTTCCACACAAATCATCTCTTCTTATTATTTTCTTGAAGTTTAAAACTTGGATCTTGGACTTTTGCAAGGAGAATGCTTTTCTTTATTTCTGTTATTATTCTTCAAGTTGATCTTCTTTAAGGTGAGTGATACTTCTAGTCGTTTGATGTGTTGATGTGTTTTACTCATATTATCATGATGAATGAACTTATGAATGTTTGCATAAACTAAAGATGCAATTTTTATGAGAGATGATCATGTTTTGTTAATTTTGAATTTTGAATGTTGAATATTGATGATGGATGAAAAATCTAACTTGGGATCTATGGATTTGATTGTAGTTGATAAAGATATGTAGAAATAATTAGAACTTGTTATATGCTCTTAGATTCATGCTTGATTAATTATAAAGTTGAAATCTTTCCATGTTATTGGTGGTTTTTAATCATCAAAAATTGAAACTAAACATTAGGGTTTGAATAATTGTCATATGGATCGAAAGTAATTTATTTTGAAGTGGCTTATGCATAAAAGATCAATATTCTTAGATCATGGTGTATGATTCAAGAAACATGTTTTAGATGATTAAAAGATGAGATTTTTATTGTTCTAATATTGAAGTAAAGTGGTATGAACCTATATAATTGTTGTGTATGTAAGAAGTATTTTTGGCAAAAAATATATATAAAAAGAAACAATAAAAAGAAATTAAACCCTACCCGAGGGTTACTGCTCACGGTGAACAGTACCGAGGGTTACTGTTCACGGTGAACAGTACCCGGAGCTGTTGTTGCTCTCTTGTGTTTTTCGATTGTGTTTTGGGGTATTTTTCGAGTAGTTTTGTGTGTGTGGCTTGAATGCTATGATAGGGGGACTCTAGTATACATGTGTAAGCATCTATATATGGGTTTAAACGAATATATATAAGTGGTTTAATCGAGATTGGAAGAGATTTTATAAACGTTGTTTGGTCTGAACTGTCGTCTGTTTCAGTTTGGATTGAGATTTCGACCTAGTTTCTGATGGATTTACCAAAAACTTATAAAATAGAAATTATAACTTACTGTGTCTAGTTTTCAGAAAAACTAATGGATCCTCAATCCTACTTATAGATTGTAAGATATGCAATTTCTATTACTGTACTGTCGTAGTTTCAAATTTTTAAAATAATGGTTAGTTTTCAGAATTTATCGAATATGAACCTCTTAAACTAATTTATTTGAACCCAGATTTTTATGGTGGATTCCTTGATATGTTCTGGATTTAAATGAATTTTTCCAGAATTTAATATTGATTTTAGAGTGTACTGTTTTTAGTAACAAAATCGTATAATTTTCAGATTTTGTAAAAAACTATATTTTCATAGATGAAATGTGCTTCCATACATATAAATGATTCCTCATGGCATTATTGGTTGATAAAAAGGGATGTGATTAATGAAGAATATTTTTTTATAATAAAAACCAATATGGGTTTTGATTTGAGGCTTAAAGTTATGATGTGGACCCTAGAAAAATTGTTAATAATATTTTGAGTTATGAGACTCTAGACGTTGAGTGGGACCCTTGTATACCGGCAAATGAGATTTTTGTGGAAGTTGACCTGTTGGGGTCTTCGTTCTTGATTTATTTGTGTTAAGTCCGGTTTGGTGCATCAACTCTAGGGGGACTGTGTTCTAATTAATTAATGAAACATAATAACCTAAGGACATGCACTAGTTGGAGATGTGATTGATCTTGGAAAACGTAAGTAAGGGCTCTGTTGCCAGTTGCACGGATGTATTCTGGGGTTGTGCATTTGTTGTCTCTCTAGTATGTTCGCGTGTCTTTGGTCGGCAGGCCTATTTACGGAATGTCTAGAAGTGAGATGGTTTTGGTATGTTCGTGTGTCGATGGTCTCCAGGCCTATTCATGGAACGTATGGTATATTTGTGCGTCGATGGTCGGCATGCCTATTTGCAGAATGTACAGTGTATCCGCACGTCGATGGTCGGCATGCCAATTTGCGGGTCACAGGACAGGGAGGTGATTCTCTGGGGTCAGAGCAATACTTATATGATGCTTGCGCGTCGATGATGCTAGTCTGGCGGGTGGATTGGCCTATTCGCGGAGTATTCTAGATCGTGTTTCTATCTCCATAGTAGGATTATTGCATAACGAGGGATCGAACCCTATAAAGTGGAGAACGATAAGGGCTTGTACAGGACCTATGTAGAGTGGGATGCATAGAATCCAACAAATATGCATTAACAATCATCATGTGCACTTGTGTTTTCTTGACCTGTATTATGCATGCTTATTTTCTATTTTCCTACACTTGACACTTAGCCGAGTTTCACTTGATGATTTATGCTTCATTTATTGTTGTTTCATGTTCCATCTATTATTACTGTGTTAATATGTTCCACTTGTTGATTTATGATTTTATTCTTCATGTTCCTATTTAAGTTTGTATTTTCTTTGAATATCACTCACACCGTTATGTCTGACCACTAGTTTTGGGGATCAGGGATATCTCTAGCCTCATGTTTTGCAAGTAGGTACCATTAGCTTGGAGTTTGGAGCATGTGGTAGAATGTTTAAATGTTTCATGCATGTTTTGTGAAATGAACGATTGTAAAGACAAGAATTGTAATTATGGTGCTTTTAAATACTGCTGCATTGTAAAAAGAATTGTAATCCCAGATGTTAAATTCCACTGCATTTGTAAAAGAGTTGATGTAATAAAAAGTTTTAGTTTTCCCTGTATTTGGTTGCTATGTTTATGGTTACAATTGAAGTTGATTCTGGAATTTGTCTCACGTATTTCTAATTTTATTTATTGAAAATTCGGGGCGCTACACGGCCCGACCTGGTTGCTGGCAGTTCGGGTCGGGTTGCGAGCTGGCCGGGCCGGTCGGGCTGCGGGCTAGGTCGGGCTGCAGCCCGCACAGAACTAGCTCGCCTAGCCTGCAACCCGATCCAGACGGCCAGCAACCGGGCCGAGCATGTCTTATCCTTGGGGGTCCATTTTGGGCTCGAAATGGGGTAAATTAGTCGGGGAAGCCAAGCCCGTCATCAAGCCTGAGTTGCTTTGATTCGAAACCAGGCCGGCCGTTGGCCTTTTTTTTAAAAAAAAATCTGAAATAATTGGGACTTCCTATTTTACCCACATAACGGCTATATACTGGGTTTTTTTTATAATTTTTTTTTTGGGGGGGGGGGGGGGGGGGGGGGGGTTCAGTCTTAATTCCATTCATTTTTCTTCATATTAAAACTTACAATATTGTCTATATTCATTCTAAAGCAATATTCAACTCTCTAAAGTTATTGTTCTTCATTTGTAAGGTGTGGAAGTGATCAACTCGCTCAAGCTTTGAAGTCTCATTCTTCTCTTGCAATTTTTACGATATCATTTTATTAGTAATTTTGAATTCGGTCAGTTTGTATGAATTATTGTAAGTTAATTTGATTCAATTTGTAACTTTCTAATTCATTGCCAAAAATTAATATATATGATTTTGCCAATAATTCTGTATACTCTTTCAATTTTATTCTATATTTTCTTTCACTTTTTTTGTTTTATATTAAAATAAATAAATAAAATACCCGGCCCGGCTCGGCCCTCAATATCCAGGCCGATGGTCCATGTCTGAGCCCGACCCAGCCCGTTGTCGCCTCCGAACCCTCCCGAACCCGCCCACTTTCGCCTCCAGCCTACCTGGCTTGGGCCCAGCAAACCCGATTGACACCCTTAGGTATTCTTTTGGTGTTTTGTGTTTTTACGCATAAGTTCTCTTCAATTATGAAAATGCTAAATTTTCATAACCCCCCCCCCCCCCCAACACACACACACACACACTTTTGGGTCAAAATTAAGAATTCTCAACTATTTAGATATGTATCACTAGGCCCCCTATTTCAGTTTATAGAAAAAACTGAACGACCCCCCCCCCCCCCCCCCCCCCCCCCCCCAAGATTAAGAGTGAAATGTCCATATTACCCACTATTATTTGAGTTGAATATTATATTAGTTGTCGGCTCAACACCCAAAATGAATAATAATAATAATAAATAGAAGACAATATCAAATCAAACCCTCTCTTCTAACTCTTCATTTTTTCAATAAAGCTCCCAAAAAGATCCAACATTTTTCAACATTATTTTGAACATTATCTAACTAAAGGGGAATTTCATGTGAGCACCTTAAGTATAAGAGAGGCCTAGGTGAACCTAGGTGATGTGTATCTAATTAGATGTGGGTTTCTTAATTTTGGCCCAAAACTGGGTGTGGTTTTCTGGAATTTAGCGTTATGAAAATTATATATATGTTCTACTATTTATATTTGTCATTGAACCGTCTCCAAAAGATATATATGTGGCAATGGTGTTGGGTTAGGTCGGGTCCTTCACTACCCGAACCCGGTCCCCTACGGGTCCAAAAATTGAACTTGGACCCGGACCTGTGAGAACTTTTATGAGTTGCTTGGCGGTGGATGAAACTTCAATTAGAAGAAAAGTGCACGCAAGAGTGGGATATGTTACCACCAGTACAGAGGAATTGGGCATTACAGGAAAAAATGTCACAAGTTGTTGAATCATATAAGTGTCAACATAATCAGTGTCGCTGAATCTGGTGATAACTTAGACTATCTTCTTGTTCTAAGTTCTATATATATAGATTTTGGATGGTTTCTTGATTCAGGTAGTATTTATATTATATGCTCCAAGAGGGAGATGTTTTCTACTTACAAGTCTACAACATGTCATGGTGTGAGAACGGGGAATGCTAAGATTTTTGATGTAGTGGGTGGGGGAACCGTTGAGTTGGAGATGTTAGATGAAAATGGGTTAGCATTGGGAAATAACAGGCATATTCTTCATTTAAATGGAACCTGATATCCTTGGGAACTCTGGATGCACGAGGCTGCGGTACACAACTCGATGTGGAATTCTATTAGTTTGGGAAGGTTTTCGTAAGGTGATGGAGGGAATGAAGGTAATCAGGACAACCTCTACAAGCTTTGTGCCAACGGAAAAACTAGCACGAATGTTTTGATGCGTTTCTAAATCATTATCTAGTTCATCACCATTAGAATCACCATAGCGATATCACGACGTTCAAATATCATCAGGAGGTGGAGGATGCCTTAGAATAGGTGAAGTTCGTACAGAGGGTGGTGCCTCTGTGTTGACGCTTACTGGGGTATGCCCTTGAGGGGGCATACGATTGAAAAAATAACAGGTGGTGGTAAATTCAACTAGAAGACAAAGCCACTAAATCGTGTTGTTTGCAAGAATATAAAGAGAAGACTCTAGAGACAATTAATCACACAAGTGTGGAAGCATGAATGTACAATCAAAGGTGGAGATTGTTGAGTTTATTTCTTGCACTATGTTCGATGTGAAGAGAAAGATGGTGAAGCGAGAAATTATTCAAAAAAGACATTGGAGCAGAAAGGAGTTGTTGTTTCTGGCTGGCAAGGAATTCACATTCGACTGCTATATTAACAGTCAACTAAAATTAGCTAGGGCATAGCAGCGATCGACTACAATTAGCTTGGAGCATAGCAGTCGAATGCAATAAACTAGAGGCAACCCTTGGTTCTAGGTGCAGTTGACTGCTCTTGGGAGCAGGCGGCCGACAGTGGCGCAACAACATATTTAGGTCGGGTGGGTAGATCTGTTTAAAGCCCAGTTTCTTCTCCAAGTCAGATCGTACAACTCCTATTGTGAGGCTTTCTCTTCAGGGTATATCTGACGACGTTGGATCAAGATTACAACCTAAGTTTCTTTAGTTCTCTATATATCATTGTGATGCCTCCATTAAGAGGTAGTACTTCATCTGAAAGTTTTTCTATTGGAAACAGTAGTGTCTTCTAGTGTAGGTTATTGGTGAAAATGATTGTAACACTTGTATATTCTCTAGTTGAATAATATATATGTTATTTCTCTTTGGAATTAGCTTCATTCGAAAAGGGACAAAATTGTGTGCTTTGTGTGCTAGATTTGGTCTACTTGCCTGGTTGATTCGTGTGATCGGTTATCGCTTCTCTACAATCCCTCTCTGATGTGCTTAATTCTCTAACAATTCCCTTCTTCCTAATTGCAGACATACATCTCAACTCCAGATACAAGATAAATGCAACCATTGTGAAAGGCGGCCTTGATACTGTTGGTGTTTCCATGAACACCCTAATTAACTTGTGTAGGCACCACCATTCAACCTGTACCTTCTCCGCCTCTCCAAACTGCTAAACTTAGAACAAAAAATTGAGATTTGACCAATACTACACAATGCCACGAAAAACAATGTTGCATTTGGCTCAAATATTATGACCCTGCAGATTACATACGATAGGGAGTGGCGGTAGAGAAGTCTTGGATTTGGTGATCGGATTGTAGAACAAGATATTGGAGGAATTTGCAAAGATCATACGATCGTGGGATGAGCCGTAGAAAGTGGATTTATCAGATATTGGCGACTTTGGTAATTCGTCAATGGGGAGGATCTTGGATTTGGAGAGAGTGAAGAATATGTAGTGGTTGTGGAAGTTGGCGAGGTTGGAGTCAAAGCCGATGAGGCATGGGAGTTTGGATTTGAAGGATGGGAGGTTTGGGGAATTGGCCGCCATAAGAGAAGAATTGGAGGAGATTTTTTATAAAAAAAAGGATGTAAAGGAATTGAGAAATTAGGGTTTTGTATTTGAATGTTGGGAAGGTGGTAGCTTAAAAGATATGGGCTGGGAAGGTAAGTTGGCATCTGATTTGTTGAAATTGTTTAACAAGGAGTAAATGCCTATGCATATATGATATCTTATAGAAATTGATTGCTCCTTCATATGATCTTTTTGGAAATATGAGGAGATTGTGGAAAATAAAAAATTCCCGGTCGTCGTGAAAGTGTCACATTTTTATTTCACTTATAAAAGGAAAGAAGGAGCCGAATGGAGAAATGCAACTTTACATGACCGCTCGCTTTGGACAAGATGCTATTCATATCTATTCTTTCTTTATATGACGGGCCATATATAGCATCCCTTCCAGTTTCCTTTACTAGGTTGGGGAGCCATCACCAGGGCCGATGATCCAACCCCTTACCAGCCCTTATGATGATGGGCGCATATTTTGGGAATATTGGACGGTTGCTCTACAGTTCTCTATAATATCATATTGGCTAGTGCATCGTCACATCAATAAAAATAAAGAAAGAATAAAATTGAATATAAGTTTTTCCTCTAAAAAAAATTAAAAAGATAGATATGAACTCGAAAAATTGAATGAGTTAACCTACCGTACAAAATTTCATTTTTAAAGTCAATAATTGATAAATCACTTGTCAAAGCTTTTGTGTCCTTTGCCATTGTTGTTGATGTTTTATTACAATAACACAGTTTGTTAATTGTTGTTTGTCACATAAAGATATCGTGTAGTGAGGCTATATTTTTATTTTAGGCATTCAGCCATAGCCATCCACAGTGCGAAGAGAGATTTTTCAACAACCCTAAATAATTCTGTCTAAGACTGAAATCGTACATGTGATCTCACTTAAAATGAAAAGCTTTGTCAACTACAGTCCAAGTGTTTGGCATGTAGTGAGGCTATTGAAAGCGAGATGCACAAACAACATGTATTTCCATCCTATTTAGTTGGTATATATAATTTTTTTCATCTATGTTACTTCTCTCTTGAACTTAGATAGCTAAGAGCATCCATAGACATTTCTTATTTTGCCATATTTTTCATATTTTGGTAAAAAATATGCTGCAGTCGTTTCTTATTTTGCCATATTTTGAGAATTAGTGAATAGTCACTGCTCAAATTTGAGAAACGGTTTGGAAGTTGCCAAAATACAGAGGACTCCCTTAATTTTTAAATGAGTCGGACGAAACATCATGTTTCGTCCAATATTTTTTTAATATATATATTTTAAACAAAACGATCGGACGGAACAACATGTTCCGTCCAGAGAAATTGATTTTTTTTGTAATAAAAAGTGATTGGACGGATGATGTTGTCCCGTCTGATAACATTTTTGAATTGGATAGGACAACATGTACCGTCAAGCCAAAAATAGCATACAGAATTGGGAGTATATGATTTTATATGATAGGAGTACCAATATTGAGGAGGTCCATCGGCTTGTTTGTTGTGTGGGAGTGTATGGTATCATATGGGATATGTAGTATATGCTTTTTTTAAAAAAAATTACGAAAAACCCAGTCGGATGGTACATGATGTACCGTCCCGTGATTTTTTTTATTATAAAGGCAGGACGAAACATCATTTCCGTCTCACCTTTATATATATATATATATATATATATATATATATATATATATATATATATATATATATATATATATATAGGGGTGTGCTCAGTTGCAAACAGGTCTATTTGCACAGACCTGTTGCAAACTTTCTTCCAGGCCGTTGGACCATTTCGATCAAGATCCAGCGGCCAGGATCTCTCCCGCCCATCAACCAGTCTCTAACTCAACTTTCAAAGGGGTAAATTGGATATTTCAACCCTAAATAACTCTTCGACTTAACATTTCGCTCACTCTCTCATGCTCGTTGCTGATGACTTGTATTTTTTTGGGCAAAATTTGAACCTAGGCCGTTGTTGGAAACAATGGCTAAGGTTAAAAAAAATTATTTTGAAGCAACGGCTTAGGTTGTACAAGTGTTTTAAAACACTTGTACAAATCTTCCTTTCCTTCCACGTTCTCTCTCTCTCTCTATCTATCTATCTTTCTCTCTCTCTCACTTTCTCTCTCTCACTCCCAAACCCAAACTCGAAACCCTAACTCATCCTTCTTCTAATCCACCCATCCTCCGTCACTAGTCTTTCTCACACTCTCTCTCCTCTAGAACTCTTGCCATCTTCCTTTCAATCTCTCGAATCCCAAATACCCTAACCCTAACGAGCTCTCTGAAACTCTAGTCCTACTCATCCGTCTACAACAATGCCACCACCTCCTCTCTCTCTTTTTCTCAAAGACCCACATTTGGCAAGGTATTCACACTATTCTTAGCTTTAGTAGAGGTAGCTATGTTTGTTGATTGAAATTATATTTAATTTTTCGAGTCTACAATTTTCAAAGTTAGTTGTTTGTTGTGTATTGTATATAGTTTTTTGTAATTGTAGATTGAATTGTAGAAGTAGTTGTTTTTTCCAAAATGTAGTTGTAGTTGTAGTTGTAGAATTTGTCGTTGATTTATTTGTAAAAGCACACAAATGAGATTTTAAAAAAATTAAATTTTGCGAGTAGGTTGGGCTCACCACGCACAAGCCAATGAAACTTATAGAAGTGAGTTTGGACTCACGGTTTGCAATGACGGCCGTGTATCGCTTTCGAGTCTTTTTGTGAGTGAAAACGATACATTTCCTTTTTGTGAGTGAAAGCTTTCATGTTCGCACTGATATTGCTCTTAAAAAACTGTGCACATTCCTTTGCCATTGTAACGCCCCGCCCTAATTCAGCAATTTTTCTAACAACTGCCAACAACAGGCTTGCCTTATAAAATGTGCTATAACTTATTGGTGACCTCTAATCCCCGGCAATTATATATATAGGTGATTAATTGGAAATACTCCCGATATGGGACTTAATCAAATCCCTCACCCGTTCTCTGTTCGTTCTCTCGCGAAAGAAATAGCCGAAACCAGGGGTCCCACGCCACCTAGCGCTCGCACAGACCCCCCTCTTCACAATCGAGCCCCACGTGACATCAGCAGACGTCATCAGCAGCAGCAGAGCTGCACTCTACCTAGGCCCCACGCACGGGAATTCCAAACAACCCCCTATAGAAATCTCCTATAGGGCATCTCTCAATTAATTACATATATATATGTATTCTTAACATGGGGTGTTACAGCCATATCTCATGTATTCTCGATCTACAATTAAGTTCAAAACTGGTAATTATTATTCCATGATGAAATCCTCATATTAAAAACAATTAATGTGAATTAAGAAAACAAATCTCCAAACATTTTTCACTTACCAACAACCGATATGAAGATACCTTCGGTTGGTACTTGGGTTAACGTAGAGTATGCCGGTGGTGGTTCTCTCTCTCTCTCTTTCTGGAATTGGTACTTAAATTCCAACTGGTACTTTCGTCTTCGGAGAGATGTACAAACGTGTGATTCCCCGGTACCAATCCATGTACGTTATAATTGAAGTGCCATTGTATGGCTTCACATCATCAAACACCATTTCAAATCTTCGCTCATTCCAAATTCCTACATAACCATGATGGAAATCCGTCTAGTCATGATTTGGCGTATGCCCCGTACCTTTAATGGCGTGTAACTCAGTGTTGTAGTGGCGACGTATGGGAACATCCTGATCCATACCAAATTGGCAAAGGAATCTGTCTGGCCAATGAAGTTCCACTATACCAAAGTTGATGAGTGCTACCAGCGTCAACCACAGCTATGAACTGGCCGTACATGCTCGTGGTAGTCTTTCCACGTGTTCGGGGGTATACAGCTTCCAAATTATCAATTCATCTCGCAGTTGGTCGAGCTCATCTCAGTAGTATATTAGAACTCCTTTAGAGTTGTCTTTGTAGCTTCGTCTACCGGCCTAATAAACACCTAAAGGTGGTCGCATCTCAACGATGGGTGCAGAGGCCTCCCAACCTCTGTGTATCTCGTAATACGGGAACGACCCACGTGTATACGTTTCCATACCCAAATCTGAAGCAAGACCATCGGCCCGGTCATCTCAACTCTATCGAGAACAACTGCACACAATGTCCTGTACAAAGTGGCTAATGTGCAACTTTCCCAACTATACCTGTTGGCTAAGCTTAGGTCGGCGAGCAATCGTAGATACATAAGCGGGACGGTATCTCCGAAGGAGTTAGGAAAGAGAACACCTCCAAGCACGGTTAAAATGTATGCCCTGCTGTAGCATTCCACATCGTAGTCGCTCGAGGCATTGATCAATTTCCCATCAAAATTTTGCTTCAACCTTGACATTCGGATTGATTGTCTGACAAAAATTTCAATATCATCCTCTTCATCGTCATCAAACCTTGTACCGAGGAGCTGATTACACAGTTGTATTTTATCAAAATGCATATTACCCGTCATGACCATCCCATCTATTGGAAGATAGGAAATCATGAAGATATCTTACAATGTCACTGCCATCTCCCCCACCGGTAGATAAAAACTGTGTCTCTGGCCTCTATTGCTCGATGAGGGCTGTCAGAAGTTCTCGATCTAGTTTCACCTTACCCATCAAACCAACTCCGTAAAAACCGGCTTCAACAAGGTACTCATGGGTATGCAGGTGGATCGTCAAAGTCCCATGCATATGGAAGTTACAATTCCACATCGTCCCTCGCCACACATCCTCGGATCTGTGGTGGTCTTGCAAAGTGAGTATTTCTTTATGAAAAGATCCTAGACCGCAATCTTCACCCGAAGACGACGCACCAACCTACACCAACGTAGCAGCAAATTTTATTAGTGTACATAAAATATTGTGTATCCAAAATTCACAATGAAAAATAATAATACACTTACTTCTATGGCAGATTCGCCCCTACCACTACCAGAATGACTTCCGGTTCCCCTCGTTCTAACAATTTCTGTATTAAAAAAATATATAACAATTGGTCAGTACACTTTATATACATATATATATATATATATATATATATATATATATATATATATATATATATATATGATGCTGTTTATTTCTGAGAAACGTGTGGAAGCACCAGGTGTGAGTTCGGACTCAATTTGTATTGAAGGAGATTGCCGCTCGTCTGCCGACCTTCAGTTGACCTTCTGGGACCTACGATGAGCTCGGAAAGATGTTGAAGGTTGGGCTCGGATCGGAAGGGTCGGATCCGAGGTCTTGTGTACCTGCAGACGGTCCTGAAACACCGGGGTTTGTCCCGGTGGCGGACCCTCCGACGCTCTAGTCAGTCTCTGTGAGAGAGTAGCAATAACTAGGTATATTTAAGTGGCAAAAGATTGATTACCTCAAAAGGTGGGTGTGGATCTAGTATTTATAGAGAATCCCAACCGGGTTTGGTTCCACTTGGGGGCCGGGTTTGGATCCGAAAGCCCATGGGCCTGACGTGGCAGAAGGCCCAGGGGGTTTAGGGCGGACGTGGCGATACCAGGAGTGGTATAGGGCTGACGTGGCGAAACCCTTGGCGGTATTTGGAGCTGACGTGGCCCATCGTGAGCCCCCTGTGCCTCTGGGGGGAATCGGAGGGCCTAGGCTGCGCCAGGTCATCCTTCTGCCCCGCCAGAGAGGGGGGACGGCCTGTGGGACTGCTCCAGATCGGACTCCGAGGGATACTGAGGCTCGTCAGTACGAGGAGGCTGGCACCGTGAGGGCAAACACGAGGTTCGGCGCCGACCCTGAAGTGATCCGGAGCCGAACCAGGTTGCTATCTTTACCTTTCTGAGTGGGAATTGTATTGGGCCCTGGTTGGGCCTCAGGCCATTTTTACACTGTCACACAAGCCCCCACTCCTGCAGGGGGTGCGGGAGCTAGCCGTGGAGGAGTGTTTATGGTTGTAGAAAAAAATGGGAGGGCGAATCACAGGGCCTTCCTGGTGGTGCTGTCCTGAGGCTTTGACCGGACCTCGAGTTTGTCGAGGGTTTATGGGTAGGCGAAGGCGATGGCGAACCGTCGGTATCTTCCGGAGAGGATTACCCTGGTGCCTGCCAGAACCTCGAGAGGACGAGGGTTTATGTGTCGACGAGGGTGATGGCGAGCCGTTGTTTCTTCCTGAGCAGAGTACCCTGGTGCCAGACCGGACCTCGAGATGAGGGGGAGTTACGGGCTGGTAATGGTGATGGCCAGCCCGTGGATCCTCCGAAGAGGGGTGCCCTGGTGCCAGACCGGACCTCGAGCTGGTGAGGGGATCATAGGTCGGGCCGTTAGGGGGCGAACCGTTGTGCCTTGGGGTTGTTTGAGTTAGGGTAGTCCGTTGTTTTCGCGGGGCATTTGGGGGCGCCCTGGGACCTGTGCAAGATTCCCATTTCCTAGGTGCGTTAACGGCGCCGCCTAATAAATGTATGGCGCATGGTCTTCCGTCGTTTGGTTTTCCCCATATCATAAAGGCCGGCCCCTGGGGGGAGGCTATAAGTACCCCCCTCCTTCTTTCTCGTTGTGGTTCAGATCAAAGCAAAGGTGGTCTGCTTGGCCCTTAAAGGTGTCTGCTTCGGCGGACGCCTGTTTTTTGATAATTCTTACCCCCGGTTTTGTTGGAGAGGTAGTTTCTTTGTCGCCCGATCTTCTCTTGGATCTGATGGCCTTGATGTGGCGGCCAGATCCAGGGGGATCCGGGCGAGAGGGATAACGACCGAACTTCGAAGGGTGAGCAGTCTGCAACTGTGGAGGTTCTATCCTTCCGAGAGGGATGAAGGGCGTTCCGGGCCGGTTGTTTGCAACTGCGAAGGTTCCGTTGCTGGAGTAGGCTGGGCCTTTACAGTTGCATCAACTGGCTCGGAATGGAGCACTTCCTTCGGCCTTCGGGTGTTGATCTGCTTTTGACCAGGGTGCTTGCCGAGGGGGGCGTCTTGAAGCTTTGGGCCCCGGGTAGATGAGTAGTTCTCCGATTGGAGGCTGACTATTCTGTGTCCCAATAGGGCTCCAGGTTGAGGCGGTTTCTGTCTCACCCGGGAACAGTTCGGGCCTTCGGCCGATGACGCTGTAAGCCCCGAGCTGCTTGCGGGTGAAAGGGGAACCGACCCAGTCTCGGAGCCCGGGGCGTCTGTCTGAAGACGGCGCCTTAAATCTTAAAAATAAAAATGTTCCCTCCTCCGAATACTTCTTCCGCGCTGGCCTCCTTGACTGGCTGCCAGCCTGTCAATGGATGATGTCAACGTCGCACGTTTTGAGGATGTGGCGCGAATTCTTAGGCGGCAGTTGCATGTTGGATAGGTGAACAGTACTCGCGGGAATCGAGGAGTTGCTTCTATCTCCTATAAATAGTCCCCCCTCTCCCCTATTTGTCCACTCCTTTCTCTTTCAAAATAAAATTTTTCAACACTTCAGCGCTCATCTTCGCGTCTTGCTGTACCAGACTTGCCCTTCCGAAGTAACCCCAGGTGAGTTAGCAAGTCTACTTAGCCTAGGCATAGATGGACAGGGCTCAGTCCGGCTCATCAGCGTCGACGTCTAGGGGGGAGGTGGAGCCTATCTCTGACTCGACGTCCTGGGAGGAGCCCGTACTCGAGGAGGAGTCAGTGTACGTTGACGAGTCTTCTGACACGGTTTCGTGGGAGGAACCGGTGGTTGAGGAGGCGGCACATGGTGCGAGGCGGTCGCGCTCTCGTCGTCCCTTCGTGGTGGAGAGCAGTGAGTCGGAGGAAGCGACTGACGGTTCGGACGACGTCCGTGCTTTGGAGCCGGCTACCGAGGGTGAGAGAGGCGAGGGCGGCATTGTAAGGAGATCCACGGTTCCGGGGGCAGGCCCGAGTTCCATGCTGACTGGTCGGGGGCCCTTATTCACTCCCTCGTCGGAGCGATCCGAGAAGAGGAAGAAGGCTCCGAGGAAGGTAGGGTTGGGGACCGGTGGCTCGAGCCAGGGGACTGGTTCGCCCGCGCAGCCGAAGCATTTCCGTCAATATCCTGACGACCTGTCCGACCAGGAGCTCTTTGGTGTGCAGGCCTCTTCGCCGAGTCGGACGAGAGTGTTGATGGACGCGATTCTGACCGCCTTGGACGGCGGGGATTTGGAAGTCTTGCAGTTGGCGTACCACATAGGTCCTAGTTACGAATTGATGCTGCCGAGCTCTACTCTTCGCCCAACCGATCCCCTATCTGCTTGGTATTGTGTCTTCCCCGTGGACGCGTTTATTTCTGGACTGAGGCTGCCGGTCCATCCATTTGTTCGGGAAGTGTTGAACTGGGCCTCCTTGGCGCCGATGCAGTATGGGCCGAACTCTTGGGAGCAGATAATCAGCTTTGTACTGATGTGTGAGGAACAACGGGTACCCTTGCGCTTGAACGTGTTCCGAGCGACGCTGATGTTTTGTTCGGCAGCCGAGGGGGTTTACTATATCTCCCCCCGGAGCAGGAGGAAGGTTGTTCATAGCCACCCCGACTCTATTAAGGACTGGAGGAAAAAGTATCTGGTGATCCGGAGTGAAGAGCCCTGGGACATTCCGACTCGATGGAATTACTCCAAGCCGAGTTATCCTGCGCCGGGGCAGGGGGATCTGACGGTCGAGGAGTGGGGGTTTGTCGAGCGTCTTCGTTTGTCCCCTAGTATTAATTGGACGAAGGTGACGGAGGTTCGCCTGGCGAGCGTTGGACTGAGCCCCGCCGTTCTCCGTATGTAGTTGTTTCTTTTCCCTCGATCCTTTCGTACATTCTTGCTCATTGCTCTTAATGGTTTTTTCTGCAGATATGGATGAGGCATCGATCCAAGCAAGGCGGCTCGCCATGAAGAAGGAAAATGCCGAGAAGAAGAAGGCGGAGGCGGCGAAGAGGCCGAGGGAGCTGCCCCTTGTTATCTCGGAGGTACCACTTGAGCCGAGGGCTAAGAGGACTCGTTCGGAGACGGGCAAGGGGGGTGCCCCTTTGAGGGGTAAGGGCCCGGCGAGGGCGTCCGATCTTGACAGGGGGAAAGGTCCCTTGGTAGGGGTCGAGGAGGAGGACCCGGTGGTGGAGTTGTTGCGGCAGCGGTGGGTGCCGGACTGGTCGGTTCGGATGAGCGACTGTCTGACCGAGGAAGCCCAGGCCGTAGAGGTGGTGGAGAAGCTGGCAACGCCTCGCGATCGCCAGATGATGGAGAACGAGCCCGTGGAGGTGGCATTCACGCGCCTGGCGCAGGCCACCGTGTCGGTAAGCTTGTCGACCTCCTCCTTTCCGTTTGGTCTTGCCTCAGGAGTTTTCTTCTTATCCGCTTCTTTCGGCCGCAGGCTTGTATGCAGGGAGCTAATGTAAAGAATCTCTACGAAGCGTCCCTGTTACAAGAGCGTGCTCGGGCGGACAAGAGCGGACGAGAGACGAAGGAGATGCAGATCGAGCTCGAGGGTTCGCGTCAGAGGGAGCAGCAGATGAAGCTGGAGCTCGAGGCCAAGGACACCGAATGGGAGAAGAGGGTGGCCTCTTTGAAGAGGAAGTTTGCCAGGGAGAAGGGGGAGTTAATAGCCGCGTTCGCCAATGAGAGGAAAGAGCTGACGGATGCGGGCCAGCGGATGGTGATAGCCGCCCAGGATGAGTGCTACGCGAAGGCGCTCAGTCACGTGAGGCATTTCTATCCGACCCTCGATCTGTCGAACTTCGAGTACGACATGGAGATTGATGGGATCCCGAAGGTCCCTGCCGTAGAGGGGCTCGTTGATAACCCGGTCGATGATCGTTCTGTGAACCCGATCGACGCCGAGGAGGGAAACCGAGTTGTATAGTTTTGTCTTTCTTTCTCCTTTCCTCCTTTCGATTGTATTTGCCTCCCGCGGACTGGCCCCCGCCTTTTCGTGTTTATATAAAAAAGTAATTCGGACTTGCCAAGGGTTTCGACGCCGGTCGTTTCCGGATCTCCCCGCTTATGTGCTTCGAGTTGGCTCACTTCGTAGGTTGCGGCTTCCCTTCCCGAGGTGGGCCCCCGTCGTTCCGACGTGGCGTGCCGCTCGAGACGAGGGGAGTATTTCTGTAACGGCCTTTGCCCCGGTTGACGGTATATAAAGTGATGAAGGGGATGTGGCTCGGCCTTATTGTTTCGCGAGGAATTGGAGTGGGGCGAGGTGACGCCTTGGGGGTCGACCCCCTAACCGGGTATTAGGTCGGGTCTGCTGAGGCGTTTGGAGTACGATGCAACGAGATTTCCTTAGTATAAGATAGGGGGGGCCGCTAAAAACGGTCCTATACAAAGGAAAGCTTTACAAAAGGTTTACTTCTAGTTAAGTTAAAGTCTAGGCTTGCTCTTTGCAGGAGTTCACTGGGTGCTAGGCGTCAAGGGGGAACCTCTCTGGTTCGACGGTAGGTCCGGGGGTAGGGCTGTCCTTCTTAGGTTAGAGCATGACGGCATTGGGGGGGAACATTGCTCCTCCGTCGATGGTCATGCAGCACGACCGCGTTGCTTCTTGGCTACTTCGGACGGCGCCGACCTCGTGTGGGGTGGAAGATTCGAGCTCCGAATGGTAGGCCGAAGGCATCGCTTGGAGGGAGCATAATCTGGATCGGCCGGGTATGGCGTTGTTAGCTGTCTTGGCGTTGTGACAATCCCTTCTAGCTCGATAGGGATGTCGTAAAATCCATGTTAGGTGTATCCGGCCGGTTGGAGCTTGCCTCTAGGTAACTTCAGTTTCTCGAAGGCTTTGAGGGAAAGAATGTTCGCCGAGCTGCCGTAGTCGACAAGGATCTGGCGAACTTCACACTTAGCCATGCGGAGGCTAATGACGAGGGCGTCGCAGTGGGGGAGGCGAACGCCTTCGAGGTCCTCCCCTGGGAAGGAGACTGGCGCGGTTTGTAGCTCGGGAGTGGGATCGTCTTGGACAGTATTCATCCCTCAGAGGAAGGCTTTTCGGAAAGTATTTGATTCTCCTCCCATTAGCCCTCCATGGGCTCAATGTAAGATAAATGGTGTGTCCGCGGCTCCCTCGGACTCGGGATCCCGACCCGGTATGCGGCTCGGAGGGGGGGTTCGGGGGCGAGTGTATCCCGCTCCTAGTATCTCGTCGACCCCGCGGGACTTCTCGGGTGAATTCTCGGAGGTATCCTCTGGAGATGAGTTCCTCAATCTCATCTTTCAGGGCCCGGCATTGATCTGTGTCGTGTCCATGGTCCTGGTGGAAGCGGCAGTAGAAGCGCTGATCTCGGTTCTTGCCGTTGTTAGGTCGAGGAGGTAGTCGAACAATGCCTTTGTCTTCGATTTCTAGGAGGATGGCGGATATGTTGTGCGTCAAGGGAGTGTATCTCTCGAAGCGGGGGACCGGCGGGACCTTCTTCATGGCCCCCGGGTCCCTTGGGGCTTTCTTCGATGGTTCGACTTCTTCGGTCTTCCGCTTTCCTTTCCCGGTGTCGTCCCTGGTATCTTCGGGGTTAAGGGCCTCTTCTGCCCTAATGTATTTCTCGACCCTACCGAGGAGGTCGGGGAAGTCGGCGGGGGGTTTCTTCGCCAGAGAAGCCTTCAGCTGTCCGTGACGGACGTTGTGACGGAATGCCGCTGAAGCGACGCCCGGGTCGAGGGAGGAGACCGACCTTGCCTCAGCGGTAAATCTCCGGACGAACACTCTGAGTGATTCCCCCTCTAACTGTTTGAGTCCGAGTAACGAGGCGCTGGTCCTTTCGGTCTTCCGGCTGGTGACGAAGTGGGCGAGAAAATTGCCCTCGAGTTGGTCGAAGGAGTAAACGGAGCCAGGGGCGAGCTTCGAGAACCACTCACGAGCGGGACCCCGAAGGGTGGCAGGGAAGGCTCGGCATAGCAGGGGATCCGAGGCGCTGTGAATCATCATGAGGGTTTTGAAACCCCCCAAGTGATCAGCAGGATCTCCCTCGCCGTCGTAGGTCTCGAACTGAGGGGGTCGGAAATTCCTGGGTATTTCCGCTTGGAGGATGGGGGTGGAGAAGGGAGGACGGACAGGTCTGTACCCCTGAGTCGCTCTTCGGCCGCCGTCCCCTATGTGATCGAGGCGATCCTCCACCCCTTGTAGGCGCCTTAGGAGAACGTCATCATCCTCAGGCTGGATTATTGAAGGGCGGGACGCGCTGGCTTCGGCGTCCGACCCTGCTTGGGAATGGGGGGGTTTCTTCCCTGGGGGTCCGTCGGAGGGCTCCCAGAATTTCTCTTCGGAAGTCTTGGAGCTCCTTGTGAGTGACGGGGGCTCCACCGACTTGGTTTGGTTGGTCCGAGGGTTGTCTTCCGACTCGACTGAGCGCGGGCCTTCGTACCTCGGGCGGCGGTCTCGGACGGTTCGGGACCGGGTTGGAAGCGGCCCTTCCCCTGCGGCGGGTAATCCTGCGGTTGAGGATTATTCCCCGAAGGTCGGGCTGGGCTGGCCGGCCGACGTTCCTTTGGGACTCCCGAGGGAGAGCCTTGTGTTTCGACGTTCGTGGCCTGGCTTCATCAGTGGGTGGGGGCGAGTCCCGTTGGTTGACGGAGGAAGCAGCCCCCTTGCCTTTGGAGGCCATGAGGATTCGGCTGTCGATGGCCTTTGAGGGTCTGGGTCGGATCGGCTTCTGGAGCAGCGGTTCCCACAGACGGCGCCAACCTGATGCTGTTTATTTCTGAGAAACGTGTGGAAGCACCAGGTGTGAGTTCGGACTCAATTTGTATTGAAGGAGATTGCCGCTCGTCTGCCGACCTTCAGTTGACCTTCTGGGACCTACGATGAGCTCGGAAAGATGTTGAAGGTTGGGCTCGGATCGGAAGGGTCGGATCCGAGGTCTTGTGTACCTGCAGACGGTCCTGAAACACCGGGATTTGTCCCGGTGGCGGACCCTCCGACGCTCTAGTCAGTCTCTGTGAGAGAGTAGCAATAACTAGGTATATTTAAGTGGCAACAGATTGATTACCTCAAAAGGTGGGTGTGGGTCTAGTATTTATAGAGAATCCCAACCGGGTTTGGTTCCACTTGGGGGCCGGGTTTGGATCCGAAAGCCCATGGGCCTGACGTGGCAGAAGGCCCAGGGGGTTTAGGGCGGACGTGGCGATACCAGAAGTGGTATAGGGCTGACGTGGCGAAACCCTTGGCGGTATTTGGAGCTGACGTGGCCCATCGTGAGCCCCCTGTGCCTCTGGGGGGAATCGGAGGGCCTAGGCTGTGCCAGGTCATCCTTCTGCCCCGCCAGAGAGGGGGGACGGCCTGTGGGACTGCTCCGGATCGGACTCCGAGGGATACTGAGGCTCGTCAGTACGAGGAGGCTGGCACCGTGAGGGCAAACACGAGGTTCGGCACCGACCCTGAAGTGATCCGGACCCGAACCAGGTTGTTATCTTTACCTTTCTGAGTGGGAATTGTATTGGGCCCTGGTTGGGCCTCAGGCCATTTTTACACTGTCACAATATATATATATATATATATATATATATATATATATATATATACGAAACAAAATATGTGGGAAAACCGCACAAACAACATCCAAAAATTACAAAATTTTGTGAGTAGTTTGGAATTACCAAACACAAGCAAACACAACTTGTAGCACCGAGTTTTGACTCACGGTTTGTAAGATAGGGCAATCTATCGCTTTATTTACATTTTATATGAGTGAAAGAGATACACGGCCGTATATTGCAAACCATGAGTCGAAACTCGCTTCTACAAGTTGCGTTAACTTGTGTTTGGTGACCCCGACCTTCTCACAAAATTTTATATTTTTTGGATGTTGTCTGTGCGGTTTTCTAGTGAAAAGTCACTCAAAAACCAATCAAAGTATATTTGTTGTTGTTTGATATACGTGAGAAAACCACACAAATGAGATCGAAAAATTCCTGAACTTTGCGAGTAGGTCGAACTCACCATGCACTAGCCAAAGCAACTTTTAGAAGCAATTTTGGACTCACAGTTTGCAAGATACGGCAATGTATCGCTTCATTTCAAATTAGAAGCAAATAAAGCGATACACGGCCGTATATTGCAAACCGTGAGTCGAAACTCGCTTCTACAAGTTGCGTTGACTTGTGTTTGGTGACCTCGGTCTACTCACAAAATTTCGTATTTTTTGAATGTCGTTTGTGAGGTTTTCTTAGTGAAAAGTCAAAAACCAATCAAAGTATATTTGTTGTTGTTGTTTGATATGCGTGAGAAAACCGTACAAACGATATCGAAAAATTCTGAAGCTTTGCAAGTAGGTTGAACTAGCCACGCATGATCCAACGCAACTTGTAGAAGCGATTTTGGACTCACTGTTTGTAAGATACGACAATGTATCGCTTCATTTCAAATTAGAAGCAAATGCAGTGATACACAGCCGTATATTGTAAACTGTGAGTCAAAACTAGCTTCTAAAAGTTGCGTTGACTTGTGTTTGGTGACCTTGACCTGCTCGCAAAATTTCGTATTTTTTGGATGTCGTTTATGCGGTTTCCTAGTGAAAAGTCACTCGGAAAATATCAAAGTATAATTGTTGTTGTTGTTTGATTAACGGTAGAAAACCACACAAACGAGATCAAAAAAATTCAAAACTTTGTGAGTAAGTCGATGCACCACGCATAAGCCAACACAACTTGTAGAAGTTAGTTTCGCCTCACGGTTTGTAGTATACGACAATGTATCGCTTTCACTTACGAAAAAGAGTCAAAAGCGATACACGGCCGTCATTGCAAACCGTGAGTCAAAAATTACTTCTGCAAGTTGCGTTGGCTTATGCGTGGTGAGCCCGATCTACTTGCAAAATTTAATTTTTTTTTATCTCGTTTGTGCGCTTTTACAAATAAATCAACGACAAATTCTACAACTACAACTACAACTACAACTACATTTTGTAAAAACAACTACTTCTACAATTCAATCTACAATTATCAAAAAACTACATACAATACACAACAAACAACTAACTATGCATCACTTGTTAAATTGTAGACTCAAAAAATTAAACATATTTTCAATCAACAAACATAGCTACCTCTACTAAAAGCTAAGAATGGTGTGAATACTTTGCACAATATGGGTCTTTGAGAAGAAGATAGAGAGGAGGTGGTGGCATTGCTGTAGACGGATGAAGAGGACTAGAGTTTTGGAGAGCTCGTTAGGGTTAGGGTATTTGGGATTCGAGAGATTCAAAGGAAGATGGCAAGAGTTCTAGAAGAGGGAGAGAGTGAGTGAGAGAGACAAGTGACGGAGGATGGGTGGATTAGAAGGAGGACAAGTTTGGGTTTCGAGTTTGGGTTTGAGAGAGAGGGAGAGAGAGAGAATGTAGAAGGAAAGGGAGATTTTTACAAGTGTTTTAAAACACTTGTACAACCTAGGGTATACATAGGCCGTTGTGTGGAACAATGACCAAGGTTAGAATATGAATTTTGTTCTACCTTGGCTGTTGTTTCCAACAATGGCCTAAGTTCAAATTTGGCCAAAAAAATACAAGTCATCAGTAACGAGCGTGAGAGAGTGAGCGAAATGCTAAGTCGAAGAGTTATTTGGTGAAATACCCAATTTACCCCTCCAAAAGTTAAGTTAGAGAGTGGCTGATGGGCGGAGAGATCCTGGTCGTTGGATCTTGATCGAAATGATCCAACGGCCAAGAAGCGAGTTTGCAACGGGTCTGTGCAAACATGCCCGTTTGCAATTAAGCACTCCTCATATATATATATATATATATATATATATATATATATATATATATATATATATATATATATATATAAGCAATGCTCAATTGCAAATGGGTCTGTTTGCACAGCCCCGTGCGAACGGCATTGCTGGCCATTGGATCAAGGGTCGTGATCGAGCCTTGCCCGTTGAATGAACCTAGATTGTTTGAAACAACGGCATTTTATAGTTTAGGCTGTTGTTGGAAACAACGGCCTAGGTTATAAAAGGTCGTTGTTTTAGACAACTCTGTGAATGAACCTAGACCGTTGTTCCAAACAACGACCTAGATTGTTTAAAACAACAACATTTGATAGCCTAGGTCGTTGCTGAGAACAACGGCCTAGGTTATAAAAGGCCGCTATTTCAAACAACGGCCGAGGTTTTATAACCTAGACCGTTGTTTCAAAACAACGGTCTATGTTCAAAAGTGGGAGTGAGTGAAAGAGCAAATGAGGCGAAGGGTTATTTAGGATGAAATTCTCAAATTAAACCACACAACTTAAGTGAGATTGGGTGATGGGCGGGTTCGATCACGGCTGTTGGATCTTGATCGATCAGATCCAACGACCAGCAACGCCTGTGTTTGTGCAAACAGACCCGTTTGAAATGGAGCATTGCTCTCTCTCTCTCTCTCTCTCTCTCTCTCTATATATATATATATATATATATATAGATTAGACGGAACAACATGTTTTGTATGACTTTTTTTATATACCGTTTTTTCATATTTTAACAAACGATGATTGTAACAAAATTAGCATTTTGTTATTTTTTTTAATTTGTCAAATTGTTAAATATGATAAAAACAAGTGTGGATGCTCTAGGGAGTGTTTCTCTTGAGCTGGTACAGAAGAAAAGAAGAGAGTTTTATTCCCGTCCCCTACCAAATGGAAAGGAAATTCGCCATAATTATTGCTTAGACTCACAAAACTGAGACAAGTTTCCCTTTCTGAATTCACATCCATCTCCAAATTTTGATATGGAAAATGCCTTTAAATAATGTAAAATAACATTATAAAAAGACAAAACAGAAGAACATTTTTTCAGCTTTCATTTTGAATTATTATTGTAGTGTAGGACTATCAAATGACTAATATATTAGCCAAAAAGAGATGAAACAAAACTAATGACTAATAATTTGCCATCCTACAATTGGATGGTGAAGAATCATCCAAGTAGATGAGGCCTACACCTAATTAGAGATCTACATCATATTAGAGCATCTATAGTTCGTTGAGATTCAAAATTTTCATATTTGACCTTTAGGAATAGGAATTTTAACTTCGTGTTGTAGTCATTTGGACGCAAAATATGATATTTTTAAATCAATAAAAAAATGACAGGCGATAGATGATTTAGCATCCCGTTTAAAATTTAAGATTTTTTAAAATTACAAATATACGGGATGAGGGACCATCTTGCTTCCCTACTAAATTTAATTTTTTTTTAAATTGATCGGACGACAATCATTTTTTTTTATAAAAAAAATTTGAACGGAAGCAAGATGATCTTTTGTCCGAACAAAGTTTATGTCCCGCACTTTTTTGTTTGTTTTTCCTCTTCCTAAATTACCCTTGATGCTCTATCTCAATCTAAACTCTATATTCATTTAATTTGAACTCCTTTTTCATACAAGCTCACTCCTCAGTCCGAACTTTTTTTCTCTTGTCTTAATTCATTATCTGGTATATCTAATCGATAACGTCAATTCGATCTGAAGATTTATTGGTAGGAATAAGTCAAAGACCAAAGCCGGTTCAGATCATGTCAACAAAAGAAAAAAGCCGAATCAGATACTTCAGACATGGATCTTAGCGATCCAACAATGTGGAAATGGGTTGTTGACAACCATCGACATATTTGTAAGGATATTACCGAGACTTCTTATAGCAGATTTTATACGTTTAGAGAAAATTAGAATAGTCAAATTAAAGCATACATGCGATGCTCTCGTGTCCCACTAGTGAAGTAAATAATTGATTATGTGGGGTGACACCATTTTTTTACAATTGATACCGAGAAGTCATATCATCGGCTTGTCTAGGGTTGGCAAACGGGTCTAGTCGAACCGTGATCCGCCACGTTCTACCCGACCCGCGAAGAGCATGTTCCGGTTTGGGTCGAACCCGAAACCCTAACCGGGTTGATCCGGGTTGGGAAAAATTGGGTTTCGACCCGATGAACCCGATCCATCAACCCGTCGAACAACTCGCAAACCCGCTCGCCAACCCGCGGGATTGGACCCGTTGGACCTGAACGGGCAGAATGGTCGACCAGACCGTGGCACGGGGGGGGGGGGGGAGTTGGCCTATTAAAACCCCTTAACTTCAAATATTTTTCACCTTACTCTCTTACTCTCTCTACTACTACTGCTCATTTCAATCAAAAAATAAAAAAAATCAACAAAGAAGTAAACAATTTTGATTGTATCGAATTCACGTCGATTCAACACTCTCAACTCCGTCTATTACAAACTCTCTCATCGAAGAATCTCTCTCAACTCTTTCTACGACTACGTGACCAAGTCTACTACACTTCTCAATTAACTACGTCTACTTCTACTAATATTTTCTCTCTCATTTCTATGTACGATTATTTGCGAATTATGGTATCATAATTTCACAACCTTTCTCAACTATTTATTTTTGTTGTAGTTATAATTTTTTTTATCATATTTGTTTGTTGGTTTTTCGCTACTCTATCTCTCTCAACCCTCCTATTATTTTTTAGATTTTCTTTTTCAACATATACCTCTGATGCGGTTTGTTTCTGGGAGACGTGTGGATGCACCAGGTGTGAGTTCGGACTCGATTTGTATTGAAGGAGAAAGCTGCTTGTCAGACGACCCTCGGCCGACCGGGCGGTACCTGCGACGGGCTCGGAATGAGGTGGATGTCTGGGCTCGGATCAGAGGGTTCGGATCCGAGGTCTTGTGTACCTGCAGACGGTCCTGAAACACCGGGGTTTATCCCGGTGGCGGACCCTCCGACGATCTAGTCAGTCTCTGTGAGAGAGTAGCAATAACTAGGTGAATTTAAGTGGCAAAAGATTGGTTACCTCAAAAGGTGGGTGAGGGCCTTGTATTTATAGGGAATCCCAACCGGGTTTGGATCCGCTTGGGGGCCGGGTCTGGACCCGAAAGCCCATGGGCCTGACGTGGTAGGAGGCCCAAGGGGTTTAGGGCGGACGTGGCAGTGCCCAGAGTAGTATAGGGCTGACGTGGCAACGCCCTAAGTGGTATTTGGGGCTGACATGGCTGATCATGGGTCTCCTGTGCCGCTGAGAGAATCGGAGGGCCTAGGCTGTGCCAGGTCATCCTCATGTCTCGCCAGGATGGGGGGATGGCCCATTGGGCTGTCACGGATCGGAGGCCGAGGACCATTGAGGCTCGTCGGATACGAGGAGACCAGTTCTGTGGGGGTGAACTCGAGGCTCGGCGCCGACCCGGTAGTAGCTCGAAGCCGAACTAGATTGCTGTTTTTACCATTTTTTAGTGAGAGTTGTATTGGGCCCTGGTTGGGCCCCAAGCCATTTTTACCCTACCACACAAGCCCCCCACTCCTACGGGGGTGCGGGAGTTAGTCGTGGAGGAGTGTGTTATGGTCGTGGAAATGAGATGGCGGATCGCTGAGCTTTCCTGAGAAGGTTACCCTGGTGCTAGACCGAACCTCGGGCTGGCGAGGGATTACGGGTCGGCAAGGGTGATGGCAAGCCATTGCGTCTTCCTGAGAAGATTACCCTGGTGCCAGACCGGACCTCGAGCTGGCGAGGGATTATGGGTCAGTAAGGGCGATGGCGAGCCGCTGTGTCTTCCTGAGAAGATTACCCTGGTGCCAAGCCGAACCCCGAGCTGTCGAGGGATTACGGGTCGGCAAGGGCGATGGCGAGCCGTTGAGCCTTCCTGAGAAGACTACCCTGGTTCCAGACCTAACCTCGAGCTGGCGAGGGATTACGGGTCGGCAAGGGCAATGGCGAGCCGTTGAGCCTTCCTGAGAAGACTACCCTGGTGCTAGACCTGACCTTGAGCTGGCGAGGGATTACGGGTCAACAAGGGCGATGGCGAGCCGTGGAGCCTTCCTGAGAAGACTACCCTGGTGCTAGACCTGACCTCGAGCTAGTGAGGGATTACAGGTCAACAAGGGTGATGGCGAGCCGTTGGGCCTTCCTGAGAAGACCACCCTGGTGCCAGACCTGACCTCGAGCTTGGCGAGGGATTACGGGTCGGCAAGGGCGATGGCGAGCCGTGGAGCCTTTCTGAGAAGACTATCCTGGTGCTAGACCTGACCTCGAGCTGGCGAGGGATTACGGGTCAACAAGGGTGATGGCAAGCCGTTGAGCCTCCCTGAGAAGACTACCCTGGTGCCAGACCTGACCTCGAGCTAGCGAGGGATTACGGGTCGGCAAGGGCGATGGCGAGCTGTTGAGCCTTCCTGAGAAGACTACCCTGGTGCTAGACCTGACCTCGAGCTGGCGAGGGATTATGGGTCAACAAGGGTGAGGGCGAGTCGTTGAGCCTTCCTGAGAAGACTACCCTGGTGCCAGACTTGGCCTCGAGCTGGCGAGGGATTACGGGTCGGCAAGGGTGGGGGCAAACCGTTGTGCCTTAGAATGTTTGAGCGGGGTAGCCCGCTATTTTTGCGGAGCATTGAAGGCGCTCCGGGATCTGTGTGATGTTCCAATTTCCCAGGGGCCTTAATTACGTCGCCTAATAAATGCGTGGCGCATGGGCTTCCGTCGTTTGGCTTTCCCCATGTCATAAAGGCCGGCCTATGGGGGAGGCTATAAGTACCCCTCCCTCCGCAGCGGGTTGGATCAAAGCAAGGGTGGTCCATTGGCCATCAGAGGTGTCTGCTCCGGCGGACGTCTGTCTCTTGCAAAATTTTACCCCCGGTCGTGTCGGAGAGGTGGTTACTCTGCCGCCCGGATCTTCTCTTGGATCTGATGGCTCTGATACGGTAGCCAGATCCAGGGGAGATCAGGGCGAGAGGGGTGACGACCGAAATCCGGACCGGTAGATAAGGAGCCTCGGATTGGTGGTGGCTCTGCCGTCTGGATCCTTTTTCGGGTCAGACGATCCTGACACGGTTGTTTGGCCCAAGAGAGATCCAGACGGGAGGGGCATCAACCGTATTCCGGACTTGGGGCTGAAGGGCCTCGGATAGATGGGTCGTCTCCGATTGGAGGTTGGCCAATTTGTCTTCCGATAGGGCTCTAGGCGATGGTGGTTTCTGTCCCACCCTCGAACAGTTCGGGGTTTCGGCTGCCGAGGCTGTAAGCCCCGAACTGCTCGCGGGTGAGAGGGGAACCGACCGAGCCCTGGAGCCCGGGGCGTCTGTCGAAGGACGGCGCCCTAAATCTTAAGAAAAATGTTTTCTCCACTGACTACTCCATCCGAACCGACCCCTGCATCTGGCTGCCAGCCTGGCACTGGATGACGTCAGCAGCGCACGTTTCGAGGACGTGGCGTGATTTTCCAGGCGGCAGTTGCATGTCAATCGGTGAACAGTAATTGCGAAAATCGAGGAGTCATTTTCATCCTCTATAAATATTCCCCCCTCTCCCCCTTTCGCCCACTTCTTTCTCGCTGCTTTCCTTTTCAAAAAATCTTCCAACATTTCAGCGCTCGTCCCTGCAGTTTGCTGTACTAGGCTCATTCTTCCGAAGCGACCCCAGGTTAGTTGCAAAGTCTGTTTAGTTTAGGCACAGATGGATGGGGCTCAGTCTGGCTCGTCAGCGTCGACGTCTAGGGGGAAAGTGAAACCTGCCTCCAAATCGACGTCGTGGGAGGAGCCCGTGCTTGAGGAGGAGTCAGTACACGCTGCGGAGCCTTCCGATTCGGTTTCGTGGGAAGAACCAGTAGGTGAGGAGGAGGGGGTACACAATGTGAGGCCGTTACGCTCTCGAAATCCCTTCGTGGTGGAGAGTAGCGAGTCAGAGGAAGCAAGTGATGGTTCGGACGGTGTCCGTGTTCTGGAGTTGACTTCCGAGGAGGAGGGAGGCGAGGGCGACACAGTAAGGAGATCCACAGTTCAGGGTGCGGGTTCGAGTTCCATGCCGACTGGTCTGGGGCCATTATCTACCCCCTCGCCGGAGCGAACCAAGAAGAGGAAGAGGGCTCCGAGGAAGGCAGGGTCGAGGACTGGTGGTTCGAGCCAGGCGCCTGTTTACCGCAATTTGATGACAGGTTCGCCCGTACAGCCGAAGCCTTTCCGTCAGTATCCCGACGACCTCTCTGACAAGGAGCTCTTTGGCGTGCAGCCCTCTTCGCCGAGTCGGAAGAGGGTGATGATGGACACGATTCTGACCGTCTTGGAGGGCGGGGACTTGGAGGTTTTGCAGCTGGCGTACCACATAGGGCCCGGCTACGAATTGATGTTGCCGAGCTCTACTCTGCGCCCAACCGATCCCCTTTCTGCTTGGTATTGCGTCTTCCCAGTGGACGCCTTCATCTCCGGACTGAGGCTGCCAGTCCACCCGTTTGTTCGGGGTGTGCTGAACTGGGCCTCCTTGGCGCCGATGCAGTACGGGCCGAACTCTTGGAAGCAGATTATCTGCTTTGTACTGATGTGCGAGGAACAGAAGGTACCCCTGCGGCTGAATGTGTTCCGAGCGATGTTGATGATCAGCTCGGCGGCTGAGGGTGTTTACTACATCTCGCCCCGGAGTAAGGGGAAGGTCGTTCACAGCCACCCGGACTCCATCAAGGATTGGAAGAAAAAATATCTGGTGATCCGGAGTGAAGAGCCCTGGGACATTCCCACTCGATGGAACCACTCCAAGCTGAGCTATCAACCGTCGAGGCCGAGGGATTTGACGGTCGAGGAGTGGGGATTTGTCGAGCGCCTCCGTCTGTCACATAGTATCGATTGGACGAAGGTGACGGAGGCCCACCTGGCGAGCATTGGACTGAGCCCAGCCGTTCTGTGTATGTAGTTGTTTCTTTTTTCTCGATCTTTTCGTACTTTCTTACTCATTGCTCTTAATGGATTTTTCTGCAGATATGGATGAAGCATCGATCAAGACAAAGAGGCTCGCCCTGAAGAAGGAGAAGGCCGAGAAGAAGGGGGAGGCGACGAAGAGGCCGAGGGAGTCGTCCCTAGCCATCTCGGAGGCCCATCTCGAGCCGAGGACCAAGAGGATTCGCTCGGAGATGAGCAAGGGGGTGGCTACCTCGAGGGGCCAGGGCCAAGCGAGGGCATCCGATCTTGACAAGGGAAAAGGTCCCTTGGTCGAGGTCGAGGAAGAGGACCCGGTGGTGGAGATGTTGCGGCAATGGTGGGCACCGGACTGGTCGGTTCGGATGGGGGACTGTCTGACCGAGGAGGCCCAGGCTGTTGAGGTGGTGGAGAAGTTGGCAACCCCTCGCGACCGCAAGGCGATGGAGAGCGAGCCTGTGGAGGTGGCATTTACGCGCCTGGCACAGGCCACCGTGCTGGTAAGCTCGTCGACCCTATCCCCCTTGTTAATTTTTCTGCGGAAGTCTTTTCCTTATCTGCGCTTGTCGGTCGCAGGCTTGCGTGTAAGGGGCTAACATAAAGAACCTCTACGAGGCGTCCCTGGCACAAGAGCGAGCTCGGGCAGATAAGAGCGAGCGGGAGATGAAGGAGATGCGGATCGAGCTCGAGGGCTCGCACAAGAGGGAGCAGCAGATGAAGCTCGAGCTCGAGGCCAAGGATGCGGAGTGGGGGAAGAAGGTGGTCTCCTTGAAGAAGAAGTTCGCCAAGGAGAGGGAGGAGTTGACGAATGCGGGTCAGATGATGGTGATCAAGGCCCAGGACGAGTGTTATGCGAAGGCCCTCAGTCATGTGAGGCACTTCTACCCGACCGTCGATCTGTCCAACTTTGAGTACGATATGGAGATCGAGGGGATACCGAAGACTCCTGGCGAAGAAGGGCCCGCTCTTGACCCGTCTGCCGATCCCCCTGTGAACCCGTCTGTTGACGCTGAGGTGGGAAAACAAGTTTTATAATTTTGACTTTCTTTTTCCTTCTCTCGATTGTATTTGCCTTCCGCGGACTGGCCACCGCATTTTTTGTAAGAAGCAACTCAATTTATTAAAAGAGGATTTTTGGCTGGCCAAGTGTTTTGACCTCGGATATTTTCGAACCTCCTTGCTTATGTGTTTTAAGTGGGCTGGTTTTCTTGTAGGTTATGGCTCCCCCTCCCGAGGCGGACCCCCGTCGTTCCGACGTGGCGTGGCTCCGGAGCAAGGTTGAGGCCTTGGAGGCTGCTTTGGTCCGGTACCGTAAGGGGGCCCGTGACACTGATGTGGCCTTCAAATATTACAGGAACAAGTCTGAAGCCCTAAGTGAGGAGGCAAGTCGGCTGAGGAGGGCGATGGTGGATCGGGAACTCGTGGGTGTAGGACTCGGATATACTATGTCGAGTTCCTCGGTGCAGAGGCCCTCCTCTGAGAAGCTACTTAGTGATGTGATAGTGGAGAAGGAGGTGGAGATACACCGTTACCGGACGATGCTGGGTGTCTCGACATCTTCCTCGGGGGGTCGACGAGCGGAGGGGGTTCCCTTTGCGCTGCTGCTATTGGAGCGTATGCAACCCGTTGATGCCCAGAGCTCCGTGGCCGGTGTGTCGACCGTGGCCGAACCGAAGGACCATCACGACAAAGAGAGAGTTCCAAGTTGTTCGGTCGGAATGATCCCGCCATTCGTCGGACCCGAGGGGCCCTAAGATGGCGGCTTCCTTCAGTTTGAGATGAGAGGAGTGTTTCTGTAACGGTCTTTGTTTGTTTTCTCCGAACCCAATAAAGGAGTGTGAATAAGGAATTCTTTTCGCTCTTTGTTCTAGCTGATGGTGTAATAATGATGAAGGGGGTATGGTTCGGCCCTGTCGATCCGCAAGGGATCGGCGTGGGGTGTTATGAAGTCTCCCTGGCCTGAGGCCGAGTCGGACCTACCGAGGCGCTGGGGACGATACCGGAGTGAAAACTCGGGTGCCGATCCCATTGTTTGGCGTTAGGTCGGATCTGCCGAGGCATTTGGAGTTTGACAAAAAGAGATTTCTTTCGTATAAGATAGGGAGGGCCGCTAAGATGGCCCTTTACATATGAGCGCTTACACAAAAACATATTTACATTTAGCCAGGCTAGAACCTATGTTCGTCCCTCAAGGAACTTGATTAGGTGCTCGGCGTCGACTGGGACCTCCTCCAGCTTGACGACAGGTTCGGGAGCAGGGCCGTCCCTCTCAGGCTCGAGTTCGACGGCGTCGAGGGGGAACACCCCTCCCCCGACGGTGGTCATGTAGCACGATCGCGCTGCTTCTTGGCTGCCTCGGACGATGCCGAACCCTTGCGGGGTGGAAAATTTAAGTTTCAGATGGTAAGCCGAAGGCACCGCTTGGAGGGAGCATAGTCCGGGTCGGCCGAGTATGGTGTTGTAAGCCGCCTTGACGTTGACCACCATGAAGTCCATGGATTCGGTCCTCTTGACAGGAGCCGATCCTGCGGTAACGTCGAGGGTAACAATCCCTTCTATTACGACAGGGATGCCGGAGAACCCATGCAAGGTGTATCCGGCCGGCTTGAGTTTGCCTCTAGGTAACTTGAGATTCTCGAAGGCTTCGAGGAAAAGAATATTAACCGAGCTGCCGTTGTCGACGAGGATTCGGCGAACTTCACAATTAGCCATGTGGAGGCTAATGACGAGGGCATCACAGTGGGGTACACGAACGCCTTCGAGGTCCTCTCCTGAGAAGGAGACCGGCATCGGTTGTAGCTTGGGCGAAGTGTTGTCTTGGACAGCATTCACCTCTCGGATGAAGGCTTTTCGGGAAGTATTTGATTCTCCTCCCATTGGCCCTCCGTGGACACAGTGCAAGATGAATGGCGTATCCGCGGCTCCCTCGGACTCGGAATCCCGACCCTGGATGCGGTTCGGAGTAGGGTTCGGAGGCGAGAGCCTCCGGTTCCTAGTATCTCGCCGATCCCGTGGGCCTTCTCGGGTGAATTCTCGGAGGTACCCTCTTGAGATGAGTTCCTCAATTTCGTCTTTCAGGGCCCGGCATTGGTCGGTTTCGTGCCCATGATCTCTGTGGAAGCGGCAGTAGAAGCGCTGATCTCGATTCTTGTTGTTATTAGGTCGGGAAAGTAGTCGGACAATGCCTTTGTCTTCGATTTCTAAGAAGATGACAGATATGTTATGTGTCAAGGGAGTGTACCTCTCGAAGCGGGGGACCGGCGGGACCTTCTTCATGGCCCCCGCGTCCCTCAGAGCCTTCTTTGATGGTTCGACTTCTTCGGCCTTTCGTTTTCCCTTCCCGGTGGCCTTCCTGGCATCTTTGGGGTTAAAGGCCTCTTCTGCCCTAATGTATTTCTCGACCCTTTTGAGGAGGTCGGGAAAGTCGACGGGGGGTTTCTTCGCCAGAGAAGCCTTCAGCTGTCCATGACAGACATTGTGCCGAAATACCGCGGAGGCGACGCCTGGATCAAGGGAGGAGACCGACCTTGCCTCTACGGTAAACCTCCAGACGAACACCCTGAGTGACTCCCCCTCTATCTGTCTGAGCCCAAGTAAAGAGGCGCTGGTCCTTTCAGCCTTTCGACTGGTGACAAAGTGGGCAAGAAAATTGCCCTCTAGTTGGTCGAAGGAGTAAATAGAGCCGGGGGTGAGCTTCGAGAACCATTCACGAGCCGGACCCCGGAGGGTGGCAGGGAAGACTCGGCACAGCAGGGGATCCGAGGTGCTGTGAATCATCATGAGGGTTTTGAAACCCTCCATGTGATCAGCAGGATCTCCCTCGCCGTCGTAGGTCTCGAATTGAGGTGGTCGGAAATTCCTGGGTATTTTCGCTTGGAGGATGGGGGCGGAGAAGGGAGGACGGACAGGTCTGTACCCCTAAGCTGCTTGTTAGCCGCCGTCTCCTATGTGATCGAGGCGATCCTCCATTTCTTGGAGGCACCTTAGGAGTACGCCATCGTCCTCTGGCTGGATTGTTGAGGGGCGGGACACGCTGGCCTCGGCGTCTGACCCGGTTTGAGAATGGAGGGCTTCCTCCCTGGGGGCCCGTCGGAGAGCCCCAAGAATTTCTCTTCGGAAGTCTTGGAATTCCTTGTGAGTGACGGGGGCTCCCTCGACCCTGTTTGGTCGATCTGAAGGTTGCCTTCCGACGCGGCTGAGCGCTGGCCTCCGTCCCTCGGGCGGCGGTCTTGGATGGTTCGGGGCCGGGTTGGAAGCGGCCCTTCCCCTGCTGCGGCTAATCTGTCGGCTGACGATTATCCCCCGTAGGTCGGGCTGGACTTGATGGGTGACGCTCTTTTGGGACCCCTGAAGGGGAGCCCTGTGTTTTGAAATGCGTGGCCCGACGTTAGCAGTTGGTGGGGGCGAGTCCCGTCGGTTGACGGAGGAAGCAACCCCCTTGCCCTTGGAGGCCATGAGAGTTTCGGCTGTCGAGGTCCCTTGATGGTCGGGCTCGGGTCGGCTTCTGAAGCAGTGTTCCCACAGACGGTGCCAACCTGATGCGGTTTGTTTCTGGGAGATGTGTGGATGCACCAGGTGTGAGTTCGGACTCGATTTGTATTGAAGGAGAAAGCTGCTTGTCAGACGACCCTCGGCCGACCGGGCGGTACCTGCGATGGGCTCGGAATGAGGTGGATGTCTGGGCTCAGATCAGAGGGTTCGGATCCGAGGTCTTGTGTACCTGCAGACGGTCCTGAAATACCGGGGTTTATCCCGGTGGCGGACCCTCCGACGATCTAGTCAGTCTCTGTGAGAGAGTAGCAATAACTAGGTGAATTTAAGTGGCAAAATATTGGTTACCTCAAAAGGTGGGTGAGGGCCTTGTATTTATAGGGAATCCCAACCGGGTTTGGATCCGCTTGGGGGCCGGGTCTGGACCCGAAAGCCCATGGGCCTGACGTGGCAGGAGGCCCAAGGGGTTTAGGGCGGACGTGGCAGTGCCCAGAGTGGTATAGGACTGACGTGGCAACGCCCTAAGTGGTATTTGGGGCTGACATGGCTGATCATGGGTCTCCTGTGCCGCTGGGAGAATCGGAGGGCCTAGGCTGTGCCAGGTCATCCTCATGCCTCGCCAGGATGGGGGGACGGCCCGTGGGGCTGTCACGGATCGGAGGCCGAGGACCATTGAGGCTCGTCGGATACGAGGAGACCAGTTCTGTGGGGGTGAACTCGAGGCTCGGTGCCGACCCTGTAGTGGCTCGAAGCCGAACTAGATTGCTGTTTTTACCATTTTTGAGTGAGAGTTGTATTGGGCCCTGGTTGGGCCCCAAGCCATTTTTACCCTACCACAACCTCCTAATTGTTTTTTAATTTTTCACATACACTGCTAAAATACTAGAAATAGTTTTTTACATACACTACTACCGCTACAAACTATTTATCATGTCTACATCATGAGGTAGTGCCCATAACCAAAGTGGACAAGATTCCACTAGTTCTTCTCGTCAGCATCTAATAATGTAACAATTAATTACCGAATATAACCTCATGCTAAATATAGGTTCTCACGATGTTCCTCTACACGAAATAGAACAAGAAATGCATGATATTGAGACACAAACAAAATAAACCGAAACCACACAACCCACTAGTAGTAGAAAAACTAGAGGGAAAACTAGTGATTCACACAAATTTTATACATTTATTCCCGACGAGGGGATTCCCGATGTATGACATAAGATTTGTTTAACTTGTAATAAAGTTACAAATAGAAAAAAGATGAGGGAATAAGTACTAATAAACCACACATTCTAAATGTACACCCCGAACTAGACCAACAAGGCCAATAAAAAATCAACTATAGAACCGGACAAATAGATAGCCACCCATATGATCCTGAAAATGTTCGTCGAGAAATGACCCGGCTAGTTATTAAGGATGAGTTATTTCTTACTTATTCCGAGTGTAGGAACATAGATGCACTTAACCAAAATGCACTAAATCCATATTTTATAAGAATTCTTATAAACACACCCAAATCCAATTATTTTAAACTTTACAACAAAATGAGAGACAGTTTAATTACACTATTGTATTCTTTGACTAGTAGAGTATCGTAAGTTCTGATTGTTGGAAAGGTTGTAACAATATTCCAATGATGAGTATAACTTGTCATTGGATTGATAGTGATTAGATGATTCAAAAGAGAACCATCTCACGTGCCATTTTGTTGTATCCCCATAGAGGTATGGTTATTGCAACACGTATTTTAGAAGTTTGTGATTTATATCATATTCGTGATAAAAAATTTACTATTAGATTTGATAATGCATCTAACAACAATGCTTCGATTAGTACATTAAAAACAAAATTAACTCCTCCATGTAATGAAATTTTTCATATTAGATGTGCATGTTATATTTTAAATTTATGTGTATAAAATACATTGAAAGTAACCGATTCATATATAATTGCAATTAGAAAGTGTGTACATTTTATTTCTTTAAGTGGTACTATACTTCAAGAACTTAAAGAATGATGCAAAGTTAGGAAGATACATTTTAGAAAATTTTCTTAGAGATGTTAAACAGCGATGGAACTCTACTTTCGATTTACTAAATGTTGTTACTAAATACAATGATATTATAAATGATTTCTGTCTTGCAAAAAATATGAAAAATTTTCAAATAACTTTCCAATCATGGTATTTTGCTGAATCTTTGTTACGATTTTTGGAACCTTTTAAAACCGCAACTGTGAAGTTTCTACATATTATGATTATACTTCTAGTAGTATTTTTATTTCAGTAATTACTATGATGCAAAATTTTCAAGAAATGATTTTGAATGTATACATTAGCGAGATTGTTGTTCCCGCTTATACTAAAATTTTGAAGTATTTTAATTCTTCTTCTATGTTGTATTGTATTACTACTGTTATGGATTCTCGTATCAAATTAGTGGGTACGAGGAGTTTGATTGAATAGTTTTTTTCTTTACTTGGAGAAGATTCTGAATATAATTTTAACAAATTTTTAGCTATCTTTGAATCAATATTGAATAACATGTATGATTATTATGATAGAACTATTGCATCTAGTAGTACAACTAGTATAATTACTTCTTAATCTACTACTTCTAGAGGTAAGGGTAAGAGTACATTAGAAGAAACCACTGCTAATTTACTTGCACGTATTCAATCAAAAAATCTTGGACTAATGTATCTAATGAATAAAATTGGTATAATCCACAAGATAGTGAGAGTTCTAGTACTAAGATTGAAGTGCTTCAATATTGAAAAGAACATGAAAATCTTTTTCTTATTCTTTCACATAGGGTTAGAGATCTACTAACTCCTCATGTCTCCACAGTTACTTTAGAAAGTGTTTTTATATGGGTGACAGAGTTCTAACAGATTACATGAATCGCTTGAAGTCAGATTCGTTGGAGATGCTCGTATGCACCGAAGATTGGATGAAGGCTGAAGACATGACTTAAGGAAAAACACCATCTACATTAACAAGTGGAAGCAACTCGCATGAAGTCCAACAACAAAATTAGGGAATTTAGGACGATAAGATCCTAGTTTTAGGTTAAGTAGAGGTGCGCGATAGTAGTCCAATGCCATCTTTTCAATCTAACTCTAGGCTATCTCTAACTCAATATTCTAATTATCCCCTCAAACATGTAAATGTAATTCAAGAAATATTATATGTTCTTTATGAGTTTCTATTACTTGTATTGGTATGTAAAAAACCTGTAAAAAATTTATAGAACTTGAAATGAATAATATATGCATTTTTTCACTCTTATACAGTTATTGAGTTATACTTGTTGTAGTTTTATTTTTTTAGTTAAGTAAAAAAAATTAATTGGTCGGGCCAACCCGCGAGGCCGCGACCGGCCCGACCCGAAACAGGTTCGACCCGAATGGGTCGTGGGTTGATCTGGTCGAACTTTCCGATCTTCAACCTGGCCCGGCTCGACCCGGTTAACATGCCAACCAGACACAGGCCCGCTCGAATAACGGATGGACCTGAGCGGGTTCGACCCGACCCTGCCTGAACGACTCGTTTGCCACCCCTAGGCTTGTCGATGCCTTAGTTGAGAGATGGTGGGACACTGCCCACACATCTCATCGGCTTGTTGAGGCCTCTATTAGAATGATTTGCCACTGTACCGATTAAAAAAAACAGAATATGTGAAAGAAGTGGATAATAAAATTTGGGGATTAAGAGATTGTAGTTGAAAATTTTGTGTCAGGAATTGGGGAAGAGTAAAGTGAATATATATAGCAAAAGTTAAAAATTCTAGCCGTTGTGCAATTGAATAATTGTCGTTGGAGCAATTTTAGTGAATGTTAGGATTGAATGAGGGTATTATAGTCTTTCAATAAATTTATTTTTTAATCTCTTTTTGAGGGACATAAGTTCATACTGCGCACCATCAATTTCGAGAGAACTTGTAAATTTTTATTTTAAAAATTAAAAATTGAACGGACACAAGATGATCTTGTGTCCGACAATTTTTTTAATTTTTTTTCAAAAAAATGATCAGACCATTTTTTTAAAAAAATGATCAGAAACAAGATGATCTTCCGTCCGATAATTTATTTTATTTTATTTTTTTATTTTTTTATCGGACGTATATCATCTTGCGTTCGACAAATTTTTAAAAAGAAAAATTTAAAATTGATCGGACACAAAATTATCTTGCGTCCAAGAAAAAAAAATTAATTAAATTTTTAGACTGACGCAAAATCATCTTTCGATTGCAGTAATTTGAAAATTCATATGTCTCTTCTCACATATAGAAGAATACTTTTCCTCTTAAACCCAAATTTTGAATATTTAGAGAATGACTCCAATATATTTTGGGACAAATTTTTCAATATTTAAAAATTTAGCCAACGATTACATATGCATATGCTCTTAGTAATCCAAGACTCTTTTCTTAATCCACTTCTTTATCATCTCTAATCTCTAATATTATAATGAGAGAAGACCTTAGTGTTATTTGTAAATCTACCATCTTACGTGCGTTACACGTTCAATTCTAACTCTTCTATTATATACTTTATTTAAATTTATCAACTTACGTGTATTACACGCACAATTCAAATTCTTCAATTATATTTTTTATATTACTTTCAAAGTTATATATTGATTAAAACGTGCACTTGTTAAATATCAGTAAGAATTTAACTAATCCCACCTGATGCTGTTTATTTCTGGGAGACGTGTGGATGCACCAGGTGTGAGTTCGGACTCAATTTGTATTGAAGGAGATTACCGCTCGTCCACCGATCTTCGGTTGACCTTCTGGGACCTGCGATGGGCTCGGAAAGATGTTGAAGGTTGGGCTCGGATCGGAAGGGTCGGATCCGAGGTCTTGTGTACCTGCAGACGGTCCTGAAACACCGGGGTTTGTCCCGGTGGCGGACCCTCCGACGCTCTAGTCAGTCTCTGTGAGAGAGTAGCAATAACTAGGTATATTTAAGTGGCAAAAGATTGATTACCTCAAAAGGTGGGTGTGGGTCTAGTATTTATAGAGAATCCCAACCGGGTTTGGTTCCACTTGGGGGCCGGGTCTGGATCCGAAAGCCCATGGGCCTGACGTGGCAGAAGGCCCAGGGGGTTTAGGGCGGACGTGGCGATACTAGGAGCGGTATAGGGTTGACGTGGCGAAACCCTTGGCGGTATTTGGAGCTGACGTGGCCCATCGTGAGCCTCCTGTGCCTCTGGGGGGAATCGGAGGGCCTAGGCTGCGCCAGGTCATCCTTCTGCCCCGCCAGAGAGGGGGGACGGCCCGTGGGACTGCCCCGGATCGGACTCCGAGGGCTACTGAGGCTCGTCGGTACGAGGAGGCCAGTACCGTGAGGGCAAACACGAGGTTCGGCACCGACCCGGAAGTGGTCCGGAGCCGAACCAGGTTGTTATTTTTACTTTTCTGAGTAGGAATTGTATTGGGCCCTGGTTGGGCCTCAGGCCATTTTTACACTGTCACACAAGCCCCCCACTCCTGCAGGGGGTGCGGGAGCTAGCCGTGGAGGAGTGCTCGTGGTTGTAGAAATGGGATGGTGAGTCACTGGGTCTTCGTGAGAAGACTACCCTGGTGCTAGACCTGACCTCGAGTAGGTCGAGGGATTACGGGCCAACAAGGGGGGTGGCGAGCCGTTGGCCTTCCTGAGAAGACCACCCTGGTGCCAGACCTGACCTCGAGCTTGGCGAGGGATTACTGGAAGGCAAGGGTGATGGCGAGCCGTGAAGCCTTCCTGAGAAGACTCCCCTGGTGCCAGACCCGACCTCGAGCCGGTCGAGGGATTATGGGCCAACAAGGGGGGTGGCAAGCCGTTGGCCTTCCTGAGAAGACCACCCTGGTGCCAGACCTGACCTCGAGCTTGGCGAGGGATTACGGGAAGGCAAGGGCGATGGCGGGCCGTGAAGCCTTCCTGAGAAGACTCCCCTGGTGCCGGACCCGACCTCGAGCTGGTCGAGGGATTATGGGCCAACAAGGGGGGTGGCGAGCCGTTGGCCTTCCTGAGAAGACCACCCTGGTGCCAGACCTGACCTCGAGCTTGGCGAGGGATTACTGGAAGGCAAGGGCGATGGCGAGCCGTGAAGCCTTCCTGAGAAGACTCCCCTGGTGCCGGACCCGACCTCGAGCTGATCGAGGGATTATGGGCCAACAAGGGGGGTGGCGAGCCGTTGGCCTTCCTGAGAAGACCTCCCTGGTGCCAGACCTGACCTCGAGCTTGGCGAGGGATTACTGGAAGGCAAGGGCGATGGCGAGCCGTGAAGCCTTCCTGAGAAGACTACCCTGGTGCTAGACCTCACCTCGAGCTGGTCGAGGGATTACGGGCCAACAAGGGGGGTGGCGAGCCATTGGCCTTCCTGAGAAGACCACCCTGGTGCCAGACCTGACCTCAAGCTTGGCGAGGGATTACTGGAAGGCAAGGGCGATGGCAAGCCGTGAAGCCTTCCTGAGAAGACTACCCTGGTGCTAGACCTGACCTCGAGCTGGTCGAGGGATTTCGGGCTAACAAGGGGGATGGCGATCGGTTGGCGCCCCAGAGTGATTGAGCGGAGATATCCCACCATTCCTGTGGAGCATTGAAGGCTCTCCGAGAACGGTGTGATGGTCCAATTTCCTAGGGGCATTTAATGGCGCCGCCTAATAAATGTAGATGGTGCATGGTTTTCCGTTGATTGACCTTCCCTGCACCCCAACAGTTAGTCCCTGGGGGAGGTTATAAATACCTCTCCCCTCCATTGTAGGTATGATCAAAACAGGGGTGGCCCATTGGCCCTCAGAGGTGTCTGCTTCGGCGGACGCCTGTCTTTTGCTAATATTTTCGACCCTAGCAGCGTCGGAGAGGTGGTTACTCTGTCGCCCGGATCTTCTCTTGGATCTGATGGACCTTGATATGGCAGCCAGATCTATGGGAGATCAGGGCGAGAGGGGTGACGGCCGAGATCCGTGCTGTTGGAAGAGGAGCTTCGGATTGGTGGTGGTTTTGCCGTCTGGATCCCTTTTCGGGTCAGACTACCCTGTCATGGATGTTTGGCCCGGGAGAGATCCAGACGAAAAGATGCACCAACCGTATACCGGTCTCGGGGCTGAAGGGCCTCGGATGGGCAGACCACCTCCCATCGGGGGTCGGTCAGTCCGTCTTGATAGGGCTGCAGGCGATGGCGGTTTCTGTCCCACCCTCGAACTGTTCGGGGTTTCGGCTGCCGAAGCTGTAAGTCCCGGGCTGTTCGAGGGTGATAGGGGAACTGGTCGAACGCTGGAGCCCGGGGCGTCTGTCATATGATGGCGCCTTAAACCTTAAGTAAAAAATGTTTTCTCCATCGCGTATTCCACCCGAACCGATCTCAGAGTTGGGCTGTCAGTCTGGCATCTGATGACGTCCTCCGCACAGGTTTCGAGGACGCGGCGCGATTTCCCAGGCGGCAGTTGTGCGTCCATCAGTGAACAGTAATCGCGGAAGTCGAGGAGCCGTTCTTCCCTTATATAAGTATTCCCCCCTTTTTCCCTTTCGCCTACTTCAATCTTGCTGCTTTCTTCTTCAAAAAATCTCCCTACCCTTCAGCGATTGTTCTTGCAGTTTTCCGTACTCGGCTCGCCTTCCCGAAGCGGTCCCAGGTTAGTTTGGTAAGTTTGTTTTATCTTTAGGCACAGATGGATAGGTTTCAGTCCGGTTCGTCGGCGTCGGCGTCCAGGGGGGAAGTAAAGCCTGACTCTCCGTCGACGTCGTGGGAAGAGCCTGTGTTCGAGGAGGGGTCGGCGCCCGTTGTGGGCCCTACTGGCTCGGTTTCTTTGGAGGACTCAGTAGGTGAGGGGGAAGCGGTACACAAGACGAGGCCGTCGCGTTCCCGACGTCCCTTTGTGGTGGAGAGTAGCGGGTCGGAGGGAGCCGACGAGGGTTCGGACGGCATTCGCGTGCTGGAGCTGTCTTCAGATGAGGAGAGGGGCGAGGGTAATATAGCGAGGAGATCCACCGCTCAGGGTCGAGGACCGTCGGAGCGAGTCAAGAAGGAGGAGAGGGCCCCAGGAAAACCGGGGTCGAGGACCGGCGGTTCGAGCAAGGCGCCTGTTTTCCGTAATCTGATGACGGGTTCGCCCGTTCAGCCGAAGCATTTCCGTCAGTATCCCGACGACCTTTCTGACCAGGAGCTCTTCGGAGTGCAACCCTCTTCGCCGAGCCGGAGGAGGGTGATGATGGACGCGATCTCGACCGTTTTGGAGGACGGGGATTTGGAGGTTCTGCAGCTGGCGTATCATATAGGGCCTGGTTACGAACTGCTGATGCTGAGCTCTACTCTGCGCCCCACCGATCCCTTATCAGCTTGGTACTGTGTCTTCCCAGTGGACGCTTTTATCTCTGGCCTGAGGTTGCCAATCCACCCGTTCATTAGGGACGTGTTGAACTGGGCCTCCTTGGCGCCCATGCAGTACGGGCCGAACTCTTGGAAGCAGATTATCTGTTTTATGCTGATGTGCGAGGAACAGCAAGTACCCCTGCGGCTGAATGTGTTCCGTGCGATGTTGATGGTCAATCCGTCGGCCGAGGGTGTATACTATATCTCTCCCCGGAGTGGGGGGAAGGTCGTTCGCCACCACCCGGATTCCATCAAGGGATGGAAGGAGAAATATTTGGTGATCCGGAGTGAAGAGCCATGGGACACTCCCACTCGATGGAACCACTCCAAACCGAACCACCAACCGCCGAGGCAGGGAGATCTGTTGGCAGATGAATGGGGGTTTGTCGAGCGCCTCCGCCAGTCACCTAGTATTGATTGGACGGAGGTGACGGAGACCACTCTGGCGAGCGCTGGACTGAGCCCAGCTGTTATGTGTATGTAGTTGTTCCTTTCCTCTGGGTCCTTTCTTGCTTTCTTGCTCATTGCTCTTAATGGTTTTTCCCGCAGGTATGGATGAGGCATCGATCCAAGCAAGGCGGCTCGCCATGAAGAAGGAAAATGCCGAGAAGAAGAAGGCGGAGGCGGCGAAGAGGCCGAGGGGGTCGTCCCTAATCATTTCGGAAGTCCCACTCGAGCCGAGGACCAAGAGGGGTCGCTCCGAGACGAGCAAGGGTGGGGCTTCTTCGAAGGGTCAGGGCCTAGCGGGGGCCCCTGTTCTCGACAAGGGGAAAGGTCCCTGGGTCGAGGCCGAGGAAGAGGATCCGGTGGTGGAGCTGTTGCGGCAGCGGTGGGCTCCTGACTGGTCGGTTCTGATGGGGGACCGCCTGACAGAGGAGGCCCAAGCCGTTGAAGTGGTGGAAAAGCTGGCGACCCCTCGCGATCGCAAGGCGATGGAGGGTGAGCCCGTAGAGGTGGCGTTCGCCCGCCTGGCGCAGGCCACTGTGCAGGTAAGTCTGTCGACTCTGTCCCTCCTTGTTGATTTTTGTGCCGAGGCCTGATCTTTGTCCGCCGTTGGTTGTAGGCTTGCATACAGGGGGCCAACATTAAGAACCTGTACGAGGCGTCCCTGGCTCAAGAGCGAGCTCGAGCGGAAAAGAGCGAGCTGGAGATGAAGGAGATGCGAATCGAACTCGAGGATTCGCATAAGAGAGAGCAGCAGCTGGAGCTCCAGCTCAAGGCCAAGGATGTGGAGTGGGAGAAGAAGATGGCCTCCCTGAAGACGAAGTTCACCAAGGAGGCGAAGGAGGTGCTGCATACGGGCCAGCAGATGGTGATCGCGGCCCAGGACAAAAGCTATGAGAGGGCCCTCAGCCACGTGAGGCACTTCTTCCCGGCCCTCGATTTGTCCAAGTTTGAGTATGATATGGAGATCGAGGGGACGTCGAAGACTCCTGGCAAAGAAGGGCCCGCCGTCGACCCATCGGCCGACGCTCCCGTGGATCCGTCCGTCGGCGCGGAGGTGGGTCAATGAGTTGTGTAATTTTTGTTTTTCTTTTTCTCTCCCTCGATTGTCTTTGCCTCCCGCGGACTGGCCACCGCCTTTTTTGTAAGAAACACCTGGATTTATAGTGGCAAGAAAAGTTTTTTGACCGGCCGGTTGTTTTGAGCTCGGACATTTCTGAATCTTCTTGAGAATGTGTGTTGAGTTGGTTGGTTATCTTGTAGGTCGCGGCTCTCCTCCCTGAGGGGGACTCCCGTAGTTTCTATGTGGCGCGACTCCGGAGTAAGGTTAAGGTCCTGGAGGCCGCACTGGCTCGTCATCGAAGGGGGGCTCGGGACACTGATGAGGCTTGTAACTTTTATCGGAATAAGTCCGCCGTCTTAAGTGCGGAGGCGCGCCGGTTGAGAAGAGCGATGTGGGATCGGGAGCTCGGCGGTGCGGACCTTAGACAGGCCGGGCTTAGTACCTTGGTGCCGAGGTCCTCTCCTGGGGGGTTACCTCGCGACGTCTTTGTGGAGAAGGAGATGGAGATGCCTCGTTACAAGGCGATGTTGGGTGCCTCGTTCTCTTCCTCCGTGGGTCGACAGGCGGAGGGGGTTCCCTCTGCGCTGCTGCTGTTGCAGTGGGCGCGACCGGACGATGCCCAGAGTTCTGTGGCTGGAGTGTCGATTATGGCTGAGGCTAAGGAATACCACAACGAGGGGAGGGGCCCCTAGTTGCTTGGTCGAAGTACTCTTCGTCCCTCGTTGGGCCCGAGGGGCCCTGATCTTCCTGATTTGAGATGAGTGGAGCGGTCTTGTAACGGTCTTTGTTTTTCTTTCGTTTTATTTTTTTCTCTTTGGAACGAAAATAAAGGGGTATGAAAGAAGAATCCTTTTCCTTCCTCGCTCCGGCCAGTAGTGTAGTACGCAATGTCGGAGGCAAGGTCTGGCTCCATCGTTCCGCGAGGGATCGAAGTGGGGCTTTAGGAAGGACTTTCGGTCCGGACTCGTATTGAGATTATCGAGACATTTGGGTTCGGACAAAAAGGGATATTTTTAGTATAAGGTAGGGAGGGCCGCTAAGGCAGCCCTTTACAAACGAGGGTTTACACAAAAACAGATTTACATTTAGCCGGGCCATACTCTATGCTCGTTCGGCGTCGAGGGGGAACACACCTCCCCCGACGGTGGTCATGTAGCATGATCGCGCTGCTTCTTGGCTGCCTCGGACGATGCCGACTCCTTGAGGGGTGGGGAACTTGAGCTTCAGATGGTAAGCCGAAGGCACTGCTTGTAGGGAGCATAGTCCAGGCCGGCCAAGTATGGCGTTGTAAGCTGCCTTGACGTTGACCACCATGAAGTCCATGGATTCGGTCCTCTTGACAGGAGTCGACCCGGCGGTAACGTCGAGGGTAACAATCCCTTCTATTACGACAGGGACGCCTGAGAACCCGTGCAGGGTGTACCCAGCTGGCTTGAGTTTGCCTCGGGGTAACCTGAAATTTTCGAAGGCTTCGAGGAAAAGAATATTCACCGAGCTACCGTTGTCGACGAGGATCCTGCGGACTTCACAATTAGCCATGTGAAGGTTAATGACGAGGGCGTCGCAGTGGGGCAAGCGAACACCTTCAAGGTCTTCCCCTGAGAAGGAGACCGGCCTTGATTGCAGTTTGGGCGAGGGGTTGTCTCTGACAGCGTTCACCTCTCGGATGAAGGCTTTTCTGGAAGTTTTTGATTCACCTCCCATCGGCCCTCCGTGGACGCAGTGCAAGATGAAAGGGATATCAGCGGCTCCCTCGGAATCGGGGTCCCGACCCTGGGTCTGGTTTGGAGGAAGGTTCGGAGGCGATTGCCTCCGGTTCCTAGCGTCTCGCCGATCCCGTGGGCCTTCTCGGGTAAATTCTCGGAGGTACCCTCTGGAAATGAGTTCTTCAATTTCGTCTTTCAGGGCTCGGCATTGGTCGGTCTCGTGCCCGTGATCTCTGTGGAAGCGGCAGTAAAAGCGCTGGTCTCGATTCTTATTGTTATTAGATCGGGGGGGTAGCCGGACAATGCCCTTGTCTTCGATTTCCAAGAGGATGGCGGATATGTTATGCGTCAGGGGAGTGTACCTCTCGAAGCGGGGGACTGGCGGGACCTTCTTCATGGCCCCCGGGTCCCTTGGAGCTTTCTTTGGTGGTTCGACTTCCTCGGTCTTCCGCTTTCCTTTCCCGGTGGGATCCCTGGCATCTTCGGGATTAAGGGCCTCTTCTGCCCTAATGTATTTCTCGACCCTATTAAGGAGGGAAAGTCGACGGGGGGTCTCTTGGCCAGAGAAGCCTTCAGCTGTCCGGGGCGGACGTTGTGTCGGAATGCCGCTGAAGCGACGCCTGGGTCGAGGGAGGAGACCGACCTTGCCTCAGCGGTAAATCTCCGGACGAACACCCTGAGTGATTCCCCCTCTATCTGCTTGAGCCCAAGTAATGAGGCGCTGGTCCTTTCGGCCTTCCGGCTAGTGACAAAATGGGCAAGAAAATTGCCCTCGAGTTGGTCGAAGGAGTAAATGGAGCCGGGGGCGAGTTTCGAGAACCACTCGCGAGCAGGACCCCGAAGGGTGGCCGGGAAGGCTCGGCAGAGCAGGGGATCCGAGGCGCTGTGAATCATCATGAGGATTTTGAAACCCTCCATGTGATCAGCAGGATCCCCCTCGCCATCGTAGGTCTCGAATTGAGGGGGTCGGAAATTCCGGGGTATTTCTGCTTGGAGGATGGGGGCGGAGAAGGGAGGACGGACAGGTCTGTACCCCTGAGGCACTCTTTGGCCGCCGTCCCCTATGTGATCGAGGCGGTCCTCCATTTCTTGTAGGCGCCTTAGGAGTATGTCATCGTCTTCCGGTTGGATCGTTGAAGGGCGGGACGCGCTGGCTTCGGCGTCCGACCCTGTTTGGGAATGGGGGGTTTCTTCCCTGGGGGTCCGTCAGAGGGCTCCCAGAATTTCTCTTCGGAAGTCTTGGAACTCCTTGTGAGTGACGGGGGCTCCTTCGACCCGGTTTGGCCGGTCCGAGGGTTGTCTTCCGACTCTGCTGAGCGCGGGTCTTCGTACCTCGGGCGGCGGCCTAGGATGGTTCGGGACCGGGTTGGAAGCGGCCCTTCCCCTGCTGCGGATAATCTTGCGGTTGAGGATTATTCCCCGGAGGTCGGGCTGGGCTGGCCGGCCGACGCTTCTTTGGGACTCCCGAGAGGGAGCCTTGTGTTTCGACGTGCGCGGCCTGGCTTTATCAGTGGGCGGGGGCGAGTCCCGTTGGTTGACGGAGGAAGCAGCCCCCTTGCCTTTGGAGGCCATGAGGATTCGGCTGTCGATGGCCTTTGAGGGTCTGGGTCGGATCGGCTTCTGGAGCAGCGGTTCCCACAGACGGCGCCAACCTGATGCTGTTTATTTCTGGGAGACGTGTGGATGCACCAGGTGTGAGTTCGGACTCAATTTGTATTGAAGGAGATTACTGCTCGTCCGCCGATCTTCGGTTGACCTTCTGGGACCTGCGATGGGCTCGGAAAGATGTTGAAGGTTGGGCTCGGATCGGAAGGGTCGGATCCGAGGTCTTGTGTACCTGCAGACGGTCCTGAAACACCGGGGTTTGTCCCGGTGGCGGACCCTCCGACGCTCTAGTTAGTCTCTGTGAGAGAGTAGCAATAACTAGGTATATTTAAGTGGCAAAAGATTGATTACCTCAAAAGGTGGGTGTGGGTCTAGTATTTATAGAGAATCCCAACCGGGTTTGGTTCCACTTGGGGGCCGGGTCTGGATCCGAAAGCCCATGGGCCTGACGTGGCAGAAGGCCCAGGGGGTTTAGGGCGGACGTGGCGATACTAGGAGCGGTATAGGGCTGACGTGGCGAAACCCTTGGCGGTATTTGGAGCTGACGTGGCCCATCGTGAGCCTCCTGTGCCTCTGGGGGGAATCGGAGGGCCTAGGCTGCGCCAGGTCATCCTTCTGCCCCGCCAGAGAGGGGGGACGGCCTGTGGGACTGCCCCGGATCGGACTCCGAGGGCTACTGAGGCTCGTCGGTACGAGGAGGCCAGTACCGTGAGGGCAAACACGAGGTTCGGCACCGACCCGGAAGTGGTCCGGAGCCGAACCAGGTTGTTATTTTTACTTTTCTGAGTAGGAATTGTATTGGGCCCTGGTTGGGCCTCAGGCCATTTTTACACTGTCACACCACCCTTGTAAGAGCATCCACAGTCGTTCATGCCAATTTTTGGGTATATAGCAATTTAGAAATAGGAAAAAAGGAATGTTGCCGCAGTCGTTGAAAGCTAAAATATAGCCGGACGGTAGATTATTATCCGTCCATTAAGAATAACGTGGTATAATCGTCCGTCCCATATATTTTTTTTTTTAATCACTAAAAGACAAAAAAAAAAAATGGAAAAATTCCTGGACTGAATATAATCCACCTTCTAGTGTGATTGACGGATCATTATCAACCTTCCCATTTTATTTCTTCTTTTTTTTTTTTTAAAGCACTAGTAGACAAAAAAAAAATGGAAAAATTCCTGGACGGGATATAGTCCACCTTCTAGTGAGATTGACGGATCATTATCCACCGTCGGTTGACTTTTTTTTTTTTTTTTTAGAAAACCCAGCGACGGATTATAATGTACTGTTAATCTCCTCAGACGGTTAATAATCAACCGTCGGTTGTCAAATTTTTTTTTTTCTTTTTTCAAAAACTGGTTAATCATTGGGCCAGCGTACTTTTTGTACGAAACGGAGGATTATCTTCCGTCAATTAGGACGGACGGATTATAATCTTGCGATAGCTATATTTTGGAAATAGCCAAATCGTCTGCTATATTTGGCAAGGAACTGTTCATCATATACCCAAATTTTGGGTATTTGGACGACAACTGCAGCTCGTTTTTTTTTATTTTTTTTTAAATTTTGGGTATTTAGCCCACGACTGTGGATGCTCTAATAATGTCACTAAGAATTTGCCAAACTGTAAGTACAGAGACAAGGACATGACTACCAACCTCATCAATCAAATGTGGCTGATTCTAGCTGGCCAATAACATTTGAGTGGTAGAGTTAGCTTCCCTACTTATAGCTCCTACCTAGTAAGTACTCCGTTATTTGTCCTTAGCTTATGGCACTGTGTCCCACTGTTCCCCCATCACCATCAAATCCAATGCCCTATTCTGGCTTATGTGATCACTCATTAATATTCTAGGGAAAGAATTATGTATAATAAAAATGATAAATTTCACTGAATTCTATACAATTTTTAACAACTTACAAATATTCTAATTTAACTTCTTTTCAAGACGATCTTAATATAAGACCAAAACTTATTAGATATTTCATAATGGTTGTTCTTCAAAATATAGTAAAATAGCAAATGGAAAATAGTAATTTGACAATTTCATTGTAACAGTTCATTGCTGTAATTTCCTTAAATTAGCAGACGGGACAACTTGTCCCGGCTCATTTTTTTTTTTTTCAAATGTTGACAACTGATTAAATTAAGTTAGATAGTAAATTAGTGTTAGATTTAGTTATTAGATTACTAAGTAATTAATTAGATTAATTAGTGATTAATTAATAAAAAAAAGAATTAGGCTTGGAAAAAGTCCTTGGATTCATGGATGGGACATGTTCCGTCCAAGCATTTTTTTGCTTCGGACTGGACAACTTGTTTCGTCCGAGAGCTTTTCCTTTTTCTTTTTTTACGGTACAATATGTACAGTCCGATAGTTAAAAAAAAAGATTTCGAAACAACTTTGGACGAAACAACTTGTTTTGTCCGATCATATTATTAAAAAAAAATTGAACCGGAACAACATATTTTGTTCCCTATATTTTGAGAATTCACAAAAAAAATTCTCAAAAATAAGAAATAACTGTAGTAATTTTTTTAAAAAATGGCAAAATAGTAAATCAATGTTGGGCTCTTTTCATCAAAAAATTGTAAAAATGAAAAAATAGAAAACCGCTGTGGATGTTCTTACAGTTCATAATGGTGTTTGAAATTTGATAAAATTCCGAAGTAAATAATTGATATAGTAAATTTAAATAAATTGCATATACTAAAGTAAGTTTAGAATAATTATTCAGAAAATGCAAAAAGTTATAATAATTATATGTAATTTAGCCCGAAACAGTAATGGTCTGATGCCAAAAATGAGGAGCATTATTATGCTGAGCCTCTTTTTCTTAACAATTACCAATTAATGCACCCGAATCCCCATAATACAATGGAAAATGTTTTTTTTTCAAAATGACCCACTTTTCGAAAATAAATACAAAACTGATCCACCTTCAAAACTAATTATCAAACTCACCCACTTGCTATTTCAAACAGCGAGTTATTTGATATTGAGCTCGTTGTTTGAAACGACGAATTTAGTTGTACGAATCTCTCAAACATTTGGAGAAATCGTGTCAAGTTTCAAAACACTAAATTTAAACTCGTTGTTTCAAGCATCGATCCTAATTGAATTAGAATCACTGTTTGAAACATCGAGTCTAATTCAATTTGGTCACTGTTTGAAATAACGAGTTTAGTTATAGAAATTCAATACTTTGAAAAATATCACTAAGTCTCAAACACTAAAGCTAAATTTGCTATTTCGAATAACAACCTTAAATGAAGTAGACTTGTTATTTGAAAGGGGTTTAAACATGTATATCCCTAACAATTATGCTAATATCATTTATGCCCCTAAAAATGTGTATTTTCATATTTGTCCCTAACAATATGAGCTTAATTTCTAATTTACCCCTAAAAATTGACTCAGACTACCTATATTTGAAATTCATAAGATTAATGTCAAATTTTGGTAGGAAATGTGAGAAAGATGATGACGTTATGAAGATGTACTATAAATTTGTCCACTTTTTAAGAAAACTGAAGAAAATTTATGAAAAGTTGATGTGTTTCGGTTGTGATTACAAATAGTTGAGATTACTAAGAGTAAGAAGATAAAGTTAGAATGGTAGGGAAGGGTATTCCAGAAATTTTCTATCAAGTCTATCAAAAAAATTTGAATATTTTATATAACATTGTTGACTGTTAAATAGTTTTGAGTAGAGGGATAATTAGGAGATGAAACACATATTGCTAAGAACAAATATGAAAATATATATTTGAAAATGGTATATATAATATTCACATATTTGTTAGAGCATCCATAGTCGTTTGCTATATTTGCTAATTTTCCATTTTTGAGAAATGAGACGCTGCAGTCGTTTGCTATTTTGCCATTTAATGGCAAAATAGATACAATGCGTTCTCATTTACGAGAAATGAATTTGGCATTCTCAAATTATAAGAGACGATACAAGTTGTCTCGTCTCATTTTTTTTTTTTTTAATCACGTCGGACGATACAACATGTACCGTCCTATTTTTTTTTATCGGACGGTCTGGATGAAGAGAAAAAAAAATCAAAAATACCCTCGAACGAGACAAGTTGTCCCGTCTCAAGCAAAAATGCATGGGACGGGACAACATGTCCCGTCCATGAATTGTGGGCTGTTAGATTAGGTGTAAAACTTAGTTTAGGTAGTAATTAATTAGGTTTAGGTAATATTTTAATATTTAATTTATTTAATTAAACTAGTTTAATACCTAATCACTAATTAAATTACTCTTAAAAAAAATTTCGAGACGAAACAACTTGTCTCGTCTAGTTCAAATTTTAGCAAAATTATAGCAAACTACCGTTGCAGGCAAATTATCTATCTACTATCTACTATTACTGTAACTGCCATATTTAAAAAAAAAATGAGAAACACCATTGTGGATGCTCTTCGAGCATCCACAGTCGTTTGCTATTCTCATTGCTAAAAATAGCATTTAGCAATAGCAATCGGAGTAGTTCGCTGCAGTAGTCAAAATCCTAAAATTAAAAATGACGGATGAACATCATCCGTTTTTGGTTTTTTTTTATATAATACTTATTCGGTGATTTTTTTTAAAAAAAAAGTCAACAAAAAAGTCAAAACCATTCCAAACAGATGAAGATCATCCGTTTGGATGGTTTTGCCTTTTTTTTTGAATTTTTTTTTTGGGTTTTATATTATAAAAAAATCAAAATAAAATAAAATAAATAAAATCAGGAACTGACCAAACGGATGATCTTCATCCGTTTGGTGAGTTTTAACTTTTTTTTTTCAAAAAATCAAAAAAAAAAAAAAGTTAAAAACAGATGATCTTCATCCGTCCAAAGCCACAAACGGATTAACATAATCCGTCTTCTATATTTAGCAATCTTCCATCCGCTCTCCTAACTTTAGCAAGTTACTGTATATCCCTATTCTAATTTTTGAGTTTTTAGCAAACGACTGCATGTCTGTTTTCTAAATTAATTTCTAATTTTTGAGTATTTAGCAAACGACTGTGGATGCTCTTATTAAGAACATATATGTTAAAAACCCTATTTGAAATAATGAATGAGTTAATTTGATAATTAGTTTCGAAAGTGGAACAGTTTTGTATTTAGTGTCTGGAAAAAAAGATATGAATTTGTGTTCAGGATCATTTGATAGTGAAAGAAGGAAGCAAACTAGGCTCTCGGATGTCAGTAAATTAATTTTAAAATAGTAAATGGACATGATGTGATCTGTTCACTACCACCACCATCATCACTTCCTCTCAAGTCACAGGAGGGAGTCCAGGATTCTTTTATGGCTCATTCATTCACTTTCAGTGACATGATTCCTCGTGAATAATTTTGCTTCCCAACACTTATTACCTTTCCTTGTTTCTCCTCCTGTTTTAGAGCATCTCCTTCAAAAGGAATATTTTTTAAATATTTTTAAAAAAGCTCATTAACTCCAACTATAGTACTATACTTCTCCAAATTTAATTTCTGCAAACTTTATTTATTTATTTTAATTAAAATAAAATAAATAATATATTAATTATAATATTAGGAAAATTTAAAATTACATTAATTTCTAAATAAATAATTTTAATTATCACATTATTAGGTTGATTTTACTTTAAGTGATTATTAACTACTTATAAATTTTCTAAAATATTAATTTTATTTAGTTATCACCTTACCTAGATTATGAATGAAATAGTAAATTCACATTAATCAAATAATTTTTATAATTTAGAATAATTTAATATTTAGTTTGGATAGAAATAGAACATTTAGAATTATAATAATTAAAATTTAAAGTACAACATGCAATAAAAAAACATCTTAAATATAAATATTGTATCGATTATTTTTTAAAACGATAAAAAATATTCAAAATTGGTTTCATCATAAAGGTATTGTCGAGACATTTTCATCGGTACCAAAATAATAAAATTTGGATTGATATTTTATAAGATACATTCATCTAATTAATGTATATATACACATTTTTATTAAAAGGATATGAAAGTAATTCTTAAAAAAATGTTATGATGTAAGTGGGTAGAATGAAAATTAAAAAGTTTAAATAGTGTTTTGAAGGCAAACTTCAAAGCCCTCAAATTTGAAAGGTTTGGAACCCCCTCCTTCAAAATGAAGGAGCAATGAAGACCAGTTGGAGCCTCCCGGGCCGTCAAAATGGAGATATGAAGACCTGTTGGAGATGCTCTTAACAATGACATATCTGCTTCCCTCTGGAAAAATTAGCTTAAACCTCTTCGTCTAATATTGATTAACTTCTAACTTAGACACTTTTTCTACTTTCACGCTACAATGACATATTTTGTTAACCTCTAAGAATAATGTTTTGTTAGTTGCCGTTACAGTTGCAAGTAAAATTTAAAAATTAGTTTAAACCTTTTTGTCTAAAGTTGAATAACATTTAACTATAATCTTGATTAACTTTTAACTCCATAACTCTTCTACTTTCACACTATAGTGATATGTCTTGTTTACCTCTAAAAATAATTTTTTTTTGTTGCGGTTGCAGCAGTTACACTTACAAGTAAAATTCAAAGTTTTCCTCCAAAGTATTTGATCCAATTACCAAAGTATTCCATATTTTTCAATATAACGATCATACATTATTTTCCTTCAAAACACAAAGTATGTGTAGGATCAGTTAAAGTTAAACGGACGGAAATTTAAATTTCGGTTTGCAATTGCAAGGAACATGATCTCGAATGTACAAAAGAAGGTCAAAGGAGCTAACTCAAACTCACTGTCAAACTAGGTATCTAGAATAAATTTCCCTTCATCTTTATATACCTGCAAGGTCATCGCCCTTGGTCCTCAAACACTCTTACACTCAGATCTAATCTCTCTAATTATGTCTTCTGAAGCTATAACTTATAACACTTCATATCATTCAAAGTACAAGGTTGAAAGTGAAGAAGAAATGGATAGTAAAAACAGCAAGAAGAAGAAGAAGAAGAAGAAGAAGAGGGTGGTGGTGGTGATAGATCAGAGTTCAGGGGCCAAGCAGGCCATGATGTGGGCCCTAACCCATGTGGCCCACAATGGAGACCTTCTCACTCTCCTCCATGTCCTTCACAAAGACAAGGAAGATGAAGAAGAAGAAGATGAAAAAGCGGCAGCTTCTCATCTTGCCAACTCCCTTGTTTCTCTCTGCAAAGCTTGCAAGCCTCAGGTAATTTAATTAACTAACTTTTTCTATTAATCTCTAATATTATAATGAGAGGGTTGGGTTGTTATTTGTAGAGATCAAACCATCTTATCTCACTCATTTATTTTTATTTTTAAGTGAGAGTTATATTAATTATTTATTTACTTAAATACTCTCAAAGTTTAAATTTATCTATGGTATAATTATTTAAAAAATTGCTATTCATATAAAATAAATTTTGGTATCACTGAGAATAATTTGTAAAAAATATGTAATGAATAAAGTGATGTCTCAAAGTTGAAGACTAGATTACGTCTTACTATTTATTTTAAAAAATATATTTATTAGAATGTACAAAATATGTGCAGATTTCTAGTTAAGATTAGTTAGAGACTAGCATATTGTTAACTTTGTTCTATTATTGATAAGGTGCAAGTTGAAGCAGTGATGATTCAAGGACCAAGGTTGGATACTGTACTCAGCCAAGTGAAGAAGTTGGAGGCCTCTGTTCTTGTATTGAGTCAGAGAAAGCCCTCCCTATTCTCTTGGTAATGATAAATACTATACTGTAATTCAAATTTACATAATTTATACATAATTTAAGGCTAAATTTGGAAGGAAAAAAGGAACACCTCAACTATCTATCTTTCTGAAAAGACATCCATCAAATTATCAAATTATGAAAAAACATCTCTTTTTTTCTTCTGAAATACAGTAACATCCTTTCAAATTTAGTCTAATTTTTATTGTTATTCAATTATTTATTTATGTATTTTGCAGTTTGTTTAGGGGAAGGACAGAAGAGTTTGTGGAGGAGTGCATAAACAGAGCAGAGTGTTTGACAATGGCTGTGAGGAAACAGAGGGAGGGAGTTGGTGGTTACCTTGTGAGTACAAAATGGCAGAAGAACTTCTGGTTGTTGGCCTAAACATTAAGAAGAATTAATTTGTGCTTTATTTAACAAAAGAACTTTTTAAAGATCTAACCTTCTAATTAGTCCTGTAAGATTGTAAAGCTTATTGTTTGAGTAATAGTTCTCAGTTAGAGTGTTATGTTTCTCATCAGTCTGTTGTAGTAGCAAGGTATATGAGGTAGTTCTTATCATGTAACATCAACATGTGAATAAATTGATTTCCTTGATCCTGCCACTGTTTGAGCCTTGGTAAATGTACATGTATACAATTTAAGTGCAGTTTGAAACTGTTACATTTCAATGTTATCAGTACAAATACTCAAACCGAGCAGCAAAGATTATGTACCTTGTTGATTTGGTGGAAATCTACGGCCTCTTGACTCTTATAACATGCGAACCGAGTGTTTAAAGATGACCACTGATGAGCTTAACAGAGAGATTGAGATAAGATTATATGATTGATTGATTGCTGGATTTTTTTTTTTTTTTTAAGATTAAAGATGACAACGTCATTGCTTCATTAACGATAAATTAACGTATCATTGCTTCATTAACGATAAATTAACGTAACAAGTAGTACATATCATAATAATACTCAAAATTTAAAAACGATAATACATACTAGTATATCAATCACTCAAAAGAAGATAAATATCAGCTAACTTATCCCTCCTGCCTTGAATTACTCACCCTCCTCCATGCACAGTCTCTTCTTCGCTCTTGCCTGACCTGCCCAAGCATGAATAGAATCAAAGATTTTGTGCATCTTAACAGAAAATCTACTATTAACATTGCGAAAACACAACTCCTTACAATCTAGCCATAAGTTATTAGAACCTGAATATAAAATAATAAAAAATTCCAAAAGAATTTGTGAAGGAATCAAAATCAATTGAAGAAAAACAGTAAGTAGAAAATCTGCACAGAGTCGAGATTTGAAATCTCTGTCCTTAAAGCAGAATTTGCCCCGTAGTGTGACGGTTACCGGCAAATTGCTTCCCAGGATACAACTGTACCTTCTCTGAAGAATGCAGCACCCTTGCTTCAGAGACAACGAACTGTTGTCTGTGTTGTACTCTCAGTTAACACTGACGCAGAGGAGAAGAAGAAGAAAGGAATGTAAAAAATTCTGTGTCTGTATGTAAGCCTCTGTCTGGTTATATAGAGAAAATTGGATTGGAGACTGTTCAGCAGCCATTACTCTGTAACAGCAGAGTAATGGGGACTCTTCAGATTCATAACTGGTGAGCCATTACTCTGCTGTTACAGAGTAATGGGCACCAGTTACTGAATCTGAAAAGCCTTTTCAGTTCAGTAGGGGAAGAGTTTGTCTGGGCAAAAGAAATAAAATAAAAATTTAAGCCAGACCAGACCAGACCAAGCTGAAGCCGAAGCCGAAGCCGAAGCCGGGCCGGGCGCGCACGCGTGCGCACGTGTGTGTTTGTCATTTGGGCTAAGTCCTCTCTCCACTACACGTTAGTGGTAACCCCCGGGCCACGCCCTTTAGTCAAGTTTTCTAGTATATATACTAGACAAAATCATTTCCAATTTCCGATATGGGACTATCTATTTTCTCCAAGTTGCCAAGTTAGTATATTTCAAGTACCCAACTTTGGATCAACATTTCTCATTCATACGGAATTCGTTTTTGGCAAGTGAGTATACTACGGAATAGTACTCGTCGAGAGGATCACAATCCACTCATTTTCCGGCACCGCTGGTGGTCGGAGCCTGCCGGAATCCGGCCCGGAAAACTGCAAAAATTAATTCCAACAATCCCCACATGAATGGAAATTACCAGACCATGTAATCCAGACACGACAGAAAAATAAAAAACATGACAGAAAGACTCTGAGAGTACAATCGGAAAATCACTGCATCAGGAATGGTAGTAATTTTTCAACTTTGACCCACCCTTAGTAATTAGCTATCGGATTCACTTGACCAGGTAGTGATCATGATGTCTTGAACTACCCGGGCGTTCATGTAAACCTAGACAATAATTATCACACAGTTTCATCTCCTTACAGAACTAAGTTCTCTTGTTGTGTTCATTTTGGCCTTGAACATCCCTGGTTAATCATGAGTGAACTTGGAGAATGTAGCCTCTATTCATTCCCCTAGAAACGGTCCCATTTCACACTCACAAGGTGATTGCCCATAAAGAGTATCCTGCTATACCCCACTTTTATTTCAAAGCTATGGGAATCATTAAAAACCAAGCTTATCCTAACTATTTGCAGGCAGCACTTGTCTTATCATCCTAAAAATGGGTATGAGATGTTAATCTCTCAGTGCTTTCGTTGATTCAACAAGATTTAGTTGTCCCTTTGAACCTAGATCTTGGGATCTCCAATTCCTAGGTAGAGTTTCCATCAAGTATCCTCTTTCGTCATAGGCTTTAATCTCATTCCTCTTGATGATCTCACAACCTGCTCTCGCGACAGACCTTTAGTAAATAGATCCGCTAGGTTGTCGGCCGATTTTATATATTCTATAGAGATTACTCCATTTGAGAGCAGTTGTCTAATGGTTTTGTGTCGCCTTCTGATATGACGAGACTTACCATTATACATACAACTCAGTGCCCGTGCTATAGCCGATTGGCTGTCACAGTGTACACATAAGGCAGGCACTGGTTTTTCCCACATTGGAATATCCTCTAAGAAGTTTCGAAGCCATTCTGCTTCCTCTGCCGCTTTGTCTACAGCAATAAACTCAGATTCCATGGTGGATCTGGCCAATAGCGTTTGTTTAGAGGATTTCCATGACACAACTGCATCACCAAGTGTGAAAACATATCCACTTGTGGATTTTGAGTTCTTTGAGTCCGATATCCAGTTGGTATCACTGTAGCCTTCCAGTACTGCTGGATATCTGGTGTAATGCAGCGCATAACTCTGAGTATGTCGCAAATAGTTCAATACTCTAGTTATTCCTTTCCAGTGACTTCGTCCTGGATTACTCGTGTATCGGCTTAGTACGTTTACCGAGTGTGCTAGGTCCGGTCTTGTACAATTTGTTAGGTACATCAGACTACCAATTACACGTGCATATTCCAGTTGTGATATGCTTTCGCCTGTATTTTTGAACAGGTGAAGACTTGGATCGACGGGACTTTTTGCTGTCTCATTGAAATAATTCTTGAATCTTTCAAGTACTTTCTCAGCATAATGAGCTTGAGACAAAGTAATCCCCTTAGATGTCCTGGAAACTTTGATTCCTAGTATGACATCTGTAACTCCCAAGTCTTTCATGTCAAACTTGCCACTAAGCATGCTCTTAGTTTGTTTGATAATGTCGTTATTGCTTCCAATAATGAGCATGTCGTCTACGTATAGACAGACCAGAATGTATCCGTTTGGAGTATCTTTGATGTAGATACATTTATCACATTCATTTATTTTGAAACCATTTGACATCATAACATTGTCAAATTTTGCATGCCACTGCTTTGGAGCTTGTTTCAAGCCGTACAATGATTTTACAAGCCTGCACACCTTATTTTCCTGTCCAGGAACTACGTAACCCTCAGGTTGTTTCATGTATATTTCTTCTTCTAAGTTCCCATTTAGAAATGCAGTTTTAACATCCATTTGATGTATTTCCAGGTTACGTAGAGCTGCAATAGCTATTAACATTCTTATGGATGTTATTCTTGTAATTGGGGAATATGTTTCGAAGAAATCCAGGCCTTCTTTTTGCCTAAATCCTTGTACCATAAGTCTAGTCTTATGCTTCTCTATTGAACCATCTGGTTTCAATTTTTGTTTGAAAATTCATTTGCATCCTAGAGCTTTACATCCAGAAGGCAAATCGACTAACTCCCATGTATGATTTTGCATAATAGAGTCTATTTCACTTTTGATTGCTTCCTTCCACATAGGAGCATCAGACATAGACATGGCTTCCTTGAAAGTTCTGGGCTCATTCTCTAACAGAAAAACCGTCACAAAGTCAGGACCAAATGATTTTGATGTTCTAGCCCGTTTACTTCGTCTAGGCTCATCAGTATCATGTTCTGGTTCATCAACTGAAGTGCTTGCATTCCCTTGTTCACGAGTACGTTTGGGGTACGTAGTATCCTTGCACGGAAACACGTGTTCAAAAAATGAAGCATTTCTTGATTCCATTATTATATTTACATGGATATCCGGTATATCCGATTTGTATACCAAAAAACGATATGCACTACTGTTGTGTGCATAGCCTATGAATATGCAATTAATCGTCTTAGGTCCGATGGTGACCTATTTCGGGTTAGGTACTGTCACTTTTGCTAGACACCCCCACACTTTGAGGTATTTATATGAAGGTAAGTTACCTTTCCACAATTCATATGTTGTCTTGCCGGTTTTCTTGTGAGGTATTTTGTTGAGAATGTAGTTGGCAGTCAGCAACGCTTCCCCCCACATGTTTTGGGGTAAGCCAGAATTCAACAACAAGGCATTCATCATCTCCTTTAGAGTTCGGTTTTTGCGCTCGGTAGTACCGTTAGATTCGGGTGAGTAGGGAGCAGTTGTCTGATGAACTATTCCATGTTCCGAGCAGAACATGTTAAATGGTGCATCATATTCTCCTCCTCTATCACTTCTAACGATTTTAATCGTTTTGCCAAGTTGATTCTCAACCTCAAGTTTATATTCTTTGAATTTATCCAAAGCCTCATTTTTGCTATGTAACAAATATACATAACAGAATTTTGTGCAATCGTCTATGAAAGTCACAAAGTACTTTTTGCCACCTCTGGTCTGCACATATTTTAAGTCACACAGATCTGTGTGAATTAGACCTAGAGTTTCTGTGTTTCTTTCTACAGAACGTGATGGAGTTTTAGTGAGTTTGGCCTCCGTGCAAACTTCACATTTTTCTGAGTTATCTACCTTAAATTTTGGTACCAAATTCATGTTAACTAATCTACGCATAGAATTTACATTAACATGGCCTAGTCTTTCATGCCAAACAGAGAAAGACTCAACAACATAGGCAATAGGAGTTATTTCATTAACTTTGGGAACAGCAGGAACAATAGTTTTAGGGATGACTGTCATTACATTAAACTTGAACAGTCCATCCTTTACATATCCTTTACCCAAGTATACCCCATTCTTAGACAGTACAAAATTATCAGAAACAAGTACAACTTTAAACCCATTCTTGCTTAGCAAAGAACCTGATATCAAGTTCTTTCTAATGTCTGGGACATGCAGCACATTTGTGAGTGTTAGCTCTTTGCCTGAAGTCATTTTCAGCACTATCTTTTCCGTTCCTTCAATTTTGGAGGTGGAAGAGTTTCCCATGAACAGTTGTTCATCTTTGTTGCACTTCTGGTAGGAGGTGAACATTTTCTTGTCCGAGCAGATATGCTTGGTGGCCCCAGTATCGTACCACCATTCACGAGAATTGCTCCCTACAAGATTGACCTATGATACTACAGCACAGAGGTCCAGGTCAGAAAGACCAGTGGACAAGTTCTCAGCTATGTGTGCGTGGGGTTTTTCATTCCCTTTTACATGTCCTGTTTTTGAATGATTACTGTCCTTACTGCGGCACTCAGAAATTTTGTGCCCCAGCTTACCACACTTGTGGCATTTCCCAGCAAACCTCTTTGCAAGAGGTTTTTTGTTTGAGGCCTGTGGCAGAAACTTCCTCTTCTTGCCCTTCTGTTCGTGCTCCACCACATTGGTCTTTTCTATGGACTGATTTCCATAGGACCTGTCAGCCTTGCGATTCTCTTCTTCGATCCGCAACCTGACAATTATATCTTCAAGCGACATCTCCTTTCGTTTGTGTTTGAGGTAGTTCTTGAAGTCTTTCCACCCAAGTTCTTGGACTTGACTCACCACAGTTTTGGAGTCAATCATCTTGTAGTCCAGAAATTTGCCGACAACAAATTTCTTGGACCCGGCATCTTCTGTTTTGTACTTCTTTTCCAGGGACCCCCATAGGAGTTTGGACGTCTTGAAGACACAGTAGACGTTGTACAGGGAGTCTACCAAGCCATTCAGAATGTAGTTCCTGCAGAGGTAGTCGCCCTGAGTCCACGCATCAACTGTAGCAACGGAGTGTGCATCCATTGGCGCCAGCATCGGGGCAGATTCATTGAGGACTCTGTCCAGCTTCAATGTTGTAACGCCCCGAATCCCAAATCACTGAATTCGAGATGTTCTATAGGATCTTTTCACTTTCTTTAGTACAATTTTACAAGGAAATTCAAATTTTTCTTGATACATCAGAGTTACATCAATATTACATTTTTCTTTTGCACAGCGGAAGTAAAATACAATAATTAAATAAATGTACAACAACATGGTACAATCTTTATGCATCCATTCCTCTTTACTCATGCAATTACCTGCATACAAACTGTGGGTACGTCAGCTTATTCAACTGACGAGAGTTATACATGGTCATCCTCTCTATGCCAGAAACAGTATAACGAATCTCATTTCTTAACAATCACAACTTGTTCAATATAAGCATATAAATCAAAGGGAACTCTTAAAGATGTCGTGTCGTGATTGTGCACTTAATCCTTAATGTAATTATTTAATTTACATGACACTAATGCACACTTGTTCGGATTCTATGCATCCCATACTACATAGGTCCGAGGGCAAGCCTCTTAACCGTTCTTCATTTTTGTAGGGTTCGATCCCTCGCCATGACTTACTCTACTTCTGTAATTACAGTGAGTATCCTAGATGATTCTGTGAGTACAAGCATGTATCCTGGCCCCTGGAGTAGAATTCCGCGCCATGTCTTGACTCATCAAGCATGCATTCTGCGGCAATTCAGCCTCCTCACTGAACACAATCCTCTTGCAGTCACCAAAACATCCCATGAGCGTGACTAAGGTCCGATCATTCTGAGTTGTGCCCGCGCCATGTCTTGACTCATCAAGCATGCATTCTGCGGCTCACACACCCGCACCGTAAACCCTAGTTCTCATACTTATGTTTTTCTCTCACTTTCATCACCTCTTCACTATGTACTAAATATTAGAATCATGAATACAAATCAAAGCTCTAGAGTTAGCCTCTCCACTAAACCGGACTTATCATTTCATTTCAATACATGACCAACCTTGGTCTTTCAATTCTCATTTCATTTCATTCTTTTCACTGCCGGAGGAGACTTAGCTACTCTTGGTTTCAATTTATAATTCACAACTTCCAATTGAGCACTTTCAGCTCATCATTCATTTAGAGTCTCACAGACTTTCTCATCATGATTTTAGCCTTTAATATTCATTCTATTCTCAATTCCCATTTATGATTCATTTTACATAGATCCACACAGTCATAAAAAGAGTTCATAGAATTCGATCATAAAGTTCACAACTGTCAACAACATTAAATAAAATGAAATCTCATACACACCAATGTTCACTCTGTACAGTCGACTTGGAAGGACACCAGTCGACTCATACAGTCAATACAGGTTCATCATAATTACTCGGGATAGTCGACTGCTGCAGCCAGTCAGTCGGCTGTCCCGCAACCTTTCATGTTCACAGTGTCATCCACATGACAGTCGACTGTTCATCCATCAGTCGTCTGTTCTGGGATTCTTTAATAGTACATTTCCATGTTCAGCTCAGTCGACTGGCTACACGCACTAAGTCGACTGGTCAGTTTCTTAATTCCAAAACAGAGATTATGTTTCCAACCATTCTCATATGCACTTTCATCACAGCATACATACATTCATATTTTATAGACACCACACTTCTTACTGGTTCAGTAACATGGTAGCATGGAATTTCAAATTACTAATATGTTCTTTTCTTTAAGGAAAACACTTTAAACATGCACTCACACTATTCATAACTTTCTTACGAAGATGAAGATATAAATCTCAAGTCATTATACTAGGTCAAACATAATGGAATGTCTTATTTCATGGAATTTCCAAATAGTCATGCTTAAATCAAGGCACCAGTCGGCTGAACACCTTGCCAGTCGACTGTACCGACAGTTCTTAGTTTTGTCAATCATCGCTAGTTCTTTTTATTCATTTACCTTCCCTCCATCATATGTGTCATAGGGAAAATGTAAAAATTAATGATCACACGATTACGTCTATTTGCACATATGTTTATTCCCGCATCATGAAAAATAATTGTCTCGTACCAGTCGACTGGTTCATGCGACAGTCGACTGCACCGACACTTTCGTTCTTATTATCAACAGCATGTTCAAGCAATTTCCAATACATTCAATTTGCTTTTCTTTACATGGTAGCAATCATAATAATCATGGTATAATTCCTACATTAGAAGTCCTGAGAAACACCCACCTTATATGAAGAAATAATCGAAATCCCGCAAAAGCTCCTCAATATAGTGAACGCCTCCTTGCTCCTTGCACCTTGCTCCTTTGCTCCACACCGAACCTTCAGATGTACTCCTCGGTCTTCACAAAAAAGCTCCCACACACAACTCTCACAATATCTCTCTTATAAAAATAAATCTAGTGTAAAAGAAATAGAGAATAAGAGGGGGTATTTATACTAGATTATAGGTGGAATGGAGGGTTAAGATGCACTAGGGAGTTGGAAGATCAAGGGCTAGGATTCACTAGGGAGTTGTGAAAACTACCCACACCTTGCATAACCGCCCACAACTCACCCCCTCTTACTCAACCCATCCGGCCAAGCTAGTGTGCTTGTGCACGTGTACGTTGAGTGCACGTGCACACACAAACCGCACCACCAATATTAAATACCCGGAAAAATAGAAGAAAAGATGCTACATATTACAAGTTGTAGAAAATAATACAAGAGGTTTAAATTCATGGGCTAAAATTAATTGGGCCAAAATAAATATTTTTAAAAGAAGATAAGTAAATTAACATTGGGCTTTAAGAAAATGTTTTATAGAAAACAATAGTCTTTATTCATCATGTTGAGAAATAATAGTCAACATGCTACACAAGCATACCATATGTAAAAATAAATAATCTTTCATGTATTTAAAAAATCAGGGTATTACATCACTCCCTCCTTAGAATAGTTCCGTCCCCGGAACTACAGTCAAGAGCGAGACAACAGAAAAATACAACACAACAACAAAACAAGAGATACAAAGATACAAAGATACAATCAAGCAAAAAGCTCAGGATAGTCCTTCAACATCCTCTCCTCAGATTCCCAAGTAGCCTCTTCAACCAAGTGGTTTCTCCAGACTACTTTGACCATCGGTATCGTCTTATTCCTCAAGACTTTCTCCCTACGGTCAACAATCTCGACAGGAGACTCGATGTAATTCAGGTCTAACTGCAAACCTTCCGGTACTTCTGGCAAATGATGACTCAGATCTGGAATATAAGCTCGCAGCATAGACACATGGAAGACATTGTGCACCTGAGACAACTCTTCCGGTAATTCAAGCCGGTAAGCAGTTTTTCCGATCCTTTTCAATATCTTATACGGGCCTATAAACCTCGGGGCTAACTTCCCGCCTTTGCCAAAACGAACCACACCTCTACTGGGTGATACCTTCAGGAAGACGAAGTCACCAACCTCGAACTCAAGGTCCCTTCTCCGGTTGTCTGCATAGCTTTTCTACCTGCTCTGAGCTTCCACCAACCTTTTCCTGATCAGATCAATCTTCTCAGAAGTTAGCTGCACAAGCTCAGGACCAAACAACTGCCGCCCCCCAACTTCATACCAACAAACAGGTGTTCTGCACTTCCTGCCATACAAAGCTTCGTACGACGCCATCCCAATGCTAGCCTGAAAATTGTTGTTGTAGGCAAACTCCACCAAAGGTAAATGCCTTTCCCAACTGCCTCCAAAGTCTAGTATACAACACCGAAGCATATCCTCAAGAATACGGTTGACTCTCTCGGTCTGCCCGTCGGTTTGCGAATGAAAAGCAGTGCTGAAATCTGTCTTGGTACCCAAAGCTGCCTGAAGACTCCTCCAGAAATGCGAAGTAAACCGCGCATCTCGATCAGACACAATAGTTGACGGAACGCCATGAAGTCGGACAATCTCACCAATATACAACTCAACCAACTTGTCCATCGAAGCAGTGAGTTTCATCGCCAAAAAGTGAGCGGACTTGGTGAGTCGATCGACTATAACCCAAATCGCATCATTGCCTTTAGAACTCTTAGGCAATCCCGTGATGAAATCCATACTGATGTTATCCCACTTCCATTCCGGAATAGGTAACGGCTGTAATAGACCTCCGGGTCTCTGATTTTCGGCTTTGACTTGCTGACAAACCTCACACTTCGCAACAAATTCAGCCACATCCCACTTCAAACCTGACCACCAGAAATGCTGTTTGATGTCTTTGTACATCTTAGTACTCCCAGGATGTACCGACAAAAGAGTAGCATGCGCCTCCTGAAGAATACTCTCTTTCAGGTCCGCCTGATTTGGAACACACATCCTATCTCCGAACCACAGCACTCCATCCCTGATTTGAAATCTGGGCAACCTGCCAGCACCAACCTGCTCCTTCATCTCCAAGATATCAGCATCAACTTCCTGACTTGCAATGATCTTTGCATTCAGAGTAGGCTGAAGCTTCAACTGAGACAGACGCTTCCAATCCTTGCAAGACAACCTCAATACCTGCTCGATCCAACTCCTCAATCAAATGCCTCTGAGTTGTAATCAGACTGGCCAAACTGCTCTTGCGACTAAGTGCATCAGCAACAACATTAGCCTTTCCAGGATGATACTTGATCTCAGGTCGCATATCCTCGAGCACTTCCAACCATCTCCGCTGCCTCAGATTGAGATCCCTTTGCTGATATATATACTTCAAGCTCTTGTGGTCCGTGTACATGTTCAACTTCTCACCGTACACATAGTGCCTCCATTGCTTCAGGGCAAAGATAATCGCTGCCAACTCTAGATCATGAGTCGGGTAATTCTTCTCATGTGGTCGTAGTTGCCTAGACCCATAAGCAATTACTCTTTCCTCTTGCATTAAGACACAACCAAGCCTACGATGTGAAGCATCGCTGTAAACATCATACTCAACACCTGCTCTAGGCAAAGCCAGGATAGGTGCAGTAGTCAGCCTATCTTTCAACTCCTGAAAGCTCGCCTCACATTGCTCAGTCCACTTGAAGCTCACATTCTTCTTGGTCAGTCCAGTAAGCGGTACGGCTATCTGAGCGTAACCTTGAATGAATCTCCTGTAATATCCAGTCATCCCAAGAAAACTTCTGACTTCCTTTACTGTAGTAGGCCTAGCCCAATCTCTCACTGCCTCTATCTTCTGGGGGTCGGTTGCCACTCCCTCCTTAGAAAGGATGTGACCTAGGAATGCCACTTCTGATTTCCAGAAATCACACTTGGATAACTTGGCATACAACTTCTGCTCTTCCAACTTCTGCAAAACTGCTGCCAGATGCTCAGTGTGCTCCTCCTCAAACTTGGAGTACACGAGAATATCCTCGATAAACACCACGACGAAAGAATCAATAAACGGCCTTAGAACTCTGTTCATCAGATCCATGAAGATTGCGGGTGCATTCGTCACTCCGAATGGCATAACTAAGAATTTGTAATGACCATGCCGAGTTCTAAATGCAGTTTTGTGCACATCTTCAGCTTTCACTCGCACTTGGTGATATCCTAATCGAAGATCTATTTTGGAGAAAACAGCTGCTCCTTGTAGACGATCGAACAAGTCATCAATTCGAGGAATCGGATACTTATTTTGAACAGTGACCTTATTCAGCTCTCGGTAATCGATACACATCCTCATCGATCCATCCTTCTTCTTTACCAAGAGCACTGGTGCTCCCCAAGGTGACGCACTAGGTTGAATAAAGCATTTCTCCAACAGTTCCTCAATCTGCCGTTTCACCTCATCCTGTTCCACTGGAGCCATCCTATACGGTGCCTTAGAAATGGGTGCACTTTCCGGTTGAACAGTGATGCTGAACTCTACATCACGATGTGGAGGTAACCCAGGAAAGTCTTCCAAGAACACAGTCGGATAGTCCCGAACCACAGGAATCCCTTGCACTTCCACAGGAGTCTCTTCCTTGCGGATAGTTGCCACCAGCTTAGAACATTTCTGCTTCCCTTGGAAAGTGACTTCAGGTCCACCTGGAGCCTTCACTGTTACGGTCTTGGTCTTACACTCGATACTTGCACTGTACACCGACATCCAATCAATGCCAATGATAACATCGACTCCCAAGATAGTCAGCTCGATCAGATCAATGCCAAAGATTCGATCTCCAATCACAATCTCGCAATCAGCGTAATACCGATCAGTGGTTAAAGTTTCCCCTGATGGAGTAGCTACTGCTAAGATCTTGCCTGGAAAAGTCTTCGGTTCAACTCCCAACACTTTAGCAAATCTAGGAGACACAAAAGTATGAGAGGATCCAGTATCGAATAATACAACAGCTTTCTTTCCATTAAGATAGAGTTCTCCTGTTACATAATACATACCATTACATAACAGTTTCACAATACAAATGGGAAGAAGAAATGACAAATCCACACTAAACATCAGCCCTTGTACCAGAGATGACCTGATCCGCTTCCTCAGCATCAGCTTCCGTCAAAGCAAATACTCGTCCTGACTGGTACGGCCTCTTCCCAGTCTGCTGTATTGGCACATTGTGATTGCCAGCCCGTGGTTTGAGACATCGAGATTGGTAATGTCCCACTTCCCCACAGTTATAACAGGTGACTGCAGAAGGTCTCCCCACATTGTTTCCAGGTCTTCCAGCTACACTGACAGCGTTCGCCCCTGTCGGTTTGAACCTCTATGCAGATGGTTGCCCCTTGAAACTCCCCGATTGTGCAGGCCTCTTCCCGGACTGCCAGTTGTTCCTTTGGTGCTGAGCAACATGGAACTGCTCCATATCCGCCTCCGTCGCTGCCGCCCTCTTCACCAGCTTGTCAAATCGCCTGATACCAAGAGGTATCATCCGGGATCTCAAGCTTGGCCTCAACCCATGCTCGAACTTGCGAGCCTTCTTCGCCTCATCCACTACCAGTTCAGGCGCATACCTAGAGAGCTGAGTAAACTTAGTCTCATACTTCCTCACGGACATGCTACCTTGCTGTAGCGATAGGAACTCCATCGCCTTTTTCTCCTGGACGTCGGAGGGAAAATAGTGGCTGCGGAATTCTTCCAGAAATTCCTCCCAGTCAAGCACTATACCTCCCATGGTCCTCTTCATGGATTGCCACCAGACTGCCGCATCCTTCTCCAGCTGCAAAGTCGCCAACTTGATCTTGCTACCCTCAGGGGTCTCCAACACCTCAAAGATCGTTTCCACTTGACGGATCCAGTTGTCAGCCGCATCTGGGTCTGACTTTCCCTCGAATACTGGTGGTTTCATTCTCTTGAACGATTCCACTAGCTTAATCGCCTCGGGCACTGGATTCACCGGCCCCCTTCCTTGGTTCATGGCCACTGCATTCAGCGTCTGGTAGACCCTTGCAAGTTCAGTCTCCAGATCCAACCCCTCACCATTTCTAGCTCCTCTTCTCGACATATTCTGATGCAAAAGATCCATTAAATTCGAAGTATAAGACAAGAATTTAAACCAACTTGCATTTCATTGAATTCCAAAGTTTATACATTCGAATTAAAAACATTCTTGACATCAGAAATGAAAGAAAAAGGGAGCTACAACAATCTAACTCCTACGGGTCCTCTTCGCTGCTCGAAGTTCTTCCCGCAGTTCATCCACTTCATCTTTCAGCACATCCGTCAGGTTCTTTCTCTTCTCAAGTTCCCACACCCGGTGACTGAGAACAGAGAAATCGTCCTTTCGCTTCGCCAGCTGAGCTTCCAAAACTCCAACTCTCTCCTTCAGGGTCTCCACTTGCCTCTGAAGAGAAGCCACAGTGCCACTCAGAGCTGGTCCCTCTTCATCATCGGAAGAAGAATCGTCAGATGAATCTGGAGGTGGGGTAATCTCTCGAGATTCAGGCCACTCCTCATCATCAGAATCCGCTTGCCCAGGGTGATACTCGTCCTCAGAATCAGCCTGTCCAGGATGGTACTCTTCCTCAATAATATGCCAGTCGTCGCCTCCAGCAGGGTCGAAGTGATCAGCCATCTTAGAAATAGAGAGGAAGAAGCATAAATCATAGAGCAACACAAATGTAAGTCACTTACATTTAAATCTCTAGACTCAAACACACACTCTAATGTCCACATCTAGGGTGTCGTTCCTTATAAATTTGTACAAGTGTGAAAGCGTAGAAAGCGTGGCTCTGATACCACTCTGTAACGCCCCGAATCCTAAATCACTGAATTCGAGATGTTCTACAGGATCTTTTCACTTTCTTTAGTACAATTTTACAAGGAAATTCAAATTTTTCTTGATACATCAGAGTTACATCAATATTACATTTTTCTTTTGCACAGCGGAAGTAAAATACAACAATTAAATAAATGTACAACAACATGGTACAATCTTTATGCATCCATTCCTCTTTACTCATGCAATTACCTGCATACAAACTGTGGGTACGTCAGCATATTCAACTGACGAGAGTTATACATGGCCATCCTCTCTATGCCAGAAACAGTATAACGAATCTCATTTCTTAACAATCACAACTTGTTCAATATAAGCATATAAATCAAAGGGAACTCTTAAAGATGTCGTGTCGTGATTGTGCACTTAATCCTTAATGTAATTATTTAATTTACATGACACTAATGCACACTTGTTCGGATTCTATGCATCCCATACTACATAGGTCCGAGGGCAAGCCTCTTAACCGTTCTTCATTTTTGTAGGGTTCGATCCCTCGCCATGACTTACTCTACTTCTGTAATTACAGTGAGTATCCTAGATGATTCTGTGAGTACAAGCATGTATCCTGGCCCCTGGAGTAGAATTCCGCGCCATGTCTTGACTCATCAAGCATGCATTCTGCGGCAATTCAGCCTCCTCACTGAACACAATCCTCTTGCAGTCACCAAAACATCCCATGAGCGTGACTAAGGTCCGATCATTCTGAGTTGTGCCCGCGCCATGTCTTGACTCATCAAGCATGCATTCTGCGGCTCACACACCCGCACCGTAAACCCTAGTTCTCATACTTATGTTTTTCTCTCACTTTCATCACCTCTTCACTATGTACTAAATATTAGAATCATGAATACAAATCAAAGCTCTAGAGTTAGCCTCTCCACTAAACCGGACTTATCATTTCATTTCAATACATGACCAACCTTGGTCTTTCAATTCTCATTTCATTTCATTCTTTTCACTGCCGGGGGAGACTTAGCTACTCTTGGTTTCAATTTATAATTCACAACTTCCAATTGAGCACTTTCAGCTCATCATTCATTTAGAGTCTCACAGACTTTCTCATCATGATTTTAGCCTTTAATATTCATTCTATTCTCAATTCCCATTTATGATTCATTTTACATAGATCCACACAGTCATAAAAAGAGTTCATAGAATTCGATCATAAAGTTCACAACTGTCAACAACAATAAATAAAATGAAATCTCATACACACCAAAGTTCACTCTGTACAGTCGACTTGGAAGGACACCAGTCGACTCATACAGTCAATACAGGTTCATCATAATTACTCGGGATAGTCGACTGCTGCAGCCAGTCAGTCGGCTGTCCCGCAACCTTTCATGTTCACAGTGTCATCCACATGACAGTCGACTGTTCATCCATCAGTCGTCTGTTCTGGGATTCTTTAATAGTACATTTCCATGTTCAGCTCAGTCGACTGGCTACACGCACTAAGTCGACTGGTAAGTTTCTTAATTCCAAAACAGAGATTATGTTTCCAACCATTCTCATATGCACTTTCATCACAGCATACATACATTCATATTTTATAGACACCACACTTCTTACTGGTTCAGTAACATGGTAGCATGGAATTTCAAATTACTAATATGTTCTTTTCTTTAAGGAAAACACTTTAAATATGCACTCACACTATTCATAACTTTCTTACGAAGATGAAGATATAAATCTCAAGTCATTATACTAGGTCAAACATAATGGAATGTCTTATTTCATGGAATTTTCAAATAGTCATGCTTAAATCAAGGCACCAGTCGGCTGAACACCTTGCCAGTCGACTGCACCGACAGTTCTTAGTTTTGTCAATCATCGCTAGTTCTTTTTATTCATTTACCTTCCCTCCATCATATGTGTCATAGGGAAAATGTAAAAATTAATGATCACACGATTACGTCTATTTGCACATATGTTTATTCCCGCATCATGAAAAATAATTGTCTCGTACCAGTCGACTGGTTCATGCAACAGTCGACTGCACTGACACTTTCGTTCTTATTATCAACAGCATGTTCAAGCAATTTCCAATACATTCAATTTGCTTTTCTTTACATGATAGCAATCATAATAATCATGGTATAATTCCTACATTAGAAGTCCTGAGAAACACCCACCTTATATGAAGAAATAATCGAAATCCCGCAAAAGCTCCTCAATATAGTGAACGCCTCCTTGCTCCTTGCACCTTGCTCCTTTGCTCCACACCGAACCTTCAGATGTACTCCTCGGTCTTCACAAAAAAGCTCCCACACACAACTCTCACAATATCTCTCTTATAAAAATAAATCTAGTGTAAAAGAAATAGAGAATAAGAGGGGGTATTTATACTAGATTATAGGTGGAATAGAGAGTTAAGATGCACTAGGGAGTTGGAAGATCAAGGGCTAGGATTCACTAGGGAGTTGTGAAAACTACCCACACCTTGCATAACCGCCCATAACTCACCCGCACTTACTCAACCCATCCGGCCAAGCTAGTGTGCTTGTGCACGTGTACGTTGAGTGCACGTGCACACACAAACCGCACCACCAATATTAAATACCCGGAAAAATAGAAGAAAAGATGCTACATATTACAAGTTGTAGAAAATAATACAAGAGGTTTAAATTCATGGGCTAAAATTAATTGGGCCAAAATAAATATTTTTAAAAGAAGATAAGTAAATTAACATTGGGCTTTAAGAAAATGTTTTATAGAAAACAATAGACTTTATTCATCATGTTGAGAAATAATAGTCAACATGCTACACAAGCATACCATATGTAAAAATAAATAATCTTTCATGTATTTGAAAAATCAGGGTATTACAAATGTGGTCAGGTAGAACTGCATCTTCCCCTGCCACTTTTTGAACCCAGTTCCATTGAACTTCTCCGGTTTTTCTCCCACGGTTATGTGCATGGGCAGAACGACCGAATGTGCCGCAACCGATTGTGCAGTCACATTTTGGGTTACCGGTGTTTGGGTACTGAGAAGCCCAGTAGCAACTTCAGTTGGTGTGTTCTCCATGTTCTGATTTTGTTCTCTGAAATTGGTTGAAACAGAAACTGATAGTTCTTTTTTCCGAACAGAACCTGTAAACAGACTTCACAAAATTGTTAGAATCTGTGAGGAAAAAATTCTGCTTTAAGATTGTTAGAACCTGAATATAAAATAATAAAAAATCCCAACAGAATTTGTGAAGGAAGCAAAATCAATTGAAGAAAAACAGTAAGTAGAAAATCTGCACAGAGTCGAGATTTGAAATCTCTGTCCTTAAAGCAGAATTTGCCCCGTAGTGTGACGGTTACCGGCAAATTGCTTCCAAGGATACAACTGTACCTTCTCTGAAGAATGCAGCACCCTTACTTCAGAGACAACGAACTGTTGTCTGTGTTGTACTCTCAGTTAACACTGACGCAGAGGAGAAGAAGAAGAAAGGAATGTAAAAAATTCTGTGTCTGTATGTAAGCCTCTGTCTGGTTATATAGAGGAAATTGGATTGGAGACTGTTCAGCAGCCATTACTCTGTAACAGCAGAGTAATGGGGACTCTTCAGATTCATAACTGGTGAGCCATTACTCTGCTGTTACAGAGTAATGGGCACCAGTTACTGAATCTGAAAAGCCTTTTCAGTTCAGTAGGGGAAGAGTTTGTCTGGGCAAAAGAAATAAAATAAAAATTTAAGCCAGACCAGACCAGAACAAGCCAAGCCAAGCCAAGCCGAAGCCGGGGCCGGGGCCGGAGCCGGAGCCGGAGCAGGAGCCGGGCCGGGCGCATGCGTGCTTGTGTTTGTCATTTTGGTTAAGTCCTCTCTCCACTACACGTTAGTGGTAACCCCCAGACCACGCCCTTTAGTCTAGTTTTATAGTATATATACTAGACAAAATCATTTCCAATTTCCGATATGGGACTATCTATTTTCTCCAAGTTGCCAAGTTAGTACATTTCAAGTACCCAACTTTGGATCAACATTTCTCATTCATACGGAATTCGTTTTTGGCAAGTGAGTATACTACGGAATAGTACTCGTCGAGAGGATCGTAATCCACTCATTTTCTGGTGCCGCCGGTGGCCGGAGCCTGCCGGAATCCGGCCAGAAAAACTGCAAAAATTAATTCCAACATAAGTCCCACATAATTGCAACAACTGAGATATCCCAAGCTACTTTATCATCCTTCTAACTACGATTTCTCTCCATGACCTCAAATCTCTGTACTCAAGCTAGGAACATCTATACTCCTAAAACCTAGACACACAACCTCCCAAGCTAACCTGATCTTAGGACAGATGAATAAAATATGTTTTGTGTCTTCGTCCTCATTGGCTCATCTAGAACATCTAACAACAATATGCATACTACGTTTCTATAGGTTGACCCTTGATAAGATAGCGTTATTAACCACCAGCCAAAGAAACGCTTTCACCTTCGTGGGCGCGTTAGTACTCCATATAATATTAGCCTCCTTACTTCTGATAGCTCCATCGTTCAATCACCTATACATTGATGCCACCGAGAACGTATCATTTGGTCCTAAATTCCAGTTTCTCTTATCCCCTGAATCTTGGATACAATGCTCAGTTGATCGAAGGAAGTTATTAAGGTTTTGTAATTGATATAGGCTCTCCTAAGACCCTTGCGCATGAACATGCTGTAACGCCCCGGATCCCCGTCATCGGACATCCGTGACACAACCAGAATCTTTGCTTTCAAATACATCTCAACACAGTAAATAATACGGAAATTTAAAATACTTTTATTGCCATCAGAGTTAATACATCAATAATTACGAATATCAATTTATCATGGGAAACTGTAACGTCCCCCCTTTTGACCCCAAATTCAATTTTTTCAATTTCTATATCACTTTAAATATAAACTAAGATAGTTATATTTCTAAGAAAATTTCGGCAGAGTTTCCCCTGAAATTTCTATACCGAAACACAAAAAGCTTACGGAATTCTGCTCTAAATTCTGTAGCTCACATCACAGGCAATAATATCACGGGCTCCCCAGGCCAAAATGAGCAGAATCACACAGGCAATATACATAAATGCTCTAGGGGCCAAACTCATAATAGAATATCAAATACCAATTTAAAACCATAAATTCCTTTGAAAACGTAGTAAGGTTTTTAGAAAAATCTTTGTAAAATATTCCACAGGGCCCGGTACTCCACGACGAGATGGGTACGGGTCAACAACATAACATGCCACTCCACACTATACTCATCATCATCATCTACGTACTTACACATCAAAAATACAATTTAAATCACATATTTCACTATTCACTTAAATAAATCTTAAATAACAATTTCAAAACAAAGGCTCCACTCCACGGAGTCTACACCTCACCTCTGCACTGCTGAGGACCTGTAACAGTAGGGGTCTAGGATAGTCCAGAGACTCCCTAACCCCGAAACACTAAGGGGTTAGCCATTTCTGGTGTGAGTATAATTTACTAAATAAGCAAATAAATTAAACTTTATAAGTAAAACAGAACGAACTTACGAATACCAAGATAAACCTGAACATGTAAACATCATACAATGGAAATTCACATCAAATACTCTCCGAGTCATTTCCTGTATGCATATCCATACTCGCTTACAACATAGTTATCTTTAGTTTGGAAATCATTTCCAATTTGTCGCTTATGGCCCATCACTTTATGCCTTATGCAAATATTTCTAAAGCTTTATTTTTTCCATAAAGCTTTACATTCACAAATACTCTACTTTCACATAAACTGCACCATATTTACCATTCATTTGCAATTACAGACTCACGACTTATAATCTTTCCCAATCTCATATCACATAACATCGCATTCATTCATTTCTTACAACATATATCATCACGTCTCGCAATACATCACTTTCACACTCATTACACAGTTCAACTATCACACTCACAATTCAGCTTGAATGAAAAATAACGTGTATCCTGATTTCCTAGTGTTCGTGTATGCCATGACCTGAGTCTAATGCAACAATACAGAGTATAGAACAGATGCACTTAATCTAATGTCAGCAAGATTCTGGACACACATGCATCCCATACTACATGTGATCAGAATCAAGCCGTTCCTCCAGTTCAGGGATTTGAGCCCTCACTATGCAATGCATTCTAATTTGGTCTACTTCCTGTTCCTGATAGTATGACATGGTTGAGGAGATAAATAACAGAAATACTTTGGGGCGCTACCCCGTTGTCACCAATAATTATTGCATCAGACCTTCCTCGAAAGCTGTGACGAACTTACAGATATACCGCAAGTATATCCATTGCGCAGAAGATCCATTATGATCCGTTCGTGTCCACCAACATAGAACATGACGGCCTCGAAGGTCTAAAACCCCCGATCCGCCAGGATATCAGCATCCCGTTCTTACCATGGTACTTCAAAAATCAACAGTGCAGGATACGCGCCGCAACACTTATTCCTAATGACAGGAAGAGACAACCCTATAGTATCACCACTTAGTGCTAACTCTCAGAATGAGTTGGATTATAGGGAATCACCCCTAATACCAATCCGGTCTTCAAGCGAAACAATAAAAGAAAACTTAACAATGCAGTTTATTAAAGCAAGTTGTTACCAAATCACACTCAGTGTTGATCAACAATGTCGAGTTTGCCCGGTCCATCAGACCACAATCATCACAGGAAGCACATCCACTGATTCCCAATACCTTCACAGGTCCACGACCAAATAATCCTGGCCCATGACCCTCAGCGAGTGGTCCAATGGCGCCCCAAGGATGCAATACAATTCAAATGAAGGTAAGCACACACATAACCATCAATTCCTGACCATTGACAGACTCAGGCATCGAGACACCAAACACAAACCGACCAGAGCTATATCTCAACTTACTCATATCCACCATGAGTACTAAGCACGGGAACTTTTCCAAGTTCCCAAGTGAAAATGCTAAAACATCATTAAAACCTGATAGCTCATGATCACCACACTACGGTACGCAGAGGATTCCTCATCAATTGTCTGATGAAATAATTCAAGAAATAGCAGTAGCTGTGACCCAAGCTATCCTCATCAGAATTCAACACAGTCAGACTTCTAGAAGGGTAGGGAGATCCACAGCAATTTCCTAGCGGGTGACTCCCTCAAATATTTAAGAGCTCAAGTCTCCGAGTCAACTTAAACTTGAAGTTTGGTCTAAACAACAGGTTGCCATCTTGCAACATCCATAACTTCCAACACACAATACAGAATTGCTTGATACTACCCATTCTGGAAAGATAAAGCCTTAATCTACAACCTTCCAGCTAACCATTTCCTCGAATTCAATCATCTTGATACTATAAGACCTCATATACTCTCAACAGTATATTCTTCTTCCACTCCTGCATCTTTCCAATATCATAAGGGTTTTCTCACTCATCAGAAGTCTCGATTCCGGGTCCTGTGGGAAGGTGGGAGTATCTACTTCAACTTCCTAGTTGAATACCTCTTTCAGACTCTTATCATTTGAGTTCTCGAAAACACAAGTTCTATCTTTGGAAAATCATAACTCTCAGCCTGTAAACTGAAATTACAAAACTCCAAATGGGTTAGAAGGCTATGACTCCCTACTACGACTCTCTAGTTGGTCAATCTCCCAAACTCTTAACAATAGTTCCCAATTTCTCATCTACTCAAACTAGTCAACTTGTACTACGCTGAACATAGCCCACTTTGAAAGTCAATAATAAATCAACCTTGAGTCCAATGCTCATGAAATTTGAGATTCTCAATCTACACATACCATTTCATTGTGTCCAAAATTCACATCTAGATTCATTTCACACGATGAGCTACGACTCTTCCTTGCTACTGTATACGGCTTATTGTTGGAACCTCATCAAACGATCCTTTAAAATTCTAAAACTTGAGAATCATCGAATAAACACATACCAAAAGCTACTCTCAAAAGTTCATAGCAAGATCATACATATACAATTGGTCATGACCTTTTGGACTTCAGTCCAAAAGCAATCGGTTTCAGCTCTGCCCTTTCAGACCAGCTGCACTCCCCAAAATTTGAGGTATCAACCGACCTCGATAATTTAAAAAATTTAAACTATAGTTGTGGACACATACAAGAGTGTCCACACAAATTCTTAGCTCAAAACACTCGTGCTACACTAAGATACAAAATAGGAAATACACTGTAAATTGTAATTTAAAATTTCCACAATGCACCATGTGCGTAAAATAAAAGATATCATATTCACATAGTGTTCCGCGAAGACTCGAAGCGCCAGCACGCATCTCTGCATCCAACTCGCTAATATATCTTATCATCAAAATTCAAAGCAATCAAGGCTCAAGCATCCAAACTAGTTACGGAAAAATAATAATACTAACTCCAATATCACATAGGCATTTTATTGAACGCCTGAGATACACACGTGCTTTGCACGTAAAAATCTAATGCCTATGGAATTTTTTATCCCCAAATAATTTCTATAACCACTCCTAAATTTTCTAGTGGCCCAAATATACTTTCTACTACCATGTGAGAACTAATTCTTACACATAGTTCTCTTTTACAAACCCAAAACCCTAATTCATTAACAACTTACAAATTCTCTAACAACTTGCTAATTTCTCGCATCTACCCTTCCCCAACATCTCCTAATCTTCCTACCATAATACTCCTACTCAATAGAAATTTACCACACTAAATTTTATACAATAAAATAATCTAGGGTTTACCTTCCTGAAATCTTTTCGAAAAACGGACACCGCCACGATGTAGAGAACCCTTCTATTAGTCTATCCCTCAATTTAATTTGAAAACGGTGGAAAAATGGAGTGGATTTGAGCGGGGAGAGAGGGTGCCGAATGGGTCGGCTTGGGGTTCTTTTCCTTTCGGTTGGGGAAAGGAAAGGGAGAAAGAAAAAAATGGAGAAGGAAGGAGAAGGTGGGGTGGGGTTTATAAAACAATAAATAAATAAATAGATAGATAATGAATAATGTAAGGGAATATTACCCATATGCCCCCAAGTCTCGATATATTTCAAATAAACCCCAAAACTCTACTTTAACAATATAAACAATACAAAAATACATTAAAACTAGCTCGTAATAATCCTTCAAAATTATAAAATAAAGTAGACAATAAATCTGATATTTCTCAACAACAATCAATTGGTATTAGAAAATACACAATCGCGCGCAGTTCTCAATTGCGCACAGATTACGATGCAAAATAGCCATATGCTATTTTTGCGGGGGTATTACACATGCAACCTAAGTGTATTATTTCGCCAAACATTCGCAACCAATGTATCAACGTTAAATGTAACTCTAGCTGCATCCGGAAATAGACATAGAAGAGTATTGTCCCCACACCATTTGTCCTTCCAAAATCTGGTGTACATCCCATTCTCAATTTTACACTTTGTATTGGCATGAAACATCTCCTCCACTCTTGCCACCCCTTTCCAAATGAAGGATGCTTTACCTTGCTAACTTCTCCCCCCATATATGAATTTCTTCCTCTTCCGATAGGCCGCAAATGATTTACTCCACCAACTGTTGCACCTCCTACTCATCTTTCACCACCATTAACTCATGAGTGATTTATTCATATCTCCTAAATCTATAATCCTTAAACCCCTGAACTATTTCCTTTTACACACCTTACTCCATTTCACCAGGTGAAATTCCTTATTGGATTCATCTACTCCCTTCAACAAGAATATTCTCATGCTCTTATCAATTCTACAAATAACCCATTTCGGAAGCTCGGATATGGACATTAGATACGTTAGAGACTGCTAAGGACTGAATTTAGTAATGTTATTCTTCCTCCGAGCGAGAGAAAGCATCCCATCCATCCTGCCAGTCTCTTGTCAACTTTCTCTATTAACAGTTTCCAGTCATCCCTTCGCATCGTCTCTAGCTTAATGGGCATTTCTAAATAAGCGAGTGGAAAGTATCCTATCTCGCAACCAAAGTAATTCTTGATATCTGTAATCGAAGTTGATAGATTTTCACCAAGTGGAACAACAAAGCTCTTGCTAAGATTCACTTTCAATCCCGCCCAGGCCTTAAAGCACTTTAGAACAATGATGATTGCCAAAATTTCATCTTCCCTCGATGCTCCGAACATTAGTGTATCATCTGCATATTGCAGTATTGAAATGGTATCCGAGATACATTTAATCTTAATACCACAGATAACTTGCTCTGGGAACATGCTTCGATGGATTTCATTGAGGGACTTCCATTAAGTTCAAAGTTTTCGATGATTTTGGTAGTGGTAGATAGGTTAAGCAAGTATGCACATTTTCCCCATTCAACACCCTTATTCAGCTGTAGGTATTGTGGATGTTTTGTTTGAAGAAATTTTTAAGTTGTATGGGATGCCACTCTGTATTATGTGCGACAGGGGAGCTGTTTTCACTAGTGCTCTATTGAGGGAAACACTGAAATTGCAGAGTACTGCATTGAAGTTTTCGACAGCCTATCATCCACAAACTGATGGTCAGACAGAAGTTGTCAATAGATGCCTTGAAACTTATTTGCGATGTTTCACTCACCATAAACCCAAGGAGTGGAGTCGATGGTTGTCATGGGCGGCATACTGGTATAATACATCCTGGCACAGTGCAATGAAGACAACCCATTATCAGGCTTTGTATGGTAGAGCTCCCCCAACATTGTTATCTTATATTCCTCACTCTGCGAAGAATCCATTAGTTGAGGAAGCTTTGTTGGCAAGAAATGTGCACCTACAGATGTTGAAGGATCAATTATTGTGTGCTCAAGATAGGATGAAGAGATTAGCAGGTTTACATAGAACTGATAAGGAGTTTTCAGTTGGTGATTTTTTCTATTGAAGCTTCAACCATACCGTCAAGTGCCAGTGGCTGTAAGGGCCATTCAAAAACTTTCTCCTTTGTTTTATAGACCCTATGAGGTGATTGAGTGAGTAGGGGCAGTAGCTTATAAGCTTGCGCTACTTGAATCAATAAGAATTCACCATGTTTTCCATATTTCTCAGTTGAAGAAACACATAGGGCCTTTGGTTCATGTACAACACTCTATTCCCACCACTATATCCACTGCATTATGTGAATCTGAATCAATATTGGATAGAAGAGCTGTAGTCAAGGGGAAGAAGTTAGTTACTGAGGTTTTGATTAAATGGAAGTATCAATCGTTGGAGGATGCGACGTGGGAATCATATTGTGAGTTAGTGAAAAATTTTCCTCTCTTTGACCTTGAGGCAAGGTCTCAAAAGATGGGTCAGACGTCGGAGAATTGAAGAAGAAGAAACTGAAGATCGAAGTTACTGTAGAGTCTGTAAATGGGAGAAAATATTTTGCGTTTCAGTCCTTGAGTTTTTGTTTCAGTCTAAAAGTTGTAAGGTTCAATTTGTAAAAATGCTAAGCGAGTGAATGTAGGTCATCAGATGTTATAAGAGTAGTGGTTGGGATTTAGTGTGGTAGGACCCGTTGTCTAACGGCCCAACTAATTCATCTCTTCCGTTGCGAAACATGGATGCTGCACGTGTGTAAGTTCTATAAATAAGACAGAGCACCCATTGTGTGGGTAGCAATTGTGATAAAAAAACTCTTCTACTATCTTCTTGATTTCTGTTAGAACCTAGGGTTCCTTTTCTCCGATCCTAGTTCTTGCAACCTTGTTTTCCCTTGGTTCTTCTCGTTGAGCTCCGATGCCTAAGAGAGCTAGTAATTCGTCAGAAGTTGAGACGGCGCTAACTGCAATGCACCACTTTGATTGAATTTTTTTTTGGAATTGATTGATTCCTGAGAATGTCAGGGTATAAATCATGATTCTCATGAATGAGGTACAAAACATTGTATTTCAAGGAATATTTTATTACTGTGTTTGATATAGACCAATTTATTCATATCAATCCTTGTCTATAGTAAACATTACCGAAAATACCATTTTGGCTTTATTTAAATTTAAAAAAACAATATAACTGTTATCTACTTTAGTAATCGATGCATATGTATGACACGTGCAAAACCAGTATTGATATATATCTTATAAAACTTGAGTACAGTAACAAATAGATCAACTCAAAAAGTTGCATTATGATTCTAATATATTTCAACCAGATAGATAAAAAATATAACAAAAAGAAAAAATAAAATGCACGTAGTAAAAACACATGATCTTAGACATACATGGATTATAATTATTAATGACATATATTATTTATGACTTAGTTAACAAAGAGTTTCCCCTTCAAGTTTTTTTATGAATAACGGTGAGTATTATTGTTAAATTTGATACATTATACTGAAACATATATCATACTTATTTAATTTTGTTCAGTCTCTAATTGGACGTTCCTTTTTATATATAAATATGCACAAATTCCTCTTGGTAAGGCAGAGTAACAAATTTGTTAGAGAAAACATAGAGCGGCTATCTGATAATGTAGAAAGATTATCAAAAATCTGGATGGTGATTTAGTAACGTTTTTATGTAGAGAATTCTACAAATCCCACCCTTTTAAAGAAGAGGAATGTCTATCATTACCAACAAATGACTAACTTCCATGGGAATTTAAAAAATCATTCCAAAACTATACTCGTATCTTACAAAATCAGATAATCTAGAGGGTAATCCTAAAATTTCTTGTATATTACCGCATACCAAACACCCTCTTTGGGAGCAATCTTTGGGTATCAAGGATGAACCGATAGTCTTTGATAGTGGAAGCTCCTACACCTACTTAACCAATCAGCTTTACCAAGCATTTTTCACTGCGGTGAAAAACCTGAAATTTTTATCTTCACTAACTAACATTTCTTTTTTGAGCAAAGAAAACTAATGGTGCACAAGTTGGTAACAGTTGAAGAGCGATCTCAGCAAAAAGGTGTTGCAAGAAGCAGTGGAACCTGATCTACCGATTTGCTGGAAAGGCACGAAGCCATTGATGTGAAGAAGTATAGCTTCAAGAGTTTAGTTCTCAACATTGTGAATGGAAGGAGAGCAGTGCAGTTACATAATAATCTATATAACAATGACGGAAATAAGATAGAGAATTAAAAATTGCATTTATATTTTTATATTTTTATATTCTTGTTCAGTGGACATATGTCCAGTTACATAATAATATATTAGAAGTGTTAAGATAAATCAGATAGATGAAAACAATACTGATTATTGAATTGAGAAATAACTGAGTACAATATCTCCTATATGTAGAAGTGAACCAAATACAAAATTAGCCCAATACCCAATATGGGACTATAATATCTAACACCCCCTCTCAAACTCATGGTGGGTCAAATAGTATGAGTTTGCCTACTAAATACCGAAATCTCTGAATAGTATCAGATTTGGTGAAGAAGTCTGTCGTCTGCTGTGATGAGGTAATAGAATGAAGAGAAATGGTCCCTGCTTCAAAGCGCTCACGAACATAATGACAATCAATCTCTATTGCTTCGTTTGCTCATGAAAGACCGGGTTGCTTGCAATGTGTAGTGCACTCCGATTATCACAATAAAGAGGAGTAGGTCCTGAAAGAGTGACACCCATATCTGATAAAAGCCAACATACATGAACAATCTCTCTAGTAGTAGCTGCCATTGCTTTGTACTAAGCTTCAGTCGAAGAAAATGCAACAACTGCCTGTTTCTTATTTCGCTATGAGATCAGCGAATCACCAAGAAATAGGCAGAAAGCAGTGGTAGACCGTCTGGTAGTAGGATCACCTGCCCAATCTGAATCAGAATATGTACTCAGCTTTAGTTTGGATGTAGCAGACATGAATAATGAGCGAGTAATAGTGGCCCGAAGATATCTGAGAATCCGAAGAAGAGCACCGTAGTGAACTGATGTAGGAGCAGAAATAAACTGCCTAAAAATACTGACTACGTGAGCAATATCAGGTCTGGTCATGCATAAGTAGAAAAGCTGTCCGACAATCTGTCTGTATCTAGTGGGATCAGGAACGAGCTCACCATCAGTGGGAAGAAGCTTCACATGAAGCTCTAAGGGTGTATCAGCTGATCGACTGTCAGAAAGGCATGCAGCAGAGATAATATCTGATGTGCATTTCTGTTGAAAGATGAGTATCCCCCGAGATCCATGAGCAATCTCTAGGCCCACAAAATAACGTAGTCTGCCAAGGTCTTTCATATGGAACTGCTGATGAAGGTATTTCTGGGTGGATGTAATGGCTGCAGAGTCATCCCTAGTAATGATCATATCGTCATCATAGAGTAGTAGAAGTACCCTCTCCTGCGATGATGACCGCATAAATATAGAATGGTCCTAAGAACTCTGACTAAAACCAGCCTTGGTGATGACAAGGCGAAAACACTCAAACCAAGCTCGAAGGGCCTGCTTCACATCATATATAGCCCGACGCAACTGGCAAATATGATGAGGCGGTGTAGGGAGGCCAGGAGGAGGATCCATATAAACAACATCAGATAAGGTAGCATGAAGAAAAGCATTCTTCATGTCCATCTGGTATAACAGCCATTGGCAGATGGCTGCAACAGCAAGAAGAGTGCGAACAGTAGTCATCTGTGCAACGGGAGCAAATGTCTCATCATAATCAATGTCATGCTCCTGAGTAAAACCTTGGGCTTCTAGACGAGCCTTGTGCCGCTTAATAGATCCATCAGGTTGATATTTGACCTTGAAGATCCACTTGCAGCTAATAGGCTGAACACCCTCTGGCAGAGGAACAACATCCCAAGTGCCAGTCTGATCAAATGCACTGAATTCCTCTGCAATAGCTTTCCTCCATTCAGGATATTGAATTGTATCTTTATAGGTTCTGGGGTCACATGTAGAGTGTATAGCAGTGAGATATGCATGAAACTGTGGTGAGTAGGAAGCTAGGGTGGTAAAACCAAACTGGTTAGAAGGACCAGTGGCATCAGGTGTATAACGTGCCGGAGGAATACCAGAAGTGGAATGGGTAGACTGACGAAGAGGTGGTGGACTGACAGGGTGTGGGGGTGAGGACGGTGGAGTAGGTGCATGTGTCGGTGGGGAAGTAGGTGGGATGGGTGTTGGCTGCTGTGGGGAAGCAGGTGGTGTTTCGGTAGGGAGAATAACAGGTGTAAGGACTGCAGCAGATGTGAATGGAGCCAGAGGAGTGGGATCAAAAGGAATGCGAAAAGATGATGTCGGGGGGCTAGCAACAACTGGGGAATCGAGAAATCTAGTATTCTCGGGGGGAGTCAGGAAGTATGGGGAGTCTTCCACAAAGGATACATATCGAGAAATGCGGACACGACCGGCTGATGGATCAAAACAACGATAACCTTTATGTTTGGGACTGAGACCTAGGTGAACGCACTTAGCAACACAAGTGGAGAGCTTCGTGCGCTCAGTAGGAGGGAAAAGGACGTAACAGGTGCTCCCAAAGGTACGGAGCATACTGTAGTCGGGAGGTGAGTGATAAAAAGCCTCATAAGGCATCGTACCAGCTAGGACAGATGAGAGAGTAATGTTGATGAGACTAACAGAGGTCATGATAGCTTCAACCCAGAAAGAACGATCAGCAAAAGAGGAGAGCAAAAGAGTGCGATCCGTCTCAAAGATGTGACAATACTTGCGTTCAGCTACACCATTCTGCTCATGTGTGTGAGGGCATGATAACTGAAAAGGGTGCCGTGAGACTGAAGGATCGATCTCATAGTGATGGAAGTGTACTCACATGCACCATCCGATCGAAAATTCTTAATGCGCACACCGAACTGAGTGTGAATCATAGTTGTATAGAATCGGTAAATTTCAGGTATCTTAGATCGCTGATGCATGAGAAAAACCCATGTATGTCTAGTGAAGTCATCGATGAAGGCAACATAATAGAGATAGCATTTCCACGAAGGTACGGGAGATGGTCTCCATATGTTAGAATGAACAAGTTGAAAAGGATGAGTGGTTTCAGAAGTTCTTTTGTGAGTAAAGGGTAGGGCAATGTGTTTGGCCAAATGACAATCCTGACAATCAGATAAATGTTTAAAAGTGAGAGAACCAAGGACACCACTGCGAGCTATAGTCTGGAGTCGTGATGCGCTGATATGACCTAAACGTCTGTGCCACAGATCAACATCAGAGAAAACTATACCGGCAAAACTAGAAGGAAAGTGATGTGCACCAAGAAAATCTAGATAATATAGACGACCCTGACCACTAGCACGCCCAAATTCCTCACCGGTGGAGGAATCAGTAATAGAACAACCTAAAGAGTCAAAAGTAATGACAATGCCACTATCGCACAACACACTAATAGCGATAAGGTTTATTGATAAATGAGGAGCATAGAGAACATATGGTAATGTGAGAGTGGGAGAGCTAATTGTCCCTAAGTGTGTAATAAGAAGTAGTGAGCCATCAGCTGTGTGTAGAGATGGAGAGTGAGAGGGAAGTGTTGTGCAGGTGGTGAACAATGTCTGATTACTAGTGAGATGATGAGATGCACCAGAATCTAAAATCCAGAACGAATTCATACCGGGAGTGGCAAAAAGTGCAGGAGCAGAGGAGCCAGCATTGATAGACTAACCCATAAGCTGTAGTTCCAGCTGAGTGAGGCGTTGCTGAAGATTAGCCCAATCAGCAGGAGACGGCAAGACTGGAGTGACTGGCATGGCCGAGAATGTGAGGGAAGAAGCACTGCGAGGAGAAATAAGACTAGCGTTGTTGTGACTGAGAGCACAATGTGGAGGGAGATGCTGCTGGTGTCTTGATCGAGGTAGGGAGTAGGGCAGTGCTACCGGTGGCGGAAGTAGAGGTAGGGTAGAGTGAGGAATGATGTTGGGAGAAGGTAGGAGGCCGGAGGCAGACTGAAGGTGGTCGTGCTGCTGTTTGAATCTGGAGGAGGAACGAGAGGCGGTTGCAGCGGGGAAGTTGGAGACGAAAATATGTGGAAGAGACTGAGATTCCATCCAGTGGTAGTTGTAGTACCTGTATTTTTCATTTTATTTTTTTTTTTTGATTTTTTTGATTTTTTGATTTTTTGATTTTTTGATTTTTTTTTTGGCTGTTGGAATTTTATGGTTTGATGGAGAAATTCAAGAGAGGAAAATTTTGTATAACTGGCTCTGATACCATGTTACGATAAATCTGATAGATGAAAACAGTACTGATTATTGAATTGAGAAATAACTGAGTACAATATCTCCTATATATAAGAGTGAACCAAATACAAAATTAGTCTAATACCCAATATGAAACTATAATATCTAACAAGAAGTACTTGAAATAGTATGGCTCGACTCAGCTGAAAAGTGAAACAAGCGATACTTAGAAGCGTAATGGAGTACTGTCTATCTATGTTAGCAGATATCGATGGTGAATAAATTGGCTAAATATCAGAAAAAAATGAATCCCATGGTTTCTATATGGATCATACTCTCTTGTTTATGTGGATAAGCATTATTGATGTTATTCCAGGAAGCCAAAAACTCTTAGAGAAAAAGAAGTCTGATACAGGCAAAATAAATGGTTTTTTAACAGTGTAACTAATTACTACCATGCGGAGAATTAGTAAGAAAAAGCGTCAAGAAGACGTGATTTTGGTATAAACAAAATGACTGATGTGGATCTTTCAATAAGATTTTCAACATGTGAGTACAATTACTCTAAGCAAAATAAAAACAAAAGGAAAAATCTCCAATAATCATGGGACTCCGTTTCCTTCAACTTTTATTTATACGGACAAATGTTATTGTGTTCCAAAACAAGTTATACAGTTTTGAGATTGGCAGACTGGGTTTGGTTCCATTTGGACCCAATCTAATTCATGTGCACAGCTCTTTTTTTGTGGGCTAAACTTATATGCACAGCTCTTGTTCTAGGCTTCCAGTGTGTGGTAGCCAGGCCTGATATCAGCTTCTAGGTCTGGGCCAGCACAAGTAAAGCCTGACGTATATAAACGATGTAAAATCTTAGTTATTTTGATTCAAAAATTTCCTAGGTCAATTTTTTGGTTTATTAGTGCATCCACTATCGTTTGCTAAAAACTTAAAAATTAGCATTTGAGATGAAAAAAAACTCTACTATCGTTCACTAAAAAACCAACATTTAGAATAGAAGTGAACAGCTTTCGCTAAAGATGGCAGCGACTTTAGAAGATTGCTAAATATAGAAGACGAAGGATCAAGCTCCGTCTGTTTAATTTTTATTTTTTATTTTTAAATATAGTGATCTTCCATCCGCGAACTTTTTCAGAAACTTTTTTCTAAAAATTACAAAAATGTCACTCAAATAATTACAAAAATGCCATTAACAAATTACTAAATTTCCATTAAAAAAATCGGATTGCCGATCACTTCTTCCCTTTTTTTTTCTTTCACATATTACTAAAATGACATTACTTATTTATGAAAATGTCATTTATTATTTTTTTTTTTTCAAGAACGGTCCGATCAATTTTTTATTTTTTTCCCTTTCACATATTACTCAATGTCATTACTTATTTACGATAAAGCCAGTAGAAAAGAGAGAGAGAGAGAGACAGATGAAGATTATCCGTCTGATTTTTTCATTTTTTTTTAATTTTATTTTACAGATTTAACAGAAGCGATAGCAGTGCTTCCCCTTTGTTGCTAAAACCCAAATACTAAGGGGGGTGTATTGGATTAGGATTTTAAAAAACTTTTTTGGCTTGAAAAAGTCTTCTGGATTTTAAAAGACTATATAGGAATGTAATAACATATAAGATTTTTTTTAAAGATTGTTATGATCCAGATTGTCTTGTTGGGATTTTAAAAGATTTGTATCATAAGAATTTATAGGATTTGAAAGGATTATATGGATTTATAAGATTTGAAAAAATACATTGACTTTTAGCAAACATTCAATTATCAGTTTTCAATATAATCAAAAGTACACCAAAGTATAATCAAAACATTAGCGTTTCTCCATAGTATAATCAAAATTAAACCAAAGTATAATTAAAATACTAACAAATTAACCCAATACAAAATTTTCAATCTTTTAATAGCCAATTTGATATAGCTTCATGTCCTCCTAAGTTACATTTCTCCACATATCTAAAGCTATGCTAGCCCTCCATGCATTAGCATCTTCTCGTTCCTGCTCTTGGGTTTGAGAAATAGGTTCAAAATTATTGTCTTCATTAACTATTAACAATGAAATATAGATTCATCTATTGGTTCAATTGAAAATTCATCAGAACGACATTCTTTGCGAAGAAAGTTATGTAGTGCTGCACATGCTAACACAAGTTCTGCTTGTGTCTTAAATAGAAAAGGAGACGCTGACTTAAAAATTGTGAATCGCGATTTCAAATACCAAATATATTCTCAATCACGTTCCACAAGGATGCATGGCGAAGATTGAACAATTCATTTTCATTTGAGGGTCATTACCATGACCTGCAAAATCGTGTAGATGATATTGCACACCTCGAAATGGAGCTAGAATTGGCGTCGATTAGGAAATCCACAATCCACTAGAAAATAGTTACCTAATTACAAATACAATACGTATAAAATTAGTATGAAAAGTAAAAAATAAAAAACATATTTATCATTTAAAAAATAAGTACTCACCTTGGGCCACTTTAAGTCCATTCCTCCTTGTCAAAGCATCACTTAGTAGCTTGGAATCATGAGCTGAACCCTCCCACTCGCTAAGAACGAACATGAGTTCCAAATTAAAGTTACACGCTGCAAATACATTTTGTGATATCTTTCCATGACGATTACGATAACTTCTTACATCACGCCCTTCACTATTGCCGGAATATGTGTCCCATCAATAGCTCCGATGCAATCCTAAAATTATTCATATGCAGCAATAACCATATTATGAAAAGTATATATTATAATAGTGGCAATTATAATTACAATTGTATTTAAATACATTAATATGCAGCAATAACCATACTATGAAAAGTATATATTATAATAGTGACAATTATAATTACAGTTGTATGTAAATACAATAATTATCACATACCTTGAAATAAGGGTAAAACCTTGTGCTTTCTCTTATTTTAGCGGGCACAACCGGTCCTAGTTTAGCCATGAAATTAGACGCTATTGAATTCAAGGCCTTCAAAATCTTGTGAAAGTTTTCACGTGCAGAAAATTGTGATCGGCCAAATGTATTACGAATTACACAATATCGAGTATTTTGGCCGACGATTTGTAGGAACAATGCAACCATTTCTTCAACACAAATGAATCTTGTATCCTCCAAAGGTGTTTTTTCTTTAAGAAATGTGCATAACTTTCAGAATACATCTGGATACATTCTATATACTTGTCGGAAGATTGCAGGATCATCGTTCAATGCTTGATGTATATAGTCATATCCCATGCTAGTAATTCGACATCGGGTTAATGGACGTTCAATATGTTCACCACGCATCATAATCACAAACTGATTTAGCACATGCATTAATGCATTGATTGCCATCACAGATATGTACATGGCTTCATAAAATTCTTCTTCTATCTCTTCATCATCCATATCTTCGTCATCCATATCTTCATCAATTTCTTCTTCCTCGATGTCATTACCTTCATACATGCTCGACATGCTCTATTGTGACATTATTGTATATAAAAAAATGTACGAGACTGCAAACAATAAAAAGAAAAAATAGTAGATATTAATAGTTGCTAAAATTAACAAAATATTAGCTTTGCTTTTTCTTCTTCATCTGCTTTGACTGTACTTACTTTGCTTTATAAATTAATGAAATATTGATATTGACAAAAGTAGAGATAGCCAAATGTATCTGCCTTTCTATAATAATAACTTTGAAAAGAGAAAAGAAAAAGTGCATAAAGGAAAAGAAACTTTCCTAATCATAAGTTATGCAAAAAATAAAAGAAAAAGTGATCATGATCTTCTCAAGAATTGTACGTAAAAGTAAACAAGGCTATCACATTACTATAACCTTTATTGATAAACTGATAAACTTCAACACAGTGCAGAACCAAAGTATAACCAGCAAAATCAAGATGAAACCATAATAGTTCAACCAAAATATAATCCAAATACTGTAATCATAGTACAACAAACATAACACCAAAAAAATTACAGTTCAACAAAATCCAAGATAATTAAAATATTTTTTTATAAGGGATGATCAAAATACTAATCATATTCCTAACTTAAATTTTGTCCAAGATGAGCGTTCTTTGAGTGACATCTTCAAGAACAAAATTTTGCTTTGATTTAGTATTAAGCAAATCAACCGCCATGTGACGAGTGTTATCTTCCAAATTTGGGACATCTTTTATAGCATCTCAAATATTACTCTCTCTATCTCTTTCTCTTTTCTCCATTAGGTTAGATATATTTTCAAAATGGACAACAATAGTCTCAATGCCAATAGAAAGATTTTCTAAAACGTTGACTTGATTGTTGGTCCCAACTGAGCTAGCTCTCCCTTCATACTCGGATCTACTTCGCTTATGAAGGCTTGGTTTTTCGGAGGGGAATAAGATGGTGGACTGCATTGGCGAAGTGATGGAGGTTGGAATGGTGGTTAATAGTGACTTGGTGCTATGAATGCATCATTGTTAGGATCATATGAAAAACCTTCCATCCCAAAATCTCTATTTTCTTCCCCAAAAGTTGTTGCATCGGTATCATCAGCGCCTAATGAAATTTAACAATTCCCATTAGCAATTACACCCCCAACAACAATCTTTAAATCTTCATAATCAACTATACGTTTTTCTCGAAGTCTACTGTGACTTGGGTGAGACTAGCAAAGAAAAAATTATTCATTGTTAATATATTGCAAACAACATAATGTACTAAACTTGTAAGCTATTAATATATCTAAAAGATAATGAACTAAGCTCACCTTCAAGTAATCTTTCCAGACTTCATCACTAGCAGTGAACGTCTTTGTGATTGGATCCCAACCAAAGCCAGAGTTGTTACGCATAAGTGTTGACATCTTGATATATTGATTCTTAAACCACTTCATTCGGCTCAAGTAGTGATTATAAGTTTTAGGAAACCTAATTTTCGCATTGAGACAAGGAAGTATCACTCTTTCTACATTCTGCTTGCTAAGCGACCCATTAGCATCACGCAATCCGCTATTTATAACATCCATCAAGAGGTGCAACAACTCATTGGTATATCATCCATGGTCCAAGATTCATAGTTGTCTTTTTCTTTGCTCTTTCCTTTTTTATTACCTTGTTGTGAATCCCCCATTTGTACGAGCTTATCACCACTAGAAAAAAGGTAAAAAGTTTCAAATCCACATAAGATGCTCAAACTTTTATATTAATAAGTGAATAAATTACTTCAACATAATATTATGCATACCCTTACTGATTATAGTAACATAATTTTAGCCATGGTGTGTACACCCACATTAAATAACACTTGCAAAACATCTATGAGGTTATTTTTTTCATTACTATTCAAAAATTACTAACATCTCTCAAATGATATGAAAATAACAACAAAAACAACAACAACTTGATTTTTAAATTTTACTCTAAATATATTTTTACTATCAAAAATTATGTTGTCTAAAATGCATTATCTTCTTCACAGTCAACAAGGGGAAGGGGCTTGAGATAATGCATTTTAGGATTGCATCGGATTTGCCTATAATATATGATAATGAACAAACGGAGATTTATCACTCATTGTCACCGATACTATAAACATCGAACTCAAATATCACTCATACGTACTATGAACCAGAAGACAAACAGATTTATCACCCATACTATGAACCAAACAGAAGGCAACCATTCATAACTCAAAACCTCGAACTCAAATATTTGAATTATTTTTTATTTTTATTGCCAAATTCTTAAAACCCTAATTATAATCAGTAATCTTAAAACCCTAATAAAACATAATACAAAAAACCCTAATAATAATCAGAACTTTAGATTACAAAAAGGAAGACAAACAAATCTAATTTTTAAAACATAATACATGAGTGATTAGAGAAAGAAGAAAAAGGGTTTGAGAAAAAGAAAGAGGGTTTGAGGGAAATAAGCTTTTTACCTGAAATGAAAGATCAGGTAATAGTCTCATGGGTTTGGGTGGAATTTTGAGATTGATTTGGTATTTATACATCTTACAAAAAAGTCCTACAGAATCCACTTTACAAAACAATCAATGGAAATTAGTGACTTTTGAATACCAAGACTTTTTTTAAATTATAAAAAGTCTTGATTGAATACCACTAGATTTGGACAAACTCTTTAAAAATCATGATAGTCTAGATTGAATATCAAAATACTTTTCAGTTTATTTAAAAGTCTTGATTAAATCCCACAAAATTTTTTTATCATAAAAAAATCTTTTAAAATCTCATGAAATCCTAATTCAATACAACCCCTTAAGTTTACATTTTTTAAAAGTGACTAAAGTGGATGCTCTTATAGGAATATACTTGACTGCCTGAACTAGAGACCAATACGAGGAAAGTATCTAAGCTTTTGTATGTATCGTCACTTGGTATTTACCAAAATGACATGTTTAAATGGGCTCCATCGCTTGTAGGACCTGCACGTCAGTGATTCAGTGAACTTGATGTCCATGGTATACTAGAGACATTTTTCCAAAATAGAAATAAAAGCATAACCTCAAATTGATGAATAAATCATAAACCAAAAAAACAGTAACTAGGACACAGGTCCACATGAAGAGTTGCTTCCATTCCTAAGTTGCTCGTTACCACTACTCCACTGAACAAATAAATGCACCGAATCAAGATAGGAAGAAGTCATGTTCAACTTCAAACAAACCAAAATATAAACAGAACTGAAAGCCCCACATATCATCATCTTAATCAGCTGATGTACAGACTTTATGAAGTCCTAAAATTAGGCCCACCCCTTCCATTCCAAAGTTGCTCGTTACCACTACTCCACTGAACAAATAAATGCACTGAATCAAAGATAGGAAGAAGTCATGTTTAAACAAACCAAAATATAAACAGAACTGAAAGCCCCACATATCATCTTCTAAATCAGTTGATGTACAGACTTCATGAAGTCCTAAAGTTAGGCCCACCCCTGTACTAACTTTGTATCAAATATTTACTATATTCTGCCATTTTCTTGTTATGTTTTATGGTACATCTTTGAAAGCAGGGGAAGTTACTCTAAAAAAGATTGGCCCATAGCCATCTTTTACTTTAAAAAAAAAAAAAAGAAAATGGCCAATAACTCCAATGTAACAAAATTTCTCATTAAACTTGTCGGAAATAATTTGTTCAGGCTCCTCATTTGTCCTTGATTTTCCTTATATATTTAACACTAACAAGTATATTAAGAAGCACCCATACCACTACAAATATTTTAATCCCTTAACCATCTTAATTATTTTGTTTGTTTTTCTCTTATGATGCCGAAATTTGAAAATGGCATCCCTCTGTAAACTACTAGAATTTAATTCTTATAAGAACAAAGTAGAATTTAATTTGAAAGACATAGTACTATTTTATGGTGAAAAGCATCTTTGAATAGATTGTATTTTTGTCAAATTTGTTTCTTCCACTCCTTGTATATTACTCCTTGTATATTCTGTTAATTAGTTTAAAAATTCCTTGTATATTAATTAGAGAAAAATGGAACTCATACTTACTTATATGAGGTAATTTTTTCATATAGAATATTCATACACATACTTTGAGATTCATCATGGACGATCAACATCATTAACCTTAATCAATATATTTTAATATCTCAGTGTATAAAAGGTTTTAAAAATATTTGAATGTTTTTTTAATCATATTCTAAGTGACCGCAAAATGATTGCTTTTCAGTAACACAATAATTGTTCGGAATTATTGATCACACAAGGTTAACAGCAGATCAAGAACACAAAAACAATATGGAAGAATGACTTAGTTAATTTGACGAGCAACATCAGCTATATAATACCCTTGCAAGATGATACAGAAAATAAGTGCATCCCACGTTATCAGCTAAAAATGTGGTAACTAAATTAGGAAGAATTCAAAGCAGTAACGACATCACCCTAAATACTAGGGCACTTTTTAACGGAATAACAAACTCTAAGCCATTACAATTTCTCCTTAAACTAGATTGCCTAAGCAACTAGTTTACTGCAGGTGCATCACAGACTCCCAACTGATCTCTCAACCTCTGAAACGACTCCAGCTTAAGTGGTTTGGTTAACACATCATCCACTTGCTCCTGAGTTCCACAATGCTTCAATTTCACGACTCCTTTAGCCAAATCTCGTAGGAAGTGAAAACACACGTCTTTGTGCTTGCTTCTACCATGCATTACGGGGTTCTTGGACAACTTAACGGCTGAACTGTTGTCACAGAAAATGGTAGTGCTCTCACTGCCTTCATATCCAAGTTTCTTCAGCATTCTCTTCATCCACACAGTCTGACACGAACACGCTACAACAGCTACAAATTCAGCCTCAGTTGTACTAAGAGTGACGATTGTCTGCTTTCGTGAAGACCAAGCAAGTGCTCCAGAACTAAAAATGAAAGCATAACTCGACGTGCTTTTTCTATCCTCCAAAGAACCTGCATAATCACCGTCGGTGAAGCCAACTAACTCCTTATTCCCTCCCTTCTTATAAAGAATCCCAAAACCATATGTTCCTTGTAGATAAAACAAAATTCTCTTGGCTTCCATGAGATGAAGTTTTATTTGCTTTGACATATACCTACTAATCAGACTAATTGCGAACGTTATGTCCGACATTGTGGCTGTCAGATTCATCATGCTTCCCACCAATTGCTTATAAACGGTGCCAACCTCCACTCCATTCTCATATCTAAAAATCTTAAACCCCGGAATAATGAGATTTTGAACTTCATTGCTATTCTCCATCCCAAACCTCTTCAAAACCTCCATTGCATACTTCTTCTGGCTTATAAATATCCCCTCACTCAGCTGCATCACCTCAATATCGAGAAAATACCTCATTTCCCCTAAATCTGCCATATTGAATTCCTTCATAATCGAATTCTTGAACTCACTGATCATAACCTCATCATCTCCATTGTAAATCAAATCATCAACATACAAGCTTATAATCAAACGTTTACCTTGCTTGTTGGTTTTGATGAAAAGTGTTTGCTCACCATCACATCTTTCAAAGCCTTCCTTCAGGAAATATGACTCAGTCCGGTTGAACCAAGCGCTAGGAACTTGCTTGAGTCCATACAACGCCTTGTTGAGCTTATAAACCTCGTGAGCTTCATTCTTCACTTCATACCCTATAGGTTGTTAAACAAAGACATCCTCAGTTAGCTCTCCATGGAGAAAGACCGACTTAACGTCATGTTGGTAGAAGCTCTGTTGTGCGGAATACAAATCAAACCAACAATCAAACCAACGCGGAAACAAAGAGAGAACCAGCGAGAAAACACAGAAAAGCAATCAACACAAGAACACAAGATTTACGTGGTTCGGCAAAACGATGCCTACATCCACGGGGCGGTTGGGGTTTCTTTACTATGATCTTCAATGGACAAACAAAGCCTTTACAAGAGATGACGGCTGCAAAATCCGAATAAGGTGTTACAATTTACAAAACCCTAACGGGTGTATTTATAGGGAAACTATTGGGCCTTTCGAATTGGGCCGAATCTGGATCCAAAACCCGCCGACAGTCGACTGGTCCAATTACCAGTCGCCTGGTTCCTTCGGGACAGTCGACTCATCAGTCGACTGTTGCTACTGTATCTTCAGTCCTTGAAAACTCCTCTGGACAGTCGCCTGATCCTCCAACCCAGTCGACTGAAGCTCTGAAACTTTCGAACACTGCAGATACCAAATACCAGAATCGAGCCATTATCCTACAATCTCCACCTTGGCGAGATCTTCCAAATCAAATATCCAACAATCTCTTCCTTGGTGAAATCTTCCAAATAGCCCAAGCAATCTCCACAAATACTCCAAAACAACTGCTCATCATCAAATGCAACAAACGAACCCAAACTCCACCTTAGTATGATATCACATACTAAACAAACCAATAGCAAAGCACTATCTCAACTCGCCCATGCCAAATTATCAAACATGCAAAATATTAGCCAGGTTCATGCAATGCTTGAACTTGGCTGCCCCAACAACTTTGGTCAACATATCAGCAAGATTATCAGCTGTTCCAATCTTCACCAAATGAATATCACCATCCTTTATCAAATCACGCACAAAATGATAACGGACATCAATATGTTTGGTCCTCGCATGATGAACTTGGTTCTTTGCTAAATGAATAGCACTCTGACTGTCACAGTGTACCTCCACCTTTTCCCGATGAATTCCCAAGCTCTTCAAAAGTCCATGTATCCAAATGGCTTCCTTCATGGCCTCAGCAACCGCCATGTATTCAGCCTCAGTAGTAGACAACGCTACAGTGGACTGCAAATTTGACCTCCAACTTATAGGTGCTCTAGACATAGTAAACAAATAGCCTGTAGTAGACCGCCTCTTATCTAAATCACCTGCATAGTCTGAATCAACATATCCAACCAATAACCTGCTAATATTGTCATCCCTTTCAAATTTCAAACCCACATCTGTGGTGCCACTTATGTACCTTAAAATCCATTTAGCTGCTTGCCAATGCTCTTTGCCTGGATCATGCATATATCGACTAACCATACTCACCGCCTGAGAGATGTCTGGTCGAGTACAAACCATGGCATACATCAAACTGCCAACCACACTAGTGTAAGGTACATTAGCCATATACTGTCTCTCTTCATCTGTACTTGGAGACTGAGAAGCACTAATTCTGAAATGACTGGCTAAGGGTGTGCTAACTGGTTTAGTTTTCTCATCTATACCGAACCGTTTCAGCACCTTCAAAAGATATTGCTTCTGTGTCAAACTTACTATGCCCTTTGCCCTGTCTCTAGCTATCTCCATCCCAAGTATCTTCTTGGCTTCACCAAGATCCTTCATCTCGAATTCAGAACTCAACTGATTCTTCAAATTTTGAATCTCCTTAGCATTCTTAGAGGCAATCAACATGTCATCCACATATAATAACAGATATATGAAAGAACCATCCTGCAATTTCCTGAAGTAGACACAATGATCAAACTCACTTCTGGAATATCTCTGCACCTTCATAAACTGATCAAACCTCAAATACCACTGCCTTGGAGATTGCTTCAACCCATAGAGAGACTTCTTCAACCTGCAAACACAATTTTCCTTCCCAGCAATTTTGAACCCATCTGGCTGCGACATATATATTTCTTCATCTAAATCCCCATGTAAGAACGCAGTCTTCACATCCATCTGTGTCAATTCAAGATCAAACTGTGCTACCAAAGCTAATAAAATCCGAATAGAAGGATGCTTCACAACCGGAGAGAACACTTCATTATAGTCAATTCCTTCCTGTTGAGCATACCCCTTTGCAACTAGTCTAGCCTTGAACCGAACACTGCCTTTTGGACCCTTTTTCTTCGTATACACCCACTTGCAACCAATTGCTTTCTTCCCCTTTGGTAGTTGCACTAGATCCCAAGTCTTATTCTTATGAAGAGAGTTCATCTCTTCATCCATAGCAACTTTCCAATCTGCATTTTCTGAACTTCTAGTAGCTTCTTTGAAGTTGGAGGGAACTTCATCATCCACAATGGGAAGAGCAAATGCAACTGTGTCTGTAAAACGAGACGGTCGTTTGATATCTCTTCTTTGCCTTCTTACTGCAATTGATTCTTCCTGCTGGATAGGAACTTCTTCATCATTCTCAGTATCAACCACATCATCTTTATCTTGGACAGAAACAGGATTTTCAACTGACAAATTTTCTAACTCCACCTGTTGGAAAACTCTCCTACCAGTCGACTGGTTATCGCCAACAGTCGACTGTCCCGAGCTCCCACTCTTCTGCTGTTCAGGACCACCAGTCGACTGCTCCTGTACACCAGTCGACTGTCCCGAGCTTCTGCTACTCACCTGTTGGAGAACTGTCCCACTCTTCTGCTGCTCACCAGTCGACTGTCCCATACCACCAGTCGACTGTCCCGAGCTAATCATGCTGGTCTCATCAAAAGTCACGTCCCTGCTGATTACTAACTTCTTCTGTTCTGGACACCACAACCTGTAACCTTTGACACCAGTACTAAAACCAACAAATATAGCCTTTTTGGCTCTTGCATCAAGTTTAGTTTCAGTTACATGAAAATAAGCAGGACAACCAAATATATGCAAAGAACTATAATCAGATGCAGGTTTACCACTCCATACCTCAATAGGCGTCTTGCCTTCAAGTGCTGCTGATGGTAAACGGTTGACGATGTGGCTTGCATATATAACAGCTTCTGCCCAAAATGTCTTCTTCAATCCAGACTGTGCTAACATACATCTCACCTTCTCCAATAAGGTTCTATTCATCCTTTCTGCAACCCCATTTTGCTGTGGAGTCTTCCTAACTGTGAAGTGCCTCTGGATCCCTTCATCTTCACACAATTTCAGAAATGGATCATTCTTATATTCCCCTCCATTATCTGACCTCAGAACCTTAATCTTCCTACCAGTCTGATTTTCAACTTTCTTCTTCCAACTTGTGAACAATGTCAAAACTTCATCTTTGTGCTTCATGGTATATACCCAAACTCGTCTGGAGTAATCATCAACAAAAGTAACAAACCAGTGTCTTCCACTCATAGAAGGTGTCTGAGTAGGGCCCCAAACATCTGTGTGCACATAATCGAGGATACCCTTTGTCTGATGTACAGCTGTACCAAATTTCACCCTAGTTTGCTTACCCAAAACACAATGTTCACAAAATTCCAACTTGCACCCTTTAGCATCTTTAAGCAACCCTTGCTTCACAAGCCCCTGCAAGGCCTTTTCTCCTGCATGCCCGAGTCGCATATGCCACAACCTGGTAGAGTCGGGAACAACCTGTTTAGGCTTCTCAGTTACACTGGCAGCCTGACCCAAATATGTTTTTCCCTGCAAGAAAAACAAGTTCCTCTTTCTTTGCCCTTTCATCACCACGAGTGATCCGCTAGTCACCTTCAGAATGCCACCTTCACTAGCAAATTTCAATCCACTGGCTTCCAAAGCACCTAGTGAAATCAGATTCTTTTTCAAATCTGGAACATACCATACATCTGAAAGCTCCCTAATAAGACCATCGTGCATTAGCAATTCAATCTTCCCGATTCCTACCTTCTTACAAGGTGCATCATTTTCCATCAAAACTACACCACCATCCATATACTCCAAAGAAGTAAACCACTCCTTTTTCCAAGACATATGATAGGAGGCTGCTGTATCAAGAAACCACACTTCTTGATAAAGTGAGGGACTAGAAGCAAGTGCAAAAGAAAAATCCTCGCCACTTTCTAAATTATCAACAGTCACATTTGCAGTCGAATTTCCCTTATTTCGTAGCTTTGGACAATCCTTTTTCCAATGCCCCCTTTCATGACAGAAAGCACATTCATCTTTGGCTGGTATTTTCCTGTCCTTCGAAACTCCTCTCGATTTGGAACGAGATTTGTTTCCCTTTTTCCTAGATTTGGACTCAGATCTGGTCTCAGTCCTGCCCCTTACAATCAAAGCTTCAGAAGTTTCTCTATCAACCATTTTATCCCTTCTCCTAGTTTCATTATTCAACAGAGCATTTGCAACATCTTCATATTTCACAGTATCTTTTCCATATAATAAAGTAGTTGCTAAATGATCATAACTTTCAGGTAATGAATTTAACAGAATTAGGGCTTTATCTTCATCCTTAATTTGCTCATCCAAATTTAACAAATCAGCCAATAATTTATTAAATGATTCAACATGAGCATTCATAGACATACCTTCCGTATAGGTGAAGCGAAAAAGTCTCTTCTTCAAATATAGCCGATTCTCCAAACTTTTCCTCATGTATTTGTCTTCGAGTTTCTTCCACAACACCGCAGCAATGGTATCCCTCATCAAATCATACTTCTGAGCCTTCTCAATAAAGAGCCGAATAGTCCCACACGCAACTCGATTCAACTTCTTCCAATCTGCTTCGGACATATCCTTTGGTTTTTCTTTCTCCAAAGCAACATCTTGTTCTTGTTGAACAAGAACATCCAACACCTCACATTGCCACATCCCGAAATTGTTTGTCCTATCAAATTTTTCAACTTCAAATTTTGCGTTGTGAATCGTTGTTCTTGATGAACTTGATCCCACAACATCCTTGGTTGCATCTGCATCACCCGCCATCTCCCTCTAGGTTGAACCAACAGCTCTGATACCACTTGTTGTGCGGAATACAAATCAAACCAACAATCAAACCAACGCGGAAACAAAGAGAGAACCAGCGAGAAAACACAGAAAAGCAATCAACACAAGAACACAAGATTTACGTGGTTCGGCAAAACGATGCCTACATCCACGGGGCGGTTGGGGTTTCTTTACTATGATCTTCAATGGGCAAACAAAGCCTTTACAAGAGATGACGGCTGCAAAATCCGAATAAGGTGTTACAATTTACAAAACCCTAACGGGTGTATTTATAGGGAAACTATTGGGCCTTTCGAATTGGGCCGAATCTGGATCCAAAACCCGCCGACAGTCGACTGGTCCAATTACCAGTCGCCTGGTTCCTTCGGGACAGTCGACTCATCAGTCGACTGTTGCTACTGTATCTTCAGTCCTTGAAAACTCCTCTGGACAGTCGCCTGATCCTCCAACCCAGTCGACTGAAGCTCTGAAACTTTCGAACACTGCAGATACCAAATACCAGAATCGAGCCATTATCCTACAAGCTCCAACCTCTCTGTGCACCAAGGGCAAGAGTCATTCGAACTGTATCCATCTGAGCTAGTGGTGCAAACACTTTCTCATAGTCGACTCCATATTCTTGTGCATAACCCTTCACAACTAAGTGAGCTTTGTACTTTTTAACCTCTCCAAGCTCATTTAGCATCGTTTTGTATACCCATTTGACCCTAATTCTTTTAGCTCCTCTTGGTAATTCAGTTAGGAACCACGTTCCATTTTTCTCAATGGATCTCATCTCTGAATCTATAGCTTGTCTCCATTTATCATCCTCCACTGCTTTCTCATAACATATTGGATCCGCACTAGCAGAAAAAGTCATGTTGACATTAATATCTTCATCAGAGAGGCCTTTACCAATTTCGTAGTCCCTCATCCATACCGGAGCTCTCCTATTTCTAACTTCTCCTGAACTAGAATACTCCGGAGAACCTTCCACACTAACAGGACTTGGCAATACTTTATCACTTTCTTCATTGTCATAAGCATTTTCTCTCGGACTCACTTGAAATATCTTTCTCCTCTTCGTCTCCCCATTCCAAATCCAGTAGAATTTGTTCTTTATAGCTTTTATCCCATTCCCACTTCTTTTCCTCCTCGAATACAATATCACGGTTGATCACAACTTCCTTTGAGACCAGATCATAGAGCCTATACCCTTTCGATTCCTCACTTACTCCCAATAGAACACATCTATTACTCTTGACTTCAAGTTTTGTCCTTTGAGCATGTGTAACACTTCCAAAAACCCTGAAATGTTCTACAGATGGTTTAACTCTACTCCCAGCTTCCTCCGGAGTTACATCTTTCACTGATAGTGTGGGACACCTGTTTAACACATAGAAGGTCCAATTCACCGCCTCAGGCCATAAGGTCTTTGGAATACCCTTCTCGGATAGCAAGCATCTCACCATGTTCATCACCGTCCTGTTCTTTTTCTCTGCAACACTATTTTGTTGCGGTGTATAGGTAGTGGTTAATTGCATCTTTATCCCATTCTTCTTACAATATTCATTGAATTTACTTGAAGTGAACTCCCCAACACGATTTTTCCTCAAACACTTAATGGCCAAAACAGTCTCTTTCTCCACACAATTTTTAAAGAACTTGAGGGAAGCAAATGCATCTGATTTTTTAACTAGGAAATTCACTCATGCTTTTCTACTGAAATAATCTATAAAGCAAATCAGATACCTTTTTTGACTGTTGGAGATGGGAGAAATCGGTCCACATATGTCGGCATGAACAAGTTCCAAATTCTGAAATGCTCTCCAAGTGCTCCCTTTGGTAATAGAGTCTCGGTGTTGTTTTCCTTTCAAGCAATCGGTGCATACAGTATTGGATTCAGAGAACTTAGGTATACCTCTCACCATTTCTTTGAGCTGCAAAGTCTTTAGGCCTTTATAGCTAGATGACCATATTTACGATGCCAGAGGTAACTAGACCTTGTGTGGTTGCTTGAAGACAATTCCTTCTTCATCTGCATCTTAGTAGGTTGAGTGTTGGATAGCAGAACGAACATCCTATTCACAGTCATGTTAGTGTGGATGATCAAACCTCTTGATGGATGATACATTATGCATTTGTCTGATTGAATTAGAATGGCTAGCCCTCTTTCCTGCAGCTGGCCTATACTGAGAAGATGATTCTTCAATTTCGGCACATAAAATACTCCAGTTACTATTTGATTGAGACCATCGAGAGACAATCTCACATTACCCTTCCCAACAACAGTCATCTTCATATTGTTTCCCAGTTTGACCATCTGCTTGAACCCTTCATCCAGCTCACAAAACAAAGATAGATCACCACACATATAGTTACTACAACATGAGACAAGAAACCATACATGTTTTGATTTGCTCCATGCATCTATGCGTAGGCCATGAGAAGCATTTCTTCCGTCTCATCCAACTCTGCATAATTGACCTATTTCTCCCAAGTTGGACACTCAGATTGATAGTGTCCAAGCTGGGGACACTTAAAGCACTCGACAATGGCTTTGTTGTAGGGTTGTCGACCCCCTTCCTCTGCCTCTTCCTTCTCTGAACATAGCTCTCCCACATCCTCTTCCACTGTATCTCTCTTCATGTGTCACTTTGAGTGCCTACTCTTCTCCATTGCTCCTATGACTGTTCATGCACAATGAGTGAACTTTGCAGTTCATCAATTGTGAGTGAATCAATATCCCTAGATTCTTCGATCGAGACAACTACATAGTTGAATTTCTCGGTCAGAGTCCTAAGGAGCTTTTACACAATGGTAACATCTCCCATTTTCTCACCATTACTCCTCATCTTGTTGGCAATAGTCATAACACGGGCAAAATAATCAGTGATAATTTCACCTACTTTCAGCTCCAGAAGTTCGAACCCAGTGCTTGTAGAGCCGAGAGCTTAACCCTAACATTTCCCTCAAACTTCTTCTTCATAGAATCCCATATCTGCTTCGAGGTGCGTTTCTCCAGAATTTGCTCAAGAATTGTCATGTCAATCGCATGGAACAGGTAATTCTTCACTTTGAGGTCTTTAACAAACAAATCCTCAAATTTCTTTTGCCGTGCCTCGCTCAACACTGCTTCTGCCTGTGGTTCTTCATAACCAGTCTCAACTAGACTTCAATAACCCTTAGACCTCAAGAGGTTTTCCATAAGCATGCTCTAATGGTCATAATGACCATCAAAGCGTGGTATGGCAGGTTGCAAGACATTCTTCTCTTTTCTCTCTTATGTGTTTATGAGTCACTCGAAAGACTGCAACTTTTTTTCCTTAGACCCTAGTGGGGAGCTCTGATACCAAATTGTTAGGAATTATTGATCACACAAGGTTAATAGCAGATCAAGAACACGAAAAAAATCTGGGAGAATGACTTAGTTTACTTTAGGAGCAACATCAGCTATATAATAGCCTTACAAGATGAAACAGAAAATAAGTGCATCCCACGTTATCAGCTAAAAGCATGATAACTAAACTAGGAAGAATTTAACGCACTAACAACATCACCTTAAAGACTAGTGCACTTATTAATAGAATAACAAACTCTAAGCCATGACAATAATTTCTATCATGTGATAAATGAAGAGAAGCATGTGGAAACATAGAGAATTGGTCATTGGGTGTTAACCTGGAGTCTGGAGAGATACGGTTCTTTTCTTCAAATTTTTAAGTAATTATGAATGAGGAAATGACATAAACTGTACAGCCTAAAATAGTTTTAAGAAACTCATAAAATTATTAAAAACTCCAAAAAAGCATGAGATAATTGGGAGAAACTTATGAATATCATCTCTACCATAATTTTTTGAAATCTTCATTATCATCCTCATATAAGCAGATGGTTTAAGAATCACTGTCAAACCATAATGTTACCCAATTGAATAATACTAAAGCTAAAAAATACATACAATGAAAAGATGTCGCAAATTCAACTAATTTATGTTAATATGTATATTATAATATTATTAATATTCAGTTATACATTATAAACCATGCATTATAGCACATGTTAGGGACGATAGACTAAAAAAATCATATAAAAATAATTTTATGAATTGTTTGCGTTAAACTCTATTTCTAAGTTAGGGGATTGGGTGGGTTTGGGAAGAGCTAGTGGCGGAGCCAGGATTTCCATCCAGCGGGAGCGAAATCACAAGAATTAAACGAAGAAAAAGCGAGCAACAGAAGAAGAGGGAGCGGGTCGGGTGGTGTGAGGAGCGGTTGTATGGACCTTTACTTGTGGGCCACGCTCCGGGGGAGTGCGCATGGACTTCCATTTAAAATATATAAAAAAACTGCACCTATATAAAGGGCCTACCCAAACTCGGGGGGGAGCGGCCGCTCACCCTGGCTTGGGTGTGGCTCCGCCCCTGGGAAGAGCCATCAGATTTTGTGAGATTGAGAAAGTGGGAGAGGAAGAAACTGTGTTTCAGGGATTGGGGTTTTTATTTTATTTTGGCTTTTTAATAAAATCGTGTGTAGTGCACGATGTTAGTTAAATAGAAATTCTTACTTTTCATCTCATTTCTCTATTTAAAAATAGAGAGAGGAGAGAGATGGTAGACTCTCTCTCCTATTAGTATATGATATAGATATAAAATAAGTGCCTAGTTCAATTGCAGATATGGCAAATGTACTATGTTATTAGAAATACATATGAACTCCAAAATACAAATAAAATGAAGATTCAAATAAAGTCAATATCAAAAAGTATAGTGTTAGGCATGCCTGCAAGTTGAAACTATTTGTAAATTGGAACTTTTTGTAAATTTACTTCACTATGCTAAAATTCTAGTTTAAACCATTTCTAACTAAACAATACAACAAAAAGACGATTTTTTGATGTCCTCCACTCCACTCCGACTCATAACGAAGCCTAGTTTAAGCCACTTCTAACTAAAAAATGCAACAAAAAGACTACTTTTGATGTCCTCCACGCCACTCCGATTCATAACAAACAGGGCTGGCCCTATGTTTCCGAGGGCTCAAGGCGAAAGGTCCAAATAATTATTTTTGGGGGCCCCTAATTACAATATAATTTTTTTACGCGTAAAATACGTGACTATATTTACAAGGAGAGTATAAATTTGGGGTCCCAAAAAGTGCAAAAAAAAATGGGGGGGCCTTGATAACAATTAACAGACACTAGTTAAAACCATTTCTAATCAACATAAACAAATAAAATGAGTAAATTTTGAGTACAAAACAGGGACAACTTGTTATTTTTACCACTCACTGCATGTTTGTATCCGAAACAATTGAATGCAATATTCAAGTATATATTCATTAATTTGTGAGGGCATCTAGTTCCTCATAACTGCTACAAAAGAACAAGTAGTAATCTGAAATGGTCAATGGTAGTTCTTAGTTGAGATTCTGGGCTAATTGAATTTGTATTTGTACTTGCCTTTTAATTGATTATAACTGACCCAGGTTAGATGCATTCAATATGGTTTATTTTTCTTGCCTTTTCTTTCTGAATTTATTGCCATTTATAAGTAGAATTAAATGATGAAATCGTTTAACCTATGCTATGATTGAAGGTGGTAGAGATGAATCAAAAATATGCATGTGAAATGTTGGAGAGTGGGGCCAAATTAACTTGACTTATCAGACAATCTTAAATGTAGATATCTGCAGAAGATGCTATGTACAGAGTTCATGTGCTCTGGATTCCAAGCTAAGACCAACATAAATAGTACTCTTTGTTTTGATTAAGAAAAACAGAGTATCTTGGTAAACCTAGTAAGAGTAAATAGCTAGGAGTCTAAGATTAACTTTCCACACACAGTTAAAACTTCATCAGGCTGTCTGTGCTTGAGCTGAGTGGGTGCGGGCCAAATGAGCCTGTCCGCCACCCCCTCAACGCCTGCACCAGCTGCCCCTCCCCCACCCCCCTCTCCAACACCCCCACCACCTCCTCCTCCTCCTCCTCCCCTCCCCCCCCCCCCCCCCCCCCCCCCCCGCGCGTCTATGACCATCATCGCCATTTCCATTCAGAAATCCATCACAACAACCTCTACCAACAAAAGAAGACAGAGTCAAACCATCACCACAAACACCAAAGACCTTACCATCACAAACCTCTACAAACCACCCCTACTACCGACAATCACCAACGGTCTCCTCCACCACCTTAAAGAAATCCTAATCCTACACTTAAATCCAGGCCCACGATGGGGTCTAGCCTAACAGGATTACCGTGGAGGTAGATGTAATCGAAGGTGAGGAACAGTGGGTGCAAGTGATAAAAAAAACAAATAAGAGGCAGAACATTTTCCCCCCTCCTCACCTCGAACACAAAAAGAACCAACGAAAAGGAAAGCGCAAGCCAATTCCTTGCTTCAACTGCGACGAATTGGGCCATTACAGGAAGGACTGCACAAAAGAAGTGCGTTGTTTCAAGTGTATGAAATGGGGTCACCTCTCGTATGTATGCACAAATGTGGTTGAGACTAATAATGACGATGAACGCCCAGTGAGCAGAGGCAGTTCACCCGATAGCCCTACTCTTATTCGGCTAGCAAAGAGCTTGAACATCATCAAGACCGAAGAAAAATGGCTACATCAATTGTGCGCAGTTGCCAGAGTGAGGTCAGGGAGGCCATCGGATACCCATATCCTCCAAGCCCTAAACTCAAGGTGGCTAATGAGGGCCCACAGAGACTGGGTAGCGAAGAAAATGTGCCACATGCAGTTCTTGGTGTCCTTCCCTTCGCCGGAGAAAGTGGTCGAGGTAACTGACATGGGAACTGTGGACTTTGGCCACTTCAAGATTGAGTTTTTTGCATGGTCACCTAGCTTCGGAGCGGAGCTACTCCAAGGCGATAAGTTTTGGATTTGGATCCATAATGTGCCGCTGCACTTTTGGAAGAGGGAGGCCCTCCAAGAGATTATCGCCGGCTTTGGCTCGATCAAAGATATCGGCGAGAAGACAGTTCGATGCTCAGAGATAGTATCGGCAAGGATTATCATCAGGAGTGCAGAAATCTCTCTGATGCCCCGTTTTGTTAAGGTATTCTCCTTCGAGGAATCTTATCTGATTCGATTCATGCTCGACAAGTGAGCGGAGACGGAGATGGAGTTCTCAGCCATCACTTCCCCCATTCCTTCCTCCTCACTCAGAGACGGCCGTTCATACAAACAGGTGGTCTCACCGAGGTGGGACCTGATCTTAGATGGGGCTCACGAAGTGGAACGCGCGCACAGGGAGCTCATCAAAGTGGCAAAAGGGAAGGAAAATAGCCATGAACATGTGGCGGTGGGATCAGAACCAAGGAAAGTTTCTCTGATCAAAGGTGGTCGAGAACGAGGCTTGACCAACAGATCCAACGGCCTAGAGGGACGGGGAACTGCAGATCTACACACAATACCAAATTTAGGTAGTCTCGAAGGTCCAAAGAAGACACTTCGAGGGGGGGAGGGCAAAAGAATGCTCAAAATGGTAGTCAACTCCTCAAAGTTGATGGTGGGAAGCGGCGAGAGGAGCAGAGAGTGGAGGCAGGTGGTACAGGAGCAAAAAATGGCGAAAGCGCCTTGAAAATCGATATGCAAAACGACATGCAAAGTCGAAATCCAAAGGGGCAAAAGTGGGTAGCTTTGGGACGAGAGACGATACGGGAGACTACCACTTTGGGGGAGACGACAACCAAAGGACGAAGCGTTGATAGAGACTCCGACCCAAAAGAGTGCAACGGAAGGTTGGGGAAAGAGCTACAGGGAAAAAGGAGAGCTCAAAACAACGAAGAGAGAAATGAAGAACCTCTTTCTTCGTGTCTATCGCTCAGCGCCTCGATCCCAATGCCCACATCGTCGTTTGAAATGCCTCCAAACCAGAAGGCGCCACGTTGCGCACTATCTGACGAAGGGATCAGATTAGAGGAGCTGGTGCACCGCAGCAACAAGATAAGCTATAGTGGTCTCAACTCAGAGCGACAGAGCGCTCAGAGTGTGAGACTCGATGGGCTTAGTAAGAATAAAGAACTCTCATGCTCTGGGCTTTTTGATAAAGGACTTGGCTTAGTAGTTGATGGGGAAAGTCTTTTAGAGGGGGATGCAACGGTAGCCCAAGTCTTGTTAAATGGACCCAAAGAGGGGCCCAAGTCAAAAGAAGGGGATGTACAATGGAATAAACACAATGGGACAATAGACAAGCTTCCAACGAATATGGTTCCTTCAGAAGGGGATACAACGGTGCTTGAGAGCCACATGGTGGAGGAGGATCGAGAGGCGAGGCTTAACCTAGAAGATAATTTCGTCTACTTTGATGAGGAGTCCGTGGGGTCAGAGGAGTTTGATGTTGATCTGTCTCCTGAGTTTGTCCCATCCACCTTCCCTCCCAATCAACCCAAAGGCTTTAGAGTACAGAAAGTGGCTAAGAGGGCCATTGAGGAGTCCCTGGATGATTATCTGGAGATCAATGCGGCAGCTAAGTCATCTGAGACAGGCACTGGAGGTACACATTCCTTCTTAGCATCTATTTTTAATTTTATAACTAATTTTATAACTAGGGTGCAACTTATTTCGAACTCGACGGCCAACTCGAGTCACGATCCCTTATCCACCGGTGATTAATGGACGTTCTATTCTGGAATGTTAGAGGCCTGGGTAGGCGGGACAAGCAGGAAATGGTTAAGGAAGTCATCACCAAATCAAAGTCTAACATTATTGGTCTTCAAGAGACCAAACTTACGCATATATCTAGACTTACTAGGGTGGGGGGTACCATGGAGAATGTCCCATTCTGATGGGGCAGCTGGGGGTATCGCCCTAGGTTTTAACCCCGATACTTTTTGTTGTCTTGATGAGCTCTATGGGCAATTTTCTCTGTTGGTATTGCTCCAACGTAAAGCCGACCAATCAATTACGGTGGTCTATGGTCCGCACACCTCTGCTTCTAGAATGGCCTTACGGTAGAAGTTAGAGCAATTCAGGAAAAATGGCCACACCCCTGGGTGGTGGAGGGCAATTTCAATATCACTAGATTCGCCTCAGAACACAGGGGCAGAGGATCCAATGACTGACAGGGAAGCATTTAATGAGGTTATCACGGACCTGGAATTGGTGGACATTCCCATCTTTGATAGGCTCTTCACGTGGTCTAACATGCAATCGTCGCCTATCTAGCTAAACTAGACAGGATTTTGGTCTCCACTGATTAGGAGACCAAATTTCCTTTATCTTCAGCTAAATCTCTGCCTAAACCCACTTCGGACCATGTCCCTATCTTCTTGTCTTCCCGGGAGGGTCAACCCAGGAAATCACATAAGTTTAAGTTCGAGAAAGCGTGGTTAGAAATTCAAGGCTTCCATCACATGGTATGCGAAGTTGGTCTCGCCCAACTACAGGGAGTGAAGCGACCGTAATATGGTATGAAAAGATTCGAAGACTGAGAGACAAGCTCAGGAAATAGAACCGGACCAGATTTGCGCTGATCTGGAGGGCAAAAGATTCCCTTCTTGAAGGTATTAAGGAACTCAAGAAAATTGAAGAAACTAGAGATTTGCTACAGGAAGAGCGGAATAGGTTGCTACAACTCAGACAGGAAATTGATCAACTCTATAGGCTTGAGGAAATCAAATGGCAACAGTCCAGAATCTCGTGGCTCAAAGAGGGAGATGCGAACACTGCATTCTTCCATCGAGTAGCCAGCTCCCGGCGTAGATCTAGCCTCATTCACTTGATCCAATCAGACTCTGGAATGATCCAAGGTGACAGGATTATCAGTATGGCATTCCAGTCCCATTTCAAACTTCTTTTCGGACAAAAAAGGGGATTTCAGTCCCTATAAGCCACGAATTTTGGGAGAACTCGGCAGGAAACCCTGTCTCTACGATGGAATCCATTGAAGCACCTTCACTGAGAAGGAAACCTAGGAGGCTGTCCAACAACTTGGAAAAGACAAAGCCCCAGGTCCAGATGGCTTCCCAATGATCTTCTATTAGACGTTCTGGGAGGAATTCAAAGGCGATCTGCTGAAGGTGTTCGATGATTTCTATGACCATAAGCTCAAATTAGGGAGATTTAATTTTGCGGAGGTTGTGCTTGTAACACCCCAAATTTTAAATAAGGATAAATTCGAGATTTCACAGGATCTTTACTTCACTTCGTACAATTTTACAAGGAATTTAAAACTTTTCATTCACAATACATCAGAGTTCCTTTACACAGCGGAAGAATAAAAGATTACGACAATGAAATACAACTTGTATAACTTTAACATCATTTGCAACATCTTTAACTTCTAAACAGCAACAGCATATCCACTTTATAACTCCATGAATAGTTCATTACCTGCATGTCAATCTGTGGGCACATCAGTCACTTACAACTGACGAAATGTTATACACGGCTATCCTCTCTATGCCGGGAATAGTATAACGATCTCATACTTTAACAAATCACAAAAAGATTGAATGAACAAGTGAAGTGTCAAAGGTGATTATTCTAAATATAAGTGTATGTCATGCCTTAATGCCTAATGCACACATTTCCATACTAGGATGACACTAATGCACACTTGTTCAGATTCTATGCATCCCATACTACATAGGTTTGAGGGCAAGTGCCTACGTACTCCATATTGAAGGGTTCGATCCCTCGCCATGAGACTACCCAGTAATAAAACAAGTTTTAGAGTTATTTCACAGATACGGATCTCAGCCTCTCTGGCTATAATAACAGATCCCAGCCTCCCTGACTATTATATCGTGAGAATAATCCCGTAAATGCCGCTCTAGCCCCGGTATAAACATATTCTTTGGAGTATGGTAAACATCCGCCGACTATCCTAAGTCCCGGATAAAATACAGTCCATCTCCTACGGAGCAACCACAGTCCACCAACTGGGTCTATAGCCACGGAGATCCACCGCCGACTATATAGAAGCACCCATTTACGTTTGCACAGGTCTATTACATCTTCACCTAAGTGCCTAATTATTTTTAGTTCAAGACATGAATATGTTATCACCCTAGAATTAGTTTTACCTCATACCGGATTTATTCACAAAATACGAGATCGCCCGACGGCATTGTCTCAAAATCAAGTCTCAAAATCTTTCTTTCAAAATTACCGGTAACCAAGGTCTTAATAATTCTAAATCATAAACCTTTCATGTGCAAGAAACATGGGTACACATACCCTTTAATAATCATGTCTTAACTTATTATATTCATGTCTCTAACTTATCCATAATTTGTTCTATGTCTCATTTTAACACTATTCATAATAATAATTCTTTTTCATGAAACCATTTCATTCAACAAAAATTTATCCCTTTCACAAACATGATTTTATTACTTGCAATCTCATTTGCAATTTAAATAATCAAGTAAGCAACACAAATGAATAATCCCATCAAAGACAATTAATTTACAAATAAACATTTTACTTTTCTTCTAATGATGCAAATCATGTTCTTCAACAATTTAGTTTTTGAAGACAAATATCAATCTATCTCGAAGTCACTTTTATTATCTCAAATATACACGAAAAGTTCTAAAACTATTTTAAAATAATTCCATTTTATTTTATATGAATACTAGAATTTATTCTCAAATCTTTACTCAAAATTTTCCTTTTTAGTTCTAAAAATCTCAAAACTATCTTGATTATATTATGTAAACAGTAGGTCTTTTTAAAGTATGAATTATACATGAAAATCTTAGAACTAATTTTAGTAAGTTCTAAATCATTTTATAGGAATAATAGTATTTCTTTCCAAAATTTTAACTTGCTTTTAAAACTCATTAATTCAATAAAACATCAAAAAAAAAAGTAAAAGGGCACCCTAAGCCTCGAACCCGTGACCCCATACAGTCGGCCCAGGAGACCACCCGCTAGCCACTAATCCCATGTGGCTTTACTGTCATAAAAGGGAAACCAAACCCTCTAATACTGAGACTTCGATTGTGGGTTAATAAAACACACAGGAAAAAAAAAAGAGGGAACAATAGAGCTTCGAACTCACAATCGACTAGGAGGCCCGTGTAGCGCCAAGCCACTAGGCCAAGAGCGTCTATTGGTATCATGGTTCTTCGTATGTTTTTATCCCAATTTTCTGTTATTCTATTTTATTTATAAAACTCGATTCCTCAACTTTTCTAATCCTTTGTTAAACTGAAATTGGTTCATATTAACTGAGTTACTTTCTAACAGTAACTCATATATTTCAAAAATCATATTTTAGAAAAAAAATAAAACCAACTTTCAAATTTGTTTCCCATATTAATAACACACATTTGCATTCATTTCTTTTAACTAAAGATAGTATATTATATCTTTTATAACACTCAAATGAGCTCCATAGCATCAATTTTATTTTACCAAAAAAATGTATTTTCTAATCAAAATGAAGACTCAACAATTATTCACATAATCAAAATTTTACATTCATGTATACTAGTTTATGACAAACTAATCGATTGTTCTTTTCTTACTACCATCACGATGTAAATTAACTTTACTAATCATAACATGATTTATGACTATTCACCACATCCAATAGTATAGATTGTTCTATTTTATCATAATAAAAAATTTTCATACTAGCATGCATATTTCTAAAATTTGAAAGCATGAGAAAACCCACAAACATAATGTTAATCCATAGCATGATTCACTATTAATCTCACCACAATCATAGCATAATTATTCTATTTTATCAAAACTACTCATTCACTTTTATTAGCATGTACATTCTAAAAATTAGAAAGTAGGAGAACACCCACCTTAGTTGAAGCTTGAACAATTGAAAGGAAGAACACCACTTCTAGCTTCAAGGGCTCCTAGCTCTTCTCCTCCTAGCAATGGCCTCCAAGCACAAAACTCTCTTCTCTCTTCCTTTTTCTTTTTCTTTTCTTTTCTTTCTATTCCTTTGATTCTATTTTTTTTATGTGTGAAATGAAAAGGGGTATGGTGCTATTTATAGGATATGTAGAGGGTTCAATTTGCAAAATTACACACCTAATAACTCACTCAAATTAATTTCTAACCCTTCACATTTCATAACTCTCAAAAATCCTAAACTCTTCACCTCCTTATAACTCCTACCCCTTTAAAAATCCCAACTCCCATAACCTACAACTTTTCTCCTTCCCCACTCCATCAAAATCCGGTCACTAGATTTTCATCACACAGCACACAAGTGTGTTGTGCTGCTTCACTCAAGTGGGCCCCCATCAATCAATTTCTATTACACATTTTATAACACATTATACCAAATACCACCAGCCCATACCACCAGCCCATGTACACTAAACCAACGTGGGCTCCATTCTTCACATTTCATTCATTTTCCACTTTGATTTTCATACTACCACACACACACAGTAGCATCTTTACCTTATACATATATATTTTGTTTGAAAACTACGGGTGTGTATTACACGCACTCCGAAACTTTTGTTGAGAACAATTTGTTTTGAAAACAACTATGCTTAAGTACGATTACCGAAAACACGCGTATCGCACGTGAAATCATGAAAATGCAAAAATTGACTTTATTGATGAAAAGTTATTAAATATAATCGAAAACAATATAGGCAAAATTACATTTACTAATTTACATATATTTCATGATGAAATCACAACACGTATAAAGCACGTGCAATATACGTGCATAAAATCGAAAAATGTATTTTAATCAAATAGGGGAAAAAATAAATTTCAGTTTTATAAAAAGAGATTTGTAAACATAAAATAAATAATTGGAGCCCAGAAATTATCATTCGTAGCGGCGAAAAATATGTAATTAATACGTGTATTGAAAACACGTAGAAAGCACGTAGAATACAAATATCAAAATATCATATTTTTGTTGACTCAAAAATAGGGAAAAATCAATACTGAAAATATATAAATAGTCGGTAATCAAAATATGGGATGAAAACACGTTACAAAATACACGTGCGTAACACACAAGGGCAAAATTGAAATTCCAATTTTGCGGGGTGTTACAGTGCTGATTCCTAAGAAAGAAGACTCCCGGGGAGTAGGTGATTTCTGCCCTATTAGTCTCCTTAACTGCTCTGTCGAGATCATTACCAAGACTCTCGCTAATAGACTGGGAAGGGTGATGGATGACCCCATTAGTCACGATCAGACCGGTTTCATCAAGGGGCGATGTATTCAGGACAGTGTAGCCACGGCAGAAGAACTATCCATTAATGCCACGCTTCAAATGCCAAGAGTTACCTCCTGAAGCTGGAGTTTGAGAAAGCCAACGATTCGATTGATTGGGACTGTCTCTTGGAAGCATTTGCTGGTTGAGGTTTTGGGGATAGATGGATCAGATAGATCTACACATGTCTAACCACTAGCAGAACTACAATTTTGGTTAATGGACAGTTGAGCCACCCATTTTTGTGCAAGCGAGGCCTCAGACAAGGTGATCTGCTATCCCCCCTCCTCTTCAGCATTGTGGCAGACGTACTTCGATCCGTGGTGGATAACTGCAGTAAAGCAGGATGGATTGTACTGGTGGCCAAGGGAGCCAACCGACAAGAGTGCTCAATTCTCCAATATGTTGATGATACTCGCCTCTTCGGTAATGGCAACCTCGGGGAAACAACCGCATTCAAAGGAATCTTATATTACTTTGAAGCTTGGTCTGGCCTCAGGGTTAACTTCCGCAAAAGTGCTCTCATCCTCATTGCCCTGACAACAGAGGAGGCATGATATCATGCCGCACTACTCAATTGTTCTACCAAGAATTTTTCCATTCAGTACCTGGGATTGCCACTTAGGCTCGGGAAACTCAAAAAGGCAGATTGGCTACCCATTATTGACCGAGTCGAGAGTCGTCTTGTTGGGTGGAAAGGGAAGGCCCTTTCATTGGGTGGGAGAGCCACGTTAACTAATGCAGTTCTTTCAAATCTTCCAACCTATTATTTTTCCTTCTTTGAAATGCCGCGATGGGTGATTCAGAGAATCGATCGCACTCGAAAATAGTTTTTATGGAAAGGGGCAGACGTCGATCGAGGCGGCTATCACCTGATCAGATGGGAGAAGGCATGCATGAAAAAGATCCATGGAGGACTTGGTATTATTGATCTCCGAGATTTGAATCTTGTGCTTCTGGGTAAATGGTGGTGGAAAGTTTTCCACCCTAATGGAGAAGGGTGGCAAAATTTATCCAGGGATATCTACATGGGAATGGAATGAGAAATTTGGGCTTCAGGATAGGTCCACGCGTCTCCTGGTTCTGGAAAGGAATCGCTAAGGCATATGATCCCTTCATTAGATGTGTGACATCAGTATTCCGGAATGGCAGGCTTACCAGATTCTGGTGGGACAAATGGTGTGGTGAACACACACTTAGAGCCCTGTTTCCAGATCTTTATGATCATGCGGCACAACCACACTGCACGGTGGCCGCTGCCTGGAAAAGAGGTGCCTGGAACCAACCTTTAAGCATTCACTCGATCTGGGGTCCCAGCTTAGGCTTATCGAGCTTCGGGCCTTCATCGAAAATGCTGGTATTAGTTGCTCTCAGGGCCGTAATAAGAAATCCTGGGGTCCGAAAAAGAATGGCCACTTCTCTGTTCGGTCCATGTATAACTGCATTCACTTTAGGGGGTGTACCCCAAAGTGGGCAGGTGTCGTTTGGAGGACGAAAGCACCGTTGAAAATCAGAGCTTTCTTTTGGCTGGTGTTGAACGATGCGTTTTGACTAGAGAAAATCTCACTAAACACCAATCGAATTTGGACTCTAACTACGGTATCTACCACGATACCCTAGAGACTAGAGATCACCTCCTCATACAGTGCCATAGGAGTAAAGCGGTACTCGTTGAGGTACTCAGAGCCCTGGGGACAAGTAAGTACCATACTATGTACGACGAACTGTGGGTAGGGTCAAAATTTGCTATGGAAAGAAGAACTATGAGAGAAGCGTGGTATATCGCTATTGCCGCAACGACCTGGGTTCTTTGGCTAGACAGAAATAATTTTTACTTTTGCAGAACTTGTAATAATATTTCTGGTAATTTGACTCACATCATGCATTTTATCTCATTTTGGGCTAATGTGACTGCAGCAGGTCCCAGGGGAAAGATAGTGAGCGTATTCTAGGTGGAGGATTTTGATGATGATGATGTTGAGATTGGCCCGACGATCGGCTGACTACCAGACCCGCAATTGATAGATACCCACCGCCCCAGGGTTTGTTGGAGGGATATGATGTATTTTGTTATGTTGCGGACTTTCTGATCTTGTTTTGTCCCACCCCCCATGTTGATGGTGGAGTTTATGTACTTTTGTTTTGTTTTGTTTGTAGGACCTGGTATTTGGTTCAGTACTCTGAGTTTGTTTTATTAACCACTTATTAATGGAACAGGGTGGTCATATTCCACATTTTCTTCAAAAATAATAATAATAATAATAATAATTCCACACACAGAAAAAGGGAAAAGAAAAAGAAAGAAAACTATAGGATAAGTAGGGGGAGAATTGGAGTAATGCTACACATACTGCCTAAGTTATATCCCATAAATGGATTGAACACATCAATTAAAATAAATGATATAAGAGTAACATGAACATGAAGTTCAAAGGCATGGAGATCAACTAATCAAACATCTCTACATATATTTGACAACACTTAAAGAATAGCACAAAATTCAATCAACAAAAACTACTATAGATTAACTACATTGTAATAAAGGTACGGCAACAATAATTAATGTAATTAGCACATGATCTCTTTTCTCTTAAGATTGTTAGAATAATATTCAAATAAACTTTTAAAATACACCTTTATAATATTTTTAAAAATATTTTTGTATAGATACACTAATATACCAAAAGATTTCATATAAAACATTATACTTAATAAAATTGCATATATACAGGGCCAGCTGGGCGACGGCTCAGGACCCAAAAATTCATAAACTAGAAAAAAAAAGATAGAGGAGCCAGGATAATTAAGTTATTAATTGTGTACACGGCCAAGGGCACAAAATTCAGAAACACGAGGCTAGGGGGTCCAGGATAGGGACCCAGGATAGATAAAATTTAATAATAAAATTTAGTAATGATAGGGCCCAAAAATGTGTACCGCTCATAATTCATTTATTTCTCTAACACACTCTCTCTCCACTTCAACAGAAGCTTTTGTCTACTCCCTCCGTTTCACTTTAAGTGATATTTAGGAGTTTTGCACACAGATTAAGGAAGGGTGAGATAAACATTTTTTCCCTCTATACCCTTATTAATTAGTCTCTATGATTTAATTACTAGTAATTCTTTTTTCAATACAGATTCTGATTTCAAGAAATGTAATTAATGTTTTCAAACCCAAATAGTAGTATGTGAAGAGTGTAGGAGTAGTACTTTTGATTTGGAGAATATATAGAGTTGCTAGTAGTAGGTGAGGGGGAGTTGGCATTAAATTTTTGGAGAAAATAAAATCTAGAAACTTGAAACTACAATTTTCTAAGAATATTTGATAGGATTAAGATGAGTAATTAAGATAAAACTTCAACATAAATAAGGGTGTTCTTGGAAAAAAAATGAAAAAAAATTGGATAATATCACTTAAAGTGAAACAAGGAAAAAACCCCTCAATATCACTTAAAGTGGAACGGAGGGAGTATATTAAAACACAAAATACCATTTAAACCAAAAGAATCCTCTCTTCTCTTCCGATGTGGGACTAAAAACTCCCACTTCTTCAAGTTGGCTGCATATGGCAGTTTTGTTGATTAAGCCATAATTTCTTCTTAACTAAGATTAAGCCCAAATTAATCTCTAATTAAGATTAACCCATAACTAAATTAAGATTAATCAAGCCTAATTAACTCAGTTTTCATTTTGGTGCCTTTACTATTTAAGCCATAAGCCATACTTAAGCCATAACTAAGCTAGTTTTAAATAATTGTGACTAAGCCCTAATTGGTTTAAGCTCCAATTAAGATCAATTTAGTTTAATTAGTTTAAGCCCTAATAAAGATTAATTTCATGTAAAACAAAAAGTAAAAAAGTGTATAGTGTTCTTACAACTCAAACAAAGATATTTTTCTGTGGCTTTACTATTCTTACTAAAGTAAATCTACATCCAACCAAAGCTATTTTTAGAAATTGTTTTCAAGGAATTGCTTTCGCTACAATTTTGTGCACACTTTTGATTTGTTTTACAACCAACAAATTTGTTTTAAATTGATATTGTATATCAATTTATATGCACGATAAACTCAAAGTTATATTGTTTATAAACTTGAATTGTACAGTTCAGAATACACAATGCTACAACTAAACATCATGCTATAGAATAGAGAATATCACAAAGTATAGAATACTATAGAACAAATTACAGTATGTAATAGTACTAAACATTCATAAACTCTGTCAAAATCTCACCTTCAGAAAGAACCTCTCAATGCAGGATGACAAAGAACTGCATATGTTTGTTGCGGAGGTAAAAGTATCTTTTAGATCTCTAATATCACTCTGAAAAATTAGATTGCATTGTAGCTCAGTGTTTGAATCAAGGATACATGCAAAAGAAAAACTATCATTGATCACTACTCACTAGTAACCTATGAACAATGCAAAGACGATGAACGCTCTATTTTGTGCTCTTACCAAGGAGGAGTTCAATCGTGTATCTAATGCAACAATGGCGCATCAAATTTGGCACACACTCGAGGTAACTCATGAAGGAACTAATAAAGTTAAAGAGTCTAAAATATATGTTCTTGTTCACATGTTTGAAATGTTCCGCATGAAGGAGAACGAGAATGTGTCTGAAATGATCACAAGGTTCACGGATATTACAAACTCTCTTGTGGCGCTTGGAAAGACGTACGCTCAAGCCGAAATGGTGAGAAAAGTACTTCGTGCACTAACACCCAAATGGGAGAAGAAGACCACCGTCATAGAAGAGGCCAACGATTTAACACAACTCTTTCTTGAGAATCTTGTGAAAAATCTTATGGCGTATGAGGTACAACTTGAAGAACGCAAGAAGGATCTAGATACTCAACAATCAAAGAAAAAGAATCTACCATTCAAGGTCATGTTGAACTCCAAGAAGGAGAAGTAAACCAAGAACAAGAACATGAAGGTCAAAAAGGCTTATCAAGTAACTTGGGACGATAGCGACTCTTCATTGGAAGAAGAAAGTGAAGAGACAAACGAGGTTGCTAATGTATGCTTTATGGCTTCACAAATTCAAGTAAGTGATGATTATGATTCGAATGATTTATTAAATGCTTTCAATGAGATTTTTCAAGATCTTAAAAAAGAAAAAATTAGAATTAAAAACTTGGAGAAAGTAAATCAAACACTTTTCCAAGAGAATCTTGACTTAGATAAAGAAGTCAAGTCTTTAACTTCCCGACTTTCTAGTTTGGATATAGATCTTGTATCTCTTAAGAAAAATTATGAAGAGATATCCAAGAATGTATCTTAATTTAATAAAAGAAAGGAGAATTTAAATGATGTTCTCCAAAATCAAGTTCAATCTAATAAGAGATTTGGACTTGGTTTTCAAAAGTCTCTTGAAAAACCTCATGTTTCTAAGAACTCTAGTGTAAATAAGCCTGAATCTATTTCTAGTGTTAAGAATAAATTATATGAATTTTTTGAAAAACCTATAACTGTAGTTTTTAATGAAAAAAGCAATTTTGTAGTTCAGACCAGTCGACTGAACCCAAATTTCAGTCGCCTGTCCAGAGGTTCTGAGTCTTATTCATAAGACGAAAACCTCAGATAAGTCGACCTATTACACCTCCAAGTCGACTGGATTTCAGTAACAGTCGAATAAAAGGTTCGATAAAGTCTACTGGACAGAGCAAAAATATATGGATTCCAGTCAATCTGAGTCAGAAAGATAGAGTTACTTATATAAAATCATATATTCTTGCTGTATGTAGTTCTGTAGATTATATTCTTGCATTTGGTGGAATATCAAACTCACTTTGGGTTTGGTTTCCCAAAAAACTAATCTCTTTTGGACCCAATGAAAAGGGTACCATATTCACATTGAAAATTTTATAGGTACCTAAAAGAGAACGTTGGATACTTAACAGCGGATGCTCAAAGTACATAACTAGTCATGCCAACCTCCTATCTTCCATTCAGGAGATTGATGGAGGAACAGTCACATTCGGTGACAACAACAAAGGGAAGGTTACTGGAATAGGCATGGTCGGTAAGCACACTATAAGATGTTTTTCTTGTTAGTGGTCTAAGCATAATTTATTAAGTATTAGCCAATTATGTGATAAGGGATATAAAATTATTTTTGGAAAAGATGCATGTTTAATTTATGACTCTACTATGCAAAATATAATTTTTCAAGGATTTAGGAAGAATAATATTTATGAATTATGTTTAAAATCAAATGATTTTTTGAATGATTTTTGCTTAGTAGTTTCTAATAATAATTCTTGGCTTTGGCATAAGCGATTTGGCCATGTGAACATGAAAAATATTGCTAAATTATCTAAATACAACCCAGTTAAAGGGCTGCCAAGACTATCCTATAAAAAGGATAAGTTATGTGATGCATGTCAACTAGGTAAACAAACCAAATCTACTTTTAAGACAAAAGAAGCAATTTCTACTAGTAGGCCTATCGAATTAATCCATATTGATTTATTTGGCCCTACTAGAGTTGCTTCTTTAAATAAAAGTAGGTATGTATTTGTTTTAGTAGGTGATTTTTCACGATTCACTTGGGTTTTCTTTTTAAAACATAAGAATGATGCTTTTAATGAATTTGCAAATTTTTGTAAACGGATTCAAAATTAAATGTCTCTAACCATAGTCACTATTAGAAGTGATCATGGTGGAGAACTTGAAAATAAAACATTTTCAGAATATTGCAACAAGAATGGTATAACACATTCATTTGCATTTCCTAGAGCTTCACTACAAAATGGAGTGGTCGAAAGAAAGAATAGGACTTTACAATAGTGTGCACGTACCATGCTTGTTGAAAGCAATTTACCTAAGTATTTTTGGGCTGAAGCTGTTGCTACAGCTTGTTATGTTTTAAATAGAATTTTGATTAGCCTATGTTTAAGAAAACATGTTATGAACTATTTTTTGATAAAATTCCTAAAGTATCTTATTTCAAAATATTTGGATGTAAGTGTTTCATTTTAAACACTAAGAAATACTTTAGATAAGTTTGATCATATATCTAATGAAGATATCTTCATTGGATACTCCAATACGAGTAAGGCATATAGGATATTCAATAAGTCAACTTTGACTATTAAAGAATCCATGCATATTTCATTTGATGAATCTTTGACTTCATCTACTGATATTAAAGATGATGAAACTAATCCATCAACTTTAAATAACGTCATTAAATCTTTAGAGCACACTATCATATCGGATAAGTCGACCGATAAGGAAATCAAGTCGACTGATGTGAATCAGTCGATTGATCCTGTTGTGATGACTCAAACTTTACCAAAATCTTTTGTTGAAGTTAGAGATCATCCTCATGACTTAATAATTAGTGACATCTCACGTGGTATTCAAACCAGGTCTCATGTTAACAGGATTTCTCATACGGCTTTCTTGTCAGATTATGAACCTAAAAATATACAAGAATCCTGTGAGAATGAGTTTTGGATGAATGCCATGCAAGATGAATTAAACCAATTTATAAGAAATGATGTATGAGATTTTGTTCTACGACCTACTGACCATACTATAATTGGTACCAAATGGGTATTCAAAAATAAATTAGATGAATCAGGACAAGTCGTTAGCAACAAAGCAAGATTAGTTGCTCAAGGGTATAATCAAGAAGAAGGCATAGATTTTGATGAAACATATGCTCCTGTTGCTAGACTAGAATCAATTAGGATCTTGTTATCTTTTGCTTGTTTTATGAACTTTACACTTTTCCAAATAGATGTTAAAAGTGCTTTTCTTAATGGTTTTATAAAGGAAGATGTTTATGTTAAACAACCACCTGGTTTCGAACATGAACAATTCCCAAACCATGTTTTTAAATTGAAAAAGGCTTTATATGGTCTTAAACAAGCACCTCGTGCTTGGTATGATCAATTGAAGACTTTTCTTTTAGAAACTGGTTTTGAAATAGGTAAATTAGATACTACTTTGTTTATTAGGAGAAAAGAGACTGATATTTTGGTTCTACTAATAGTAATCTATGTCAAGAGTTTGCTAATACCATGAAAAATGAGTTTGAGATGAGTCACATGGGTGAACTCAATTATTTCCTTGGACTACAAATTAAGCAGTCACCAAATTGCATATTTATTAATCAAGAAAAATATGCTAAGGAATTACTCAAACGGTTTGGCATGGATAGCACGAGTAGTAAGACCACACCTATGGCTACTACCATTACCCTTCACAAAGATGAATTAGGTAAGAGTATCGATCAGAAACTCTATCGAGATATGATTGGCTCACTCTTATATATAACTGCTAGTAGACCACACATTATGTTTAGTGTATGTTTGTGTGCTAGATATCAATCAAGTCCTAAAGAGTCTCACTTAAAAGCTATGAAACGTATTTTAATGTACATTAAAGGCACGTCTGAGTATGGTCTATTTTATCCACGCACCGATAATTTTCAACTTTTGTCGTATTATTTTGTTGGCTGTAAAACTGACCGCAAAAGTGCTAGTGGAACATGTCACTTTTTGGGACATTCCCTAGTCTCTTGGTGCAGTAAGAAGCAAAATTCGGTATCTCTATTTACTACAGAAGCTGAATATATTGCTGTAAGTTTGGCTTGTGGCCAAATTTTGTGGATGAAACAAACTCTATTAGATTATGGTATTTCATTTTCAAAACCTGCAATAATATGTGATAATACCAGTGCCATTAATTTATTTTAAAATCCGGTTCAACATTCACGTACAAAATACATTTATATTAGACATCATTTTTTACGTGGTCATGTTTTAAAGAGAGATATATCTTCAGACTTTATTTCTACTGATAAACAAGTAGCAGATATCTTTACTAAACCACTTAAGGAAGACACATTTATCACCTTAAGAAGAGAACTAGGAATTTGCAGTTTTTATGATATTTCTTGATTTTTTTTTTTCATGGTAAGTCGACATAGCACTAATTTTCGGTCGACTTCCTAAGTATTTTTCGAGATTTATTTTGTCCGAGTTTTTTCTTTCTTTTCTCTGGACAGTCGACTGTGAACAGTACTCAGTTGACTGCAAGAAATTTTACTTGTTATTTTTGTTTGATCTATTTTTCTCTCGACTAAGTCGACTGTTATAATAATACAGTCGACTATCGCGCTTCAGTCTGTCTTTTAGATTCGAAAACGGCACACCTTTTGAGGCAATTTCTTTTACCTTTTCTTACCCTTTGACCGATCTGATCCCTTGATTACTCCTAGACTCAATCTTAGCCTTTGATTCTAAAGTAAAAACCCTAGTTTTTACTTCTCTTTTTATACTTTCCCCTCCTTTTCAATTCTCTCTATCTCTTTGAAGAAATAGACAGGCGGCTGATCCTCAACCTGACGATTTCAGCATTTTTGAAGCTCACAAATTGAAGACTTCGTTCAGATTACGAGTCAATCACTTGCTGAAGTCTCTTTCAAGATATTTTGAAACTTTGTGCCACTCCTTCAAACTCCATTGTTAGGTATAATTGCTTGTCCTCTTTTCTTTTCAAATTTTCTCGAGTTGAATCATGCCTCCAAAGAGAGTTCGTGGTTCTAATGTTGAGGATGGACAATCTTCTAGCAATTACCTTCAATATCTTAGGAACCCAAACCTTGTTGAGAAATTTTTTCTCATTTGTCAGATTGCTATCTTTCCAAGGAGATTTGTAAATTTTCCTGATTTAGAAAGGTTCCCCTTAGCCCCATTGTTTGAACAATGTGGGTTATTTAACTTGCTTTCTCTTGTTAAGCAACCGTATTACTATCCACAACTTATGTATTTATTTTATACAATTATGAGAGTTGCCCATTCCGATGATGGTAACGAAATATTTATTACTACTACGGTAAAAAATATTTGTATGAGGATGACTCCTGCAAAATTGGAAATTATTTTGGGTATTCCATCTGAAGGATTAGATTTAGGGGAGATTGATATGGATGACGACTCTATCCATTCAAAAATCTTCTTGCCAAATCGCAGTCCCCCAATGTCTAACCAAACAATTACACCGCTTGCTAAGCTAGTTGCAAGAATTTTTTCGTATAACATTATCCCTAAAATAGGGAGTTACGATCAATTTTTCCACGAGTTGCAACAAGATGTCTATGCGATTTTTGGCAACATCCAAATAAATTGGAGTCGAGTCATTTTCAATCGTCTTCATCAGGCTCATACTTATTTTCTTCCTTTTGGTGCAATACTTACTCATGTTTTCAATTTCTATGAAGTTGGTCTTACTTTTGAGTCTAGTATTGTCACTCATTATGAGTCTTTTGATCGTGTAAACTTAGCTCGTATGAAGATTCTTCACTCTCCTCCTTGGAAATATACCCCTCCTATCCCCTTAGCCACTTCAGCTCGTTGGTCTTCTGATCATCTCGTCCTCGTGCTGATTTTGATGATCCTAGGAGTCTTTACACTTCTGTAAATTATCTCATGGATCATCAGGATAACCTTGAAGCCAGTATTTCCCATCTTACTCACTTGTTCGCTTCCCAGTTTCCACCTCCACCTCCTCCCTTTCAAGGTGCTGCAAACGATGATGAAGACGAAGATTGATTAGCTATATTTTCTCTATATTTTTCTACTTTTTATGTATTTTCTATTTTATGTCGTCTTTTGAACAATGTACTTCAAATTTCATATGTATAAATTTGTGACTTGTGTTTGTTCTCTTGCAATTTGTTCCTCTTTATTTTTTCTCCTTCTATTTTTTGTTGATGCCAACGGGGAGAAAAAAAGCTTGTGTATGTTATATGTGTATATGTTGTTTGCATTTGGTGCATGTTTTTGTGCATGTTTTTTTCTAAACTTATGCATATTGTACATTAGTTAAGGGGAGCATTTGTATTTTCATTATTATTTTAAGCTATTGTGTTGTCATCATCAAAAAAAGGGAGAATGTTGATTCTTGGTTTTGACGACTACAATACAGTGCAAAGTTGTGCTACTTCTTATATATTGCAGGATGTATCAATTTCAATACCATGTGTGATACACAAAGGCAAAGTTGATCCAATGAAGCTCTCAAAGAAAAATTGATCAAGCTACAAAGCTCTAAGTTCAAGACAAGATTGATTAAGCAAGATTCAACAACTAAAAATAATGGCTTAAGCTCAAATTCAAGACTCAAGATCAAGACAAGATTCAGTGCTTCAATCTGTTTTATTAAATGTCTTATAAACAATTGTAATTTTATTTCTTTGAGTCTTAGAATGATGTAATAGCCTTGTCACACACACACACTCACACATATTTTTATAATTGAGTGTTTTTCACAAGTTTAAAGGTCGAAATAAGCTTGATTAAGATCAGCCATTGAGTACCAGTCGACTGCCGTTTGGCACCAGTCGACTGTACTAGTACGAAACTGTCTGAACTTTTTCAAACTCTGGCCAGTCGACTCATCATGGCAACCTAGTCGACTGTTCAAATCGTTTCGACAATTTTTAGAATTTAAAACTTGTTTTTTGAATTCAAAAGTTTTATATCCGTTTTAAATCAGTTTTATAAACTATTTTACAATGTCCTGGTGATTCCTCTCTATAAATAGAGCATAGGAATCACCATGGATAGGTTCCAAGCATTTTTGATAAAAGTTCAAGTTTTTGCTTTTGGAAAAGAGAACAAGTTTTCAAACAAGCATTCATAATCTTCTAAGTTTTGGTTCTCTGAAATCAGTCTAGTATAACATTGAATTCGTTTTAGACTAATTTCAGAAGTTGACCTACTAGCCTCCATACAAAAATCACAATCAAAACAAGGCTATAGGTTGTTGTAACTCTTTTATTTATTTTTTTCACTCTCGGGTTGTGAGAGTAGTCCTCTCGGTTGTAGAGTAGGGCTCTAGGTTGTAGAGTAAGGTTTTCACTCTTGGTTGAAGAGTGAGTTTGCTCTCTCTAGTGGTGAGAGAGGTCTACGGGTTGGACAAAGTTGTTGTCTATTGCCGTAGGGTATTCTTGTATTTTTTCAAGAATAATGGAAAATCTCAAGTTGGTTGCTTGGGGATCGGATGTAGGTCAGGAGGACCGAACCAGGATACATCGCTGTGTACTCTGTGGTTGATTCTCTCTGTGGTTATATTTTCTTTACTTGCATTTTAATATCTCTGTGAAACTTGTATGGCAAGTCGACTGTCCCTCTTCTATAAGTCGACTGATCAGACTGGTATAGCATAATCTTCGAAAAATTTTCTGACAAGTCGACTGAGTTCCGCTATAAGTCGACTGATCAAACTTGTATACAAAACTCTTCTATTCTGATGCCCCAGTCGACTGTATTCCCTTTTCAAGTCGACTGGACAGTAAAAAAAGTTCAATTTCGTTATTATTTTTTATAAAACACTATTCCCCCCCCCCCCATTGTTTCTTGCCTTGCCTACAGGATCCAACATAGCTCATTCAACACACAAAAATACTAATGGGGATTAGAGTGGATCATTTTTTCCGACACTTCACGTTATAAGTGTTATCTAGATTTGATTGAGAAGCCTGTGAAGTGTATACTTATTTGACCTTAGCACACAGCAACGCATATCCATAGTCTCCAACATATGCAATTTTTGGGTAATTTTAAAATTCCTACAATCATCAAAATTGTTAAAGATTAGCCAATTAAACAAACTATTGACACTATTAAATTCGAACAACAATTTAATTGAAGATTCAAATTTAACGGAGATTCAAATTTATTGTTGAAACTATTACTTTAACTTGTCAAATTACATATTTGATCTTTAGCACATAACCAAAATAATTATTCGAAATAAAAAGAACTAGCATACTTATCTTTAGAATTAAGTTTTAATAGTCCACAACCAAAAGAATAAACTATTCTACCAATTGTTTATAAAATATATGCACTTTAGTACACAACAAAATAATCAAATTCATAAACAAACAATGGTTAACAGATATTTAAATTATAGTGCATAGAAACAAAGAGTTTAAACAATTAATTGAAAATTTTATATATAGGTGAAGAACTTATCTTTAATTTCAGATATGATCAATTCCAATCAAGTTCGGATTCAGTCCAATCATATTTTGGTCTAGTCCAACATGTACGGATCTGATCCAACTTGAATCTGGTCCACCATCAAGTACCAAACACTAGATCCAGCCTAAAACAAAAAACACCCGATCTAATCCTAAAACACTAAACACCAGATCTAACCCTACACTAAATCTAGAGCTAGTACAAAAACCCGTACCTGAACCCGGTATTGGACCAGAACCGACCCGATCTATATGGGTCTGGGTCCGGGACCGGGTCCTAAAGTAAGACCTAATGCACTTCCGGGTCCGAGTTCGGATCCACTCAAAATAGACCCGATCTGGACCCGAACCAGTTCAAAAATACCCCCCAAAAATATGGAATTTGAATAATAGGGCTATAGAGATATACATTTAAATAGTAATAGTTAAAGATAGATGTGTAAATATAATATTTATTCATGTACTTAAGTGCAAAAATTGTTGGAACCGTAGAGTATCGGGTGAAAAAATACTTAAGTGCAAATATTTATTCCTCGCTACCGAACCCGATGGGTAAATTTTTTTAACTAGGACCCGAACCCGGACCTGATTCTCGTGAGATATTGGGTTCGGGTAGTGCAGGACCCAACCCGATAAGACCCAATTCCCGCTATAACTAAATCCAACCTCCAAACTTCAAACACCACAGCTAACCCCCACCAAATCAAATCCCAAACAGAAAACACCATAGCTAACCCCACACCAAATTCAATCCCAAAACATCAAAATCAAGAATAACAATAATAACATGTGGAGGGCTATTGGGTTTCGGGTTTGATCGAGTTTGGGAACGGATCCACAAACCAAATGATCAAACAAGTGTGCATCACCTGAGAGGAAGGGGTGAGGTGCAGGTTTGAGGGTCCGGTTTTTACAAACAAAACCAGATAACAAACAAATCGAGAGAGAGAAAATGGAGGCGGCTGAGTGTAGCAGTTAGGATTTGGAGGAGGGGTGTCAGCGGCAGGGTGCAGTCGGCGGCGACAAAAGTCCCAATGAACGTCTCTCTCTCTCTCTCTCTCTCTCTCTCTCTCTCTCTCTCTCACTCTCATTTCGTTTGAAGATTATGAGAAATAATAATAAGAGAAATTAGGGTTAATATCATCTTGTGAGGTGCTTGAGATATTTATCACAGTTATCAAGATTGGAATACCTAGATTACTATCACAAACCAGTATTTATAATACTGGTTTGGGTCTGGGTTCTCAACTCACTCAATTTGTGTTCCGATATTAATACAATTAATACATGTAGCATACGTATTACCTATAGGAAAATATTATACATAATATTATTTATATAATGAAAATATACCTATATATTTCATAATATACTGGACATAGAAGAAAATCAAAGAAGAAGAAATTGGTAATTTTTTTGAAATACAAATACAAAAGCAATTTTCTTTAACATACGCTCCAACCTTAATATATTTCCCGCGTGCCAAACTCCCACTTTTAAGTTTCTCCTACTTCTCTCATTTATTTTTTCTTCGGGAATCAGTATTATGTCAAATAGAAGATTCTCTTCCATAATTCTTTGATGGAGATTCTGTATGAAAGCTATATATATAATTTATTTGAAACTAATAATGCCAAGACATTAGTAATTGCGGTTGATTGAGTACGATGCCAATTGAACTCCAATATAAATGCATTTATATTTTATAGTTATATTAGATCGAAATCATACTGAGCCCCAAATAATAATATACTAACACATTAATTGATTCATAGTTTGATTAGATCTGAATCTCCCAAAATTGAAGTCAAACAAGGCAAGCTCAAACCAAAGAGAAAAGAAAGTACAATATCAATTGATGAAGTTCATCTGCTGACTTCAAATAGTATTAAATTGTTTTAATTAATGTACATCTCTAAGTTATATCTGTATCGGTATTCAAATTTGTCTTTAGAAATCAAATGTTAATATTGTTACGGCTAATATTCAATTCGTATATGATCCGAAAATATTCCTACTGTAAATATAATCTCTACTACTAGAATGGGAAAAGACCTTAGTGTAATTTGTCTATCTACCAACCCATGTAACGCATGTGCATAATTATTGTCAATGAGATTTTAAATCAAATCCAGACTACGTCTGAATTTTTACTTTTAAAAAACTATATTTATTTAGACGTGCATCGCACATGTAAACTACTAGTTGGATTAGATGAGAATATTTGTGAGTGAAGTCAATGATGTAGGCTAGGGATAGGAGAGTGGAAAAGATAACGTCCAAGTGGTAGGGGTGGCATTTGGGCCCACGGGCTGGGTCAGGTCGAAACCCGGCAAGTTTGACCCAGGTTTCGACCCGGGCTACGACGGGCTAGGCTGGGGGAATTGCGGGCCAGGCCAAGGGAGGAAAGGAGGGGCCCAGACCTGGCCCCTCGCCCCAAGCTCGGGGGCCGGGCCGGTTCGTGGCAGGTCGGGCATGTTTTCAATTTTTTAATTTATTTTACAAAGATAAAGTAAAAGGAAAACTTGTCCATAATTATCAATAAGATATAGATAAAAGAGATATTGATAAATTAAATTATTTTTATGAATTACAAAGTTTAATATATAATCAAAAAGATTAGTAATATTTCAATCAAATTTTATCAAATTACAATATGAGGAAAACATTTGTATTTAGAGATCAAGATAAACTATATTTAGATTGTATAGAAAACATTGAACTATTGTTTGTCGTATACTTCTACTTAATTTAAATATAGAATCTCATACCCCTAAATTTTCTAATTAATTACAATACATTATCCAAACTTCATTCTACAAAATGTTCACTCGTTGCTACTTGTTGAGCCATTTTGTGCTTCATGTAAATCTTGGGCCCTCTCTTTCGCTTTCATCCAATCTTCGACGCATACTAACATCTCCAAATTCTTCAATGTCAAGCAATTCATGTTCGGGCTCATTATTCTGCCACCAAGAGAGAAAAAATACTTTCCGATGCAACGGTTGACACCGGTGTAGTTACCAAATCTTTAGCCATAAGAGAAAGAATAGTAAAAATATTTTCATTGACTTTCCAAAAATAAAACACATCTACTACATCATCAATGAGAGGTTGTGCATTATATCAATCCATCTCATTTGGTGAATTGGTTCTTAGTTTTTTATTTTATTTTATGATATTTAAAACACTACTAGTTGCAAGTCCATTTCCATTTGATAATATAAAAGAAGATGAAGAACTAACAATTTGTATTTGTGCAGTGTTAGATGAATAAAGTCTATCGTAACTATCATATAAACTAGTCAAAACATGCTCAAATTTTGTAGTAAAAACAACATAATCTAAATCTTGTATTTCATTGTGTGGAGCATAAGTATAAAAAATAATCAGAGTAGAAAGCAAGAGAAGTCAGCCATGCATTCATATATGAATCAATATACCAACAGGAATTTACTTGAAACCAAAATATAATAATATCAAATAAACCACATCTGAACAAGTCAATAATCCTGGGTCACATTGCCCAAATACAAATAATCCAAGCAACATATACAATTATTCAAAAGCAACAGGAAATAATAATAATAGCAAAACTCCAGCAACTAGTATCTCAGATCACCTACTCTATCAGGCAGCTAGTCTCCATGATCTGCAATTTAATAAATTGCAGAAGAGGAAAAAGAAAACAAAACTCCCGTCAACGCAAGTTACGGGCCGCTTGTAGTGCAGACACAAGTACAGAAAAATAAACTACATAGCATGGAATAGACATGATAAAAAAATAGAACAATTAGCATAAATCATGAACATAATCAAGTAATAACAGGTGTATATAATATGTAACAGGTAACAGGTATCATGGAAGTAGGTAAACATGTAACAGGTGTCAAGAAGCATGTACAGGTAATCATGTAAGCATGTAACAGGTATCATGTAACAGGTATTATGCCATGTCAAGTCTTGTATTATTACTATCTAGGTAGCACTTCATGCGTCCCAGGTTTTTATCACATAGTTTCTACATTCAAACAAGTTTCGTTTAGATTTCTTAATAAAGTCAATAAGGTCGTGTACTTAGGTATCAGGTAAGCAGGCACAGGTACAGATATCATGTAACAGGTAATCATGCATCAGGTAGAACTACGTCCCTTCCAAATACACCCTCCCGTAGGAAGTATGTAGTTGGGTAATAAGTGGGAAACACTGGCCCCCTTCTGAGTACATGCTCTCATAAGGAAGTGTGTAGTCAGGAATCAGATAATCAGAATCACATGTCAGGTAATCATATCATAGGTAACAGATATCAGATAATCAGGTGGGAAACACGGGCCCCCTTACAAGTACACATTTCTATATTTTCCACTAGTAAATCTTTTCCTTAATCCCGGCTTGGTTATTTATTATTATTAATCAAACAGGTATGTATGTGTCACAAAAAGGAAAAGAATAACATGGCATGAACAAATAACAGGTTCAGGTTGCAAGATAAACATGTACAAATGAAAGACAACTCATAAAAGGGTAGAACAACGAAAATCCTAATTCAGGACAGCAAGACAATACTGCACTAAATCTGAAATTTTCATTGCTACAAATGTGCAAATCTGGATCCGTCAGAAAACCTGGAATATAGACTCCCAGCCGAATCCAAAATATATACATAAGTCATATGGTATTTCACAACAATAGGTCTCAAAATAAATTTGAATCCAGAAAACGTGTTCAGCCAGAAATCAGAAGTTGTATTCATAAACAGAAAAATAGCACAAAAACTTAATAATTAAATCCAAGAAAAAATCTGGGGTATTCCCTAGTATTTTTAGTAATAGAAAATAAAATTTCATAATTTTCCAACATAGATAGAATACTCAATGAAAATCAGAAAGCAGCAAGATACAACAGTTTTGTAAATCTGGAATCATAAACGCAGCAGTACTAAAATAGCAATATCTCACAAAATATAAATCTAAATCCAGATCTGTCAAAATGCTGATAAAATAGATACAATATGCTATAATTCATATTCATAAAGTTTTTATAGACAGCAAATAGATTCAGGTCAAAATTAAGGTTCTTTACTGAATAGTAAGAAAATTCTGCAAGTATAGTAGTTGTTTGCAAGCATAGAATAGTTTATAAAAGTTATCAGTTAAATCCACAAAAATTAGGGGTTAATTTCAATCAAGTCTAGTTGTAACCAGCGAAATATTGGATCAAAATATTATCATTAACATCAGTAGAAAAATAATTATCCATACAGAATTCATATAAAACTGGATCTAGAATTTTAAATACATCTGTAGTAAAATAGTCATAACTCGAAACTCATAAACCGAAACTGGGATCTTTCAGAAAATCTGGAAAGTATACAGAATTTTCTATAATTCACATTGACATATAATTTTCATATACTGGCCTTAATAGGGTCTAAAATACTGAACAAAAACGGGGTAAAAGTAAAAACAGAAATCTCCTTCAAGCATAAAATCAACTAGATCATATGAAACACGTCCAAATCATAACCAAACATGAAATAGGGTATACTAGATGTTCAGGCAACATGGTATAGGGTATTTAACACGTCTACAACAAGTATACTACAACTAACACAACCAAGCACACAATATCATACGAACAATATGCATGTATAGAACAAGAAGTGGTCATCCCTAAGTTATTTCATGTCATGTGTGTAATGAGGCAACTACGGGCAGAACAACACAATAGAGATAAAATATAATAGGGGTTTTGCACAAGAATTTTCTCTAACACAAAACTAAACTACAAGAGGTATTTAGTGCTTGTATTACACAAAGAAAAGAATACAAGTTACTTTCCTGAGAGACGACGAAACGACGGAGCAAAATCAAGAATAACGGGAACGGATTCCCGGGCAACGAACTCAACGAACGATGAACGAACACACGAACTACGAGCACCTGAAATCACACGCACACCCAAAGACAACACCCACACACAAGAACTCAACCACGGCAAGCCCCGGTGAATACACGATAATGGGAGAACGGTGACGGCAGCAAGCTTGCTACTCGCTGTTGCTGTTGCTGTCGAGATTGCGTCGTGACAGGGAGATGGTCGGGGAGTGCGGCGCTGGCATCGGGGAAGAGCAGGAAGGAAACGCAATGAGGGCAGCATCGGGTGCTGGTGCTGCAGGCGATCGGGAGAGAGGACGGGAGAGAGAGCACGGGGGTGAAGAGGTCGGGAGGATGACGACAGTAGCTAGGGGATCAGAAATGATGGGATAGGGGAATCGGGAGAGAGAGAGAGCAGGGGATGAGTTAGGCGGCTGCATGGGTGAACAAGGCATGGGTTTATATAAATAGGTAGGGGATATTAGGGTTGGGGGGTACATGGGTTACGGCTGAGTAGGGTTGGGTTTGGTTTGTTATAGGGTTGCGGGCAGAAGTATAGGTAAAACGGGTTATAGGGTGAAAATAGGGTATTAGGGCTTTATAGTAGATCCGAAAGGGTTTAATATAATGGAATAGAGGGTTTTAATAATAAAATCCAATAAGGAGATGGGCAAAAAAAATGGATAATAGAAATAGGTCATGAACAATATAAAATAAAGGGAATCAAAAAAATAAGAGCTCGATTAAATGGAGACGGAACAATAGGAGACAACAGAATCAAGGAGATAAATATATTAAAAAAGAAGATCCAATATACGGTCCAAAAGAGATACAATAAAATAATACACAAAAAGAAAAGAAATACACCAAAAAATATATAAAATGAAAAACAGGGGTTACAAATCCTACCCACCTAACAAGAAGAATTTCGTTCTCAAAATTCAAACAAGAGGTACATGGGAAACCCCGAAAAGAAAAGAAAGAACAAACAAAAAGCTACTCAAACAAATGAGGAAACTTTTGCTGAATCTTCTCCTCCAGCTCCCAAGTCGACTCACCCGACGAGTGAGGAATCCAAAAAACACGAACTAGCTTGATGACCTTGTTCTTAACCACTTTCTCCGGCCGATCCAAAATAGCAACTGGCAGAATCTCACAAGTCAAATCCGGCCGAACGGTCAACTCAGAATAGTCGATCACGTGGCTCTCATCTCGGATATATCTTCTGAGTTGAGAGACATGGAAAACATCGTGCACTCCTTATAAAGCTGGCGGCAATGCAAGACGATAGGCCACCTTGTTTACTCGCTCCACCATATTAAACGGTCCAAACCGAATGACACCGCGCCAAGGTGATACCTTTAGGAAAACATGGTCACCAACCTCAAATTCCAAAACTCTCTTATGGACAACCGCCCATCGCCTCTGCCTATCCTGAGCTGCCTGCAAGTGCTTCCTGCTCTGAGCCACCGCATCAACTGTCCTGGTGATCAACTTCGGACCCAACAACTTTCTCTCATTAATTTCATCCCAGCACACTGGTTATCTGCACTTCTGCCCATAAAGTGCCTCGAACGGTGCAGCTTTAAGACTGTCCTGAAAGCTATTATTGTACGAGAACTCTACGAGATGCAAATGGTCCTCCCATGATCCACCGAACTGCAGCATGCAGGACCTTAACATGTCCTCAAGAATCTGGATGGTCCTCTCTGCGGGACCACCCGGTGCTTTCACTAACACCTCTTTCTGCTTGCATTCAATTGTGGCATCATATATTGCCATCCAATCTATGCCCACGATCACATCCACTCCTAAGACTTGCAGCTCAATCAGATCAATGCCAAACAATCTCCCGCCAATCTCGATATCACAGCCCTCGTAATATCGATCAGCAATCAACTCTTCACCTGACGACGTTGCCACCGACAAAACCTTGCCTGGAAACAACTTAGGCTCCACACCTAAGACCTTTGCGAAATTGGGCGACACAAAAGTATGCGAAGAACCAGTATCAAATAAAACTTTTGCCTTAATTCCATTAATCAAAACAATCTCTGTTACATGAAGAATGATACTCAATCTCCAATTATTCTCAAAATAAAAGTTTTACTTATTACATTGATTAAAATAAAATCAAAACTCTTGCATACCCTGGATCACATCTTCCAAGTTACCCGCATCCTCCTCGGTTAATGCGAACACTCGCCCTTGCCTCTGGAATTTACTTCCACCTGGACCATCCTTCCTCAACTGCGGACAATGAGACTTAGAATGTCCTGCCTGCCCACACTGGAAACAATTCTGCTCCTGTAATGACCTGCCTCCTTACAGTAATAACAAGTCACTTCCTGAGTTATGGGTGCCTTCTGCACTGAACCACTGAACTTGACTTGCTTCGCTGGGAATCCCTTCCCACTCTAACCTGATGCTAGCCTCTTGTTCCTGTTCCATGTCTCTTGCTTCTTCTGGAACTGGTCCATGTCTTCCTCTGTCATAGCTGCTCTCCTGACCAGCTTGTCGAATCTCCTTATGCCCAACGGAATCATTCTCGACCTCAAGCTTGGCCTCAAGCCCTGCTTAAACTTCTTGGCCTTCTTTGCCTCGTCAACTATCAGCTCCGGTGCATACCTCGACAGCTGAGCGAACTTGGTCTCATACTCTCGCACGGTCATGCTGCCCTGCTGTAGATTCAAGAATTTGGTCGCCTTCTTCTCCTGAATATCCAGGGGAAAGAAACGATCCCTGAATTCTTCTAGAAAAGCCTCCCAAGTCATTTGCTGGTACCCCAACGCCCTCTTCACCGTTTGCCACCAAACACTAGCATCCTTTTCCAGTTGCAAAGTGGCCAACTTCACCTTATTGGTTGCCGGAGTTTTCGAGACCTCGAAGATTGTCTCCATCCGCCTAATCCAATCATCAGCTTCGTTCGGATCAGATTGCCCCTCAAAAACTGGCGGGCTTAACCTTTTGAAGGACTCGATCTGCTTGGTAGGATCAGCGTTAACCAATCCTGGTCCAGCTCCATGATTCTGATTCTGGTTCTGATTTTGAGCCAAATTAACTGCCATTAGCGCATTCAATGTCTGATACACCTTGGCAAATTCGGCCTCGAGATCAATTCCAGTTCCGTGGGAACTTCCAGCTCCATCACCATTGTTACCAACCCTGGATCTGGGTCCAACCAATCTGAATACTGCAAAATGAGAGAAAAGTTAGAGCACCACACACAATTCATACTCACATCAATACCCTTTGGCAAAACCTCAACTGTACCCCAAAAGTAAAAACATCATGTTTCAGTTCTATGTGATACTCACTCTCTAATGTCCACACCTAGGTACTCACACTCTAGTGTCCACACCTAGGTTATTTTATACCCTGTTTATTATTACTATTGAAGCATGCTCTGATACCAACCTCTGTAGTGCCCCGAATTTCTAATATAATATCTTAGAAAATACGTGGCACAATTCCCAGCATCAACTTCAATGTAATATTAAACACAACCAAACACCAATAAAAAATTTTCAACTTTTATTACAATAATCGTTTACATAGCACAACGGAATACAATACACCTTAAATCACAAATTCTCTTTTCTTTACACCACTTTCTTTTACAATTACACAAATCATTACATCACTTGAACTCAAGCATCCAAATCCGAGCTACAAGAAATCACCTGTAAAATATGAGGCTAGAGATAACCCTAACCCCCAAAACCAAAGGGGTCAACCATAAAGGTGTGAGTGATATAAACAAGCAACATAAGTAAAGCATAGATTTATCAACAACAGAACATAACATGAGTAAATGAATATAGAAAATCAAAAATGCGAAAAGCACATCGAGTGAAGCTAGACTAAGTGTCAAGTATAGAAAACAGGAAAACACATGCGTGAAACCAAGTCAAGAAAACAGAATTCTATATGCTGACTCTCTAATGCGTACTTGTCGGAGTCTATGCATCCCACTCTACATAGGTCCGGTGCAAGCCCTTAACGTCTCCACATTATAGGGTTTAATCCCCCGCTATGCAACTAATCCTACACGATGACTACTACGAGATAAAGATAAACTGTGAGTATTAGCCCATGCCCCGATAATTTCGGAGGTCAATCTCTATCCACAGATAATTCCAGAGACTATTTCACTCACACCTGGGAATCTTCGAGAATACACCACACCGCAAGCAATGGCACCTCATCACACGAATACCACATGTGCGTTGCCTGGACCCCGATGATTTTGGAGATCAATCCCACACCACAGGTAATTCCGGAGACTACTTCACTCACACCTGGATAATTCCGGGGATTATCTCACACCGCGAGTCATACTGAGGTCCATAACCCATGTTCTCGTTCATCATATCACCATTAGTGCATGTCCTTATCATTTTGGCTGTTTAATTACTTAACGAATTTCCTAGAGTTGGTGTACCCTACCGGACTTAACTCAAACAACTAATCAACTAAAATTGCCTCAACAGGCCCAACCATAAATATCTCAACTGCCGGTATACTAGGGTGACACACACCCTCTAGAGACTCACACTCAAATATCCAACCCAACCTTCCAACATAAATTGCTCAGTTAAACCAATTGAAAACGTATGTTCAATAGAAGATAAAGTATAGAATAGTAAATTATAGATTAAAATATTTAGAGAATAAATCATTGGAAAGAACATTCAGAAATATGAAGATACATCAGTACCAGTCGACTAATAACAAGCGTAAGTCGACTGTCCAGAAAGAGAATTTCATGGTTTTAAGAAAAATAATCTAAGTATTATAAGTCGACTATCTAGGGTCATAGGTCGACTGTCCAGAACGAAAGAATACAATAAATTGGGAAAATAATTCTAAGTAATATCAGTCGACTCAAAACGTTATAGGTCGACTGTCCAGAGAGAAAATTACAATAACTTGGAGAAAATAATTCTAAGTGGTACTAGTCGACTGTCAAATTCCTAAGTCGACTGTCCAGAATGGATTTTCAATAAAATCTAGAGAACATAGCATCCGGGTCGTGTCGATCGACTGAGAAGTCATGCCAGTCGACTGTCGACTTACAGACTGCATACTTTGGTTGTGCACATTTCAACCGATACTTAGTTTTACTTTATGAAAACGATTTCTACGAAAAGCTTATTTCTTGTATGATCAAATACTACTTGTAGGATTTATAATAATCCATAAACTAATTCAAAACCACTTGAATTTATAAAAATAGAGATTTTGTTGATTTCTTTCAATCAAACATGAATTTGTGCATATAATCAAAATAGAGTTTCTTAAAATTTATTGATCACTGAAATAGTTCGTATTCAGATCCAAACCATCTAAATATCAAAATCTTAAGAGAATCCTCAATTTGGGTATATTTCCTCAACTTAACTAATTTCTCAAATCTCGATTTTCATGTCAAGATCTCTTGATTCATACTTTTCCTTTCACATTTCTCAAAACTGAATTACCATTACAACATACAACCTCAATCAATGGATAACATAACCATATCAAATTTGTGTTCAACCAATACTCAAAGTAATAAAAGTCTCACCTTTACTAGGTCTATGCATAAAATCCACCATATTCACTCAATCCAATCCAAAAGAAATAGACTACCCGCATACAATCTTAGTTACCACAAGTAGGGTTTCACAAGATCTAATTTTCATCCATCCATCCAAGTTCATAATGTGAATATTCATATTCAAACCCTAAACATGCTTTCTAGAAAATAGAATTCAACATCCAAGATCCATCATATAAAATTCACAAAATGAAAGAAAACAACAAATCACTCACATACAACATTCAAAGAACAAACAAAAACAAAACAACAAACAATTTATATCACTCACATACATAAAACAAAACAACAAAACAATTATATCACTCACATACATAAAACAAAACAGCAAAACAATTATATCACTCACCTCGAATGAAGGAATCCGATAAGAAAACTTCTCTTTTGCAAAAAATCCAAGATCTTCTTCTTAATCCTCCAAAAATAATAAGCCCTTGTGTTGTGCAGCGAAAGATGGCTGCACTTCTTTCTTTTAAATACCCGGGATAGGAGAATTAGGGTTTTTAAAACACATTTGCTAATAACCCCTCGGAACTATAACTTTACATAAATAGATCCCTATACTTGAATACTTGATAAAATAAATTAAACTGGGATTTAAAAGAAAAATAAACTCCTTATTTTCAGTCGGCACTGTTTGAAAAGTCCAGAAAATAGTTTTTGCACTTTCACCCCTCAAAATGACAATTTTGCAAAAAGATCATTCTTTTTCTTAATATTTGCAAATAGATCCACTTAATATCAGAAAATCCAAAAAAATAAAAATAATCCCCAAATAATAAATGATGATTTTCCATGAAGAAATTTTGGCTTTTGAACTTCTCAAGGAAATATTTGCACGTGTTTCGCACGTGTAAAAAGGTAAATCTTTAGGAAAATATTTATTAAATATCCAAAAATCATTTTAATTCATTTATAACCTTTAAAAATAATATTTAAAAATATGGGGTACTACATCACTCTCTCCTTAGAAGAGTTCTGTCCTCAGAACTACTACTAATGGGGTCCAAACAACATACCAACAAGGAAAACAATATCTCATAAATAGAAACATAGTTCAAACAATTGCAGATGAGAACATTATCAAAATAGAAGGAATACAACTCAATTCAATAGTACAATCATTCCAGAAAATACCATCACATAAATAAGATACAATCATATAAAAAGCTCAGGAAATTCCTTCTGAATGCAATCCTCTGGCTCTCAAGCAGCCTCTTTGAACTGCTGATTCCTCTACAACACCTTGACCATATGTATCACTTTGATCCTAAGAAATTTCTCGCTACGGTCAATGATCTCAACAGGCTATTGCTTGTAACTCAAATTCACCTGTAGACCTTCAGGAATCTCTACCAACTGATGACTTTGATCCGGCACATACTTCCTCAACAACGACACATGGAACACATCATGCACTTGTGCTAACTCCTCTGGAAGCTCCAACCTATATGCTGTCTTACCAATCCGCTCCGCTATCCTGTATGGCCCAATATACCTTGGCGCCAACTTGTCTCCCTTACCAAACCTGATCACTCCTTTGGTCGGAGACACCTTGAGGAAAACTGCATCCCCAACTTCAAACTCCAAGTCCCTTCGTCGAGTATCAGCATAACTCTTCTGCCGACTCTGAGCCTCAACCAACATCTTGCGTATCAGCTCAATCTGCTCTGACGTTTGCTGTACGATCTCAGGATCAAACATCTGCCTCTCGCCAACCTTGTACCAACAAACAGGTGTCCTGCACCTCCGCCCATACAAAGCCTCATACGGCGCCATCCCGATACTCGCATCGTAACTGTTGTTATAAGCAAACTCAACCAATGCCAAGTATCTCTCCCAGCTACCACCGAAATCCATAACACAAGCCCTCAGCATATCTTCCAGCACTAGATTCACCCTCTCGGTCTGACCATCGGTCTGTGGATGAAAAGCGGTACTGAAATCAGTTCTGGTGCCCAAAGCTGCTTGTAGGCTCTTCCAAAACCTTGAAGTGAATCTTGCATCCCTGTCGGAAACAATAGACACAGGAACTCCATGAAGCCTCACAATCTCACCAATGTACAACTCAGCCAATTTCTCCAACGACCAAGTAATCTTCATGGCTAGAAAGTGAGCCAACTTAGTTAAACGGTCCACGATAACCCAAATCGAGTCATTGCCCTTCGAACTCCTCGGAAAACCTGTGATGAAATCCATACTAATATTCTCCCACTTCAACTCCGGAATCGGCAACGGCTGTAACAAACCTCCAGATCTCTAATTTTCTGCTTTGATCTACTGACAAGTCAGACACCTTGCCACGAAATCTGCCACATCTCTTTTCATACCAGACCACCAAAAGTGTTGTTTGGTGTCCTTGTACATCTTCGTGCCTCCAGGATGTACTGATAATAAGGTACTGTGTGCTTCCTGCAAGATACTCTCTCTCAAATCTGCATTATCCAGAACACACAACCTCTCACCCATCCAAAGAACTCCATCTTGGACACGAAACTCTGATAGCTTGCCCTCTGAAACCTGCTGCAGCATCTTCTGAATCTCTAAATCTGATCTCTGACCTTCCACAATCTTCTCTCTCAAGGAAGGCTGCAGTCTCAACTGAGCCAAAGATGCCCCCAAACCCTGCAGCACTACTTCGATACCTGCCTGATCAATCTCTGCTGCCAACTCGCTTCGAGTATTGATCAAACTTGATAAACTACTCTTCCTGCTAAGTCCGTCAGCTACCACATTCGCCTTGCCCGGATGATACTTGATCTCAGGGCAAATGTCTTCCAATACTTCCAACCACCTTCTCTGCCGAAGATTTAGATCCTTCTGTTGATAAATGTATTTCAGGCTCTTGTGGTCGGTATACATATTGAACTTTTCACCATAAACATAATGCCTCCACTCTTTAAGGCAAAGATAATAGCTGCTAGCTCCAAATCATGCGTCAGATAATTCTTCTCATGCGGACGCAATTGCCTCGAACCGTAAGCAATAACCTTGCCTTCTTACATCAAGATACAACCCAAACCTCCGAGAGATGCGTCACTGAAGATATCATAATCCTTCCCAGCTTGTGGCAAAGCTAAGATAGGTGCAGTAGTCAACCTCTCCTTTAACTCAAGGAAACTCGCCTCACACTTATCAGTCCATGAAAATGCCACATTCTTCCGGGTCAAACCTGTCAACGGAACTGCAATATGAGAATAACACTGGATGAATCTCCTGTGGTAACCAGCCAAACCCAAGAAAGTCCTGACTTCCTTCACAGACGTTGGCCTGGGCCAATCCATTAATGCTTCAACCTTCTGAGGATCAGTGGCCACTCCCTCCTTAGAAAGGATATGACCAAGGAAAGCTACCTCAAACTTCCAAAACTCACACTTCGACAACTTGGCATACAAGCTATGCTCCTGCAATTTCGGTAATACTGTTGTCAAATGCGTAGAATGCTCCTCCTCCGACTTCGAATACACCAAAATATCGTCGATGAAAACCACCACGAAGGAGTCAATAAATGGCCTCAAAACCCGATTCATCATATCCATGAACACTGCTGGCGCATTCGTCAAACCGAATAGCATTACCAAAAACTCGTAGAGCCCATGACGAGTCCTGAAAGATGTCTTACTCACATCTTCCTCCTTGACTCGAACCTGATGATACCCTGATCTCAAATCAATCTTCGAAAACACAGTTGCTCCCCGAAGCCTATCGAACAAATCATCAATCCGCGGTAGTGGATACTTGTTCTGAATAGTCACCCTATTCAATTCTCGGTAGTCAATGCACATCCTCATTGACCCATCCTTCTTCTTGACTAACAGCACTGGCGCACCCCACGGTGAGGAACTCAGCCTAATAAGCCCCTTTTTCAACAACTCCTAAATCTGCTTCTTCACTTCATCTTGCTCTACAGGTGCCATCCTGCACGGAGCCTTAGAAATCGGAGCACTCCCCGGTTAAACATTAATGCAAAACTCCACATCTCTCTGCGGCGGTAATCCTGGAAAATCTTCCAAGAACACCTTAGGAAAATCTATGACAACCGGAATGCCTTCGACTTCATCTGGAATCGCCATCTTGGATACCATTGTAATCACCTTCGGAACTTTCTTCTTCCCTTGGAAAATCACTGCGGGACCACCTGGTGCTTTCACTAACACCTCTTTCTGCTTGCATTCAATTGTGGCATCATATATTGCCATCCAATCAATGCCCACGATCACATCCACTTCTAAGACTTGCAGTTCAATCAGATCAATGCCGAACAATCTCCCGCCAATCTCGATATCACAGCCCTCGTAATATCGATCAGCAATCAACTCTTCACCTGACGGCATTGCCACCGACAAAACCTTGCCTGAAAACAAATTAGGCTCCACACCTAAGACCTTTGCGAAATTGGGTGACACAAAAGTATGCGAAGAACCAGTATCAAATAAAACTTTTGCCTTAATTCCATTAATCAAAACAATCTCTGTTACATGAAGAATGATAATCAATCTCCAATTATTCTCAAAATAAAAGTTTTACTTATTACATTGATTAAAATAAAATCAAAACTCTTGCATACCCTGGATCACATCTTCTGAGTTACCCGCATCCTCTTCGGTTAATGCGAACACTCGCCCTTGCCTCTGGAATTTACTTCCACCTGGACCATCCTTCCTCAACTGCGGACAATGAGACTTAGAATGTCCCGCCTGCCCACACTGGAAACAAGTCTGCTTCGCCAACTTAGGACACGCTGACCTGTAATGACCTACCTCCTTGCAGTAATAACAAGTCACTTCCTGAGTTATGAGTGCCTTCTACACTGAACCACTGAACTTGACTTGCTTCGCTGGGAATCCCTTCCTACTCTAACCTGATGCTGGCCTCTTGTTCCTGTTCCATGTCTCTTGCTTCTTCTGGAACTGGTCCATGTCTTCCTCTGTCATAGCTGCTCTCCTGACCAGCTTGTCAAATCTCCTTATGCCCAATAGAAATATTCTAGACCTCAAGCTTGGCCTCAAGCCCTGCTCAAACTTCTTGGCCTTCTTCGCCTCGTCAACTATCAGCTCCGGTGCATACCTCGACAGCCGAGCGAACTTGGTCTCATACTCTCGCACGGTCATGCTGCCCTGCTGTAGATTCAAGAATTCGGTTGCCTTCTTCTCCTGAATATCCAAGTGAAAGAAACGATCCCTGAATTCTTCCAGAAAAGCCACCTAAGTCATTTGCTGGTCCCCCAACGTCCTCTTCACCGTTTGCCACCAAACACCAACATCCTTTTTCAGTTGCAAAGTGGCCAACTTCACCTTATTGGTTGCCGGAGTTTCCGAGACCTCGAAGATTGTCTCCATCCGCCTAATCCAATCATCAGCTTCGTTCGGATCAGATTGTCCCTCAAAAACTGGCAGCCTCATCATCTTGAAGGACTCGATCTGCTTGGTAGGATCAGCATTAACCAATCCTGGTCCAGCTCCATGATTCTGATTCTGGTTCTGATTTTGAGCCAAATTAACTGCCATTAGCGCATTCAATGTCTGATACACCTTGGCAAATTCGGCCTCGAGATCAATTCCAGTTCCGTGGGAACTTCCAACTCCATCACCATTGTTACCAACCCTGGATCTGGGTCCAACCAATCTGAATACTGCAAAATGAGGGAAAAGTTAGAGCACTACACACAATTCATACTCACATCAATATCCTTTGGCAAAACCTCAACTGTACCCCAAAAGTAAAAACATCATGTTTCTGTTCTATGTGATACTCACTCTCTAATGTCCACACCTAGGTACTCACACTCTAGTGTCCACACCTAGGTTATTTTATACCATGTTTATTATTACTATTGAAGCATGCTCTGATACCAACCTCTGTAGTGCCCCGAATTTCTAATATAATATCTTAGAAAATACGTGGCACAATTCCCAGCATCAACTTCAATGTAATATTAAACACAACCAAACACCAATAAAAAAATTTCAACTTTTATTACAATAATCGTTTACATAGCACAGCGGAATACAATACATCTTAAATCACAAATTCTCTTTTCTTTACACCACTTTCTTTTACAATTACACAAATCATTACATCACTTGAACTCAAGCATCCAAATCAGAGCTACAAGAAATCACCTGTAAAATATGAGGCTAGAGATAACCCTAACCCCAAAAACTAAAGGGGTCAGCCATAAAGGTGATATAAATAAACAACATAAGTAAAGCATAGATTTATCAACAACAGAACATAACATGAGTAAATGAATATAGAAAATCACAAATGCGAAAAGCACATCGAGTGAAGCTAGACTAAGTGTCAAGTGTAGAAAACAGGAAAACACATGCGTGAAACCAAGTCAAGAAAACACAATTCTATATGCTGACTCTCTAATGCGTACTTGTCGGAGTCTATGCATCCCACTCTACATAGGTCCGGTGTAAGCCCTTAACGTCTCCACATTATAGGGTTTAATTAAAGATAAACTGTGAGTATTAGCCCATGCCCCGATAATTTTGGAGGTCAATCTTTATCCACAGATAATTCCGGAGACTATTTCACTCACACCTGGGAATCTTCGAGAATACCCCACACCGCAAGCAATGGCACCTCATCACACGAATACCACATGTGCGTTGCCTGGATCCCGATAATTTCGGAGATCAATCCCACACCATAGATAATTCCGGAGACTATTTCACTCATACCTGGATAATTCCGAGGATTATCTCACACCGCGAGCCATACTGAGGTCCATAACCCATGTTCTCGTTCATCATATCACCACTAGTGCCTGTCCTTTTCATTTTGGTTGTTTAATTACTTAACGAATTTCCTAGAGTTGGTGTACCCTACCGGACTTAACTCAAACAACTGATCAACTAAAATTGCCTCAACAGGCCCAACCATAAATATCTCAACTGCCGGTATACTAGGGTCACACACACCCTCTAGAGACTCACACTCAAATATCCAACCCAACCTTCCAACATAAATTGCTCAGTTAAACCACTTGAAAATGTATGTTCAATAGAAGATAAAGTATAGAATAGTAAATTATAGATTAAAACATTTAGAGAATAAATCATTGGAAAGAACATTCAGAAATATGAAGATACATCAGTACCAGTCGACTAATAACAAGCGTAAGTCGACTGTCCAGAAACAGAATTTCATGGTTTTAAGAAAAATAATCTAAGTATTATAAGTCGACTATCTAGGGTCATAGGTCGACTGTCCAGAACGAAAGAATACAATAACTTGGAAAAATAATTCTAAGTAATATCAGTCGACTCAAAAGGTTATAGGTCGACTGTCCAGAGAGAAAATTACAATAACTTGGAGAAAATAATTCTAAGTGGTACCAGTCGACTGTCAAAGTCCTAAGTCAACTGTCCAGAACGGATTTTCAATAAAATCTAGAGAACATAGCAGCCGGGTCGTGTCGGTCGACTGAGAAGTCATGCCAGTCGACTATCGACTTACAGACTGCATACTTTGGTTATGCACATTTCAACCGATACTTAGTTTTACTTTATGAAAACGATTTCTACGAAAAGCTTATTTCTTGTATGATCAAATACTACTTGTAGGATTTATAATAATCTATAAACTAATTCAAAACCACTTGAATTTATAAAAATAGAGATTTTGTTGATTTCTTTCAATCAAACATGAATTTGTGCATATAATCAAAATAGAGTTTCTTAAAATTTATTGATCACTGAAATAGTTCGTATTCAGATCCAAACCATCTAAATATCAAAATCTTAAGAGAATCCCCAATTTGGGTATATTTCCTCAACTTAACTAATTTCTCAAATCTCTTGATTCATACTTTTTCTTTCACATTTCTCAAAACTGAATTACCATTACAACTTACAACCTCAATCAATGAATAACATAACCATATCAAATTTGTGTTCAACCAATACTCAAAGTAATAAAAGTCTCACCTTTACTAGGTCTATGCATAAAATCCACCATATTCACTCAATCCAATCCAAAAGAAATAGACTACCCGCATACAATCTTAGTTACCACAAGTAGGGTTTCACAAGATCTAATTTTCATCCATCCATCCAAGTTCATAATGTGAATATTCATATTCAAACCCTAAACATGCTTTCTAGAAAATAGAATTCAACATCCAAGATCCATCATATAACATTCACAAAATGAAAGAAGACAACAAATCACTCACATACAACATTCAAAGAACAAACAAAAACAAAACAACAAACAATTTACATCACTCACATACATAAAACAAAACAACTAAACAATTATATCACTCACATATATAAGACAAAACAACAAAACAATTATATCACTCACCTCGAATGAAGGAATCCGATAAGAAAACTTCTCTTTTGCAAAAAATCCAAGATCCTCTTCTTAATCCTCCAAAAATAATAAGCCCTTGTGTTCTGCAGCGAAAGATGGCTGCACTTCTTTCTTTTAAATACCCGGGATAGGAGAATTAGGGTTTTTAAAACACATTTGCAAATAACCCCTCGAAACTATAACTTTACATAAATAGATCTCTATACTTGGAAACTTGATAAAATAAATTAAATTGGGATTTAAAAGAAAAATAAACTCCTTATTTTCATTCGGCACTGTTTGAAAAGTCCAGAAAATATTTTTTGCACTTTCACCCCTCAAAATGACAATTTTGCAAAAAGATCCTTCTTTTTCTTAATATTTGCAAATAGATCCACTTAATATCAGAAAATCCAGAAAAATTACAAATAATCCCCAAATAATAAATGATGATTTTCCATGAAGAGATTTTGGCTTTTGAACTTCTCAAGAAAATATTTGCACGTGTTTCGCACGTGTAAAAAGGTAAATCTTTAGGAAAATATTTATTAAATCTCCAAAAATCATTTTAATTCATTTATAACCTTTAAAAATAATATTTAAAAATACAGGGTACTACAAAGCCCTCTTCATTTCATGCCAACCAGAAATGAAGCTTCAAATCCTGATACATCTTAGTACCTCCAGGATGGATAGAATACGACGACTGGTGGGCTTCTTCAAGCAACCTCTGACGAACTTCACCCTTCAGGACACACAATCTGGACCCAAAACAAAGTGATCCATTAGCATAAATAACCATATTCGTTCGGGAACCAGACTCAACCTTAGCTCGAAAATCCTATAACTGCACATCACCAGCCTGAGCCTCTTTGATCTGATCAACAAGAGATGACTGAAACTGGAGCACTAAACAACTTCGATCAGAACTCAGCAACAACACATCCAACTCCAACCTCCGCATCTGATCAACCAAATCTCTCTACTGAGTCAGGAACATCGCTACCGGTCTCCTGCTCAAAGCATCTAGAACCAAGTTCACTAACTAGGATGGTATTGCAAACGGATGTCATAATCGGTCATAAGCTCCAACCAACGCCTTTGCCTCATGTTCAACTCCTGATGGGTGAAGACGTACTTGAGGCTCTTGTGGTCTGTAAAGATCTCCAGTCGGTCCCCAAGTAAATAATATCTCCACAGCTTCAAAGCAAAGACCACTGCCGCTAACTCCAAGTCATGAGTCAGATAGTTCTTCTCATGTGTCCTCAACTGCCTTGATGCATAAGCAATGACTTGGCCCTTCTGCATTTGAACTGATCCAAGACCCTTACCCGAAGCATCACAATGAACTACAAATTCACCTGAACCATCTAGAATAGTCAACACAAGTGCTGACGTCAACCTGCTCTTCAACTTAGAAAAAGCCTCACTGCAAGCCTCAGACCAACAGAACTTCTAATCCTTCCCAGTCAGCTTAGTCAATGGTCCTGCTATCTTCGAAAAGTCTTGGACGAATTTTCGATAATAGCCAGCTAGACCAAGAAAATTTCTGACCTCTGAAACTAACTTGGGAACTGGCCAATCCTTCACAGCCTCAACCTTGGCCGGATCCACAGAAATACCATCACTCGAGATAATGTGCCCCAAGAAAGTGATCCTGTCGAGCCAAAACTCACACTTGCTGAGTTTCCTATAGAGCAGATTCTCTCTCAAAGTTTGCAGAACCAACCTAAGATGCTCAGCATGATCTTCCTGATTCCGAGAATACACCAAAATGTCATCAATGAAGACTACCACCAATCTATCTAGGAACTGGAAAAAGACCATGTTCATAAGACTCATAAATACAGCAGGCACGTTCGTGACCCCGAACGGCATCACAATTTACTCATAGTGCCCATATCTGGTCCTGAATGCAGTCTTTTGTACATCGGTCGCCTTCACCTTGACCTGATGATACCCGGAACGAAGATCCAACTTTAAGAAAATAACAGCTCTACTCAACTGATCAAATAAGTCATTGATCCTGGGCAATGGATACTGGTTCTTCACAGTAACACTGTTCAGTTCCTGATAATTCACGCACAGAATACGACTACCATCCTTCTTGTTGATAAAAGGGACTGGAGCACCCCAAGGCAAAACACTAGGTCTGATGAACCCCAAATCTAGCAACTCATGAATCTGCACCGAAGCATTGCTAACTCAACCGGCATCATCCTGTAGGGACTCTTCGATATCGGCGCTGTACCAGGTTGAACTTCAATACCAAACTCCACATCCTATCAGGGGGTAAGCCAGGCAAATCCTCTGGAAAAACATTTAGAAAATCCCATACTACTAGAGGTGCAGCCTTACAGCCTTAATGCAATTTCATCGCACAACCCTCCTGATCAACTGCAGTCTCAGCTCGGCCAAGAAACATCTCCCCGGCATGGAACTCAAACTCTGCGCGATTGACAATTCGGAATATAACTTTCTTGGCACGGCTATCAATAATGTCATGGGATTCACCCAACCAATCCATATCGAGAATGACGTTGAATCCTGAATTGCCAATTACAATCAAGTTGGCCTTGAAATCTGAATTTCCAATAATCACGGGACACTGCCAGCACTCTCGTGAACAAATAAAAATACCACCACCTTTCACAATGTTTCATGCCTCAGACATGATGCTGCACTCCAACCGATGGCGAGCCACAAACCGAGAAGAGACGAAGGAATGGGTTGCCCCGGAATCAAAAAGAACAAGAGCAGGAAAAGAGCAAACAAGGATAACACCCAAGATAGAATCAAAAGATAAGGGGACAAGAATGGTTGAACAGGGGTGAGAAAAACACAATGCGAAAAGATAATATGAAAGAATAGAGTAAGGAAATTGAAAGAAGCAAAAGAGAAACAACAAGAACAACAAAAACAATAAAAGAAAAATATACCTGCAACAACACCCTCTACTATCTCAGCATCAGCAGCAGTCAGGTTGAAAGCCTGACCTCTCCTGGGGGCAGCGGTACTCTGACCGACAATCTGATGCTGAGGAGGAAAAGGTGGCCTAACAGGACCACGAGCTAGGGCTACCCGCTAAATTGGACCCCTGGCTGGAAGAGCCATCCTCTGCTGCGGGCAATCTCGCACTGAATGGTCAGCAGTACCACATCCAAAGCACCGACTGTTGGCACGCCTACAGTCCCTGTGATCATGCCCAACCAATTGGGCAAAAGTTGCAAAAACTATCTCCCCTAGAAACAGCAGAAGGGTAGGGATTCGCCCTGACATGATGGGAGGAAACAGGCCTCCAAATTGGCCCACCAAAAGGCCTAGCAACAATAGAGTGTGGAACAGTCTGCCGAGGAGGATTCAACCTACCACGAGCCTGCTCCTGAGTTCGAGCTGCCTCGAGAGCCTCAACATAAGTACTCAAATGAAGGGAAACAAGCTGCACCTTAATGTCTTGCTCAAGTCCCAATGTGAATCTACGAGCCATGTCCTCTTCGTTCACCACAAGAACGACTGCGAAGCGGCTAAGTCTTGTAAATTCAACTGCATACTCATCCACAGACATGGACCCCTATTTTCAAGAAAGTCTCATGTTACAACATTGCATGAACAATATGTAACAAAAATTCCAATAATAGAATAATGAACAACCTGTTTCAGGGCTAGGAACTGTTGCTCCATTTCAACTCGAGTGCTTCTAGGAAAGAACTTCTCCAAGAAGCTCCTAGTGAACGTGGCCCAAGTAATCGGTCGTTCGAGCCTTTTGGACTCGGACCTCCACCAAATATGAGCTAGTTCCACCAGCTGGATTGCTACCACATCCCCTCTATTAGCATCAACAACTCTTGCTGCCAAAAGCAACTGCTCAGTCCGGATAAACCACTGTTTGGCTTCAAAAGGCGTTTCAGTGCCGGACAATCTGACAGGATGTAGCCTCATGAAATCTGTGACTGTACCCGGATGGGGAGGGAGAGCTGCCTACATAGGCGGCAAGGGAGAGCTTCCTGCATAGGCACAGCGGGAGGTAGAACCCAAGCAGCTTCCAAAGCAGTCATCACCAGATCACTGTGGTTTTGCTGCATATTGATCAACTGTTCCAACACATTGGTAACGGCCTCAAACCCGGTCTGATCTTTCTGAGAATGAGAAGTAGAACCTCTGCGAGCCATGGTCTGCACAAGATCCAAAACAATCATCATCCAGATCAAAGTTGATTATAATTTATTTATGTATACAGGGTCTGTATAATGTTGAGCCAATCCCAGGTCGAGCCAAGCTTGCCTAATATATCAGTCAAACTAATATATTAGCCAAACCTGGGCTCTGATATCACAAAAACCTTATCACGTGCTGCTTCCCAAAAAGAGAATATGGAATACGGATACGTGACTAAGCCCAGCGAATGATTTTCATCATCCATAAGCTGTTAGGATCTTTACAACATATCAAAAGAATAATCAGAGTAGGAAGCAAGAGAAGTCAACCATGCATTCATATATGAAACAATATACCAACAGGAATTTACTTGAAACCAAAATATAATAATATCAAATAAACCACATCTGAACAAGTCAATAATCCTGGGTCACATTGCTCAAATACAAATAATCCAAGCAACATATACAATTATTCAAAAGCAACAGGAAATAATAATAATAGCAAAACTCCAGCAACTAGTATCTCAGATCACTTACTCCATCGGGCAGCTAGTCTCCATGATCTGCAATTTAATAAATTGCATAAGAGGAAAAAGAAAACAAAACTCCCGTCAATACAAGGTACGGGCCACTTGTAGTGCAGGCACAAGTACAGAAAAATAAACTACATAGCATCACTACAACACACGACGGATTTACCGGCGTAAATTCCCCGGCATTTTACCAGAAATACCAGGGTAGGAAGAGACCAGGAATAGGGCATCAAATTGGATGGTTATATGCCGATAGCCTCAATAAAACGCCGGGAAATTATGATATTCACCGGCGTTTTTTATTAAAACGCCGGTGAAGGCCATATTCACCGGCGTTTTAATAAAACATGCTGGCGAATATACAGATAAAATGTACCAAAAAATCTTCTCCCATTCACCGGCATTTTTAGTTAAAACACCTGTATAGGGTTTGGAATAAGTTTCCCCCAAACCCTATACCATTTCCTCCTTCGATCTCAAAAAAATAACCCCAAATTTTTCCCCTCTCTCTCTCGCGCTCTCCCGCCTCTGCCTTGGCCGACATCGTTGTGCCCTCGGTCGTCGTCCGTCGTCCACTCTCTCAACCTCTCTCACTCCCGTCTAGATGTAAGTCTCCCCAACCCCCCCCCCCCCCTCTCTCTCTCTCACTCGCATCGTCGCCACCTTTCCCCCATGGCTGTCCCATCGCCCTTCCTCCTACCCTGCCATCGCCGCCCCCCTCCCCCGCCGTCACCCCTTCCTCTACACAAACCCTAGGTTTGTTCTTGAAATTTCTGAATCGTTTTATTTTTAAATTTTTGTTTCTGAAATTTCTATACAAACCCTAGGTATGATGTAGTTGGTATGTTCTTGAGATTGGTTCTACAATTTTTCTTTTCTCTCTAATTTAGCTTGCCTGTATGTTCTTGAGGGTATACTTGTATGCTTGTATGACTAGGTATGCTTGTATACTATATTCCAGATTAATATAGTATATGGAATGCAACTTCCATAGAAGTTTGAGAATAAATGAGGGCATAATTCCTAACTTGGCCACCAAGTACTCAGAAGTGTCATTTTTGCTTCATGGGAAATTGAGGAGGATGTTGCTCATTGTATTAAATTGGCATGACCAAAGTTAAGAAGTTTATCTCTAGAAGATGAAGTAGAGGTCGATAATGTGGTTGATGTGGATGATGAGCTGGTAATAAAATGAGGGAGATCCACCAATTTTTTTCTGTTTGAAAAACATCGTCTTCTCTTCTATTTTTCAAGTGGATGGCATGGTGCAGGCCATGCTCAGATATTTCCATAACCCTCTCTTTTGATGGGGATTCCTTGGATAATCTCTAGAAGATGAAGTAGAGGTCGATAATGTATGATTTGAAACTTATGTTTCAGGTTAGTGCAGCTTCACGAGTTGCTTCTTTGTCTTTTGTCTGAATTTGATGTATCTGAAGTTGCACACTATGATTTTTTTATATAGGAGCGACTAGTGATGGAAATTTTATTATCTAAACTTTATATACAATTATATCATGATGTCTAGATGAGTATCATTTTCTAAGATAATGTTCAAGCTTGTTGCTTGGGTTCGATAATGTGAGATTGTTCTTTCTCATTGGTTTTAAGTGATGATGAGATGGATTATATAACTGAAGTTACATACTATGAGTTATAGAGGAGTGACTAGTGATGAAATAATCCTGTTTGAACTTATGCTGTGGTTTCAATTGACAGTTATCTCATGAGTATTATAAAAGTATAAGTTTCATCTCAGTTACTATCTTGTTTGCCTGAATTTGACTATTGATGAAATAATCTTTGTAACTCAATATTTTGAACTCCATATTTTGGTTATGAATGTGATGAGATCACAGAGTAGGCGTTATGAGATTACAATATTTTGAACTTATGTTGTATCGTTTGGTTAATTTGGTGTTTGTGAAACTCACTCAAATACATTCTTTCGGTTTGCTATTTCTCTTCTTTGATATATGGGTTGGTTGGTTTTCTACTGGATTGCCTTTGTATCGCTGAATGGGTTAGTAGACTTTGTATTTGGTCTTCATAACTAGTATATGATATAGGAGTTGGTTAATGTTGCTTTGAGATTTGTGCATATGTATATATGTCTAGATGAGAATCTTCGCCGCCCCTTTCTTTTTCTTTCTTCTTTGATTTGTTTTCTCTTCATATCAGTGTTCTTCATTTTGGTGGTTTCTATTTTGTATTTGGGTATTATTATTATTTTTATTATTTTAATTGTTATTTTAATTTAGTTTACTCTTCCCTTTTATTTAAGTGATTAGTTATTTAAGATACTCCCTATAAATGGCTTCATTTTCCTTGCTAATTTTTAGTCAGTCTGGTGCTTAAACAAGTTGTGGGGATATGCACTCAGTTCCTTCAGGAGAGGACTGAAACATGGAGGTGAGATTTATCATGTCTTTCTTATTATTATTATTATTATTGTACAGCTCGATATACATACTCATGTTGTATGTGATTTTAAAAATATGTTTTGCTGGCATTTTTAAGTTGTGAGGACTATGATACACCTGATATTGTAATTGTTCATCATTACTTTTAACTTTGTTGAATTGGGGTGGATTATATTTTTCTTGTTTGTGTGTTTGCTGGTCTATTTTGTATGTAACTCATGTTTTAAGCGATATCCTTGCTTATATATAATCTAGATTTGCCTACGGTTAAAACTTAAAACTTAAAACTACTTTATTTCATATGTCATACTCAGTCAAAGATGCAACTCCAAATCTCTATGGATTGCATATTTTATAACGATGGAACTCCTTGTGCATTTTTTTCTTAAGTTGTATAAATGATTCTTATGGATTGCTTTCCATATATGGAGAAATACTTAAAATGCTAATATGATCTCTGTAAACCAATTCATTTTTTGATGAAAAAAAGAAGGTTAGCTGGCTTGTTATTCCAGTGTTTGTAGAGCCCTGAATGCACAAGTTTTCAGGTTCAGTTTTATTTCTCAAATTTCTGCGCATTTTACGAATGTTTAGAAAGGATGCTTTGCTGTATTAATGAAGAAATCTTCCTTTACCTCTCTGCTTAGTATATTTAGTTACTTCAAATGCAAAAGATGTATGCCGAGCTCTGACTGATGTATGCATAATTGAGTCACTTCTTTCTTTATCAGTGAGCAGATCTTTCTTTTTCTCTGTTTAGTCATTTATTTGCTCTATTTTGAGCCTGAGCCTGCTTTGTAATTCATGCAAAGCTTCGGATTGATTTGAGTGTTACCCCATTATTATGTTTATGAGATTACAATTTGATGATATTATACTATTATGCTTCATTCATATATATTATAATGGGTCTCTTTTAGTTTTGCAATTGGTTTTGATTAATAAGAGTGCTTAAAGTTTTTTTTTTATTATTAATTTTAAAAAAAAAAATTAAAAATATAGCTACACCGGCATTTTTACAAGCGCCGGTGTAGCTTTCAGCAAAAAACTGACAATCTATACCGGCATTTTAAAAATGCCGGTGTAGGTGATGGCCGAAAACAGTACATCCAAACGAAACCACACATTCCCCGGCGTTTTTACGACCGCCGGTGTAGTTTTAACCTACTCCGGCGGTCGTAAAAAATGCCGATGAATGTCCTTAAGCTACAGCGACACACAATTCAATGACACTTGCACCTGCGATTTATAAAACGCCGGTGGTATCTACAGTGGGGTTTATAAGCACCAGTAAATGTGCAAAAAAAGCCGGTAAAGACTATTAGTCTTGTAGTGCATGGAATAGACATGATAAAAAAAAATAGAACAATTAGCATGAATCATGAACAGAATCAAGTAATAACAGGTATATATAATATGTAACAAGTAACAGGTATGATGCAAGTAGGTAAACATATAACAGGTGTCAAGAAGCATGTACAGGTAATCATGTATCAGGTAAGCATGTAAAAGTACACCCTCCCGTAGAAAGTTATTAGTTGGGTAACAGGTGGGAAACACGGGACCCCTTCTGAGTACACCCTCTCATAAGGAAGTATGTAGTAAGGAATCAGATAATCAGAATCACATGTCATGTAATCATATTGTAACGCCCCTGCCCCTAGCTCAGAAAAATTATACAATTTAGAAGACAAATTAGATACTATGTAGTACAACTGCTCACCACAGGCGGCCACTCAAAAGGTGGTTAATCAAATTGGTGACTCTTAATCATAGGCAATTATATTTATATATTATTTAATTCTTTTACACTCCCGATGTGGGACAAATTTGAATCACACTTCCTCTAACCCCGTGACACACAAGCCACGTCATCAAGCTCAGAAGCACACAACGGCTACCTCTTTTACTTTGTAGGTGGGCCCCCCTTCGTGATGACGTCATCGCCATCTTGAAGGCAGCAACATTCTACTGTCTAAGCAGATGTGGGGCCCCCCACACATGCTGTCGAACTCCATACAACCTTCCCTATGGAGAAATCTCTGGGCCAACAGCCACCACCTCTTCATATATATATATATATATATATATATATATATATATATATATATATATAATCACACTTCCTCTAACCCCGTGACACACAAGCCACGTCATCAAGCTCAGAAGAACACAACGGCTACCTCTTTTACTCTGTAGGTGGGCCCCCCTTCGTGATGACGTCATCGCCATCTTGAAGGCAGCAACACTCTACTGTCTAAGTAGATGTGGGGGCCCCACATGCTGCCGAACTCCATACAACCTTCCCCATGGAGAAATCTCTGGGCCAACAACCACCACCTCTTCATATATATATATATATATATATATACTCTTTGAAAATTACTGGGTGTTACACACACACACCCTTCAGAAATCAGCATCCTCGCTGAGCACGAGACATGCACAATCTAGTGCAGGATCTCCTTTCTAGTCGATGTGGAATGGAGTACCCTGATTCTGCTAGCTGCATAGTACCTCGATTCTGCGGGTTGTCCATCTAAGGCCCAACCTCGCTTCCTCTCAGGCATACTTACCCGTACATCTGCTAGCTCCATCTCAAGCATATATCTCACCCACTCGTACCCACACCCGATGTCGAAAGTCGGCTCTAATACCATTTGTAATGCCTATGCCCCTAGCTCAAACAATTTATACAATTTTAGAAGATAAATTAGATACTATGTAGTAAAACTGCCCACCACAGGCGGCCTCTCAAAAGGTGGTTAACCGAATTGGTGACGCTTGATCATAGGCAATTATATTTATATATTATTTAATTCTTTTACACTCCCGATATGGAACAAATTTGAATCACACTTCCTCTAACCCCGTGACACACAGGCCGCGTCATCAAGATCAGAAGCACACAGCGGCTACCTCTTTTACTCTGCAGGTGGGCCCCCCTTCGTGATGACGTCATCGCCATCTTGAAGGCAGCAACACTCTGCTTTCTAGGCAGACGTAGGGCCCCGACACATGCTGTCGAACTCCATACAACCCTCCCCATGGAGAAATCTATGGGCCAACAACCACCACCTCTTCATATTATATATATATATATATATATATATATACTCTTTGAAAATTACGAGGTGTTACACACACGCCTCTTTCAAAAAATAGCTTCCTCGCTGAGCACGGGGCATGCACAATCTAGTGCATGATCTCCTTTCTAGCCGATGTGGAGTGGAGTACCCTGATTCTACTAGCTGCACACTATCCCGATTCTGCGGGTTGTCCATCTCAGGCCCCAACCTCGCTCCCTCTCAGGCATACTTTCCCGTACATCTGCTAGCTCCATCTCAGGCATACATCTCACCCACTCTTACCCACACTCGGTGTCGAAATTCGGCTCTGATACCATTTGTAACGCCCATACCCCTAGCTCGGACAATTTATACAATTTAGAAGACAAATTAGATACTATATAGTACAACTGCCTACCACAGGTGGCCTCTCAAAAGGTGGTTAACCGAATTGATGACTTTTGATCATAGGCAATTATATTTATATATTATTTAATTCTTTTACACTCCCGATATGGGACAAATTTGAATCACACTTCCTCTAACACCGTGACACACAGGCCACATCATCAAGCTCAGAAGCACACAGCGGCTACCTCTTTTACTCTGCAGGTGGGCCCCCTTCGTGATGACTCCATCGCCATCTTGAAGGCAGCAACACTCTGCAGTCTAGGCAGACGTGCCCCCCCCCATGCTGCCGAACTCCATACAACCCTCCCCATGGAGAAATCTATGGGCCAACAGCCACCACCTCTTCATATTATATATATATATATATATATATATATATATATATATATATATATATATATGGAAAAAGGGGTATGAGCAACTTGCTCATTTAGTAAATAAGCAATTGATGATGTGGCATACATGTGATTGAAAAATTCTTAAAAGGGTTAGTTGTCCAATGTATTACATGCATGCCACATAATCAATTGCTCATTTACTAAATGAGCAAGTTGCTCATATCTCTTTTACCCATATATATATATATATATATATACTCTTTGAAAATTACGGGGTGTTACACATATCACAGGTAACATATATCAAATAATTAGGTGGGAAACACGGGCCCCCTTCCAAGTATACCTTTTTATATTTTCCACTACTAGATCTTACCCTTAACCCCGGCTTGGTTATTTATTATTATTAATCAAATAGGCATGTATGAGTCATAAACAGGACAAGAATAATATGGCATGAACAAGTAACAGGTTTAGGTTGCAAGATAAATATGTACAAATGAAAGACAACTTATAAAATGGTTAAACAACGAAAATTCTAGTTCCGGACAGCAAGACAGTACTGAACTAAATCAGAAATTTTCGTTGCTATAAATGTGAAAATTTGGATCTGTAACGCCCCGAATCCCAAATACAACAGAATTCGAGAGTTCTACAGGATCTTTCCACTTCATTTAGTACAATTTTACAAGAAAATTTGAACTTTTCACTTTACATCAGAGTTACAAGTAAAACATTACAATTTACACTGCACAGCGAAAGTAAAAATTACAACATTTAAATAAATGTACAACAACATTGAATAATCTTTAAGCATCCGTTCCTCTTTAATCTTTATCAAGTCACTTACCTGCATATAAGACTGTGGGTACTTCAGTCCATTCAACCGACGAACATTATACACGGCCATCCTCCTTGTGACGGAAATAGTATAACTTATTTTTCATATTTAACAAACACAAACTTGTCACATATCAAACTAAAGGGACTACCCTATTGATGTCGTGTTGTGATTGTGCACTTAGTCCTTAATGCGGTTATTTATATTATATGACACTAATGCGCACTTGTTCGGATTCTATGCATCACATACTACATAGGTCCGAGGGCAAGCCTCTTAATCGTTCTTCATCTTTGTAGGGTTCAATCCCTCGTCATGACTTAATCTACTACTGTAACTACGGTGAGTATCTTAGATGATCTATGAGTACAAGCACGTATAAAGGACCCTGAAGGGGAATTCCACGCCATGTCTGACTCATCAAGCATGCATTCTGTGGCAACTCAGCCTCCTCCCTGAACACGATCCTCTTACAGTCACCAAACATCCCACAAGCGTTGCTAAAGTCCGATCATTACTGAGTTGTGACCACGCCATGTCTTGACTCATCAAGCATGCATTCTGTGGCCCACACACCCGCACCGTAAACTCTAACTCTCATACTCGTGTTTTTCTCTCACTTTCATCACGTCTTCACTATGCACTATTCCTTAGTTTTTATTAGAATCATGAACAAAATCAAAGCTCTAGAGTTAGCCTCTCCACTAAACCGGACTTATTCATTCATTCAAACATGACCAACCTTGGTCTTTCATTTCAAATTTCATTTCATTTCTTTTCAAATGTCAGGGGAGACTTAGCTACTCTTTTGTTTCAATTCTAATTCACAATTTCTAATGTTGAGCGTTTCCAACTCATAAGTCCACATGTTGAGTTATCATACTCAAAAGTATTTTTCTTTTCCAATCATGATTTTTAAATTGTTCAATAGTCCATAATTATACATTAAATTATATACTTCATCAAATATCAATTTCATATCGAAATCACTTCACTAAATGAATATTCACAATTCATAGTTTCCACACTATTCTCAAATGAGAATAATTTTCATCACATCACATAATATAATTTCTATCTTTATTATACTTCTTTTCTAATATTTTATTTCAAGTCCTTTTGTAAAGTGCAACTTTCATAACATACAAGTGTATAATCAAAATTCTAAATTATACATTTTATTTTCTAAACATACTTCATTTAATGCAAATAATCCTCAAATTATTTTTCACAAGTCCCACATAATTTTAGGATAATAACCATATTTTTTCATAATTTTTAATCACCAAAAACCATCAAAAAATCATTTTTTTCCAAAAAGTTATATACTAGCCGAGACCACGATTCGAACCGGCAACCACAGGGAACCCAACCGCACGCTCTGACCATATGGCCACTTGTGCTCAACGGTATAAAAGAGAGCCAAAGAGTTATATACTCTCGATTCTGAAACTGACTAAATTTTCTTAAATGCACAAAAAGATGGTGTCCTCAGGGATCGAACCAGCGAACCGTGAGACACACCGCACAACACTGTAGCGAATGAGAGCATCCCGACCACGTGAGCTATATGCTCAGGTTGTCATAGCTACAACTTGAAGTCTAATTAAATTAACCCTCTCTGTTTAGTAAAACATTTCGATGTTCATCAAATTCTCATTTCAATTTGCTCTTACTAACATACTGTAAAAATTCCAGATTAATCATTCCCATCATGAATTATACTCCAGTACATAAAAATAATTTTTTTTAATAATTAAATATGTCTTTCCCAATAATTAACACATTCTACCATACAATTAGGTTAGAATTATATATTACTACGAACACATTTCTTTTTCGACATTTTAATTTCACTAATCTCTACACCAATTTCTGTGTTTATTCATTTCATAAACATACAAACTATATCTTAATTCATTCATCACAACATTATCATAAAAAGTCCATTTAAGCACATAAAGCAATATTGCCAATCTACTAACTCTTGCATATAATTCTTAGTGTTAATAGTGAAGTTTTCTTCACATAATCCATGGTTATAATCAATTCGCACACAACTTGAATTTTAGTAATAGAACCCCATACATTTGCATATCAACATTTCAATCAATTAAAGATCATCTTTCCAATTAAATGTGTACTCTTGTTAATATTTTCCATGCATCATACTTTCCATTCAAATCTAGCATGCATTCCTACTTAGAAATAAGGAAAATTTACTCACCTTAGTTGGAGAGAAAAACAACTAGCAACACCTCCTAAACAACGTCCTTGCAAACGAGAGCGATCCTCCTCCTTGTCGACGCACACACAAGCCTCCAAGCACACCAACCGAGCCTCCCTTGGATTGATGTCGGCCTCTCCTCTTGTTGCAAGCACAACTCCCACACACAACTCAATCTTTTACTCACTACTAGTAATTGAACTATAGGTTTGGAGGAATTAATTAGCACAAGAATACTAGCCAAAGGGGGGGGGAGGGTATTTATACTAAAAAATAGGAGAATGGATGGCTAAGATTGAAGTAGGAGTTAGGAACAAATGGCTATGATTTAAGGAGGAGTTATACTAACCACCCATGATCAAGCAACCACCATCACCATGATCCCACTCAAAATTTTCATTTCCCTACAAAAGATGCAATCCGGCCTACCTAGGATGGTGCACATTCCACGTATACATGCAATGCACGTGCATGCAATTGTCTCCAAAAATTTGTACATTATATTTTACATAAAAATAATCTTTAAAATGTATTCTACACTACAAGTTGTATTTAAAATAAAATAGCTCATGGGCTTTAGTTTATGGGCCAAAATAATAATTATAAAAATAATAAATCGAATTAAATTTAGGCTTTAAAAAGAAAATACTTTTGTCTATTTGAAAAATGACTTTATATAAAAATAATTAAAAGCACATATTTAAATATCTATACTCATCATGATGAAAAATAATTACCAAAAATATTGCACGTGCACACTACGTGCAAAATAAAATAATTTTCATTAATGAAAATCGGTGCATTACAGGATCCGTCAGAAACTTTGGAAAATAGAATCCCAGCGAATCCAGCAAATATATATAAGTCATATGGTATTTCACAATAACAGGTCTCAAAACAGATGTGAATCCACAAAACGTGTTTAGCCAGAAATTAGAAGTTGTATTGATAAACAAGAAAATAACATAAAAACTTAATAATTAAATCCAAGAAAAAATTTAGGGTATTCCCTAGTATGTTTAGTAACAGAAAATAAAGTTTCATAATTTTTCAACATAGATAGAATACTCAATGAAAACCAGAAAGCAGCAAGATACAGCAGTTTTGTAAATCTAGAATCATAAACGCAGCAGTACTAAAATAACAATATCTCACAAAATATAAATCTAAATTCAGATCCGTCAAAAGGGTGATAAAATAGATACAGTAGGATACAATTCATATTCACAAAGTTTTTATAGAAAGCAAATAGATTTAGGTCCAAATTAAGGTTCTTCACTGAACAGTAAGAAAATTATGCAAGTATAGTAGTTGTTTGTAAGCATAGAATAGTTTATAAAAGTTATCAATTAAATCTACAAAAATTAGGGGTTAATCCCAATCAAATCTAGTTATAACCAGAAAAATATTGGATCAAAATATTATCATTAACATCAGTAGAAAAATAATTATCCATACAGAATTCATATAAAACAGGATCTGGAATTTTAAACACATCTGTAGTAAAATAGTCATAACTCGAAACTCATAAATCAAAACTGAGATCTGTCAGAAAATATAGAAAGTAGAAAGAATTATCTATAATTCATATTCACACATAATTTTCATATACTGACCTTAATAGGGTCCTAAACACTGAACAAAAACGGGGTAAAAGCAAAAAAGAAATCTCCTTTAAGCATAAAATCAACTAGATCATATAAAACACATCCAAATCATAACCAAACATGAAATAGGATATACTAAATGCCAAGGAAACATGGTATAGGGTATTTAACACGTTTACAACAAGTATCTACAACTAACACAACCAAACACACGATATCATACGAACAACATGCATGTAAACAACAAAAAGTGGTCATCCCTAAGTTATTTCATGTCATGTGTATAATTAGGCAGCTACGGGCGGGACAACACAATAGAGACAAGATATAACAGGGATTTTGCACAAGAATTGTCTCTAGCACACAACTATACTACAGGCGGTATTTAGTGCTTGTATTACACAATAAAAAGAATACAAGTTACTTTCCTAAGAGACGACGAAACGACCGAGCAAAAGCAAGAATAACGAGAACGGATTCCCGGGCAAAAAACTCAAAGAACAACGAACGAACACACGAACTACGAGCACCCAAGATCACATGCACACCCAAAGACAACACCCGCATACAAGAACTCAACCATGGCAAGCCCCGGTGAATGCACGGTGATGCGAGAATGGCGATGGAAGCAAGCTTGCTGCTCGCTGTTGTTGTTGCTGTCGAGTTTGCGTCGCGACAGGGAGATGGTCGGGGAGTGCGGCGCTGGCATCGGGGAAGAGCAGGAGGGAGACGCAGTGTAGCTGCGCCAGCTGACGGAAAGGAGAGGGCAGCACCGAGTGCTGGTGCTACAGGCGATCGGAGAGAGAGCACGGGGGTGAAGATGTCGGGAGGATAACGGCAGTGGCTAGGGGATCGGAAACGATGGGTTAGGGGAATCGAGTGAGATAGAGCAGGGAATGAGTTCGGCGGCTGCATGGGTGAACAGGGCATGGGTTTATATAAATAGGTAGGGGATATTAGGGTTAGGGGGGTACAGGGGTGACGGCTGAGTAGGGTTGGGTTTCTTTTGTTATAGGGTTGCGGGTAGGAGTATAGGTAAAATGGGTTATAGGGTGAAAACAGGGTATTAGGGCTTTTATAGCAGATCCAAAAGGGTTTAATAAAATGGGATAGAGGGTTTTAATAATAAAATCCAATAAGGAGTTGGGCACAAAAAAATGGATAACAGAAATAAGGCATGAACAATATAAAATAAAGGGAATCAAAAAAATAAGAGCGCTAGCTCGATTAAATGGAGACGAAATAATAGGAGACAACAGAATCAAGAACTCAAACAAAAAGACGACAAATCAAAGAGATGAATATATTGAAAAAGAAGATCCAATATACGGTCCAAAAGAGATACAATAAAATAATACACAAAAAGAAAAGAAATACACCCAAAAATACATAAAATGGAAAACAGGGGTTACAACTCTACTGTTTAGTGATGTTAACCTTGCTACTAAAATATTCATAGCCTCATTGTAAACTAATTTACAATCACCCTTAACTACATTCCTAGCAATTTTTTTATAATGGAGGTTTAATACGGTTTGTGCAAAAGTCTCTACATTCCTACTTTCACCAAATGAATAAGGTAATTCATCTCTAATTACTAACTTAGTCATTTCCCTACGAACGATATCTTGATCGTAGCTATGACAATCTACTTGACCGGTCTTATGGTGTATTCTTTTGTGTGTAAGATTGTCCTTCGAAATTTAAGGTTGACATTTATTTAAGTGTCGTTGAAGTGTACCTGTTCCTGATCCTATTTTAAACTTATAGGTTATTTGACACTTCTTACAACATTTTAGTCACATCTTACAAATTTTTAGTCCTACACTCTTATCATTTTGTGAAAAGACATAGTTAAAATATTTCTGTACTTCGGAAGAGTTCTCTCTTGTTTTACAGGATTGAGAAGAGCCTTGTTCCGATGATTGTGGTTCTATGTCTTCTATTTTTACATGATTCGTGTTTCATGAAAACCGAGAATGCTATCATAATTCATAAGTATTTCTTCACTATCTACATATGGAATTGGAATGGAAGGAATGCAAAGACTACTACTGAACTCTTGGCTATGATGTCTACCACGTGATCAGTTAGACGTCATCTAAGCTAGTGTATATATGTTTGGAATGTAAAAAATTAATTCTAGTGTATATTTTAAAAATTAATTCTACAAAACAAATAGATAGATAAACTAGTGTATGTTATAGAAAATGATTCTACAAAACAAATAAAATTAAATAAAATTCTACTATAAACCGGTGTATGTTAATAAACAAAATATATAAAAAACAATAAATATTTCAATAAAAAAAATAAAATGAATAACTAGTGTATGTTGACCAAATAAAAAAAATAATAATAAGAAGAAGAAGAAGAAGTACAACAAAACATAATCTGATTAAGAGAAATAAATGAGAACAATCAGCAATGCTAATTCTAAAAATTATACTAATACAAAAATACAGTATGCGTGTAGAATGTAGATTGAAGAATGAAGATAGAGAAAGTTAAGAGCTTGTAGTGTTGTTGTTGGATGTTATTGGATGTTGTTGATGTTATTGATGTTGATCATTGCAAGAGAGTAGTTGAATGTTGTTGATTGTTGTTAATTTGTTGAGAGAGTTGAGATATAGTAAACAGAGTTGAGTGAATTTGTGAAGAGAATTGAATGAAATGAGGTTGTATATATAGAATATACATTTTTTTTGAATTTTTCAAAATACCCCCAAAACTAGCTAGTATAGATCCGTTGTGGGGCATTTTAGTAATTACACAAACCCAATTTTGGAAGAAAAAAATAGATTTTTTTTAAAAGAAGGCCAACGGTCGGCCCGCGGGCCAGCCCAAACCGGATCGGGCCAATTCAATCCGATCCTGGGTCTGGCCGGGCCAGGCCGCAGGCGGGCTAGACCTAAACCGGGTTTTTTGGGAAAATCGAAGGACCGGACCAGACCGGTTTGTTTTGAAGGGATGCCCGGGTTTGGGCGGGCCAAGTCCGGGCTAGCCCAGCCCTAATGCCGTCAAGTGGGTGTTTGGTTTGACCAGGCACGAGTTAATGTAGGGAAGTTTAATTCTAAGTCCTTCTTTTCAAAACCAACTTTCTCTTTTGCTGGCTTAACCAAAAATGCAGATTTACATGAAACTATTAAGCTTTCTAATTTTTTATTTTTTTTAATGTTTATGTAGCAAACTAGACAAAAATGACAAGATAATAATAATTATAATTAAGTTATACATCACAGTTTTTTTAAAGAAAAAGATGGAAGATACAAGCAAATTCAATAAAAATAGGAAAAGAAGTACAACAACAAGGTATGAGAATCTCCAAAATCTATGATAGGGTGAGAACAAAAAATAAGAAAAGAAACCAGTCTGAAGTAGAAGGATTGCTCAGTTTTTGGAATTTTTGACCAAAACGGCCCACTTTTTGAAAGTTTTACCAAAACAACCCACTTTCGAAAGTTTTTACCAAGAAGACCCACTCGCCCTAGTGAAAACAGGGTCGCTAACTGAGTTAGCGAGTATATACTTGGCCATTTTCTTCAGGTTTCACCACTTGGAGAAAAACCTGAAGAAAAAAGTCATGGATACACTCGCTATCTCAGTTAGCGAACCTGTTTTCACTAGGGTCGCTAATTTAATTAGCGAGTGTCGTACAAATGAATTGAGGAAAAATATATTTTGGCTTGTATTATAAAAAAAATCATTGGGTTTAGAGTCGCTATCTCAGTTAGCGAGTGTGTTTGTACCACATTCGCTAACTGAGATAGTGAGTGTATTGACTTGAAGAAAAATATATTTTGATTTAGACTCGCTATCTCAGTTAGTGAGTGTGGTACAAACACACTAGCTAACTGAGATAGCGAGTCTAAACCCAATTCGTTTGTACCACACTCGCTAACTCAGCGACCTTAGTGACCTTAGTGAAAACAAGGTCGCTAACTGAAATAGCGAGTGTATACTTGTTTTTTTCTTCGAGTTTTACCATTCGAAAAGAAAAAAAAACTGAAGAAAAATACCAAGTATACACTCGCTAACTCAGTTAGCGACCTTGTTTTCACTAGGGTCGCTCACTGAGTTAGTGAGTGGGTCGTTTTGGTAAAACCTTTCGAAAAGTGGGTCGTTTTCGTCAAAAAATCCAGTTTTTGTTGGTGTCGTCAACAAACGTCCTCTGGTCGTAGTGAAACTAATTAGAGCAATGAGGAAGTCGAAGTAGACGAGGCGAGTAAATTGAGCAAGCCCCTAGATCAGACAATTTATACAATTTATAAGACAAATTAAATAGTATGTAGTATAACTGCCCACCAACAAATTGGTGACTCTTGATCATAGGCTATTATATTTATATATTATTTTATTATGTTGGAAATCCGATGCTGTAACTCCATGAAGTCTTCACATCACGTGGCCCCCACCCAAGTACTATTCATTTCCTTATAGTACACACATGCCAACTTGTATACATTTTATACAAACAACTATTTCTTTACTTTTCAACACACACACACACACACACACACACACACACACACACACACACACATATATATATATATATAGGGAAAGCTTCGGTTGAGCACTACTCTAGTGCTCACCACGTGAACACTAGGCCTTCGGGCATTCATATCGAAAATCCGAACCGTTCACATTGATCTACACATCTAAATTAGTCTAAATATGTAAAATCAAATCATTTGAAATTCATTTACTCATCCATTGAAGTATTACAAAATTGTATGGCTGAAAATCATTGTTTTTATAGTCACATGATGGATGGGCAAATGAATTTCAAATGATTTGATTTTACATATTTAGACTAATTTAGATGTGTAGATCAATGTGAACGGTTCGGATTTTCGATATGAACGCCCGAAGGCCTAGTGTTCACGTGGTAAGCACTAGAGTAGTGCTCAACCGAAGCTTTCCCTATATATATATATATATATATATATATATATATATATATATATATATAGGGTAGCCTTCGGTTGCGAACTCCTATGTGCAAACTCCTCGTGCGAACTGACGACTACACCGTCAGATTCAAAAAAATCCATCCAATGGTTGTGATTTGATCCAGATCCCTTTTCAGTTATTTTTGGGGGTATTTTGGTAATTTGCGGTAATAGGGAAGATCTTCTGCCCTCTTTCGCCTCCACTCCTCTCAGATCGAAACAAAAAAAAACCCTCTCAGATCGAAATCGAAGCACCTTCTCTCTCTTCGCGAACTCTAACTCTTGTGTAGCGAACTCCTCGTGCGAACTCCTCCTTCTCAGATCAAAATATTTCGAACGATGTCCCACTCCCCTTCCTCCCTCTTAGTCCCTCTAACATCAAAATATTATCTTCTCTCTCTATTCGCGAACCCTAGCCTCTCCAACATCGGGAGCTTCCTCCAGTCCTCTTCAATCCATGACAAAACCCTACCTCCGACCGCCCCTACTTTCTCTAATCATCTTCGCCCATTTCGAAACCCTAGGGTTTCGATCAAGTATATATATATTTTTATTTTTTTTTGGTTTGTTCCCTTTTTTTCTGCTTGAATTTGTAGGAATGGGATTAAGTAATTCTGTTCAAATTTCATTATATATTGAAATTAATTTGTAGAAATGTAGAGTATTTGGTTGATTGGTTTGTTTCGTTTGCTTTGATAATACTGTTGCTTGAGGGATTGTGGAGAAAGCACCGATGACACTTTTGCTTGAGGGAAATTCCTCATTCTGTTTGTTCAATTTAAGGTTTATTATCGGCTATGTTTTATTTTGTTTTGAAGTAGGCAATGATGACAAAAATTATTTTATACAAGCTTTAAAAAATGGAATATGCATTTGTTATTTGTGTGCTCTGTTTATGTACTTTATGAGCAAATACCTACGCTGAAAACAAGAAATGGAACATGCATTTGTTTATTTGCAGATTGAGTTATGGCTCAGTTTATTTGCAGATTGAGTTATGCATTTGTTTATTTGCAAATTGAGAAATGGAACATGCATTTATTTGCAAATCCCTACGCTGAAAATAAGAAATGGAACATGCCTTTTTGTACGGGCTTGCCATGTTCTTTATGTTGTTCATAGGCAGATTGAGTTTTCAGGCTTTGTGAGCTCTTTGTACAGGCTTGAGCTCTATTTGTGTTGTTCATATGCATATTGAGCTCTGATTTGTTCATATGCATATTTGCTGCTTCTGTTTATGTTGTTGGCACGGCATGGCATAATATTGATCAAATTATGGATCAACTTGTTGGCATGGCATAGTATTGCAGCCCAAGTATGAACATAATTATGATGCTTTTGAGAGTCTTGCTTGATTCAATTGATAATTTTATAAAATCTTGTTATATACTAGGTTGTGTTCTGAGCCTACATTTACTTAAAATATTTTGAGATTAGTTGTATTGATATCTAAGATAAATAATTACAATTCATCTATCTAAACCCTTTTTTCTTATTGCTTGCAGTTTGTTCAGTGACTGAAGATGACCGAAGGTGTGATGCTGAAAATGCTTTACGGCAAAATGAACTCTGTATTTTATTTCACTCTGTACATTTGATGATTGTATATAATATATTTGAATTTGTTCATTATACTACTGTACAATATTCAAACTATATATCAGATTTGTATGTTTGAGCTTTGTTTATTTGAGTGTGAACATAATTCGGCATATTTCAGATTTTGGTTCAGTTGTATATTGATTAACCTTGCATATTTGCTGCTTCAGTTTCAGATTAAGTTATGGTTCAGTTTCAGATTTTGGTTCATATGCATATTTGCTGCTTCAGTTTCAGATTTTGTTTCAGTTTCAGATTAAGTTTCAGGTTGAACTGCAAAAAATTTTGTTTCTGTTTCAGATTCAGAGTAAGCTCAGTTTAACCGAATCCAGAGGCATATAATATTGGATGAGTTCATATGCATATTAATCTCAGATTAAGCTCAATTCAACTGAAATTTAACAACGAAATGTAAATCATTGATCTTTGGATTGGCATAAATACAAAAGTTTAACTGTATCCATTTCATTTTTGTCCAAGTACCAAACCAGACAACTGATTAAAGACACAACTTATTAAAGAAAGAAGAAATCGAAATGAGTGAGTTAACTACCAATACTCCACTCTCAAATGCATCCAACTTTGAAGCACAGAACTGCTAGTTAACTACCAGTACTCCAGTCTCAAATGCATCCAACTTTGAATGATATAATTTTGACACAAACTGGTTGATCCTCGACTAGGCTTTGCAAATTCATACAACATAACTGAATTACAACAACAGTAAAGGAAAACACTTACAATACAAGATACAAACATATGATCCCTATTACATTCATCGATGCATCAAGTACAAAGCTGACACTCCTAACATTTACACATACTAAATTCTACAGTTATTCTTCCATTCGATTCCAGCTCTTCTCCGACAGTGGGTTAATGATGTCTTTCCATGTTACATAGTCAATTGCCGAAACCATTAACCAAGAAGCGAACTGCAAAGCTCTGTCAAGTAGCAAAATGTGCGAACTACTGCAAACCTCCCCCCTACAAAAATTACATAAATAGCTTAGCAATATCGGACTGCACTATTAGCACCATAAATTGTAAACAATTGAAGTACATATAGGCTCAGAACAACCTTGCACATAATAAGTAATTATGAAATAAGTCAAATATAATCAAGCATGAGTATAGCACTTATAGCTTAGCAATATCGGAGATATATATGTCCATTTAAATATTTCTTGAGGGAAATGTCCACTTAATTATTATATTACCTTTATTGGGGGAGAAGTTGTCAAAACTAGTGATTACTATTGAATATAAGGGTTGAATATTTTTCACTTACATTAAACTACTAATAGAAAGTTGATGAGGCAAGCAAATTCTTCGACCAAATTATAACATCTAAGATTTCTTAATTATACATTTAGATTAAAGTCATGGTATAAAACTCAGAGAAGTGTGACTCTGCTTATTTGTTTGTATTTGTGCTGATCTTTTCATGCAGTAGTACATATAAAATTTATAAGGAGTTGTTGTGCTGTCATGTAATTACCGAATGAGACTAGTAGTTTCTTAACTATTAACGTCATCAATAAAAATCACTAATTTTCTCAGATGGAGTTCTAAACATGATAAAACCACAAATGCGATAGGGATGTCAACTTCTCAATATATTTGAAAAATCTATATTACAATTTACTAACATGAAAATACCACTAAACCAGTAAAAAAGCATTGAAGCTTACCAAGCACTTCCTGGGTAGTCAATCGCTTTGAGGGATCTGGATCAAGCATCCTCTTAACAAGATCCTTAGCATTATCGGAAACCCTAGGCCATGGATCCCTCTTGAAATCAATCGCAGAGCGAATAATTGCTTGTGCAACTCCCTGCTCAGTCTCTGGCATCAAACAAATGAAGGGAAAAAAAGACACATAATCAGAAAACCAACATCAACTAAATTATCTTATCCCCCAATTCAAATTTCCGAAGAAATTACCGGCTCAAAATGGCGGAACACCACATAGCAAGATGTATAGAATAATCCCCGCACTCCACACATCAACCTCTGGTCCATAATTTATCTTCAGTACCTCAGGAGCCATATAATAAGGACTACCCACAATCTCAGTAAATCTTTCACCTAAACAAGATAAATCAATAAACATATGAAACCCAACCCAAGAGATTAATAAATAGCAAAAAAAACAAAATGTATCACCCACAAACAAATTATCAATACATATAGAATATTTAATGGAATACTAACTCAGCAAATACAAATCAAACATGGTGAAAATAGTGATCGAACAACCTAAGTGTTGCACTCATTGTACTATATATGGGTGACCTTCCGCTGCGAACTCTTGTATGCGAACTCTTCGTTAGGGCTGCAAACGAATCGAGCTATTCGCGAGCTATTCGGCTCGAGCTTGTTCAAAGCTCGGCTCGAACTGAGCTCGAGCCGAGCTCGAGCTCAAATCCGAGCTCGTTTCGTAAATGAGCCGAGCTCGAGCTCGATTTTTTTTTTAAGGCTAAGCTCGTGAGCTATTCGGCTCGAATATGGTCAAAACTCGGTCAAAGCTCGGCTCGAACCGAGCTCGAGCTCAAAATTGAGCTCGTTTCGTAAATGAGCCGAGCTCGAGCCTTAAGGTATTCGGCTTGGCTTGGCTCGATTGCAACCCTACTCTTCGTATAAATGCTTGTAAAATATAAAAACAGAAGTATACAACTCGAAGAAGCAGCAAAATGCATACAAATGCTTGTAAATTGTACATTGTCATCACTACCTATACTAACATGCAATAAAGTAAGCAATTAAAATTTAAAAAAGGAATAGTCAGAATCAAACACTTCCCTCAATTGATCTCAAGCATCAATGTATTGGCAAAAATATATCCATAGTCGGAATCAAGCCACGAAGAAAGACTCAGTATGCTTCCTACAAATTGAAACAAAACAATAGTTTTCTCTTAACAAAATACCCCATTCCTACAAATTCAAGTAGAAAAAAAGGGAACAAACAAAAAATAATAATAATAAAAATATACCTGATCGAAACCCTAGGGTTTCGAAATGGGCGAAGACGATTAGAGAAAGTAGGGGGCATCGGAGGTAGGGTTTCGTTGTAGATTGAAGATGACTGGAGAATGGATTGAAGAGGACTGGAGAAAGCTCCCGACGTTGGAGAGGCTAGGGTTCGCGAATAGAGAGAGAAGATAATATTTCGATGTGAGAGGGACTAAGAGGGGGAAGGTGGGTGGGACATCGATCGAAATATTTCGATCTGAAAAGGAGGAGTTCGCACGAGGAGTTCGCTACAAAAGAGTTAGGGTTCGCGAAGAGAGAGAAGGTGCTTCGATTTCGATCTGAGAGGAGTGGAGGCGAAAGAGGGCAGAAGATCAGCCCTATTACCACAAATTACCAAAATACCCCCAAAAATAACTAAGAAGGGATCTGGATCAAATCACAGCCATTGGATGGATTTTTTTGAATCTGACGGTGTAGTCGTCAGTTCGCACGAGGAGTTCGCACACAGGAGTTCGCAACCGAAGGCTACCCATATATACATCGATATATATATATATATATATATATATATATATATATATATATATATATATATATATATATATATATATATATATATATAATTTTATTTTTTTTACACGCGGTGTTACAGACACCCCCTTTCAGAAATCAGCGTCCTCCATTCTAGCCGATGTGGAGTGGAGTACCCTGATTCTGCTAGCTGCACCGTTATTTCAGGCCTACACTCGGTGTCAAAAGTCAGCTCTGATACCATTTGTAACGCCCCTGCCCCTAGCTCAGACAATTTATACAATTTATATATAAGACAAATTAGATAGTATGTAGTACAATTGCCCACCACAGGCTGCCTCTCAAAAGGTGGTTAACCAGATGGGTGACTCTTGATCATAGGCTATTATATTTATATATTATTTTATTATATTTGAAATCCGATATAGGACTAACTTCTGTAACTCTCTCTCCTTGTACAGCCGAATTGCCTATCCGGGTGGGGCCCATATAAGCTACGTCAGCTTCACAACCAACAGCACATCATGTTGTAACTCCATGAAGTCTTCACATCACGTGGCCCCCACCCAAGTACTATTCATTTCCTTATATTACACACATGCCAACCTGTATACATTTTATACAAACAACTATTTCTTTACTTTTCAACATATATATATATATACTAGGTTTCCCGGTTGACACGTGCCTACAGCACGTCTTCGAAACGGTGCACCTTTTTTGATCATATAAAATAATTTTGGAGGTCCAGCAAATTAATTGAAGTAGTAAAGATAGAGCAAAAAACATATTATATGATTTTTTTGATTTTTTTGAATTATTTTTAAAATTTTTAATTTTTTAATTTTTTAATTTTTTTAATATTTTAATATTTTTATTTTTTAATTTTTTAAATAGAAGAGGGAGGGAGAAAGAGAGATAAAAAAAATTGAAATAAATATAGGAGTTGTTTTGGGTGGGAGATTTGAATTTGAGTTTTGGGGGGAACTTTTAGGGAAAAATATGTTTTGTAAAGTTAGATCTGGGCCTTTGATTTTTGTAGGGATTGAAGGAGAGCCACTTGATAGCTTTCTTTGTGTTTTATTATATATATATATATATATATATATATATATATATATATATATATATATATATATATATTTGATATGGCTAAAAATGGGGTTAAATCGGAGCCGTCCAGGTTGGATACGAATCTTGATGCTCGAGGGTAAAATGGTAATTTCACGTTCAAGTGAATCCAAGGCGGGTACTGAATCTCCTTCTCACAGATCCAATAACCCGTGAACGGATCCACCCCTTGTGGGTACGGGTCCCGACCCAAGGCGAACCCGAACCAACAAGGGGTAAATCAGGATCCCTGATTTTGCCAAATCAGCAGCCCTGATTTGCTCCCACCGGGAATCAGGGGCTAATTTCCCAAAACAGAATAGGAGGATTTTCCTCCTTGCTGTTAGGCAGGAAATCATGCCCCCAACCGTTCCAAAGGCGACTATAAGTATCACACCTCTACCACCATGACCAGGTTAATCACTCTTTCGCCACTTTTAAGCTCTTTGTTAATCTTTTCTGATTACTGACAAGAGCGTCGGAGGGTGCGTCGCCGGAATCAACCCCGGTGTTTCGCACTTCCTTGCAGGTCGCGGCAGGAGCAAGGAGGCCGAGTCAACTGTTCGGGTTGTTCCCGTACTCACAAGTTCTATCTGTTTACCCCCACACCGAAATCAGCGGTAACAGATTGGCGCCGTCTGTGGGAAAGCCACACGAACAGCCTCAGCCCATTCTCCGTCGTCCCCAGCAAACATGCCTCCGAAGAAGGTCAGATCCAGAGGGTCGAACCGTGTGGGCAACCTCGCCGACCCGGCGAATGAAGTCCCCATCAATCCTATTCCCCAGTCCGACCTCCCTCCGCCGGCCCAGCAGGGCCCACCTCCTCCTCCCAAGCAGCAGCCCAACAATGGTCCGTCCGGTCACAACGGTCGGAAGGAAAAACAAACCCTCAATCCGGGACATGTCTCGGTCCATAATGGGTCCTCGGACTCGATGGCTTCTCATCATCCCGATCTCCGCATCACACTTCTGAACCGCCAGAAGGACGACGACCTCCGCACTCATCTTGACGAGAGGCGGGCCCGAGAGGGAGCCTCCTACCAGCGTCAGGGTGAGCGGTCCCCACATCGCCGAGACGGCAGAAGGTCCCCCGAGCGCCGAAGGAGGAGGTCCCGTTCCCCCAGAGATCGGCGTCATCCGAGGGACCGAGAAGTGCCTATCAGTCGGGCCGAATTCCTCCAATTTCAGGAAACCGTTCTGCAGGCTCTCAACCTTCGGCAGAACGTCCAGAATGCTCAGAGGGCTCCGACGCCCCCGAGGGATCCCAGTCCTCGCCGCCGAACCCGAAGCCCTTCCCCGGCTCCCAGCCGCCAGCAGCGGCAACCGAGCCCTCACCGGTCCCAGGACTACCGGCGCCGCAGTCCACGCTCCCCTTCCTACGAAGAGGAGTCCGGGGGGTCATACGATTACCAGCGGAGGGACGACGCCCTCATCCGCCGTCTCCATGAGGTGGAGAGGCGTATCGGCCGCATGGACAGGGAGGAAGAGTCCGAGCAGGAACATTCCGTCCCAGCCGACCTCCCTTCTCACGGTCGATCATGGAGGCCCACATACCGAGGAGTTTCAAACCCCCGCAGTTTGAAACATACTCAGGGGAATCCGACCCGGTCGATCACGTCGAAAGCTTCAAGACCCTGATGCTGATCCATCAAGCTTCCGACACTGTGCTCTGCAGGACCTTCCCTGCCACCCTCAGGGGGTCTGCTCAGGAATGGTATTCCAGGCTCGCCCCATCCTCCATCTTCTCGTTCGAGCAGTTTGAAACACTGTTCATTACTCACTTCGTGAGTAGCAGGCGAGCCGAGAAGACAAGCCTCTCCCTGCTGAACCTACGGCAGGAAAGGGAAGAGAAGCTGCGGGACTATGTGAAAAGATTCACCGCAGAGGTAAGGTCTATCGCCTCCTTAGACCAGTCGGTGGCAACCGTGGCGTTTCAGTCGAACGTCCTCAATGCCAACCTCCGATCGTCCCTAGCCAAAAAACCACCGCATGACTTCACCGACCTCCTCCTGAGGTGCGAGAAGTACATCCGAGTAGAGGAGGCTAAAGCCCTTCCGAGCTTCGGGGGGCCCTCCGCAGGGTCGAAAAGGAAGGCGACGGGGGAAGAGGGGTCCAAGAAAGCCCAGAAGGACAGTGGCGGTCAGCGTCGCGCTCCCCCCAGGTTCGAGAAGTTCACTCCCCTCACCACCAACGTCTCTACTATCCTGATGGAAGTGGAGAAGGAGGGGGTCATCCCTCCAGCTCCGAGGATGCACACCCCGGCGAAGAGGAGGAACAAAGATAAGTGGTGTCGTTACCACCGAGACCACGGCCACGACACGAACGACTGTCGGGCCTTGAAGGATGAGATTGAAGCCCTCATCCGGAGGCGGTAGTTGGTTAAGTTCGTGAAGGCGAACGATCGGGCGGATCGCAATTCTCCTCTGGCTCGGGGGGCTAACAAGCGCACCGAGCGGCGCGAGGAAACACCTGAGTTCGAGGAGGAAAGGATTCTGCACCTGATCCACGGAGGCCCCATGGGGGGCTCCTCTAACACCTCCCGGAAAGCCTTCATCCGAGAGGTGAACTCGGTTCACAGTGCTCCTCCTCCCAAGGGTCTCGGCATCCCTGTGTCCTTCTCCGATGCCGACCTCGAAGGGGTCCGAACCCCACACTGTGATGCCTTCATCATCGACCTCCGCATGGCCAACTTCAAGGTGCAGAGGATTTTGGTGGACAATGGGAGTTCGGTCAATATCCTCTTCCTCTCGGCCTTCCGAGGCCTGCAGCTGTCCCGGGACCGTCTTAAGCCGGCCGGGTACACACTCCACGGGTTCACGGGGGTCCCAGTCACCGTCGAAGGGGTGATAACCCTGGACGTGACAGCGGGAAGCACCCCTACTACCCGGACCGAGCCGATGGACTTCATGGTCGTCGACGTCCCGGCCGCGTATAATGTCATCCTAGGCCGGCCTGGCCTAGCTGCTCTGGAGGCTGTCCCCTCGGCGTATCATCTTAAAATGAAGTTCCCCACTCGCTCGGGAGTAGGGGAAGTAAGGGGAAGCCAAGAAACAGCCCGGAAGTGCTACATGACTTCCACCGGGGGACCAGTGCTCTCCCTTGAGACACTAGAGATCCCCAAGCCGAAAGCTCGCCCAACGTCCGAGCCGGCGGACGAGTTGGAAGAAGTGCTCTTCTCGGACGAGGAGCCGACCCGGAAGTTCCTAGTCAGCAAGTCCTTGCCGACCGTGATGTATTCCGACTTGGTGAGGTGCATCCGGGATAACCGCGACCTATTTGCTTGGTCGGCCGCGGACATGCCCGGTATCTCCGAGGAGCTGCTTGTCCATCGCCTAAGCGTCGAACCGGGGTGCAAACCAGTTCAGCAGAAGAGGCGGAAGTTCGCTCCCGAGCGACAGCAGGCAATCAAGGAGGAGGTCGATAAGCTACTGAAGGCTAAATTCATACAGGAGGTAAATTAGCCCGAGTGGCTGTCGAATGTTGTAATGGTCAAGAAGTCCAACGGCACTTGGAGGATATGCATTGACTTCACCGACTTAAACAAGGCGTGTCCGAAGGACCCGTTCCCTCTCCCGAACATCGACACCCTTATTGATGCCACCTCGGGCCATGAGCTCCTCAGCTTTATGGACGCCTTCTCGGGATATAATCAGATCCGAATGTTCCCTCCTGACATTCCGAAGACCTCCTTCGTCACCGACCAAGGCCTCTACTGCTACCGGGTCATGCTGTTCGGTTTGAAGAACGCAGGCGCCACCTACCAGCGCCTCGTCAACAAGGTCTTCCAGAGCCAGATCGGCCGAAACATGGAGGTGTACGTTGACGACATGCTCGTCAAGAGCATCCGGGGTACAGACTATGTAGCTGATCTCCAGGAGGCCTTCGGCGTGTTGAGAAGGCACAGCATGCGGCTAAACCCGAACAAGTGTGCGTTTGGGGTCTCTTCGGGAAAGTTCCTCGGCTTCATGGTAAGCCAACGAGGAATCGAGGCTAATCCCGAGAAGATTAAAGCCATATTAGACATGGCCCCGCCTCGGAACATCAAGGAGGTACAGAGGCTAACCGGTCGACTCGCTGCTATCGGCCGGTTCCTATCAAAGTCAGGGGAGAAGTGCCTCCCTTTCTTCAAAGCGCTCCGGGGGGCTAAGGGCTTTGAATGGGGCCAACTGCAACAGGAGTCATTCGAATAGCTGAAGGCCTATTTGGTAAACCCCCCTCTCCTCAGCAAACCTGTCCCGGGCGAGACTCTCTTTGTCTACTTGGCTGCTTCCGAGCAGACCTTGAGCGCGGTCTTAGTAAGGGAGGAGGACCGAGCCCAAAGGCCGATCTACTACGTGAGCAAGGTGCTTCGGGACGCCGAGCTCCGCTATCCGAGGATAGAGAAGATAGCCTACGCTCTGGTCATGGCGGCGAGAAAGCTTCGGCCGTACTTTCAATCCCATTCGATCATTGTCCTGACCGACCAACCCCTAAAGCAGATTCTCTATAAGCCGGAGACCTCGGGCCGGCTGATGAAGTGGTCCATAGAGCTGAGCCAGCATGACATCTCTTACCAACCTCGGACAGCAATTAAGGCGCAGGCTCTCGCCGACTTCATCGTAGAGACCACTATCCCTGAGGTCGGCCACGTCCCGAAGGGACCTCCCATCTGGACAGTCTTTGTGGACGGATCGTCCTGTAACGAAGGAAGCGGTGCCGGCATCATACTGAACGGCCCGGACAACTTCGTCCTCCAGTACGCAATCCGCATGAACTTCAAGGCCTCGAACAACGAGGCGGAGTACGAGGCACTCATCGCCGAGCTCGGACTTGCCCGAAGCGCTGGAGCTCGGCACCTCCGGATTCACAGCGATTCCCAGCTAGTTGTGAACCAGGTCTTGGGTGAATATGAAGCCAGAGACGAGCGAATGACGAAGTACCTCGCCAAGGTCCGGGACCTCATGGGCCGGTTCGAAGAGGTGCTCATTCAATGAGTCCCTCAAGAGGAAAATTCACAGGCCGACGCCCTCTCCAAGTTGGCCTCGTCCTCCCTACAAGGTCTCGAACAGACCGTACTGATTGAAGTCCTCTCTAAGCCGAGCATCGAAGACGAGACACCTGGCTCGGCGGAGTCCTTGCCGGTCATGTTGCAGGACAATTGGATGAAGCCACTGGTAGAATTCTTAAGGGATGGGGTTCTGCCCTCAGATCCCAGGGAAGCACGCCGAGTCAGAACTCGGGCCGAGCGCTATGTCTTGATCGAGGGCGTCCTTTACAAACGCTCTTTCTCTCAAATAGACGGCCGACCGTACCTAAGGTGCCTCCCTCCGGATCAGGCCGAATATGCCCTACAAGAGCTTCATGAAGGCATCGGAGGGGCACACTCAGGATTTAGGTCCTTGGTCCGGAAAGTTTTGAATTATGGGTATTTCTGGCCGACCCTTCTTCAAGACGCCGAGCGACACGTTCGGCAGTGCAGATCTTGTCAAAGACACGCCAGCATCCGTCGCCTCCCTCAGGCCAACCTCGCCTCCCTATCAAGTCCGATCCCTTTCGCAATGTGGGGGATGGATTTACTAGGGCCTTTCCCTCCGGCTCCGGGTCAGCTCAAGTTCCTGGTCGTAGCCATCGACTACTTCTCGAAGTGGGTCGAGGCCGAGCCCCTCGCCACTATAACTAAGAACAAGGTGGTGCAGTTCTTCTGGAAGAGCATCATATGCAGGTTCGGCGTCCCCCGTGTCCTCGTGACGGACAACGGGACTCAGTTCACTAGCGCGGCATTCCGAGCCCTGTGCGATGACCTCGTCATCCAGCAGCGCTTCTCGTCCGTCTCCCATCCTCAGTCGAACGGACAAGCTGAGAATGCTAATCGGCAAATCCTCGCAGGCATCAAGAAGAGGTTGGACAAATGTTCGAAGGGTTTGTGGGTCGACCAACTCCCCAATGTATTGTGGAACTACCGCACAAGCAAGCGGACCCCCACCGGAGAGTCTCCTTTCAATCTTACCTATGGGGCCGAGGCCGTGATTCCCCTCGAGGTCGGGATACCCTCCCCTCGCCTCGTTGCCTACAACGAGGAGCAGAACGCCGGAGACCTCAGAGAAAGTTTGGATTTGGTAGACGAGCTGAGGGAGAGAGCATCCATTCGGTAGCATAATTACAGAAGAAGGGTGGAGTTGGCCTACAACAAGAAGGTCCGACCCGCCAACCTTGAGCAAGGAGATTTGATCTTGAGAAAGCTAGCCGTATCCTTCCCCAGCCATAAGAGCAAACTGGCCCCGAACTGGGAGGGGCCGTACAGAGTCACAAAGGTAGTTCGGCCCGGAACGTATCGTCTCGAAGACCTGGAGGGCAGAGAAATTCCAAGGACCTGGAATGCCGACCACCTCCTGAAATACCAGGAGAGCGCCCCGGCGTCTCTCTGAGTAACCAGAGGTGTCGAACCATTCCTCTCCCCCAAGTTGTAACCTATCTTCATGAATTGTACTATGTAAAACGGTTCACCGTCCATTATCAATAAAGAAAGCTCTCTTCGTACTTATGAATTTGTATACTTCTCTCTGCTCTTATCGTGTGATTTCTAAATTGTGATTTGAGCCAATGGTTCGGAGTCCAACACTCGGTTCGATTTTACCTCCTCGGCTCGTCCCCGGACGAGCCAGGGGTAGTTCGCCGTTCGGAATTGCTCCCACAACTGTTGAAATAACACCAATGGTTCGGAGTCCAACACTCGGTTCGACTTTACCTCCTCGGCTCGTCCCCGGACGAGCCAGGGGTAGATCCCCGTTCGGAATTGCTCCCATAACTGTTGAACTAACACCAATGGTTCGGAGTCCAACACTCGGTTCGACTTTACCTCCTCGGCTCGTCCCCGGACGAGCCAGGGGTAGATCGCCGTTCGGAATTGCTCCCACAACTGTTGAAATAACACCAATGGTTCGGAGTCCAACACTCGGTTCGACTTTACCTCCTCGGCTCGTCCCCGGACGAGCCAGGGGTAGATCCCCGTTCGGAATTGCTCCCACAACTGTTGAACTAACACCAATGGTTCGGAGTCCAACACTCGGTTCGACTTTACCTCCTCGGCTCGTCCCCGGACGAGCCAGGGGTAGATCGTCGTTCGGAATTGCTCCCACAACTGTTGAACTAACACCGATGGTTCGGAGTCCAACACTCGGTTTGACTTTACCTCCTCGGCTCGTCCTCGGACGAACCAGGGGTAAATCACCGTTCGGAATTGCTCCCACAACCGTCGAACTCCGCGACAATCCCGAAGTCAAACACTTTGTTAAAATCCTGCCCTAAAGATTGCTTTCCGGAAAGCTCCTACATTGCGGCGAGCGCTCGGCTTACTTCCAGTATGGACCCTCCCCCACTTCACGGAAATGGGAGAGGATAAGAGGGGTGGGACCACTCCCCGGTCGGAATCCGAGCAAGTGCCATTCCGAGCTTGTAAACGGAGAAAACTCATTTTCTCCTCCATTTTCGTGCATGATCTCGATCAGACGGCTCAGATCTTGCCACCGGCACTAAACGACAAGATAGCATTTTCTTGGGAACTGCGCCGCCTCGAGATTCGTGCTTACAGCAATGGTTCAGATCCTGTCACCTGTGCTAAGCGACAATATGGCACTCTCTTGGGGACAGAGCCGCCTAGTAGTTCGCGCCGTGCCTCGTCAAGGTCGCTAAATAACGAAATGCCGCGCGTGCAGGAACCCGTTCGGTTCAGCACTCTCGCCGATGAAACTACAACGCCCGGCCCAATGTCCTCGGCACGACCAACACAATTATAAGCAAGACAAATATGCGGAGCAATGAAAGATATTTTATTAAAACAGTCAGGCTGTGATACAAAGCACATCTGTTCCATGGTTACAAAGAGTTCACGAACAAAGTACAACGCCGACCTACAACACTTAGCGTTCAAACGGAAATATCTTCACTAGACTGTTCGGTCGACTGTCCCTCCTCCTCGGCCGATAGCTCCCCTGCGTCACCTCGGAGCTTCGCTACCACAGTTTGCAGGTGTCGAATCTCTGAAAGCAAATCGTCCCGCTCGGCTATGATCTTCGACTGGTTGTGCCGAACACACTTGACCCGGAGAGCATTGCTGAAAGCGGTTCCCGAGTCCTTATCCCCTCCTGCGGGGCTCAGCTCGGCGATCCTATTCTCCAGGCGTTGGATTTCGGCTTCGCGAAGGCCGAGGACGGACGTAAGGTGGGCCAGCTCGCTCTCAGCCCGGCATAACCCCCACTCGGCGCTCCTAGGGCTCAGAACTGCCGTCCCAGAAGTGGCCTCGGATTCGGAGTCATCCTCCGAACGGTCGGAATCCGAGCCATGAACCGTCACCACCAACTGAAAAGAAGAGAAAACGAATAACGCAATTTCAATACGCCGCCGAAGTCCAACACTTGGAAAAATTTTCTAAGGAAACTTTCAAGATTCGCATTCAGATGTAGTAATGTTACAGACGGCCGAACCGACCCTACAATTAAGTTTTACAACAACCAACGAAAATGAAAAACGACAGGATCAAGGCCTCCTCGGAAGGGGAATGCTTCGGTTTAGGGAAACGCGGGGACGACGAGGCCTGCCCTCCGAGCTCGATCCTAAACCAACGAAGCGCGATCCCCCTTCGCTGCGGGCTCTAACTACGGCGCCTGCCGAGGCCCCGCTCGACGAAACGGCCACGCTGCTCTGTGCGTCGGCCGGACTCCGCCTGGTCATGGGCAAGCGTGTCGCAAGTTCGTAAAACGTAATCTCCCTCTCACTCTCTTCGCAGGTGCACGAAGTACTGCGGACGTTAGCCCTCCCCGGTGCGGGCTTGAGCGACGCGATCTCCTCCTCCAGTTCAATAATCATATCTCTCAGAACGTCGTCCTTCGCTGATTTCTTCGGACGAGAAGGTCTTGACGAGCCAGAGGCATTGGCACCATCGGCGGCGAGCCGGCGGAAGTGGGTGACCTCGATTCCCCTATCTATCGTGATCCTTCTGAGCCTGTCGACTTCGGCCAATAACCTCTTGCGCTCAGCCGATGCCTTCTCCAGCTCGGACGCCAGCTTCTCTGCCTCCGCTGAGCGTTCCTTCTCCGCTAAATCCAAGTGTTGAACCTCTGCCAAAAGGTCGTCATTCTTCTGCTCGACAGCAGTAAGCTCCCTGCGGAGCCGCTCGACTTCCCCTTCGGGATAAGGAGCTCGGGGGTACCTCCGCAGTTGATACAGCTCGCGACAGTACCTCCGTAGAGTTTCCCTCGTCTCCACCAGCTGGCCGAGCCGGAGAAACCGCCTTTGTCGGCTAACCGAGAGCTCACGCTTCGTTTTGGCCAGCTCCTTCCGAAGGTAGACGAGCTCCGTGACTGGGCCGAACTTCACCTGAAAGGCGGAGATAAATCCGATGGGACAACACTCGGAAACAGCTACGACTAGTCACACACAAATCCGAAGCTCGACACTTTGACAAATTTTGGCCAAACAAAATGTTTTTCATTCAAAACCGAAGAGAAGAACTTACAAAAGCGGTGGCCAGTCCGCAATGAGGCTTACAAAAAGAAAACAAAACAATAAAAGACTAAAAAAGACAATCGAGTCAGGGGTCGACCTTTTTGCCGGTTGGGTCCGTCGACCCCCCGGTCTTGTCCTCGCCATCGCCCTCGCCTCCGCCTTCGCTTCAACTCTCCTCCTCGGAGTCATCCTCCTCCTCGCCCTCGGCTTCGGTCTCCCCGGGGCCTTCGACGACTTCTGTCCCTCCATCAGGGCCGAGCAGCCCCTCGGGGACGCAATCTTCCCCTTCCACGGGGTCGTAAAAGTGGTAGGAGGAGGTGTCGAAGCCCGGGTTCCGGGCGGCTATGTGGATCAGCGCTCGACCATAAGCTTCCTCCATGTTCTGGAGCATGTGCTGAGCAGCCTCCTCCTGCACGGCCTTGCTCACCCTCTTCATCTTCTTCTGGTGTTTGGCCTGGATCTTGTCGGCCCTCTTCCGTTCCTTCTCCGCCTCCGACCGAGCATTGGCCAGCACCTCCTTCAGCTCGGAAGCCTCCTTCTCCGAGGCCTCAAGTTTGGCTGCCGCATCCTTCGACAGCTGAACGGAGTTGGCCAGCTGCTGCTCCAGCCCCTTCACCTCAGCAGCCCTCTTCATCGAAAGGAGCTGCTCGGCATCAAGCCGCTGCGTGACCTTGACGCGCTCCGTCCTCTCCCGTTCCTTCTCCTGCTCCTTGTTCGCCATCTCCTCGACCAGGACGTTGAAGTGGCAGAGGGTCTGGAAAAGAACAACAGATTAAAATCCGAACCTAAAGACTTGGGAAAAATTCTAGGGAAGAAGCTCCAATGAGGAAGAGCCCGGCCAACTTACCGACATAGTATTCCGAGGAATCTGCATCACGGCGTCCCCTGCTTGCCCAGCCTTCAGGGTCGCTCGGTCCTTTGGGGTCGGCAGGTGCTTCACGGCCTCCATGCAGATGTTGCCATCGCCCAAGAAGCCGTCGACCTTCATCACCTGCCAATCGGGGACGAAGATCTGTTTGTGATGCTCGGTCAGTATCTTCTCTGCCTCGGCAGTAAGGGGCGAAACTTGGAGGGACAACACCTCCGTCACGCCGAACGCGCCGCTCGACGAACCGGGAGCGTCTCCCTTCGGGGTCGATGTCGGCGCATCCGGGGCAGGCGGGTCGAGGACCGGGACCTCCCCCTGATCAAGGACCATGACCTTCGGCTGGTCGGCAGCCTTCACGACCGAAGGCTTCTTCGAAGCCCGGCTGTCCTGAGGCCCCGCCGCCGGCCTCTTCTTCTTCGCCTCCTGCTCCGAACGGCCCTTCGCCACCAGAGCTTTGTAGTCCAGCTTCATCGTCTCTGAAAAAGCCGAACGAAAAAACATAGAAAAATTTTCACGAGCTCTAAACAAGGAATATAAATACCAGAAGCGTACTAGGGTCGATCGGACTGAGACCCCCACGGAACAGATCCTCCTCTGTAATATCTTTCCAGCTTAGCGCTGGCAGGGCGAGGAGTTTCTTCTGGACCTCCACCTCCTCATCACTCAGCGGCACCTCCTTCTTGGTCCGCTTGGGCAGACCCTCCTTTGCCCAAACCGTCGGTATCACCCACGGCATCAGGGCTCGGACGAGGAAGTACTTTTCCTTCCAATGTTTGATCGAGTCCGGATTCTCATCAGTTTCACGCCCGTCCGGGGTGAAAGATAAAACCTCTGTTCGTCTTTCCTTGGCTAGCAAGGTCGATAGAGACTTCGAAAGAGGAACATACTCGGCTTAGCGCCGACCTCTTCGCATCGAAGGACGAAGGCCATAACGTGCCTCCATGTGTTCGACATCAGCTGAGCGGGGCTCAAACCGTACCAGACCAGGACTTCAACCACGAACGGGTGGAGGGGAAAGCGGAGTCCGGCAATAAGGGAGTCGACCGGGAAGACGCATACGTCTGACGAGGACTTTGTGTTAGCTCGGAAACTCGGCCCGGGGAGGAGCAGTACATACTCGAGCGGGATCCGGAAGCCCTCTCGGATCAGGCGAAGGTCACCCTCGGTGAGCGACGAGATAGTATGGTCCACCTCGGATAGCTCCCTCGGCTCATTCTCCTCCACCAATGGGGCCGTGCCTTGAGTCACTTTCCCCAAGACGTCCTCGGTATAGTCCCGTACACCTCCCACGCTTGACAAAACAATGGGCTGCCGGCCGAACGCCCCCGCCGTCTTCGGCGTTTCCACTATCGTGACCACGGCTTTACCCTTTCGGGACGCCGCCTCAACCTCCTTAGGCTGCTCGGCCACCTCGCCCTCTCTGTCCGGACGAACGACATTCTGATCGCTCGGCTCGACTACCTCCTTCCCTTTCTCCCCTCGGCCAACGGCTTGCTCCGAGGCGGGGGTCTCATCCGTAATCTTAACCATTTTTTTTCTAAGAGAGAAGGGAAAGAGACTGACCTTGAAGTGACAGGTACGGTCGGAAAGTTCGCCGGAGACAAGGCACGCTACCGCGACAGCTAGCAACGCCACCAGAGAGCAGAAAACTTCGAAGGCAAAGTAAAAACTGAAGAGAGAGAGTAAAAGTGAAAAGTGAGACTTGGTCTAAGGGGGGGTGAAGATTTATAGTAAAATGGAACGTCCTTTGGACTTCCAAGCGAAGGAACGCGACTTTTGGGCCGCTCTCGAAACGTCGCGAAGGCCCAATACAACCGCCTTCTTCGCCAAGTCAGCTAGCTCGGCGCCTGGGGGTCAGAATCCAAACAATGTGCGATCCGAACCAACGAGCAACAGAGTTCGGTCGGCATCCGAGCAAGCGCCTTTCCGAGCCCGCAAACGGAGAAATCGCACTTTCTCCTCAATTTTCGCGCATGATCTTAATCAGACGGACCAGATCTCGCCGAGGACACTACACGACAAGATACTGTTTTCTTGAGAAATGCGCCCATCTTGAGATGCGCACCATCATCGAACGGCTCAGATTACGCCACGTCGCTCGGGCGATTGATCCTTCGGACGCCTCACCTATGTCTAGAGAAGCCAGACAAAATTTTGATTCAAAGTTTTAAGGCACCGCCCTCGGCGAGCACCCCCCAGGTCCCGTGTCTCGGTCGGTATTCCGCCGACCCACGGGCCCCGGTCAAAGACAGATCGACACTCCCCTCATCTCTAACTCCTCCGGGTTGACATCCATCAGGAGCCGACAGCCCGGAAGGAAGACAGAGATGGGAAGGGGCCCATCAGTACTCAGAGATCAGGAGAAGCGCACCATTCCGAGCTAGTTGGTTGCAACTGGAAGGCTCGGCCTGGCAGAGGACTCTGGCAACCGTGCCTTCACAGTTACAAACAACGAGCTCAGATGGTCCGGAAAAAATCATGGTGGAAGGGCGGCCGCTCGTCCTCCCAAACGAGCTCACCCCTCGGATTCGGACATGGATCATCACCTCTCCCACCAAGATCTCTGCCTGCCTTGACACCCACTTCGGAGCAACCAAAGAAAGCAGAAGATCTTGGTGGAAGAACGACCACCCGTCCTTTCGAAGTAGCCCACACCCCGGGTTCGGACTATGGACGTCGCCACTTCCGTCTTATTCCCTCCCGCTCCTGACATCCCCTTCGGAGCAGTAAGGAACGGGAAAAGAACAAGACAACAGGGCAACCTCCCGTCCTTTCGAAGTGACTCATCCCTCGGGTCCGGACTACGGTCGTTACCACTGCTGTCTCGTTCCCCCCCGCTCCTGACATCCACTTCGGGGCTGTCAGGAACAAAGGAAAAACCAGACAGAAGAGCAACCACCCCTCCGGACCCCAAAGGAAAAGCCACCCAAGGCAGATGCCTCCGAGGTCTGAAACTCTAGGTTGATTGCGACTAAAATAACAAGGGGAAGGGAGTACTTATAGCTTAACCTCCAAGAACCAGCCATTATTATCCTCGGAAGTTGAAACGCCACGCATTAATTGAAGGGGTTATCCTTAATGACCTGGGGAAAGTGGAACGCCACACAAACCCCAAGGCACCATTAATGCCCTCGGAAGCAGGATCATCTCGGGACAGATTGTGCTACGTCACTCGACCTGCCGAGACCCCTTGTCTCCGGACGGATTCCGAGCAAGTGCCTTTCCGAGCTCGTAAACGGAGAAAACTCACTTTCTCCTCAATTTTCGCGCATGATCTCAATCAGACGGCCCAGATCTCGCCGAGGACACTACACGACAAGATAGTGTTTTCTTGAGAAATGTGCCCGTCTCGAGATGCGCGTCGTCATCCGACGGCTCAGATTGCGCCACGTCACTCGGCATGCCGAGACCCCCTACCTTCGGTCGGCAGCCGAGCAAGTGCCTTTCCGAGCTCGTAAACAGAGAAAAACAGACACCGAGCTACTACGACCGTTCGATCTCTCAGAAATTCGTGTTTCTAAGGATGAGCGGTCCAGATTGCGCCACGTGCACTAAAAGACAATATAGCATTGTCTTGGAAAACGCACCGCCATCCGATGGCTCAGATTGCGCCACGTCGCTCGGGACGCCGAACCCCCCAGTCTCCGGTCGGCAGTCGAGCAAGTGCCAATCCGAGCTCGAAAACGGAGAAAAAAGCTGCCGAGCGATAACAGCCGTCAGATCCTTCCGAAATTCGTGCTCGTCCATGATCAACGGTTTAGATCGAGCCACGTCATTAATCGGTATTTAAATCGTTTTTTTTATTTGTTTTAATCGTTTTGTTTATTTAAAAATTGCGAAAAAATTGCTAAAAATTCGGGAAAATTAGCTAAAAATTCGGGAAAATAATTGGAAATTCGGGGGCACATTTTCGAACCCCGGAGCAAACAATTATTACCCTGAATGTACCGTTAAGACCCCCAAACGGTTAGCAAACACATCGCAAAATTAAATAAATACTTCGAAAAAAATAGATAAAAGACTGCCAGATACCCGATGCAGCTCAAGAACAGCGCACGATGTCAAAAATTACCTCAATACCCCCTTCGAGATTCAAAATCCTCCATTCAGACACCGATACAACTCCACCTGCCACTAAAACAGTTAATCTACTCCTCAAAGTCTGATCACACTCAGTCTTTAGGAGTGGGGGGCTCGTGATATGGCTAAAAATGGGGTTAAATCGGAGCCGTCCAGATTGGATACGAATCTTGATGCTCGAGGGTAAAATGGTAATTTCACGTTCAAGTGAATCCAAGGCGGGTACTGAATCTCCTTCTCACAGATCCAATAACCCGCGAACGGATCCACCCCTTGTGGGTACGGGTCCCGACCCAAGGCGAACCCGAACCAACAAGGGGCAAATCAGGATCCCTGATTTTGCCAAATCAGCAGCCCTGATTTGCTCCTACCGGGAATCAGGGGCTAATTTCCCAAAACAGAATAGGAGGATTTTCCTCCTTGCTGTTAGGCAGAAAATCATGCCCCCAACCGTTCCAAAGGCGACTATAAGTATCACCCCTCTACCACCATGACCAGGTTAATCACTCTTTCGCCACTTTTAAGCTCTTTGTTAATCTTTTCTGATTATTGACAAGAGCATCGGAGGGTGCATCGCCGGAATCAACCCCGGTGTTTCGCACTTTCTTGCAGGTCGCGGCAGGAGCAAGGAGGCCGAGTCAACTGTTCGGGTTGTTCCCGTACTCACAAGTTCTATCTGTTTACCCCCACACCGAAATCAGCGGTAACAATATTTAATACGGGGTGTTACAAGAACAGATTACAATAAGTTACTAATTCACTTGATACAAGGAATTAAACTCACCCACCAAGAACTATCTCTCTCTTGAGCCTCTCTTTGCAATGGAGAAAATAATCTATGAAGTACTCCCTCTTATATTGGAGGAATTTACAATATATATAGAAGAATAGAGAGAAATCTAGGTCTAATCTTGATTCTCAGTCGTCCGATATAACCTGAAAAAGAAGTAACTGAATAAGAGCCGCACGATCTAACTTGGAGTTGAAGATTGGGCTGAAACGACCTAACAAATCGGGACCCAAAACATACACAGCGTCGCAGTCGGTCGACCGTCCAACAAGACCGGTCAACCGTACCACTCTCTGACATTCCCTGTACTACGAGCGGTCGGGGGGCGCGGTCAGGGGGTGCGGTCGACTGTCCCCAAGACCGGTCGACTGTCCTCTTCTCTGACTGCTGTTGTTGTTGTTTTCTCTTCCACTCTCTTCGATGCTTCGACCTCCGTGCTTCATATTACCTTCTTCTAATCTGAACGAGTATACAATTCACAATCCTAACACATAGTGGCAAACGAATGATTTTTATAGTATGTTGGTGCACTTGGTTTCTAGTCATTCAAATGCAGCTTGTATTATAGTTAGTTTCTTCATTGTATCTTTCCTATTTTGCTTCTGCATATTATGTCTCCGTTATCAGAGATTTTTGTGCTTGATGGTATCTTGGGCCCAAGGATGTCTTCTATTTTGGGTTTGTATTCGCTGCATGTGCCGGTCTTTGTTTTGGGAGTGGCGATTCCTCTTATTCTGTTCAAGGTGTGTCTTTCATCTGGGTGGATGATGTCATTGCATTTGCTTTTTAAATGCTTGCTCTGGGGTGCTGCACTTACTTCCGGTTATATGCCATTGGTTTTAGGCTTCTTACATTTATTTTGCTTTTTGCTTCCATTGCTTTTTCTGGGTTGTTCTCTATAATCTTGTAATATTATTTTTTCTTGTTCTGTTTCTGCTTATGCCGGGTGCATATCTTACGCAATCGACTTGCAGGTAATTCTGTAATTGTTGTTTTTGTTGGGTTTATGTTTTGCATACTATGTTGGATATGAAAACGATGAGACGATGGAAAATCGAGATGGTTGAAGATAGAGAAGGAAACAGTCAGCAGCAGTAGAAGTAGCAGGGTAAGGTCGACCGACCTGGGGTAGGTCGACAGTTCCCTGTACAGTGTCTACCCGATAGAAGAAGGGTCGACCTGTAACACCCCGAATTCCAAATAAGACCAAATTCGAAGTTCCACAGGATCTTTAAACTTCACTTCATACAATTTTACAATAAAATTTACTTTTCATCATACAACAGTGTCTTTACAACCATTTATACAGCGGAAGATAAAATGAAGTACAATAATGAAAATAATATACAACTTGCAACATCTTTAGCATGTAATTAATCAACAGCAGCATGTCAACTTTATTCCTTCTTGAAAATCCAACTCTTGCATAATAAGTTGTGGGCACGTCAGTTGCTTACAACCAACGAAAATGTTATACACGACCATCCTCTCTATGCCGAAATTATAATGATCTCATTACTTTAACAAACCACAAATTTGAATGCAAATAAAGTGTTATAATGTGACTACACTAAATATGTAAGTGTATGTAATGCCTTAATGCCTAATGCAGATATTTTATACTAAGATGACACTAATGCATACTTGTTCAGATTCTATGCATCCCATACTACATAGGTCCGAGGGCAAGCACCTACGTACTCCACAATAAAGGGTTTGATCCCTCGTCATGACAAACTATCCAGTAAAAAAACAAAGTTGAGACGTTCCACTAGTATAGATACCAGTCCCAGAGAACCACCGCAGTAAATCCACAGCCCGACTATTATATAGACTCCTCGTCATGTGAACCTCCCACAAGTGCCTCTCTAGTCCCGGTATACGTATATACATTCGATTATGGCAAACTATCCGTCCGACTACGCATAATCCCAGATTTAAAATAAAAGCTCGTCTCCCACGAGGCAACCACAATCCCGGAGTACACTGCCCGACTGGGTCTATAGTCCCAGAGAACCACCGCAGTAAATTCACTGCCCGACCATATAGAGTGCCCCACTTACGTTTGCCTAGGTTTTACCACATCTTCACTTAGTGCCTAGTTCTTAAGTTCAAAACATAAATAATTTATCATACCTATAGTTAGTTTTACCCTCTACCGGACTTAATCACAAATACCGAGATAGCTCCATGGCATATCTCAAAATATAACTCAATTTTTTTTATTTCAACAATGCTGGTATCCGAGGTCTTACTAACTCTAAATCACAACCTTTTATGTACAAGAATCCATGGGTACTCATACCCTTCAATAATCATGTATTAACTTAATGTATTCATATCTTCAACTTATTCACAAAGTGATCAATGTCTTATCTTGATACTATTCATGACCCATTTATTCATTCATAATCTTTAGAAGCAATAATTCTTTTCATGAACATAAATTCATCACATGAAATCTTATTAGCAAACTTAAGCTCATAAAATGTCTCAACTCACATCAAAATATTTCTTAAACCAAATAAGAGTATAATCTCTTCAAGAGAAATCACTTCACACAACAATATTTTACTCTTCTTTACAAAATGAGAATCCTATTCTCAAATAATAAATTTCGAATTCAATAATTTTTCTATTTCAATTCCATTTTTAATGTCCCAAATATACATGAAAAATTCTAAAACCATTTTTCATAATTTCTAGTTTATTTTATAGGAATTCTAGAATTTTTTCCAAAATTTTTAATGGTATAAAATACTCTTTCTTATTAAACAAAAACCCCTAAAAAAATGTTGAGGATATCAGGTTTCGAACCCAACTCCCCCGACAACACAGTAAAATGCCCAAGGCCCAAACCCGCTAGCCAATAAGTCCGTATGGACTTTGCGTCATAAAATTGAAACGAAATTCCCAAATGTCCATCTTCAGGTTCGGATTTTATTTAATGAAACGAAAATAAAATGTGGACAACAACTTTTGAACCCAAGTTCTTTTACAAGCATAGTAACGACTTATGGTGCACCGACTAACCAGTAAGTTCAAGTGTAATTTCTGATGTGAAGTTATACTAATAGGCTTTTGTTCAACCGTACTGTTATTCAATTATTTTCACAAACTCGATTGTTTATTTGATCTAATCTTTCTAATTGATTATAATTCTCTCATTCATACTGAGTTTTCTAAAAACAATGATTCACGAATTTCCAAACTTGTGTTGTCAACATTGTATCTATATTTCAAATTTTTCCTTCTCTTTAATGAACATAAGTTTCATTTCTTCATTTTAATCAAAATAGCATATTGTATCTCTTGCAAATAATTTAAAATGATTTTATGTGCATCAATTCAATTTCACCAAAAATTCATTTTTATCATAAGGGAAATCTCAACAAGTGTTCCTACAATTATATATTTCTCCATTTATGAATTAACATGCATATATATATGGCCATAACTCTTTTTCTCATTTCTAATTAACATGATAACAATTTGTTTCTTTAATCATATCAAAATTTCTACAATTCATAGAATACATAAAAGCATGGATTTGTTCATTAATCATCACATCAAATTTATCATTACTACTCATGTAATAGATTAGCATGCATGTCTTATAATTAGAAAAACACAAAATTACCCACATCACATCCAATTGACCTGTATTACTAATATCATATTCTAGCATGCTCAACCTATAAATTAGAAAATATCAAGACCACCCACCTCTTATGAAGAATAATCGACCAAGATAAAGAGACAACTTCTAGCTCCAACAAGCACTTTTAGTCCTTCTCCTCCTAGCAAGAGCTCTCAAATGCACAAGAATACTCTCTTTCTCTTTTTCTTTTTTCTCTCTTGATTTTGTAATTTTAGGTTTATAATGTGAAAAAGAATGGGGGTGTATTTATAGTACAAAGTGAAGGGCTTAATTGCAAAATCTCACCACCTAATAACTACCCACTAAAACCTTTTCACTTTCCTAAATCCCCACCTTTTCAAAATCCTAACACCTTACCTCTTCTCTTCTCAACTTCCATCCGGTCCCCCCTCCTCTTCCAAACCGATTTCTCTCTCTCTCTCCCTTTCCACACATGCACGCACACACATACAAAAATAAATACAATATCCTATAATCCTAATATGTATACTAAAAGTTGTTACATGTCATGTGTGAGTCCATGCACAACAAAAAATAGGATTTTATTAATGGGCATGTCTTGTGGACTTTCTTTTAATCAATTTAATTAGTTAGTCTAGTGGGCTTGGCTTTTAATTAATTAATTAATCTAGTGGGTTAGAATCTATTCTAGATCCATGGGTTTAATAAAAGGCTAAATAAAAGACTATGCATGCTAAAATATAAATGAGAGTAGGAAAAATAAAGATGAAAAAATATTAGCACATGCGATGCACTTGCACACACTTCCTTCAATTAAATATTTTTATTTAAATTCAAACACATATAGATAGTATATGAGATGCATATAAAATTAGTTTAATTTAAAAATTATAATTTTTCATGCACAAATAAAATAAATATACACACATTCCCAAAAAATTATTTTGAAAATGAATACACTCAAATATGTTCGCCGAAAACACATGCGTTGCACGTAAAATATCAAAATGTGAAAATCAACTTTATCGATGGAAAATTATTAAATATAATTGAAAAAAATATAAGAAATTTATATTTACTAATTTTTATATATTTCACGACGTAATCACTACGTACATAGAAAACACGTACATTACACTTACAAAATTATTTTAAACAAAAATAGGGAAAATGAATTTTCGTTTTATAAAACGAGTTCGAACACGAAAAATAAATAATCAGTACACATAGAAATATCACACTTAGTGATGGAAAAATACGAAATTGATACGTGCATCGAAAACATATAAAAAGCACGTAAAAATACAGAGACTCAAAATAGGGTAAAATCAATATGGAAAATGCATAAATAGTCGGTAATCAAAATACGTAGTGAAAATACGTTACAAAATATACATGCGTAACACATGAGGGCAAAATTATCATTTCCAATTTTGCGGGGTGTTACACGACCGGTCTTGTTGGGACGGTCAACCGTTTGCGGCGCTGATGGATTTTTTGGGCACAGGTTTTTTGATTCGGTTAAAGCCCAACATCGTCTTTAAGTCAGATCGTGTGGCTCTTATCGTGGGGTTATCTCTTCATTAACATCTAACAAATATTGTATCAAGATATCAAACTAGGGTTTGTTTAGATCTCTATATATTGTTGTTATAGGCCTCCATTAAGTGCCAAGAGAGAAAGAGAGAGTACTTCATTGAAAGAAAGATTGAGTAATCTCTAATTGTAAACAACTAGTACTTGCTATTGAGGTTTGAGAGAGGGTCGTGGTGAGAATTGTAATATTCTTTTATCTTCTGTAGTTGAATAACATCTCGGATTTTTTCTCCCCCGGATTAAGGCGAAAGACCTAACCAGAAAAAACTTATGCGCTTTAGTATGTTTGGTGTGATCTCCTATGTGCTTGGTAATTTATATTGATTGCACCGCATAACGCAACAAGAACCTCAGTTTTTTTTAACAATTGGTATCATAGCTATCAGATTCGTGGGTTTGTTCGAGTTCCCTGGAGAAGATGGCAATCAGATCACAAACATCATGTTAGAAGGTAAAATCAACTTTGATCTCTTAAAGGAGGATATGCATGATGCATCGGTTCTACATGACTTAAATATAGTCCTAGAATAAGATAAAGGGTGACCAATCGGCACAAAATAGGAGAATTAAGAGGAAATTTATTCAGAAGCATTGGATTTAATCTATATGTCTTCAACGAGAGGTGTCAGATGTAGGAGAAGCGCGTCGAGTCTTTTGAAAAGATTCAGAACTGACTACTCGATATCGTCATTACAGGGTCGAATGTACTAGAAAGGAAAGTTGTGAGATTTCTCAATAAGGTAAAGTACCGCTCTTCTAGATCATATAATGGAGTTCAATATGGAGTTATCTGAACTGAGAGCGTTCAACACAGATGATCTAAAGTTTCCAACTCGATATATTCACCACCAAATCTATCCAACATGATAACTGTGCTAGACGATGAATCTACCAAGGAGAAGTTTTTTATAGCAGGTATGATCAAGGGGTTGGAAGAGGATGCTCATAGGAAGGAGAGTCAGAAATTGGCATCAACTTCTGTAAGTTACTTGGAGGTGGATTGTACTTCGAATGGAAGGGAAAGTGTATGTAGGGATAAGTTCCTGGACCACAAGTGCAAAGAGATTGAGCATTACATGAGAGACTGTTGCAAGCAATTGAGTCGAAGGGGCGCTAAATCCAGCGCCGCTTAATCAGGTGATGGCTTAAACAGTGCTTTTGTTTTAAATTCTTTAGATGTGGATTCCGGTTATTCTTTTGATTCGATTAGTTCTTCTCAAGTTTGCTCTAAGAAGGAAATGATTTCTAGTTACAAGTTTGCATCATATCGTTGTGTGAGAACAAAGATTGATAAGATTTGTGAAATAATTGTTCCTACTTACAAGTTTGCATCATGTCCTTGTATGAGAACGAAGGTTGACAAGATTTGTGACGTAAGGGGTGAGAGAACAGTAAAGCTGAAGATGACAGATGGAAGGGGACACACACTAGAGGAGGGCATGCATATTCCTTTGATGAAATAGAGCCTTTTATCCATGAGAACTCTAGAAGCACGGGACTGTAGGTACACAGATCCAAGTGGAGTTCGATCAGTATGAGAAAGTTATCGTGAGGTGATGAAGGGAAAGAGGGGTGTTAAGTACACCTCTACAAGCTTTGTAGGAATGGGAAAGCCAGCGCAGGTGTTTCGAAGCTCTACGTTTCTAAAACACTATCTAGTATGTCGTCACTAGAATCATCCGAGTGAGACTGCGACATTCGAATATCGTCGGAAGGTGGAGAGAGCCTTGAGGTAGGTGGAGTTCGTCTGAAGGGTGGCACCTCTATGATTATATCTACTGGGGTGTGCCCTTAAGGGGGACATATAACTAGAGAAAAACATGTAGAGATAGATTCAACTAGCAGACGAAGCCATCAAAACGAGTTGTTCGCAAGAAGAGAAGAAAAAGAGTCTAGAAGATTTTTAATCACACAGTGTGGATTCATAGCATGCACTCTAAGGTGGAGATTATTGGGTTTATGTTTTGCATACTATATTGGGTACGAAGATGATGAGTCGATGGAAGATCGAGATGGTTGAAGATAGAGAAGGAAACAATCAACAGCAGGAGAAGTAGCAGGGTAAGGTCGACCGACCTTGGGGAAGGTCAATCATCCTCTGTACAGTGTACAATGTCTTCCCGATATGAGGAGGGTCGACCGGTCTTGTTGAACGGTCGACCGTTCGCGGCGCTGATGGATTTTTTGGGCTCAGGTTTGTTGATTCGATTGGCCCAACTTCGTCTTCAAGTCAGATCGTGTGGCTCTTATCGTAGGGTTATCTCTTCTGTAACATCTAACGGCTATTGTATCAAGATATCAAACTAGAGTTTCTATAGATCTCTATATATTGTTGTTATTAGCCTCCATTGAGAGCCATGAGAGAGAGTACTTCATTGAAAGAGAGATTGAGTGCTCTAATTGTAAACAATTAGTACTTGTTGGTGAGCCTTGAGAGATGGTCGTGGTGAGAATTGTGATATTCTTGTATATTCTTTAGTTGAATAACATATCGGGTTTATTCTTTCCGGGATTAAGACGAAAATTCCAACCTGAACAAACTTGTGTGCTTTGGTGTGTTTGGTGTGATCCCCTATGTGCTTGGTAATTTATATTGATTATATCGCTTAACTCAATAAGATCCTCAGTTTTTTTTAACAGTTTTTTTCAATTGCATTCTTGGTTGTTACCATCTTAAAATAAAAAATAAAAAAAAAATCCCAGGGATTTGTATATAATCGAAGGTACTCAATCTCCTTTCTGTTAATGCTCTTGGAGTCTGAAAAATACGGTTCGTCACAGATTCAAGAACTTATTACAAGTGACATATTCTTTTAGTGTGCTAGTGTGTTATTATTATTTTTTAATAAAAGACCAAAACATGTTGAAAACTAGACAAGTTAAGTTCTATTTTTTAATTAAGAAAAGAGAAGCTTATCTTGATTATTTCAAAGACACGTGCAATAGAAATCAAAGAGACAGCGCCAAAATAGAGATCATAATTGCTGGCAATCAAACAAGCACTCCATTGTTGAATATTGGGAATGCAGTGCAGTGCACAGTTTGGAAGTTAGCTAGTTGCTGCGTATACCATATGGGAACCTAACATGCATGAATAACGGCCGTGTCCTTCGATTTCAAAAAAATAATAATAAGGGGTCCTATATCAACGGAGTAAATTTTCTCTTTTACCGGGTACTAAACACCCATTCTCCGCAGCCAAAAATTACAATATGCATCGTTCAAGTTCGTCTTCTTATCATGAAACATACCGTGATTTTTTTTTATTAAATTTGAATATATTTTGGTCATTTATCATGAAGTTACAAAATAATTAGTTTTTAGCAATACACTATTCTGATCATTAAATACTAACTATGATAATTAATAACTTTGATAATATTTCATCCTCCTATATTTTATGACATGTAAAATAATTAGAATGGTGTATCATACATTTAGAAAGAGAGGTTAGGATTTTTTAAGGTACCTCCTCCTATGCGACATTTCCTTCCATTTTCTCTTTCAAAAATCCAAATCATATGTGCCATGTATAACAACACTACATTAATAGTTTTTTTTTTTTTTAAAGAAAAGGTGAAGTATGGCCACCCTGTTTCATTAATAAGGGATTAATAAAACAAACTCAGAGTACTGAGCCAATTACAAGGTCCTATAGTCATAACAAAAGTACATAAACTCCACCCCAAGCATGGGGGGTGGGACAAAAGAATACCAGAATGGCCGCAACATACATGTGTCTAACCAAAATACATCATATCCCCCCAACAAACTCTGGGGCGGTGGGTATCTTTCAACAGTAAGGTGTAGCTGTCTGTCAGTCAATCGTCGGACCGATCTCGACTTCATCATCATCAAAATCATCGACATGCAATACGCTCGCTTATCCTCCCCCTTGGACCTGCTGCGACTACATTAGTCCAAAATGAAATAAAATGTATAATGTGAGTCAAATTACCAGAAATATTATTACAAATTCTGCGGACATAAAAATTATTTCTGTCCAGCCAAAGAACCCAAGTCGTTGCGGCGATAGCAATATACCACGCTTCTCTAATAGTTCTTCTCTTAGTATAATAAAACACAAAGAAAGCTATCAAGTGGCTCTCCCTCAATCCCTCCAAAATTAAAGGCCCAGATCTAATCTCACAAAACACATTTTTTCCCCCTCCCCCCCCCCCCCCCCAAAAAAAAGATTTTTCCGAAAACTCAAATTCAAATTTCCCTCCAAAACAGCTCCTTTATTTATTTAACTCTCTCTCTGTAACATCTGTTTTTTTTAATTCCTTAATTATTTGATTTATATTATTTTTAAATATGTTTCTGAGTATATTTACCCCTATTAATTGATTTTATTAGCATTAGAATGACTAAATTGATATTTTGGGGTAAACGGGAAAAATTGAAAATATAGGAGTTTTGAGATGAGTTTTCTCGGAGGAGACGAATCCGATTTGACCCGAAATTTTTCTGGGGCCTTTGTGCATTATAGGGGGTCAGTAAACTACTAGAATTTTTAGTTTGTGGCTTTTGGTTGTAAACTTCTCAAAATCGAGCTGAAATAACCTATTTTGGGTCATTTTCTTAAGTATTTGGGCCTAAAGCCCATAACCCCAAACCCAAACCTTATTAAAAACTCAAAAAATTGCAAAATTGCCATTTTCCCCTATTCCTTCTCCCCCTCCTCTCCTCTGGCCGACCAGAACTGAACCCAACTCTTTGGAAAATCAATTAGGGTTTTGAATAACCCATCCAATCTCCACCTCCAAGCTTTAATCTTTTGGGGTTTCTAGGAGAACTTTAAGTGCTCTTCCACGTGGTGGTGTCGGTTTTCCGAGAAAGTTTCACGAAGGTGGAAAAAGTCGAACTTCGACTGGCTACAGGACGGACGTGGGACATCGTTTGCTCGATCCGCCAAGTGAGTATATTGTATTTATAAATATTTTATATTGTGGCCAAATTTCGTGGCTTTTTGATATGTCTTGTAAAAGTTATAGCAAAAATTGATTTTCAAGAAAAATACGAATTTTTAGGAGCCCGAAAATGGGTTTTTGAGAAATTTAGTGAAATTAATTATTTTAAGTATATAAAACCTATATTATGGGTTAATGTGATGTGTTGATGTATAAAAACTGAATGTATTAAATTATTTATGCATATTTTTATCCCGTGCATGTTTTGTACATGTTTTTGGGGTATATAGGCCGATATAGGCAATCGGGTATATGCGGAGCCTGGTGTATGGGCTAGCATGCCATGGATGGATGTTATAAGATGTAATTAGACGAAATTAGTGATTGTGATCATGTTTTGAAGATCTGTGTAATTATAGTGCCCGTTTTGTGCATGTTTTGGGGCATATAAGCCCTTATATGTGATTTTACTTATATAAAACATGATGTATGAGCTAGTATGCTATAATTAGATATTATGAGATTTAATTAGAAGAAATAAATAATTTTGGCCCATTTTCTTGGAAATCCGCATGTGTGGTGTATGTTTGTGTGTATATATATATAATGATATCGGCTCGGGATGTGATAATTGATGAAATTAGTAAGTGGGTATATGTTTACATTAAAAATTATGTTCGAAGTGAATTAATGGATAATAATTGATATTATAATGTGATGAAGTATACATTTTGATACTTTTACGATATGGAATAATATATTGTAGTTCTTTTATTATTATTAAAATCTTGGCGCATTAATAATATGCATTGATATGATATGATGGTTTTATATGCTGAATGACAGAATGTATGCATAATGTGGTATAATGATGTGATGCTTAATATTGTGGACACTGGATATGCATTAAATGGTAAGATAAAAGGTGAGATGGTAAGTGTTAATAAAAGATATTATTAATTCACATGATTAAAGCTAAGAATGTGGCAATTGTTTAATTAAAAGTTGTGATGCTTGTGTTGATTTAATAAGGTGAAAAGATGCAATGATTAATGCTAATAACAGATGGCTTTGTTGACCAGTACCTACAGCAATCCTGGGGGTTTGGGCTAGACCTCCTAACACCCAAGGACCGGCTTGGGGTAAGTGGACCTAAACTATGTTTGGGGTAAGTGGATTTTATCGCCCAAGCTATCGGCTTGAGGCCCGGTTTCCCTCGATGACAGCTGTCGCGAGGAAGAACCCAGTTTACCTGGGGCGATGTTTTTCCCTCATGGCTATCGGCTGGGAGGAAGTACCCAGTTTACCTGGGGCGATGTGTTTTTCCCTCGATGACAGACGTCGCGAGGAAGTACCCAGTTTACCTGGGGCGATGTTTTTCCCTCCTGGCTATCGGCTGGGAGGAAGTACCCAGTTTACCTGGGACGATGTGGTTCCCTCGCTAGTTCGGCTAGGAGGAAGACGTAGCCTCGGACGAGTAAGACTCTGTGTGAGCATCAGGCCGCGTGTTTACTGGGCTGTCGACTTTCAGTATGTTGGGATACTGTGACTCACTGGTCGACAAACTAATAAAATAACTAAGTGTAAATAAAATGTGAAAGCAAAGAAGGTGGAACGTGAATTGTGAATGTGAAAGAAAGTGGGTGTGAATGAAATGATTATGAAGAGATACGAGTTATGAATTGTGTATGAAAAGAAATGATAATTGCAGTATGTGGTTAGTTTAAATGAAAAAGTAAAAGAGGCATGTGTTTATGTGAGTAATATAAAGTAATTGCGTAATAAGAATGATTATTAAAGAAAAATACAATTGATATGAGTTTGTGTACCTTGGAATTGCGTCAAGGAACTACCTGCCCGCAATTTCAGTGGAAATTGTGGTAACTACCTGCCTTGGCATAATTCGCAGGGTGAGTGGATATAATAGTGTTCATGATTAATAGAAATGAAAAATAAAGTGAAGTGAAGATGATAAGAGATTGAAGTGAAATTAATAATCAAGCTATCGACTGGAGATGTGATGTGATATTACCCAAACTGTGTGTTGGAGGTACAGTGATTATTACCCAAGCTATCGGCTATAGGATGTGATATGTGGTGGCCCCAGAGTGTGTTTGGGGATTAAGTGAAAATGATAATAAGATTTATTGTTATAAGAAAAAGTGATTACTAAAGTGATATAATAAGATGTGAATGAGCTATAAAACATGGTTTTGATGCAATGAGTATAAGTATTCTAATTTATGAGGTGTTAATGATGTGATGAAATGTGAGTAAATCGCATGGGCAATGAGATGTGGTAATTATGTCATAAGATATGAAGGAAGGTGGTAGTATGAGAATAGATGCATATGTTTATGATGTGATACTTTTATAACATAATAAAATAAATACCTGTTTTATGAGATTGGGTATGACAATGGTTATTAAAGAAAGTATGTTGTGAGATGAGTTTGTGTACCTGGGAAGTGTGTCGGGGAACTACTCGCCAGCTATTTCCGTAGAAATGGTGGGAACTACCTGCCTCGGCACAACTTCCAGAATGAATGGGTGTATTGATGACATAATATAAGTAAATGAAACGCATGGCTAAATAGAGTTGGAGAAATGATGTAATAACATCATGTAGTTATATTAATATAAATAGTGAAATGCTGATATGACGATAAGTGTGGAAAGATGAATATTCGTATTATGCGAATGTAAGATAAGTATATTTATATATATATATACGAGGTTGATGTGAAGTGTATTATGAAATGTGGGAAGTATGGATAATTAAATAATTGAATGCAGGATTGACAAAGTATGTGATTTATCACTGTATTGACGATGTTGTTGTGTTCAGGATTCAGGTTGCATTATCTAAATTTGGTATTCGTAAGTTTAAATTATTTTCTTTATACTATTTTAATTTGTCGTTAGATTAATAATTATACTCACACCAGAAATGGCTAACCCCTTAGTGTTTGGGGGGTTAGAGGAGTCGGAGGACTACCCTAGATCCCCCACTGTTGCAGGTTCTCATCAGTGCAGAGGTGAGGCGTGGATGGGTAGGATAAATTTTTATATTAAAAATTTGTACCATTTAGTTATAGGAATAGTAAAATTTATGATTTAAATTGTATTATGGATGTATAAGCAGGTATATGATGATGATGAGTATAGTGTAGTGTGGTGTGGTATGTTTGTGGCCCGTACCCATCTCGTTGCGGAGTTCCGGGCTCTGTGGTAGGTTTTACAAAGATTTTTCTAAAAATTTACTTCATTTTGCAAAGAAATTTATAGTTTTTAATTGATATTTAATAATCCGTTATGAGTTTGGCCCCCAGAGCATTATATTATATTGCCTGTATGTTTCTGCTCATTTTGGCCTGGGGAGCCCGTGAATTGATTGGATGTATTGTGAGCTACGGAATTTTGAGCAGAATTCCGTAAGCTTTTTGTGTTTCGGGGCAAAATTTACAGGGGAGACTCTGTCAAAATTTTTCCTGAAATATAACTTTCTTAGTTTATGATTAAAGTGCTATAGAAATTGATAGAATTGAATTTGGAGACTTAGTTTTCAAACAAAAAAAAAATTTTGGGTGTTACACACACACTCTCTCTCTCTCTCTCTCTCTCTCTCTCTCTCTCTCTCTCTCTCTCTCTATATATATATATATATATATATATATATAGGAAATGCTCCATTGAAAACGGATTTATTTTCACGGGTTGGAAAACACCAATATGAGCCGTTGGATCACTTTTGATCGTGATCAGCGGCTCAGATCGCCTCCGCCCATCACCCAATATCAATTAAGTGGCGGAGGGTTATTTTGGAAATTTCGTTCCAAATAACTCTTCGCCTGATTCGCTCTAATAAAATGAATATAACTCAGGCCGTTGTTGGGAACAACAGCCTATATTATAAAAAATTGAATTATAGGCCGTTGTTTGGAACAACGACCTTTTTCTAAATTTTTATAACCCCAACAACGGCCTAGGATATAAAATTTTATAGAAACTTTAAAATTTTATAGCCTAGGCCGTTGTTTCCAATAACGGCCTATAATTCAATTTTTTATAACCTAAGTCATTGTTCCCAACAACGGCCTAGGTCATATCAATTTTTTTTGAATCTGTTCAGCGAAGAGTTATTTGGGACGAAATTTCCAAAATAACCCTCCGCTAATCAATTAAAACGGGTTATGGGGAGCTCGATCTGAGCCGCTGATCACGATCATGAGCGATCCAACGGCTCAGATTGGTGTTTTTCAACCGGTGAAAACTAGACCCATTTTCAATGGAGCATTTCCACATATATATATATATATATATATATATATATATATATAGGAAAATCTTTCATTGTGCACCACCTCTCTGTGTGCACTCGGTCTTCCCGCCCTCGTATCGACGATCCGAACCGTTCACATTGATCTACAAATCCAAATTAGTCTAAATATGTAAAATCAAATTATTTTAAATTCATTTGCCTATCCATCATGTGACTATAAAAAACAATGATTTTCAGCCATACAATTTTGTAACACTTCAATGGATGAACAAATAAATTTCAAATGATCTGATTTTTATATATCTAGACTAATTTAGATGTGTAGATCAATATGAACGGTTCGGATCGTCGATACGAAGGTGGAAAAGCCGAGTGCACACGTCGTGTGCACCATAGGTGGTGCACAACGGAAGACTTCCTTATATATATATATATATATATATATAGGGATATGCTCAGTTGAAAACGGGTTTGTTTTCACGGGTTTGGAAAACAGCGATCTGAGCCATCGGATCGATCATGATCGTGATCAACGGCTCAGATCTGCCTCCCCATAACCCGTTTCAATTGTTGAGCGGAGGGTTATTTTGGGAATTTCATCTCAAATAACTCTTCGCTGAACAGATTCTAAAAAAAATACTATAACCTAGGCCGTTGTTGGGAACAACGGCCTAGGTTATAAAAAAATGAATCATAGGCCGTTGTTTGGAACAATGGCCTTGTTTTCAATATTTATAACCTAGGCCGTTATTGGGAACAACGGCCTAGGTTATAAAATTTCTATAAAACTTTATAGAAATTTTATAACCTAGGCCGTTGTTGGGACAAACAACGGCCTATGATTCAATTTTTTATAACCTAGGCCGTTGTTCCCAACAATGGCCTAGGTTATATCATTTTTTTCAAAACGAATCAGGCGAAGAGTTATTTGGGACGAAATTTTCAAAATAACCCTCCGCCACTTATGTCATATAGGGTGATGGGCGGGCTCGATCTGAGCCGCTGATCGCGGTCATGATCAATCCGATGGCTCAGATTCGTGTTTTCCAACCCGTGAAAACAAACCCGTTTTCAACTGAGCATATCCCATATATATATATATATATATATATATATATATATATATATATATATATATATATATAACATTATAATGGGAGAGTTGGGGTCGTCATTTGTCAACATATAAATCCATGTGTTGCACGTACAACTCCAACTCTCCAAATAATTACAACAAAAACAAACAAATAAAAAAATTCCATCTATTTAAAATGTGCAACGCTCGTGTAAAACAATTTTATAATATTTTTTTAACACTAAACATACACATATGTTGCACATACAACTCAAATTCTACTGATAAACACATGTATTGCACATACAACTTGTAGTTTTTTCTTCGAAATATTTTTCCTAATTATGTGCAACCACGTCCAACTCCAAAACTATTTCTCAATACATCGAACGTGAAAAATCCTCCAACTCTTATCAAAACGTGCGTTGCACGTGAAAAATACTAGTATGGTAAAAGGGATATGAGAAACTTGCTCATTTAGTAAATGAGCAAGTGATTATGTGGCATGCATGTGATACATTGGACAACTAACCCTTTTGAGGATTTTCCAATCACATGCATGTCAGATCATCAATTGCTTATTTACAATGGAACTAACCCTTTTAAGGATATATATACTTATGGAAACATGGACTTCTATTTACAACTAATTATTGCCATACTATCAAACTTGAGCTACATAATTGTTGATTTACTGTTTACAAGGTTTTTCATATGTTGTATCGTTCTGAAGACGTGCCGTAGGTACGTGTCAACGGGCAAATCTAGTACATGTACATTGCATGTATAAATTGATTCTGCACACACTTGGTATTTGGGTTGTAATAATAAAGGTATTTTACTGTTCATTAATCTACTATACATCTGTTGTTTTAATATATAGTTTGGTCCAACTGGTTGAATCCGCATAAATAAGGTCCGCAGATGATGTTGAGTTTGAAGGAGACTTTCCAATTCTTCAAATTCGGTGGCTAAAGTAAACTTGACTTTCCGGTTAGGACGGTAAATTATTGTAGACGGAAGAATTAGGAGTTTATATATGTTGACTAGTTCAGGGCTTAATTTGTGGTGATAACATACGCCGGTGGGCTAGACTTTTCCTCGTTTTATATATGCATGATTTCTTACTAAAAATGCAGGAATGAATGAAAATTTGAGCTTTTTGTATTATTTGTAAATCAAGTAATTCTTAGATTTGTTTTGCAAATTCTATTTTGTCTGTAGAAGAAACCATAATACTGTTTACACGAATCTTAGTATCTTGGTGTTCTTCCAACAGTTCTAGTTTACAATATCCTGGACTTTTATCAAACTATTTTAATGGGTCATTAGAATATAATCGTTCTAACATATTATGTATCAAGATTTCAAAGTTAATGGATGGATTTAATGGATAGGTATTAACCTTGTGATCTGTTTTGTTTTTGTATTGGTGAATTAATGTAATGGGGGGATTTTCACCACGCTGGGCTGCGAGTGTATAATGGGAAGCCAAAGGGGCTGTTAAAGGTACCAGAGGAATAAGGCGATTATCAAGTTGTAGGTAGTGTTTATTGAGTGGTTCCAAAAAACGGAGATTATCCATGCTAATGAGACAGTCTGCTTCTAAGACATTAAGTAGTAAACCAAAGTAAAAGAATAGACAGAGATGTTATTATGAATATCAGGTATTTGAACCTATAAGCCAACAACTTTATGTGTTATGGGACATTGTTTACCCATAAAATCATTAAGCATTCCTTTTTTGTCTAAAGAAGTGCGGAAGTGTAACACCTTAAATTTTTAAATAATTTTTTTGAGATTAATAAATGGATTAAAATGATTTTTGGTAATTTAATAAACATTTTTCGAAATTTATCTTTTTACACATGCAAACAAGTGCAAATATTTTCTTGAAAAGTTCAAAGTCGGAAATTGTTTTGGGAAAACCTATTATTTATTAGTAGGGGCCATTTATGAATTTTCTGGATTTTCCTGATATTTATTTGGTATATTTACAAATATTACAAAAAAAGGCGCTTTTGTGCAAAATTACTACTTGGAGTAAAAACTCCAGATTTTTGAATTTTTTGGTTGAACATGATTGCTAGTCAACTCAGAGGTAAAGAGTTTAATTTTTTTTTAATAATAAATTTGGCTTATTTCGTAAATTTCTTGAAGAAGAGTTTAAGAAGGGTTTGAAAACAGTGTCGGCCATATTAGGTTGGTTATTTTTGTTTTTAAATTTGAATTGAATTTGTTTATCCAATTTCTAAGTATAAAGATTTATATATGTAAAGATATATTCAAAAGGATATTTTGCAATATCCACTCAAAACCTTAATTCCCTATTTTCGGCCTGTTATAAGGGTAGTAGCAGCCGTCTCTTTGCTGCATTATACAAAGGGTTTTCTTTATTATTGATTGCTTGGAGTATCGAAGCGAGGATCTTGGTTTTCTTGCGAAATGAAGGACTTTTCTTATTCTCTTTATTATTTCGGTTGATTCTTCAATAAGATGAGTGACATATGTTTGATTTCTTATTGCTCTAAGCATGTTGTATGTGATGATTTATCTATTAGAAAGCATGTGAGGGGATTTTATGATGATATAATGAGTTATTGATGATGAATGAATAAAAATTGAATCTTTTCATGAAACATATTCTATAGATGATTCAAACTCTATATAGATGACATGAGATTGTTAAGAACCTAACAGAAATCATGTGTTTGTGGTTTTGTATCATATTCTTGCTAATTTGATCACATATTATGAAATTGTATGATGATATTGCATAAAAGTGAATAAAACTTCATCTTTGCTATGTATATTATGTGTATGCTCTGTTGGATGGTTTTGATGAGTAAAACTCAGCATGTCGTAATCACATATATTCATGAGTAAATTATTGTCAGTAGCTGTATGTGTGTTTAATGAGTTACAAGAAGAGTTTTTGAATCAAAAAGATCAAATCTTGAAGGTTGGAGTTGGGGTTTTTCTTCGGGTCTGACTTGCTTCAACCGAGATTGAATTTTCGTGTGTTTTGTGAAGTTTTTAACTGGATCCTGATTATTTTCATACTGAGATTTAAATAGACATTATACTACTTCTAATTGATGAGTTTTGATGTTATAACTGATGCTTGAACACTTATATGAACATATATATATATATAAGATTTTGTGAAAAATTACTCTTTTATGATCTCGGTGTGATTTTGATTAGTTTTATAAACTCCTACATGTTTTACAAGTTGTATGTGATCATCTCAGGATTATTTTTTTTTGCAAATTTGTGATTTTACAAAGTATAATTGAAGTATCAGTTGAAAGGTGTACGAATTTTAAAGTGGGCTGAATATCAGCCGACAGTCGACTGTCACGTTTTTGAATTAAAACTGACAATCGACCATCAATTGGGAAGTTTTGGAATTTTTACTTGACAGTCGACTGCCCTATTTTTGCACTGTTTTGGCCGTCGACCGTCAGTTATTTTGCTGGCTGTTTTAGTGAGTTTTTCGTCGTTTTCTTAAATGATTATTTCTTCGAACTTATAGATTATTGATCTACTGTTTTAGATGATGTTTTTACTACAGATTACAGTATTTTACAAAGAGATATATTTTGATTATAATAGAATTTAAATTGTGTTCTATGACTTATTAAATAAAATATATATGGTTTTTGAAGGAATTTATGTTTTGTGATATTCTACGACTCCAAAATATGATTTTCAGTTATTTAATAGATTTAATATTTTAATTCAATTCTGGAATTTGTGATTATTTTAAATGAATTTGGATTTGTTGATTTTTAAGAAGTTTTCTTAATATGAGAGTATTGATAATGGAATTGAGAATTTTAATGAGAGATTTTGTGTTGATGGTTGAGTTGTGGGTCTCTAGAGGGTGAGTGGGATCCGAGTACATCGACAGTTGAGATTTTGTGGTTTGCATAGTTGTGGTTTGTTGTTGACCAGTTGAGTTAAGTCCGGTAGGGTACACCAACTCTAGGAGATTCGTAATTAATTAGTTAACTTAATAAGATAAGGACAAGCACTAGATGGTGATGTGATGAAATGAGTGCAAACATGGGTTATGGACCTCAGTATGATTTGTGGTGTGAGATAATCTCCGGAGTTATTGAGGTGTGAGTAAAATAGTCTCCGGAATTACCTGCGGTGTGGGATTGATCTCCGAAATTATCGGGATCGAGGCGACGCTCATGGAGTATTCATGTGATGAGGCGCCATAGCTTGCGCGTGGGGTATTCTCGAAAATTTTCAGGTGTGAGTGAAATAGTCTCCAGAATTATTGGGGCATGGGCTAGATACTCACAGCTTATCTAAATCTCGTAGTAGTCATCGTAGTAGGATTAGTTGCATAACAAGGAATTTAACCCTATAAAATGGAGAATGATAAGGGCTTACACCGGACCTATGTAGTATGGAATGCATAGAATCCGACTAGTATGCATTACAGAGTCATCATACTGCATTGTGTTTTCTTGACTTTGTTTTATGCATGTTTGTTTTCGGTTTTCCTACACTTGACACTTAGCCTAGTTTCACTTGATGTTTTCATGTTTTACTTATTGGTATTACATATTCCATTTGTTATTACTATTGAGATATGTTTTTTATGACTTTATTCTTTATGTTTTATTCATATTGTATTTCTTTTGATGTCACTCACACCGTTATTGCTGACCCTGTAGTTTTGGGGGTTAGGGTTATCTCTATCATCATGTTTTACAGGTAGGTACCTATAGCATTGGGATTTGGATGCATGTGGTAGAATGATAGTGTGGCTTATGCAAATTGTAAAAGAATAGATTGTAAAAGAAAGAATTGGAATTCAAGATGTTTAATTTTCCGCTGTACTTTGTAAATAATTGATGTAATAAAAGTTGAAAATTTTATCTGTGTTTTGGTTATGTTTACTATTACATTGAGATAGATGCTGAAAATTATGCCATATAATTCTGAGATATTATATTGAAAATTCGGGGCGCTACAGAAAGTGTTGTGGAATGAATACTTCTTGTAAAAGGCTAGCTTCCACACCTGTATCTAATTGGGCATGTATAGTAAATTTTTGTATATTTGAAATGCATATTGTAAGAGGAATATAAATATGTAATTGTGCTTATTTTTTCAAATCAATAGTTCGAATCATTATTACGGGATTACGGATTTGTGCTAGTGGTATCTTAAGAATCCTTTGTTCAGATTCAGTATCCTTTTGTTGTTGAAGTAGTAGTTTTTTGGTTCGTCCTTCAAGAGGTTCTAATCTTTCTTGTTGAAAGCTTTGTCTTGGTTGAATTTCAATGTCATGTAGAGAATTGATGGATCGAGATGAAAGTGATCTATGTAAAGAAGAAGAGGATCCTTCTCCTTGGTTGGTTCGTATTGTTGATATTGTATTGCCAGAGGCGGTAAAATATTCAATAGGAACTGGTACTTTGGGTTTGAAAGATTTAATGAATACATGCATTTCTTGATCAAATTTGATATGTCAAACATCAACTGGTCGGGGTTGGATTGCTTTTCCTATTCCATCTTCGAATAGTTTGACAAAATGTATTGGTGTAATGGATTTGAATGTTGAAGTGTCATTTAGGGCCATACAATGTTCACATTGTATACCTAATACTTTTGATCCGGGTAATAGTTCTATTCCCTGAAGGTTTATTGATAAAGTGCAAGCTTTGTTGATATTTTTATCATCGAGACTTATACAGAAGTGTGGATATGTTAACACCGAATAATCAATTAGCAAGATTGGATTTGGCACCACCAATAATACTATTTAAAGGATTATTGATGATTCGTTCATCCATACTTACAATCATGATGGGAGTATCTATTCCTGATCGGAATAGTCCTGTTATTTTGATTTGTATTAATCCTATATGAAGATACTTCATTTTCAGATATTTTTCTTTAGTTTTTCTATTTTATTCAAATCTGATAATTTGACAAAAGAAAAGTATGCGTCTCCTTTTAATTCTATATTTCCTTGCATTCATTCAAATATGTACGTATGTTTATTGAGAAAACAAGATTTGAATGATGGATTTTTGTAAATTTCTCGTCTATCAGAATGAGGAATTGCCGCCTTCAATTTTTCTAGGTCTTCATCAGTAACAACAAATTGTTCACTCATGCTATCTTGGATGCTCGAATTTGTTATTTCTTCTGAAGGGATTTCATTACTTGTTGTAAGAGAATTCATATAAATTCTATATTCAAATTACGCATCTTGTTCTTTGTTATGAGAACTAGAGCCTTGTGATTGGTATTTGTTTGGGATTTGATATTGCCTTTCTTCTTTATCTTCTTTTATGATCGGAAGATCATCATATTTTTGTATAATTAATAGTCCAAAAGGATCTCCTTGTTCAATAGGGTAATCTCTATCCTCTATGCCTGTAATTTTAAACAGTAAGGCTTTATCCCCAGTAAAGCAAGATTCAATTAGACTATTTGTTATAAAAATATTTTCTTTAGCATGTCGTGGTATATTATGTACTATTCTATAATATCCTAACGGTGTATAAGGATGTCTAAATATATTGGTGTAGTTCTATATCTTTTTAAATTATAATTTTTGCAGGCATATAACATATATCCTGGTGATTCTCTCTTCTCCTTTTTTGGGAGTATTGCATATTCTGTTAATGGAATTACCATTATAGAATTAAATGTTTTATTTAAAGTTAGCATATTTATGTTTATGGAATCAAATTTATCCCTTAGATCTTGTTCATTGTCCGTAGAGCAAATATCTTCAGAATAAAGGCTTTCTATTTTATATATGGAAGAATTATGATCGCTTGGTATATCGTCAATAGTACCGAGATTAATGCCATATTCTTCTATATCGTCTGTTATGATAGATTTGATATTAGTATGGCATTCATTAGCAAAATGTCCATCTTTACCGCATTTAAAGCATTTGCAGCCTTTTCTAAATTTTTGTTTTTTAAGAAATTTCTTTTTTGGGAAAGTTCGGTTCTCTTTATTAATGATAGCTTAAATTTTCTTTGAGCATTTTTTATAGTTATTAATACTCTGTTGATGATTAATTTGTAATCTTCTTTAGCTCTCTTACTCTACCAGTCCGTACACCTTATGTAGGAAACGAAATAAGGTTGTGCTCTATCTCTGTGTAGTAAATAGTATAAGCTTGTGGTATATAACATCCCAGGATGGATTGTAAGTCAATTGAAGCAGAGATTCGAGGCTTAACCCTACTATAAAGCCACGGTTAGGGATACCATACTATTGCAGAGAATAGGGTCAAAAAGGACAGAAGAGAGTAAGAAAGATTAAGAAGATCATTAGTTAATCATAAACAGGATAAGAATAACTATAGAATATGTTCAAACTTTTTTCCAACCATGGAAGAAGTATAACTCATCCGATTATCATTGATGATAAACATCAATGTTCTCACGGTCTAAACAAAGACCATTATGAACATTTTGTTCATTTACCTACACATGGTTCTCTAAACACAGGAATCTTTAACTACATGGTAGACTTACTCTAAGAAATAAAAACAGAAGTAAAACTTCTTAAAACTAATTTAGCACCTCAACCTTTACAAAATTTAGATTTTTCTTTATCCAATTTATCCGAAACAAAGATAAACATGGATAAATTTTCTTCACAAGAAAAAAATAAAATAAATATAGAAGATGTAGATAAAATATATTATGAAGTTTTTCTTCATTTACAAGAAAAGGAATTAACTGTTAGGTTTTGTGAGAAATTAACTGTAGAACCCCGTATTTTCAAATATTATTTTAATTATTTGAAAATAAATTTGTAAATGATTTTGAGTATTTGATAAATATTTTCTAAAAGATTTATCTTTTGTACACGTGCAAAACACGTGCAAATGGCTTTTCAGAAGTTTGAAAAAAATTTAGTTTTCCTTATGAAAAATCATTATTTATTATTTGAGAACTATTTAATATTTTTCCAGATTTTTCTGAAATTAATTATGCCTATTTGCAATTTTTGAGAAAAGAAGGACTTATTTGCAAAATTGACATTTTGAGGGTTAGAGTGCAAAATGTATTTGCTGGACATTCCGATCACCACTTGTTGAGGTTTAAAAATATATTTTTCGATTAGACCCTAATTTAAATGATATTTGGTTTAATTTTCAAGAAAAGGATTATACATGTGAGATGTACTTTTGGAAGGGATTATTTTGTAAAGTGGGAATAAAACCCTAATATTCTATCCGGCATATATATAAGAGAAATTCTCTTTCAGCCGTCATTGTAAAAAGGATACAGATTTTTGGTGATTTGGATTTTGAAGAACAAAGGAGGATTCTTGGATCTAGCAAGGAGGAGCTTTTTGTGGATTTTTCTTCAAATCAAAGGTGAGTGGTTTTGTTTTGCTTTGCTTTGTTTTGGTTGTCTTGATTGATGAATGACGTAAGATCTTGTTAAGCTTGTTTGTGTTCATTATGTCATTATTTTGTTAGTCTCATTGTATGTATGATATGGATCTATTAGTTGATATGGAGGATGAGAACTCTTATTGATATTGGGATCATGTATGAGAGATATTAAGATTTGTCGAGGAAATGTGGAATTATGAGTTCGTATTGTTGGGAGACATATTAAGAATTTATTGTGTTATGATCAGATAATAAACATCTGGATCTCATGATTGTAGTTCAGATTTTATGATAGTGTTGTGAAAGAAGTTTGATGAGAAAAACCCTAATAGAAAGATTAAGAGTTTGGATTATGAGGATAGGAGATTTGAGTATTTGATTGATTGAATAATGTATCCATGATAGAGATATTTGAGAGTTGTTCATTTGCCTGGATACAAATTAATTTTTGGGATCGTTGGATCTTTGGAAAGACTCCAGTTTGGTTTTGTGTTCAGACCTATCTTTTGGGAATCTGTGGCCGACAGCCGACTGTCTTGCGAAGCAGTCGACTGGTACGAGCCTACTGTGTATTTTTGAGTCTTGAGATTTGTTCGGGACAGTCGACCTAGATTGAGTTCAGTCGACTGATCCTCTGTTTGTGATTTTGTTCAGTCCTTTCGGGACAGTCGACCCATGACCCTTCAGTCGACTCAAATACTTAGATTATTTTTTGTAAAATGTTGGGATATGTCCTCTGGACAGTCGACTGGTCCTTTATGCAGTCGACTGGTCCTGAAGGATCTTTGTATTTGTTTTTGAGATGTTCTGTTCAGTAATTGATTTTAAGACATTTGTTCAGTATTTGATTTTGAGATGTTCCGTTAAGAACATGATTTTGAGATATTTTGTTGAGCCACTTGTTTAGTGGAAATTTGTTCAGATATTTGTTTTTGAGTCTCTAGAGGTATGTGACCCCAGTATACCGGTGTTTATCCAGTTATTTGTTGAGGCCCATCGAGGCAAACTTTCAGTTATTCAGATTTTTAGTCCGGTAGGGTACACTACTCTAGGAGATTTGTTCAGTAACCCAAATTGATAAGGACAGGCATTAGTAGTGTCATGACGAATGAGAACATGAGTTATGCACCTCAGTATGGCTTTTGATGTAGGATTTTAATCTCCTGAATTATCCAAGTAGTTAACTTGTGATGTGTGATTTATCTCCGGAATTATCCAGGTAGTTAACCTGAGATGTGAGGTATTTCTCCTGAATTATCCAAGTAATTATCTTGAGACGTGGGATTGACCTACGGAATGATCGGAGTCGAGGCGACACTTTTGGGGTATTATTGTGATGATGAGTCTATGTTTAGATGTGGGATGATCTCCTGAATTATCCAGGGAAAATACCTGTGATGTGGGATCAATCTCCGGAATGATCAAGCATGGGCAAATTATCATAGTTTATCTTCATCTCTTAGTAGTCATCGTTGTCAGCATGTAGTCCTGATGTTTTCTTGAATCACTTTTATGCATTTGGATTTCCTGTCTTTACCCACACTTGGCTTTTTGGTTTTGGTATCACCCATTACTCTTTTATTGTTACTCCATACTTTAGTGCTTGATTATTATTTGTTGGATATTATTATTTCAGTTCATTTATGATGTTTTGTTTGATTTGTCACTACTCACACCATTTATGGCTGACCCCGTAGTTTGGGGGTTAGGGTTCAACTCTAGCCTCACATGTTGCAGGTTATTGCTTAGATTGGAGGTTGGATGCTTGAGTGGGCAGTTTGAGATAATTGGATTATTTAGTGATTGGTGTAAAACTGTAAAGGATATTTGAGATCATTTTGAGTTGTAAATAAAAAGATTAGTTTGTGTTGAGATGATTAGACTTCCGCTGTGATTTGTAATAATTGTTGTAATAAAAGAAAGAAAATTTTAGTGGTGTTTGTTGGTTTTTATTGTTGTATTGAAGTGGATTACTGGGATTTCGCCACGTATTTTCTAAGCTCTCATATTAGAAATTCGGGGCGCTACATTAACAATTGGGAATTAGGGTTAATATCTAGATCTAAGTTGCTTGAGATATTCACCGTAGGTATCAAGATTGGAATACCTAGACTGCTATCACAAGCTAGTATTTATTTCTAAATACTGGTTTGGGTATCGGGTTATAAGTCCACAAACCCGCGTTCCAATATCCAATCAGTTATACGTTCAATATACGTGTTACTCATATGCACATGCAATATTTATATAGAGAGAATATACCAATATATCCAACAATGTCCTCTTATATTCTCAATATATAATGTATAGGATTATCTTATCAGTTCAGTATAAAACTGACTGGCTGATAGCAGTCCATAAAAAGAAAAGCATCATAATGGTATAGTTTCATAAGAGCCAATATAATTATAAATCTGAATAGTTTAGTCAAGACTAAACCAATATAATTAAATAGTTCCAAACCATATCCAATTCAGAATAGTTCACAAAGACTAAACCAACTGGAATAATCTGTCATAGTTTCAAAATCAAACAAAGCAAATAAACTTCCATAACAAAATATGAGTTTTAAGCTCATGAACACAAGAGTCTTAAACTCAACAGAAGTTTTACCAAGCAAGTGACTAATTTATTCTCGAAAGAAATAAACTGAAACTCTATCCTTGCACACTGCTTTTTGTTCACTCCACCATTTTGAGCAAATCATTATTTTTGAAATCTATGTTGACAGATTCAACTCCTTCATCTTTGCTAGCTTATTGAAAACAAGAATATCAAGAGACACATCTCTAAGAATTTCAAAGAATTTCACAAAGTATCTAGTTCCATAAAAGAACTTAGTACAATTTATAATTAGCTTAGCGAAAATGTAACGCAAGTATCACAATTAAGTTTCTTTAACTAAATAAAAAAACATGAACTTTTATAGTTTCTACACAAGAACCATATTGTGTTTCATATTGGAATGAAAAGACTATCATTTCAATCATGGTTTAACATTGAATCATCAAAATTGGAATGAAACATGTATCCATAAAAGACATATCATCAAATTGGAATAATATTTAAGACAATTTAATCATCGGAAACACATCGACAAGTTTTCATGTTTTGTATTGAAATAATATGATTATTCTAAGTAAATTCGATATATATATATAATACCATCAAAACTGGAATGACATTATATATTTGTTGAATTTATGTGGAATCATCAAGATTATCTAAAATATGTCAACTGCCTAAAATTGATGCTTAAGTTTGAACTTCTCTATGGCTTCAAAAGGATTCTAAATTTCAAAACAATTAGGATGTTAAACCTTTGACTCAATAGCTTTCAACTCCATTTCCCCCCACAATTTTGATAATTAGATCACTTCAAGTCTCTTAGCAAGAGCATTAGCTATACTTGTCGCAATTGCACTTTATCTATGAGAAAGTTGAACTAGGCTTCTTTCAGCCTTAATATACTCCTCTTACTATTAGAGAGTGAGTTATGAGCTACAATGCATTGTAGCTTGATAGTCGCATAATAGAATTAGAGAGTTACTTAAACTTCTTAATAGATAACTAGCAACAATTTCTTCAATCCACTCAGCCTTTTTCCCTACAGAGGATAACACATAGAGGTCTGATTTCATGGAAGATAGCACAGTGTCTGTTTGCTTTTTATTTCCATAACATTTCTGTTTCTTCTAGTATAAAAACATATCTACTAGTTATTGACTTTCACTAGATTCTGAGCATCATAATGCATCAGATCAGTCATTCATTCGAAGAATGACCAGAGTAGCACAAAGAAAACTCTTGAATACCACTCAGATATCTCATTAGCCTATTAAGGGTACTCAAATGTGTATGGAATTATTAGTGAATCTGCAAATTATACCTATCTCAAAAGCTATGTCTATTCTAGTGCAGATCTTTGTATACATGAGACTGTCAATTCCTTTAGAATGATCTACCTGTCTCATAGTTACACCATTATTAGGTGTCAACCTTTTATCATAATCATAAGGTGTTTCAAAACACACTTTCAATCGCTATATCCCCACTTTTGAAACACATTTTGATTTGATGAGTTTGACTAAAAGTTATCCCTTCCCAACTCAAACTCACCTTTATACCTATGATGTCCACAATACCTAGGTTTTCCATGTTGAATTCTTTGGATAGCACAATTTTTAACTGCATTTGTAATAGAGAGGTCACTTCCAAGAACATGCATATCAACAGAACAAGTAAATAATAGCCACTATATTTGACACACCACAAAGTTGAAGACACTGATCTGAATTACTTGATTCATATACTAGGCTCTTTCAAAAATTGTCAAATTATTTATTCGGCGGCTATACATGTTCTATGAACATACAATGATTTTACTAAATTGTAAATCTTGTTCGCTAAACATATTAGTTCAAAACTTTCCAGTACAAAATTGTTCAGTACAAAACATTAAGTACAAAACTTTTTAAATATTCTTTATGAATGACAAAATTTTCAATAGATGTAAGGGTAAGAAGAATAATTATTGTAGCAATATGACAAACATGTGAGTAGACATTAAATAAATCTATCCCATTTTTCTCAGTCAATCGTTAGCTACTAAAAAGCATTAAAATTACTACTGAACAATCAAAATTAAGTTTTTTCTACAAAACCCTACTTATTTACTATAGTTTTAGCCCCTTTCAGCAGATCAACTAAATTAAAGTATGATTGTGTGACACAAAATCATCTCATTGTCTACTAAAGACTCTTCTTAGCTCATTTGTCATTCAAGTTTTTAAGTGTTAGTAAGGCTGGTTCTTGATTCCAACTGTGAATTATTGAACGTGTCTATAGGACTAGATTATTTCATACATTTATCTTTGATGAACACATCCTCAAACAAATATGCAAGTCTAGATTCTTCTAACACAAATTAGATAGATCTAACATCTGTCAACAGAACTACATTCTGCACTTTCTAACACATACAAATATTTGTTGTAGGTCCTACTTTAGGCCTTCTAGGATCATGTACTCTAACAGAAGTATCACAACACAAAATTTCACTTTAACAAAATTATTTGTGTTTTCATGCCATGATTTATAAGGTGTATTCAATTTAGAGTGTAGTAACACATTCGAGATATGATTAACAGTACAACATCACTCATAATCACACAAGACAAACAACAGTCAATAATATAGAATTCAACATTTCACTAAGTGTTTGATTCAAACTTGTATCAATACCGTTTGACTGTTGTGAGTAGAGTGTAGTAGAGATTATGCCCAATGCAAACTTCTCTAAAGTTTTTAAAACATATTCACCACCTCTATCAAATCTGAACCCTTTATTTTTAGCATTTAACTATAATTTTTAATTCATTAAGAATAACAAGTGCTTCATTGTTTATATATCTGACAGACTTATATTAATCATCTATAAAAAAGATTAAATACTTCTGACCAACAATTATCTCACATGGTCACAAAGCTACTGAGATCACAAATATCAAAATGTATTGATTCAAAAAGTTACGAACTCCTAAAGACCATACAAAATGATTTTCTAGTGATCAAAATCTGAATTCAAACTTCACATTTGACATATTTAATGAAGTGTCATTTAGTAGAATTATAAGTTTTAACAAGAACAAACAATTTAATATATAGTTCATAGTGATTCTAAATTTCAAAACAATGTGGATGTTAAAGCTTTTTACTCAATAACTTTTAACTCTATTTTTCCCACAGTTTTGATAATTAGATCACATTTCCTCACAAACAATTGAATATATAGTTCTCAAAACTTAGCCAATTATGCTATGTTCAATAACACAATTAGAACTATTATTATTAATTGTCTCATTTGTTAAACTCAACTTATACATGCAATTGACAATATATGCACTTTATAAGAGTTAATACAAAATTACACTATCACATTTTACAAAATTATTTGCTTTCTCTAGTGATTATAACAATGTCCACTTGCTCAAACACATTGAGCGAAGAGTTCTTTCCTTTATTCATTCTTCGTCATCTTCATAACGCTAGATGAGATAATGACTAACATATTATAATTCAACTTTGCACACACAGTACAATGAACGAGAAAGAATAAAACAAAACTAATGGAGTCATATCGTACATTAAGAGATGCTATCTCCTAAGTTACAGACATTTGTTATACATCTTATACAATTTTTAATTTTTAATTTTAATTATTAAAGAAGCAAATATGTAATCTCACACAAACTGCAAACAATAGATTTGTCAAAACATCTATACACATAGTATGATAAAACAGTTAACAACCCTAAATATGCTAGTTTTCAATGCGAGAATAACTATGATATAAAACTCTCAATCATATGATCAAACGTACAAAACGTTAACACAAACATCACATGAAAATACTAATAAAGATTAGAGTAGAAATACCGACACTTCAAGTTAGAAGTGTTTTCCAAATTCGATGGAGAAGCCTGCGTAGTGCAGACTTATCATTCCATGATGCAAATCCATCGTCTCCAATACACACAGTTTGTAAGTAACTTTGAAGTCCTACATTTATCAAATCGTTAAAGATTAGCCAATTAAACAAATTATTAGCACTATCTAATTCTGGCAACAATTTAATTGGAGATCCGAACTTTATAGTCAAAACAAACAATTTAACTTATCAAAAATAGGTATTTGATTTTAGCACATAGCCAAAACATATGTTCAACTTGTATTTAACTAAACAAATTATTAATACAGTCTTGAACTTAACCACTTAGTATCATAGTAATTCTATCATTCAAAACATAAACTTATAACGAATATTTTGAACTTCCAGCACATAGCAAAATATTTAACGAAAATTTAATACGAGAAAAGTAAAGAACATATTTTTAATTTAGATCTGAATTGGAGGCACCCTACAGTAGATCCAGTTTTCTTCCCAAATACAAAATACAAAACAATACCCAATGGATTGTTTCCTTTGGTTGGATCTGGATATGATCCAACAGTCCAAACATCAAACAACAAATCTCCAACCAACAGAGCAATTGTTGGACTGGATCTGCTCCAACAGTCCAAACACCAAACAACAACCTCCAACCAATAGAGCAGTTGTTGGACTGGATCTGGATCTGCTCCAACCACCAGAATACCAAACACCAAAAACATCCAATCCAAAAATTTGATCTTTTGGATCTAAACTCATCCCCTCAAACGTTCAAAATGGAGGAGTAGTGAGAAGGGTTGTCGGTGGTCAGTGGCGGCGCCTCGACGCTGGCGGAGGCAACACCCAGAGGTGGTGCCCAGCGGCGGTGGAGCTCAGTGATGGCGACTCCCAACGGCGGCGGCGCTCAGCAAGGAGACGCCCAGCGATGCGGCTGGCCTGCATCGACATCGATCCACGATGACGAGGCGGATGCAGCGCGGCGGTTCCCAGTGATGGCTCACAGGATGGCGCCCAGAGATGGCGCCCAATGACGGCTCTCAGCGACGGCGCCCACCTACGATGGTGGTGATTTGCATCGACAACGGCGGCGATTAAATCCTGACGAACGGTAATTTCATTGATCTCACAAATTGATTAATAATATCTCAAGATTGTTAGGTTTTGTGAGAAATTAACAATTGAAAATTATAGTTAATATCTAAATATAAGTTGCTTGAGATATTCACCCTAGGTATCAAGATTGGAATACCTAGACTGCTATCACAAGCCAATTTTTATTTCTAAATACTGTAAGATAATGGCTCGATTCTGGTTCAGTTTATTTATATCCATCGTATCTGCAGCAATAGAAAGTTCCAGTACATCAGTCGACTGACTATGGGAACCAGTCGACTGTCCAGAGAGAAGTTTCAAAGGCTAAGGGTACAGTAGCAGCAGTCGACTGAAGATGTGTCTCAGTCGACTGTCCAGAACTAAAGACCAGTCGACTGGTAAGAAGACCAGTCGACTGTAGGCGGGTTTGTGAACTAGAAAAGGCCCATTTTGAAAGGCCCAGTAGTTTCCCTATAAATACACCCGTTAGGGTTTTGTAAAGAAGAGACCTCTATTCGGATTTTGCAGCCGTCATCTCTGTAAGGGTTTATTTCACCCATTGGTGATTATTTGAAGAAGAAACCCCAACCGCCCCGTGGATGTAGGCACTTGTTTTACCAAACCACATTAAATCTTTGTGTCCTTGTGTTTTTTTGTTTTCTGTTTTTCTTCGCTATTTCTCTCTTTGATTGGTGGTCCATTCGTATTCCGCACAACAAGTGGTATCAGAGCTTTCGGTTCGACCTAGAGGGAGATGGCGAGTGAAGCAGATGCAACCAAGGATATTGTGGGATCAAGTTCGTCCAGAACAACGATTCACAACGCAAAATTTGAAGTTGAAAAATTTGATGGAACAAACAATTTCGGGATGTGGCAGTGTGAGGTGTTGGATGTTCTTGTTCAACAAGAACAAGATGTTGCTTTGGAAGAAGAAAAACCAAAGAATATGTCTGAAGCAGATTGGAAGAAGTTGAACCGAGTTGCGTGTGAGACTATTCGGCTCTTTATTGCGAAGGCTCAGAAGTACGATTTGATGAGGGATACCATTGCTGCGGTGTTGTGGAAGAAACTCGAAGACAAATACATGAGGAAAAGTTTGGAGAATCGGCTGTATTTGAAGAAGAGACTTTTTCGCTTCACCTATACTGAAGGTATGTCTATGAACGCTCATGTTGAATCATTTAATAAATTATTGGCTGATTTGTTAAATTTGGATGAGCAAATTAAAGATGAAGATAAAGCCCTAATTCTGTTGAATTCATTACCTGAAAGTTATGATCATTTAGCAACAACGTTAATATATGGAAAAGATACTGTTAAATATGAAGATATTGCAAATGCTCTGTTGAATAATGAAACTAGGAGAAGGGATAAAATGGTTGATAGAGAAACTTCTGAGGCATTGATTGTAAGGGGCAGAACTGAGACCAGATCTGAGACCAAATCTGGGAATAAAGGAAACAAATCTCGTTCCAAATCGAGAGGAGTTTCAAAGGACAGAAAGATACCAGCCAGAGATGAATGTGCTTTCTGTCATGAAAGGGGGCATTGGAAAAAGGATTGTCCTAAGCTACGAAATAAGGAAAATTCGACTGCAAATGTGATTGTTGATAATGTAGATAGTGACGATGATTTTTCTTATGCACTTGCTACTAGTCCCTCACTTTATCAAGATGTATGGTTTCTTGATACAGCAGCATCCTATCATATGTCTTGGAAAAAGGAGTGGTTTACTTCCTTAGAGTATATGGATGGTGGGGTAGTTTTGATGGGAAATGATGCACCTTGTAAGAAGGTAGGAATCGGGAAGATTGAATTGCTAATGCACGATGGTCTTATTAGGGAGCTTTCAGATGTATGGTATGTTCCAGATTTGAAAAAGAATTTGATTTCACTTGGTGTTTTGGAGGCCAGTGGAATGAAATTTGCTAGTGAAGGTGGCATTGTGAAGGTGACTAACGGAGCACTTGTGGTGATGAAAGGACAAAGGAAAAGGAACTTGTTTTTCTTGCAGGGAAAAACATATTTGGGTCAGGCTGCCAGTGTAACTGAAAGGCCTAAACAGGGTGTTCCTGACTCTACTAGGTTGTGGCATATGTGACTCGGGCATGCAGGAGAAAAGGCCTTGCAGGGGCTTGTGAAGCAAGGGTTGCTTAAAGATGCTAAAGGTTGCAAGTTGGAATTTTGTGAACATTGTGTTTTGGGTAAGCAAACTAGGGTGAAATTTGGTACAGCTGTACATCAGACAAAGGGTATCCTCGATTATGTGCACACAGATGTTTGGGGCCCTACTCAGACACCTTCTATGAGTGGTAGACACTGGTTTGTTACATTTGTTGATGACTACTCCAGACGAGTTTGGGTATATACCATGAAACACAAAGATGAAGTTTTGACATTGTTCACAAGTTGGAAGAAGAAAGTTGAAAACCAGACTGGAAGGAAGATTAAGGTTCTGAGGTCAGATAATGGAGGGGAATACAAGAACGATCCGTTTCTGAAATTGTGTGAAGATGAAGGGATCCAGAGGCACTTCACAATTAGGAAGACTCCACAGCAAAATGGGGTTGCAGAAAGGATGAACAGAACCTTACTTGAGAAGGTGAGATGTATGCTAGCACAGTCTGGATTGAAGAAGACATTTTGGGCAGAAGCTGTTATATATGCAAGCCACATCGTCAACCGTTTACCATCAGCAGCACTTGAAGGCAAAACGCCTATTGAGGTATGGAGTGGTAAACCTGCATCTGATTATAGTTTTTTGCATATATTTGGTTGTCCTGCTTATTTTCATGTAACTGAAACTAAACTTGATGCAAGAGCCAAAAAGGCTATATTTGTTGGTTTCAGTACTGGTGTCAAAGGTTACAGGTTGTGGTGTCCAGAACAGAAAAAGTTAGTAATCAGCAGGGATGTTACCTTTGATGAGACCAGCATGATCAGCTCGGGACAGTCGACTGGTACTCATATGCAGTCGACTGGTGATCCTGATGAAGAGAAGCAGAAGATTAGCTCGGGACAGTCGACTGATAGGTGCTCTCAGTCGACTGGTGAGAGAGTTCTCCAACAGGTGGAGTTAGAAAAGCGTTCAGTTGAAAATTCTACTCCTGCCCAAAATAAAGATGATGTGGTTGATACTGAGGATGAGGAAGAAGTTCCTATCCAAGACCCTCCCCAGCAGGAAGAATCAATTGCAGCAAGAAGGCAAAGAAGAGATATCAAACGACCATCTCGCTTTACAGAAACAGTTGCATTTGCTCTTCCCATTGTTGATGATGAAGTTCCCTCCAACTTCAAAGAAGCTACTAGAAGTTCTGAAAATGCAGATTGGAAAGTTGCTATGGATGAAGAGATGAACTCTCTTCATAAGAATAAGACTTGGGATCTAGTGCAATTGCCAAGGGGAAGAAAGCTATCGGTTGCAAGTGCGTATATACGAAGAAAGAAGGTCCAAAAGACAGTGTTCGGTTCAAGGCTAGACTAGTTGCAAAGGGGTATGCTCAAAAGGAAGGAATTGACTATAATGAAGTGTTCTCTCCAGTTGTGAAGCATCCTTCTATTCGGATCTTGTTGGCATTGGTAGCACAGTTTGATCTTGAATTGACACAGATGGATGTGAAGACTGCATTCTTACATGGGGACCTAGATGAAGAAATTTATATGTTGCAGCCAGATGGGTTTAAGATTGTTGGGAAGGAAAATTATGTTTGCAGGTTGAAGAAGTCTCTCTATGGGTTGAAGCAATCTCCAAGGCAGTGGTATTTGAGGTTTGATCAGTTTATGAAAGTGCAGAGATATTCCAGAAGTGAGTATGATCATTGTGTCTACTTCAGTAAATTGCAGGATAACTCTTTCATATATCTGTTATTATATGTGGATGACATGTTGATTGCCTCTAAAAATGCTAAGGAGATTCAAAATTTGAAGAATCAGCTGAGTTCTGAATTCGAGATGAAAGATCTTGGTGAAGCTAAGAAGATACTTGGGATGGAGATAGCTAGAGACAGAGCAAAGGGCATAGTGAGTTTGACACAGAAGCAATATCTTTTGAAGGTGCTGAAACGGTTTGGTATAGATGAGAAAACTAAACCAGTCAGTACACCCTTAGCCACTCATTTCAGAATTAGTGCTTCTCAGTCTCCAAGTACAGATGAAGAGAGACAGTATATGGCTAATGTACCTTACACTAGTGTGGTTGGCAGTTTGATGTATGCCATGGTTTATACTCGACCAGACATCTCTCAGGCGGTGAGTATGGTTAGTCGATATATGCATGATCCAGGCAGAGAGCATTGGCAAGCAGCTAAATGGATTTTGAGGTACATAAGTGGCACCACAGATGTGGGTTTGAAATTTGAGAGGGATGACAATATTAGCAGGTTATTGGTGGGTTATGTTGATTCTGACTATGCAGGTGATCTAGATAAGAGGCGGTCTACTACAGGCTATTTGTTTACTATGGCTAGGGCACCTATAAGTTGGAGGTCCAATTTGCAGTCCACTGTAGCATTGTCTACTACTGAGGCTGAATACATGGCATTTGCTGAGGCCATGAAGGAAGCCATTTGGATTCATGGACTTTTGAAGAGCTTGGGAATTCATCGAGAGAAGGTGGAGGTACACTGTGACAGTCAAAGTGCTATCCATTTAGCGAAGAACCAAGTTCATCATTCGAGGACCAAACATATTAATGTCCGTTATCATTTTGTGCGTGATTTGATAAAGGATGGTGATATTCTTCTGGTGAAGATTGGAACAGCTGATAATCCTGCTGATATGTTAACCAAAATTGTTGGGACAGCCAAGTTCAAGCATTGCATGAACCTGGCTAATATTTTGTATGCTTGATGATTTGGAATGGGCGGTTGGAATGGTGCTTCGCTATTTGTTTGCTTAGTATGTGATATCATACTAAGGTGGAGTTTGGGTTTTGTTACATTTGGTGATGAGCATTTGTTTTTGGAGTATTTTTTGGAGATTGCTTGGGCTACTTGGAAGATCTCGCCAAGTTGGAGATTGTAGGATAATGGCTCGATTCTGGTTCAGTTTGTTTATATCCATCGTATCTGCAGCAATAGAAAGTTCCAGTACATCAGTCGACTGACTATGGGAACCAGTCGACTGTCCAGAGAGAAGTTTCAAAGGCTAAGAGTACAGCAGCAGCAGTCGACTGAAGATGTGTCTCAGTCGACTGTCCAGAACTAAAGACCAGTCGACTGGTAAGAAGACCAGTCGACTGTAGGCGGGTTTGTGAACTAGAAAAGGCCCAGTAGTTTCCCTATAAATACACCCGTTAGGGTTTTGTAAAGAAGAAACCTCTATTCGGATTTTGCAGCTGTCATCTCTGTAAGGGTTTGTTTCACCCATTGGTGATTATTTGAAGAAGAAACCCCAACCGCCCCGTGGATGTAGGCACTTGTTTTGCCGAACCACATTAAATCTTTGTGTCCTTGTGTTTGTTTGTTTTCTGTTTTTCTTCGCTATTTCTCTCTTTGATTAGTGGTCCATTCGTATTCCGCACAACAAATACTGGTTTGGGTATCGGGTTATAAGCCCACAAACCTGCGTTCCAATATCCAATCAATTGTACGTTCAATACATGTGTTACTCATATACACATGCAATATTTATTTAGAGAGAATATACCAATATATCCAACAATAACTGGGAAAATAGATAGCATAGATGTTTACTCTTATTATGAAAAACATGCATCTTCCATCAACTATTGGATGTATAAAAATCAAGAAGAAGAGTCAGAAACCGACTCCGATAACACCTCTCAACAAGAGAAAATCCTGTCTGACACATCAGACAAACAACCATACGCAATACATACAAATACAACACCCAACATTCCTCAATTAACCGGACCGTCCCGTTATATCCCTAGCTACTATTCCTCAATTAACAGGACCACCCGGTACTAAGCAACCGATTCCATCGCAAGCGGAATCTGCTCTTCAACATGACGAAGTAATGGCTGAAAATCCTCCAGATATTCCCGAATTCAGAAGATTCAGCACAATATTTCATGTCAAAAGCAATACATATTATAGAACTCATGGACGGGTTCTCAAAGGCAGATAAGGAGCAAACACACCATTATTCATATACTAAGTCATACATAGGCCTCACATACTACACACATCACATCTTTATTCATAGTAGAACCCTCACTTCCTAACTCAGCACTTAGGGATAGGGATCTTACAGGCTATGCCAACTTTCTTCGCATTAGCTGAGCTGACATAGTTGGCGTACCTCGGATTCTTCTTGTACTGGCAGAAGCATGGCTTCTGCTCGTTGAGCTTCGCACAACACTCTGCAGTTGGAGGTGTAGACAGCAATATCATCGCCGCTGCACATGGCATCAGCCCCATTAGGTCGCAGTTAATGGATTTTCCAGTCGGAATCTCACTCAGCAACACAGAGGAGACCAGAATGAAGCACAGCAAGAGTGATGCCTTCATTCTCAAAACTTGCAATGTCCAACTGGTTGAATCCACATAAATGAGGTCCCCAGATGATGTTGAGTTTGAAGATGACTTTCCAATTCTTCAAATTCGGTGGCTAAACTAAACTTGACTTTCCGATTAATTAGGCGATAAATTATTGTAGACGGAAGAATAAGGAGTTTATGTTGACTAGTTAGTTCATGGCTTAGTTTGTGGTGATTATTACATACGCCAGTTGTCTGCCACTTGACCACTTGTAAATATGTTACTTTACTCTCTAGAAACCGGAGCTCTAGTTATCATTATTCTATTGAAAGAGTAATGTGACTTCTTTTATCCTACAACAGTTTAACAATTAATTTATGGCATTTTATGCTCTTGCAAAATTTGTATAATTAGTTGTTTGAATCTCAGACTGATTGTTATTTATCATTATCGAATAAACAAATTTACAATAGATATGATATATCAGTATTTGGCCTTTTTTTTTAAAATTTAAATTATATCTTTGATACTATAAAATTGTAGAAATTTGCATCCACATGTTGCACATTAGTACAGGATTCCATACTGTACAAAGATTGCCAATCTGTGTGGTAAATGTGGGGGCCTGCCCTTGTTGCGGGCAATGTGATTATTGATGGGGCCATGGGCTTGGACTTGCTTCGCGGACAAGATAGAAGGAGACGGAGAAGAAGACTGGACTTGGAATTAATTTTGATTTTATTTCAAAGTCACATCAGTTTAGTTTTTGTGAAGACTTAGAGCATCTTCAGTTGTTGTCCAATTATTCTAAAATTAAAAAAAAAATGAAATAAGGTGGCCAAAAATCAGCTGCAATCGTTGATTATTTATCTATATTTTGAATTTGTGGTAAACAGTTTCCAATCAAATTTAAGAGTTGATATAGCTTTTTCTAAAATTTAAAAATCGGAACATAACATACCATGCGATGGAGATTTTGTACGAAAAAATAATCGTAACATAATATACCATGCTATTTCGTCGTTTTTTTTTTAAATTGAAGATGTTGGACGGGATTAGCATTGGTATAAATACCCGAAATCCGGATCCGAACCGGACCCGACATTGGACCGGAACCGACCCAGTCTATCCGGATCCGAGTCCGGGTCCTAAAATGGAACTCGTTGTACTTTCGAGTCCGGGTCTGTGTGCGCTCAAAAGAGATCCGACCAGGACCAGGACCCGGACCCGTTAAAAAAATTCAAAAAATCAACATAAAAATTCAATATTATATCCTCATCCATCTCCTCCCTCCTCAATTCTAAATATTCATCTTCCACACTCAAAACTCATACATTTTTTTTCTCTAATCTAGTCTAAATCATCCACTTGTCGCCTCCGCTCGCCGCTCACACTTTCGCTCCTACCCGAACGGGTAGGAATATTTTAATAGGACCCGGATTCGGAACCAGACCCGGTCCTCACCGGTCCGGGTCCGGGTCCGGGTCCGGGTCCAATTTTTGGATTCGTAGGGGACCGAGCCCGGGTCTGAGTAGTGAAGGACCCGACCCGATACCAATGCTAGACGGGATATCATATCCCGGCCGAATTCTTTAAAGATAAATAAATAAATAAAAGGGATATAATATTTCATCCCTAAATCGCATTTTTTTATAATTAAACAAAATTTCATTGAACGGAATATGATATCCCGTCTGTAACTTTTTTTTAAATTAAAAAAAAAAACCTCCAACTCAAATTAAAAAAAATCCTCCAACGAAAAATATGATATCTCGTTTGTTAAAAAAAAAAACACATATTTTAAGAAGAAGATAGATCAACTTTCCCTTCTTTTTTTTTTTTTACTAAAATGTCAATTTTTAAACTCGACGACTACAGCTCATTTTCTGTTCTTATATGCCGCATATTTTAACTATTAAAATGCTCCTGGGAGTTAACAAGTTTTAAAACTCTTTATACTCATTAACCCATTTTATACTCCACTTCTTGTATTTAATGCGCTGTAATGTCTTATAAACTTTGAAAGCCCGTAAGAGCATCTGTAGTCGCCGAATGTAAAAATATCCATATATGGATAAATAGAAATAGGAATCCAACTTTTACTGTACTCGTGCAAAACTATTTTTTAGCTAAGAGGGCACATGAAGTACCGTCGGAGAGGTAAAAAATAAAAATAATAATAAATTTTTGACGGACGGCACCCGAAGTGTCGTCGGAGCGCACATGAAGAAAAAAAATAATATATTTTAAAGACGGACGACACATGAAGTGCCGTCGGAGAAGGAAAAAATAAAAAATAAAAAAAATTCGAATGCCTGGGACGGACGGCACAGGAACTGCCGTCCAAGAGCCCAGGTAGATGTTTTTGTCATCTTCCATTTTTTGGAAATTAAAAAAACAATTCATTAATTACAAAAAAAATTTCAAAAAATTACGAAAACATTTCAGAAATTGCAAAAAAAATAAAAAATTGCAAAAATATTTGCAAAAATTACAAAAAAAAATAGTCGTTGAATGTATAAATTGGATGTATAAACATCAAGAAGAAGAGTCAGATACCGACTCCGATAACACCTCTCAACAATAGGAAATCATATCTGACACATCAAACAAACAACCATACGCAATACATACAAATACAACACCCAACATTCCTCAATTAACCGGACCGTCCCGTTATATCCCTAACTACTATTCCTCAATTAACAGGACCACCCGGTACTGAGCAACCGATTCCATCACAAGCGGAATTTGCTCTTCAACATGACGAAGTAATGGCCGAAAATACTCCAGATATTCCCGAATTCAGAAGATTTAGCACAATATTTCATGTCAAAAGCGACACATATTATAGAACTCATAGACGGGTTCTCAAAGGCAGATAACGAGCAAACACACCATTATTCATATACTAAGTCATACATAGGCCTCACATACTACACACATCACATCTTTATTCATAGTAGAACCCTCACTTCCTAACTCAGCACTTAGGGATAGGGATCTTACAAGCTATGCCAACTTTCTTCGCATTAGCTGGGCTGACATAGTTGGCGTACCTCGGATTCTTCATGTACGAGCAGAAGCATGGCTTCTGCTCGTTGAGCTTCGCACAACACTCTGCAGTTGGAGGTGTAGACAGCAATATCATCGCCGCTGCACATGGCATCAGCCCCATTCGGTCGCAGTTAATGGATTTTCCAGTCGGAATCTCACTCAGCAACACAGAGGAGACCAGAATGAAGCACAGGAAGAGTGATGCCTTCATTCCCAAAACTTGCAATGTGGATGCTGAGCTGGCGGATAAGAAGTTGTTTTAACTTTTAATACTTCCTTTACATAAAAAAAAAAAAAAACTGTTAATACTTCCTTCCGGTTCATCCAAAAAAAAAAACTTTTAATACTCATCTAAGTAATATTTAAGAGTTTTGCACACAGAATAAGAAAGTATGAGATAAACATTTGTTTCCTTCTACACCCTTATTAATAAGTCTTCATGATTTAATTACTAATTCCTTTTCCAATACAGATTCTGATTTCAAGAAATCGTAATTAATGTTTCCTCAATACAAATTCTGAATATATAGAGTTGCGAGTAGTAGATGGTGAGTTGGCATTAAATTTTTGGAAAAAATAAAATCTAGAAAGTTAAAACTACAATTTTCTAAGAATATTTGATAGATTAAAGATAAGTAATTAAGATAAAATTTCAACATAAATAAGAATTTTCTTGAAGAAAAAAAAGAAAAAAAATTGGATAATATCATTTAAAGTGAAACAAGAAAAAAAACTCTGAATATCACTTAGAGTGAAATGGTGGGAGCATATAGTTTGGTCCAACTGGTTGAATCCACATAAATGAGGTCCCCAGATGATGTTGAGTTTGAAGGTGTTTTTCCAATTCTTCAAATTCGGTGGCTAAACTAAACTTGACTTTCCGATTAATTAGGACGATAAATTATTGTAGACGGAAGAATAAGGAGTTTATGTTGACTAGTTAGTTCATGGCTTAGTTTGTGGTGGTGATTATTACATACGCCGGGTGTGTACGCTAGTTGTCTGCTATTTGTCCACTTGTAAATATGTTACTTTACTCTCTAGAAACCGGAGCCCTAGTTATCATTATTCTATTGAAAGAGCAACGTGACTTCTTTTATCCTACAACAGTTTAACAATTAATTTATGGCATTTTATGCTCTTGCAAAATTTGTATAATTAGTTGTTTCAATCTCAGACTGATTGTTATTTATCATTATTGAATAAACAAATTTACAATAGATATTGGGTTTTTTTTTAAATTAAAATTATATCTTTGATACTATAAAATTGTAGAAATTTGCATCCACATGTTGCACATTAGTACAGGATTCCACACTCTACAAAGATTGCCAATCTGTGTGGTAAATGTGGGGGGGCTGCCTTTGTTGCGGGCAACGTGATTATTGATGGGGCCATGGGCTTGGACTTGCTTCGCGGACAAGATAGAAGAAGACGGAGAAGAAGACTGGACTTAGAATTAATTTTGATTTTATTTCAAAGTCACATCAGTTTAGTTTTTGTGAAGACTTAGAGCTAGGACTGCAAACGAATCGAGCTAAGCTATTCGGCTCGAGCTCGATCAAAGTTCGGCTCGAACTGAGCTCGAGTCAAGCTCGAGCATCAGTTTTTTTTTTTTTTTTTTTAGGCTAAGCTCGAGAGCTATTCGGTTCGAATACGGTCAAAGCTCGGTCAAAGCTCTGCTCGAACCGAGCTCGAGCCGAGTTCGAGCTCAAAAATGAGCTCGTTTCGTAAACGAGTTGAGCTCGAGCCTGAAGGTATTCGGCTCGGCTCGGCTCGATTGTAGCCCTACTTAGAGCATCTTCAGTTGTTGTCCAATTATTCAAAAAAAAAAAAAAAGGCCAAAAATCAGCTGCAATCGGTTGATTATTTATCTATATTCTGAGTTAAACAGTTTCCGGTTAAATTTGAGAGAGGATATAGCTTTTTCTAAAATTTAAAAATCGAAATATAATATACCATGCGATGGAGACTTTGTATGAAAAAATGATTGCAACGATCAGTGCCGGCCCTACCCTAGAGGCAGGTAAGGCAGCCCGCCTTGGGCCCCCGGAGATTTCGCGATTTTAGGGGCCCCCAAATTTGAACTTTCCTTGTAAATATAGGTACGTATTTTGCGCGTAAAAAAATATATATATGTTATTAGGGGCCCCCATGTCGGAAGTTCGCCTAGGGCCCCCGGGAACTCAGGGTCGGCCCTGGCAACGATATATGCTATTTCGTCGTTTTTTTTTAATTGAAGATGTTGGACGGGATTAGCATTGGTATAAATACCCGAAACCCAGATCCGAACCCGACCCGACCCGGACCCGACATTGGACCGGAACCGACCTGGCCTATCCGGGTCCGAGTCCAGGTTCTAAAATGGGACCTGTTGTACATTCGGGTTCGGGTCAGCTCAAAAGAGATCCGACCCGGACCCGTTAAAAAACCCAAAAAATCAATATAAAAATTCAATATTATATCCTCATCCCTTCCCTCCCTCCTCCTCAATTCTAAATATTCATCTTCCAAACTCAAAACTCATACATTTTTCTTCTCTAATCTAGTCTAAATCATCCACTTGCTGCCTCCGCTCGCCACTCACACTTCCGCTCCTACTTGAACGGATAGGAATATTTTAATAGGACCCGGACGCGGAACCGGTCCGGTCCTCACGGGTCTGGGTCCGGATCCAATTTTTGGACCCGTAAGGGACCGAGTCCGGGTCTGGGTAGTGAATGACCCGACCCGATACCAATGCTAGACGGGATATCATATCCCGGCTGAATTCTTTAAAAATAAATCTATATAATAAAACACGAAGAAAGCTATCAAGTGGCTCTCCTTCAATCCCCCAAAAATCAATGGTTCAGATCTAACCTCACAAAACATATTTTTTTGCCCAAAGTTCTCCCCCCCCCCCCCCCCCCCCCCCCCCCCCCCCTCCCCCCAAAAAAAAAAACTCAAATTCAAATCCTCCACCCAAAACAATTCCTATATTTATTTAATTTTCTCTCTCTATCTCTCTCTCTCTCTCTCTCTATCTCTCTCTCCCCCCCCCCCCCCCCCCCCCCCCCCCTCCCTCCCTCTTCTAGTCAAAAAATTAGAAAATAAAACTTTTAAATTTTTTTAAAAAATAAGAATTTAAAAACTAAAAAAAATTTAAAATTTAAAAACATTAAAAATAATTCGAAAAATTCAAAAAAATTAAAAAATCAAAAAAATCATTTAATATGTTTTTTTCTATACCTCCAAAAGTTTCTCATATAATATGTTTGCTACTTCAATTAATTTGATGGACCTCCAAAACAAATTTATATTATCAAACAAGATGCACCGTTCGTAAAACGTACCGTAGGCACGTGTCAACGGGCAAATCTAATAAATAAATAAAAAGGATATCATATTTCGTTCCTGAATCGCATTTTTTTTTTATAATTAAACAAAATTCTATTGGACGGAATATGATATCCCGTCTGTACCTTTTTTTTCTTAAATTGAAAAAATCCTTCAACGAAATATGATATCTCGTTTGTTTAAAAAACACATTTTTTAAGGAGAAGATAGATCATCTTTCGTCACTTTTTTTTTAACTAAAATGTCAATTTTTAAACTCGACGACTACAACTCATTTTATATTCCTATATGCCGCAAATTATAACTATTAAAATGCTCCTGGGAGTTAACTAGTTTTAAAACTCTTTATACTCATTAACCCATTTTATACTCCACTTCTTGTATTTAATGCACTGTAATGTCTTATCAACTTTGAAAGCCCGTAACTGGTGGTAACGGTCCCACCAGATTCATTTGTAAATTTACAAATTTATTTTGTACGATTCATTTGAAAGTTCAAATTCAATAGAAAATTTAGGGATAATTCTGGTTCAATTATGGGAGAATGTCGATTTGTAAATCTACCGATCTATGCATTATACATGTATAGTAGATCTCAGGTTCGAGTTCTCGTTAAGTCATATTTTTTATTTTACATTTTTTAATATATTAAATGTGCATCACACCTGTAAATTACTATCTATCTACCTATCTATCTATAATATAATATATAATAACTATAATAATGGAAGAGTTGGAATTTTAATTTTTTTAAAATTAATATGTGCATCGCACGTGTATATTACTAGTGTAAATAGTTTTTCAAGGTACTTTGAGAAGTAAAAGATTTTAGGTCTACGAAGACAATGTGAATTATTGAACGTGTCTGTAGGACTAGATTATTTCATACATTTATCTTTGATGAACACATCCTCAAAGAAATATGCAAGTCTAGATTCTTCTAACACAAATTAGATAGATCCAACATCTGTCAACAGAACTACATTCTGCACTTTCTAACACATACAAATATTTGTTGTAGGTCCTACTTTAGGCCTTCTAGGATCATGTACTCTAACAGAAGTATCACAACACAAAATTTCACTTTAACAAAATTATTTGTGTTTTCATGCCATGATTTATAAGGTGTATTCAATTTAGAGTGTAGTAACACATTCGAGATATGATTAACAGTACAACATCACTCATAATCACATAAGACAAACAACAGTCAATAATATAGAATTCAACATTTCACTAAGTGTTTGATTCAAACTTTTATCAATACCGTTTGACTGTTGTGAGTAGAGTGTAGTAGAGATTATGCCCAATGCAAACTTCTCTAAAGTTGTTAAAATATATTAACCACCTCTATCAAATCTGAACCCTTTATTTTTAGCATTTAACTATAATTTTTAATTCATTAAGAATAACAAGTGCTTCATTGTTCATATATCTGACAGACTTATATTAATCATCTATAAAAGAGATTAAATACTTCTGACCAACAATTATCTCACATGGTCACAAAGCTACTGAGATCACAAATATCAGAATGTATTGATTCAAAAAGTTACGAACTCCTAGAGACCATACAAAATGATTTTCTAGTGATCAAAATCTGAATTCAAACTTCACATTTGACATATTTAATGAAGTGTCATTTAGTAGAATTATGAGTTTTAACAAGAATAAACAATTTAATATATAGTTCATAGTGATTCTAAATTTCAAAACAATGTGGATGGTAAAGCTTTTTACTCAATAACTTTTAACTCCATTTCCCCCACAGTTTTGATAATTAGATCACATTTCCTCACAAACAATTGAATATATAGTTCTCAAAACTTAGCCAATTATGCTATGTTTAATAACACAATTAGAACTATTATTATTAATTGTCTTGTTAAACTCAACTTATACATCCGATTGACAATATATGTACTTTATAAGAGTTAATACAAAATTACACTATCGCATTTTACAAAATTATTTGCTTTCTCTAGTGATTATAACAATGTCCACTTGCTCAAACACATTGAGCGAAGAGTTCTTTCCTTTATTCGTTCTTCGTCATCTTCATAACGCTAGATAAGATAATGACTAACATATTATAATTCAACTTTGCACACACAGTACAATGAACGAGAAAGAACAAAACAGAACTAATGGAGTCATATCGTACATTAAGAGATGTTCTCTCCTAAGTGACAGACATTTTTTATACATCTTATACAATTTTTAATTTTTAATTTTAATTATTAAAGAAACAAATATGTAATCTCACACAAATTGCAAACAATAGATTTGTCAAAATATCCATATATACATAGTATGATAAAATACTTAACAACCCTAAACATGCTAGTTTTCAAAGCGAGAATAACTATGATATAAAACTCTCAATCATATGATCAAACGTATAAAACGTTAACACATTCATCACATGAAAATACTAATAAAGATTAGAGTAGAAATACCGACACTTCAAGTTAGAAGTGTTTTCCAAATTAGATGGAGAAGCCTGCGTAGTGCAGACTTATCATTCCGTGATGCAAATCCATCGTCTCCAATACACACAGTTTGTAAGTAACTTTGAAGTCCTACATTTATCAAATCGTTAAAGATTAGTCAATTAAACAAATTATTAGCACTATCTAATTCTAGCAACAATTTAATTGGAGATCCGAACTTTATAGTCAAAACAAATAATTTAACTTATCAAAAAATAGGTATTTGATTTTAGCACATAGCCAAAACATATGTTCAACTTGTATTTAACTAAACAAATTATTAATACAATCTTGAACTTAACCACTTAGTATCATAGTAATTCTATCATTCAAAACATAAACTTATAACGAATGTTTTGAACTTCCAGCATGTAGCAAAATATTTAACGAAAATTTAATACGAGAAAAGTAAAGAACATACCTTTAATTTAGATCTGAATTGGAGGCACACTGCAATAGATCCAGTTTTCTCCCCAAATACGAAATACAAAACAATACCCAATGGATTGTTTCCTTTGGTTGGATCTGGATATGATCCAACAGTCCAAACATCAAACAACAAATCTCCAACCAATAGAGCAGTTGTTGGACTGGATCTACTCCAACAGTCCAAACACCAAACAACAACCTCCAACCAATAGAGCAGTTGTTGGACTAGATCTGGATCTGGATCTGCTCCAACCACCAGAATACCAAACACCAAAAACATCCAATCCAAAAATTTGATCTTTTGGATCTAAACTCATCCCCTCAAACGTTCAAAATGGAGGAGTTGTGAGAAGGGTTGTCGGTGGTCAGTGGCGGCGCCTCGACGCTGGCGGAGGCAACACCGGGAGGTGGTGCCCAGCGGCGATGGAGCTCAGTGATGGCGACTCCCAACGGCGGCGGCGCTCAGCAAGGCGACGCCCAGTGATGCGGCTGGCCTGCATCGACATCGATCCACGATGACGAGGCGGATGCAGCGCGGCGGTTCCCAGTGATGGCTCACAGGATGGCGCTCAACGACGGCTCTCAGCGACAGCGCCCACCTACGATGGTGGTGATTTGCAGCGACGACGGCGGCGATCAAATCCTGACGAACGATAATTTCATTGATCTCACAAATTGATTAATAATATCTCAAGATTGTTAGGTTTTGTGAGAAATTAACAATTGAAAATTATAGTTAATATCTAAATATAAGTTGCTTGAGATATTCATCCTAAGTATCAAGATTGGAATACCTAGACTGCTATCACAAGCCAGTTTTTATTTCTAAATACTGGTTTGGGTATCGGGTTATAAGCCCACAAACCTGCGTTCCAATATCCAATCAATTGTACGTTCAATACATGTATTACTCAAATACACATGCAATATTTATTTAAAGAGAATATACCAATATATCCAACAATAACTGGGAAAATAGATAGCATAGATGTTTCCTCTTATTATGAAAAACATGCATCTTCCATCAACTATTGGATGTATAAACATCAAGAAGAAGAGTCAGATACTGACTCCGATAACACCTCTCAACAAGAGAAAATCCTGTCTGACACATCAGACAAACAACCATACGCAATACATACAAATACAACACCCAACATTCCTCAATTAACCGGACCGTCCCGTTATATCCCTAGCTACTATTCCTCAATTAACAGGACCACCCGGTACTGAGCAACCGATTCCATCACAAGTGGAATCTGCTCTTCAACATGACGAAGTAATGGCTGAAAATACTCCAGATATTCCCGAATTCAGAAGATTTAGCACAATATTTCATGTCAAAAGCAATACATATTATAGAACTCATAGACGGGTTCTCAAAGGCAGATAACGAGCAAACACACCATTATTCAGATACTAAGTCATACATAGGCCTCACATACTACACACATCACATCTTTATTCATAGTAGAACCCTCACTTCCTAACTCAGCACTTAGGGATAGGGATCTTACAAGCTCTGGCAACTTTCTTCGCAGTAGCTGAGCTGACATAGTTGGCGTGCTTCGGATTCTTCATGTACGAGCAGAAGCATGGCTTCTGCTCGTTGATCTTCGCACAACACTCTGCAGTTGGAGGTGTAGACAGCAATATCACCGCCGCTGCACATGGCATCAGCCCCATTAGGTCGCAGTTAATGGATTTTCCAGTCGGAATCTCACTCAGCAACACAGAGGAGACCAGAATGAAGCACAGGAAGAGTGATGCCTTCATTCCCAAAACTTGCAAAGTGGATGCTGAGCTGGCGGATAAGAAGTTGTTCTAACTTTTAATACTTCCTTCGGTTCATAAAAAAATACTTTTAATACACATTTCATTTAAGTGACATTCAGAAGTTTTGCATACAAAATAAGGAAGTGTGAGATAAATATTTGTTTTCCTCTACTCTCTTATTAATAAGTTTTCATGATTTAATTACTAATTCTTTTGTCAATACAGATTCTGATTCCAAGAAATCGTAATTAATGTTTTCTCAATACAAATTCTGAATATATAGAGTTGCTAGTAGTAGATGGTGAGTTGGCATTAAATTTTTGGAGAAAATAAAATTTAGAAAGTTGAAACTACAATTTTCTAACAATATTTGATAGGATTATGATGAGTAATTAAGATAAAATTTCAACATAAATAAGGTTTTTTCTGAAAAAAAAAAAGAAAAAAAATTGGATAATATTATTTAAAATGAAATAAGAAAAAAAATCATGAATATCATTTAGTGTGAAATGGTGGGAGTATATAGTTTGGTCCAACTGGTTGAATCCACATAAATGAGGTCCGCAGATGATGTTGAGTTTGAAGGTGTTTTTCCAATTTTTCAAATTCGGTGGCTAAACTAAACTTGACTTTCCGATTAATTTGGACGATAAATTATTGTAGACCGAAGAATAAGGAGTTTATGTTGACTAGTTAGTTCATGGCTTAGTTTGTGGTGATTATTACATACGCCGGGTGTGTACGCTAGTTGTCTGCTATTTGTCTACTTGTAAATATGTTACTTTACTCTCTAGAAACCGGAGCTCTAGTTATCATTATTCTATTGAAAGAGTAAATTTAGTAGATAAGTTAATTCGCGTACGTTCATGTGAATTCTTTTATCCTACAACAGTTTAACAATTAATTTATGGCATTTTATGCTCTTGCAAAATTTGTATAATTAGTTGTTTGAATCTCAGACTGATTGTTATTTATCATTATCGAATAAACAAATTTACAATAGATATCAGTATTTGAGTTTTTTTTTAAATTAAAATTATATCTTTGATACTATAAAATTGTAGAAATTTGCATCCACATGTTGCACATTAGTACAGGATTCCATACTCTACAAAGATTGCCAATCTGTGTGGTAAATGTGGGGGGCCTGCCTTTGTTGCGGGCAATGTGATTATTGATGGGGCCATGGGCTTGGACTTGCTTCGCGGACAAGATAGAATAAGACGGAGAAGAAGACTGGACTTAGAATTAATTTTGATTTTATTTCAAAGTCACATCAGTTTAGTTTTTGTGAAGACTTAGAGCTAGGGCTGCAAACAAATCGAGCTATTCGCAAGCTATTCTGCTCGAGCTCGGTCAAAGTTCGGCTCAAACCGAGTTCGAGCTTCATTTTTTTTTTTTTTTTTTTAGGCTAAGCTCGCGAGCTATTCGGCTCGAATACAGTCAAAGCTCGGTTCGAACCGAGTTCGAGCTCAAAAATGAGCTCGTTTCGTAAACGAGCCAAGCTCGAGCCTGAAGGTATTTGGCACGGCACGGCTCGGCTCGATTGTAGCCCTACTTAGAGCATCTTCAGTTGTTGTCCAATTATTCAAAAAAAAAAAGAAGGGGGCCAAAAATCAGCTGCAGTCGGTTGATTATTTATCTATATTCTGAGTTTGTGGTAAACAGTTTCCGGTCAAATTTGAGAGACGATATATCTTTTTCTAAAATTTAAAAATCGGAATATAATATACCATGCGATGGAGACTTTGTACGAAAAAGTGATTGCAACGATCAGTGTCGGCCCTACCCTAGAGGTGGGTAAGGCGTCCGCTTTGAGCCCCCGGAGATTTCGCGATTTTAGGGGTCCCCAAATTTGAACTTTCCTTATGAATATAGGTACGTATTTTGCACGAAAAAAAAATATATGTTATTAGGGGCCCCCATGTCGGAAGTTCGCCTAGGGCCCCCGGGAACTCAAGGCCGGCCCTGGCAACGATATATGCTATTTCGTCGTTTTTTTTTAATTGAAGTTGTTGGACGGGATTAGCATTGGTATAAATACCCGAAACCCGGATCCGAACCGGACCCGACCTGGACCAGACATTAGACCGGAACCGACCTGGCCTATCCGGGTCCGAGTCCGGGTTCTAAAATGGGACCTGTTGTACTTTCGGGTCCGGGTCGCCTCAAAAGAGATCCGACCCGGACCCGTTAAAAAAACCCAAAAAATCAACATAAAAATTCAATATTATATCCTCATCCCTCCCCTCCCTCTTCAATTCTAAATATTCATCTTCCAAACTCAAAACTCATACTTTTTTCTTCTCTAATCTAGTCTAAATCATCCATTTGCCGTATCCGCTCGCCGCTCACCCGAACGGGTAGGAATATTTTAATAGGACCCAGACGTGGAACCGGATCCGATCCTCACGGGCCCGGGTCCAATTTTTGGACCCGTAGGGGACCGAGTCCGGGTCTAGGTAGTGAATGACCCGACCCGATACCAATGCTAGACGGGATATCATATCCCGGCTGAATTCTTTAAAGATAAATCTATATAATAAAACACGAAGAAAGCTATCAAGTGGCTCTCCTTCAATCCCCCAAAAATCAAAGGTTCGGATCTAACTTCACAAAACATATTTTTTCCCCGAAAAGTTCCCCCCCAAAACTCAAATTCAAATCTTCCACCCAAAACAACTCTTATATTTATTTAATTTTCTCTCACTCTCTCTCTGTTTCTCCCTCCCTCCCTCCCTTCCTCCCTCTTCTATTCAAAAAATTAGAAAATAAAAATTTTAAATTTTTTAAAAAAAATAAAAACTAAAAAACTAAAAAAAATTAAAATTTAAAAACATTAAAAATAATTCAAAAAATTCAAAAAAAAATCAAAAAATCAAAAAAATCATATAATATGTTTTTTGCTAGACATCCAAAAGTTTCTCATATAATATGTTTACTACTTCAATTAATTTGCTGAACCTCCAAAACTATTTTATATGATCAAATAAGGTGCACCGTTCGTAAAACGTTCCGTAGGCACATGTCAACGGGCGAATTTAGTAAATAAATAAAAGAGATATCATATTTCGTTCCTGAATCGCATTTTTTTTATAATTAAACAAAATTCCATTGGATGGAATATGATATCCCCTTTTTTTAAATTGAAAAAATCCTCCAACGAAATATGATATCTCGTTTGTTTAAAAAAACACATTTTTTAAGGAGAAGATAGATCATCTTTCGTCACTTTTTTTTAAAACTAAAATGTCAATTTTTAAACTCGACGACTGCAACTCATTTTCTATTCTTATATGCCGCAAATTTTAACTATTAAAATGCTCCTGGGAGTTAACTAGTTTTAAAACTCTTTATCCTCATTAACCCATTTTATACTCCACTTCTTGTATTTAATGCACTGTAATGTCTTATCAACTTTGAAAGCCCGTAACTGGTGGTAAAGGTCCCACCAGATTCATTTGTAAATTTACAAATTTATTTTGTACGATTCATTTGAAAGTTTAAATTCAATAGAAAATTTAGGGATAATTCTGGTTCAATTATGGGAGAATGTCGATTTGTAAATCTACCGATCTATGCATTATACATGTATACCTAATATAAAGTAGATCTCAGGTTCGAATCCTCATTAAGTTATATTTTTTATTTTAAATTTTTTAATATATTAAATGTGCATCACACCTGTAAATTACTATCTATCTACCTATCTATCTATAATATAATATATAATAACTATAATAATGGAAGAGTTGGAATTGTGCTTTTTTAAAAATTAATATGTGCATCGCACGTATATATTACTAGTGTAAATAGTTTTTCAAGGTACTTTGAGAAGTAAAAGATTTTAGGTCTACGAAGACAATGTGGATACAGAAATTAGAACAAGTGAGGGTTTTGACAAATTTCAATATATTCTTCCTAGTAAAGCGCTAATACTGTATTTATTAGGAAACTAGGTTTGTCCGTAGACACGTGCATACAGTACGTTTTCGTAAACGATGCATCATATGAAAAGCTGTGTAAAAACATAATTAAAAAGCATGCAAAACAAAGCACATAAAGAAAATGTAGGCAAAGCATATAAAGAAGTTAAAGAAAATAAAGCATGATAGTGTTACTACTAACTATCCAACTGTTAAAAAATATCTGATTTTGTAGCTTCTCCTTTTCTGAAAAGTGAAAAGAGAGAGAGAGAGTAATAAAGTGATGATGAAAACTTTTGGGGGGGGGGGGGGGGGAATTTTTGGAAAGAAAACTTTTTAGTAAAAATGTCTTTAGGAATGGTGAATGTAAGCCATTGATTTTATTTTAATTGAATGGGAGTCACTTGATAGTTTTTTATTTTTCTAAATTGTCTTCTGATTTATTATATAAACTAGGTTTGCCCGTTGACACGTGTTTACGGTATGTCTTCGGAACGGTGCACCTTATTTAATCATATAAAATAGTTTTGGAGGTGCAGCAAATTAATTGAAGTAGCAAACATATTATATGAGAAATTTTTGGGGGTCCAGCAAAACATATTATATGATTTTTTTTATTTTTTTTGAATTATTTTAAAAGTTTTTTAATTTTTAATTTTTGTAGTTTTTTAATTTTTTATTTTAATATTTTTTTTAAATTTTGTATTTTCATAATTTTTTGAATAGAAAAGGTCGGAAGAGAGAGAGAAAAAAAATAATTAAATAAATATAGAAGTTGTTTTGGGTGGGAGATTTGAATTTGAGTTTTGGGAAAAAAATTATGTTTTGTGAGGTTAGATCTGGGCCTTTGATTTTTTGGAAAATTGAAGGAGAGCCACTTGATAGCTTTCTTTGTGTTTTGTTATATAGATATGATAGTTCATTTTGTCTAGTCACAATCAGTGTCTCTAAAACTTGCTTGGAGAAATTTCAACATATGAGATATGAGTAGCATTTCTCTTCTTATTAGTGTGATGTTTATTTTCGCTAGAAAAGTTGGTATCATTTTTCCTCACATTGACACAATCAGCATCTCTTAGTGCATCTGTAGTTGTTCCCTATATTTCTAAAATTTGAAAGATATAGGGACAGAGCTGCTCTAGTCGTTTCTTATATTTTCAAATTTTACAAAAAATTGAACAATTACCGTATATATTTGAGAGACGATATAAGAATTTTCCAAATATTGGAATCGAAAGATCATCTTGCATATATTCTATAAAAAAACAAGATGATCTTGCGTATGATCAATTTAAAATAAATAAATAAATAAATAAATGTCGGAAGCAAGATGATCTTGCGTACTTTCCCATTTTTTTAAAAATGAAAAATTGTCTAACTCAAAATCATCTTGCATCTGACCAAATTTTAAAAAAGAAAAACAAAAACGATGATCAGACACAATATGTTATTGCGCCTAACCAAAATAAAAAATAAAAAATAAAAATAAAGGGAAAGGACGCAAGATCAACTTTTTCCCTATTTTGAATTTTTTTCCGTATGGAATTGGGCCTATATGATTATTATGCATTTGAAGTAAATTTGAGATTGATGTGAATTTTTTTATCAATGGCAGAGATGGAATGAGACTATAAGAATTTTTATGTGCATCTATTCATACAAATTAATTTTTCTAATGTGTTTGACGCTAAGGATGGCATTCGGGCTAGGCTAGCCCGGGACCAGCCCGCTCGGTCCTCGATCCTGCCCGGCCCGCCCAAACCCGGGCTGAACCGGGGCAAGCCTGCCCAATAGACTCGGTTCGGTCCGGTTCACCATTTTCTCGTAAAAGCCCAAATCCGGCCCGATCCACTAGGGGCCCGGCCCGGTCCGGGCTGGGACACGGGCCGTTGGCCAATTTTGAATTTTGAATTTTTTTTAAAAAAAAAATGGATTTGTGTGCTAATATTGCAAAGTATATGTACATATATATTTATATACATACAGATATACTGTAAAATATTTCAAAATTTTATAAAAATGAGAGTAGATATCAAAATTAACTGATCACTATTCATTACTCAATTTGTCAACCCTCACCCTAGTTATATATAACCAAGTCCACCTCCTCCTTTCTCTAATCTCACTAATGTGGGACTAAAAATTTTCTACTACAAATGGTCTTAATTATATATATATATATATATATATATATATATATATATATATATATATATATATACTATCAAAAATTTAATGAAATAATGTTTTAGGTTGGATTTCTTGGCTAATCCATGCAAATTAGTTCACTGAATTTTGGTTTGTCGCGGGTTCGATCCTGAGAGAGCTTAGGTAATTTTATTTTTGAAAAAATTAATCACTTTTTATCAAATTTATTTTTAGCTGATGTTTCTTTTTTTATTATTATTTTTTATTTTTTATTTTATTTTGATATTGCAATTTAATAAGATTTCAGATTTGTATGTTACTTATCTATTTGATTAATTTGAAATTTTGTAATTCATAAAAATAATTTAATTTATGAATCTTTTTTTATCTATGTATATAACTCAATTGTTCACCATTTTCCTTTCCTTTTATCTTTGTACACTCGAAAAAAGAAAGAAAGAAAAATGAAAAGCCCATCTAACCGGCCCGGTCTCCGAGCCAGGAGCCAGGGGCCAGGTCCAGGCTGGCATTTCCCTGCCGAGGCCCGGCCCGGCCCAGCCCGCCACTGCTGCCAGCTCGGCCAGCAAAAGCCCGGCCCGAGGTAAAAAAAACCACGGGTTTCAGCCCGAATGCCATCCCTATTTGATGCCAAATTTTTTTTATAAAAATTATTATTTGAGGAGATCAATGACTGAAATTTAAGAAACAAAATATCATTCACTGTTCATTCAACTTTTGGGTTTCAACGACTACAAGTCCAATTCAAATTTTCTATTTTTAAAAGCCAAATATAGAAAAATGGAGTTGGAACGATTACAGATTACAGATGCCCTTACAAGTCTTTTCTAGTATTTTTGAAGTTTTACATGTTTGAGAAGAATAAAAGTTTGGTATAAGCCATCTCAACTAAAAAAAAAATATTATTCACCAAAAATTACTATGAACTTGAAAAGGCTCTATCGTTTGTTTGCTAGCCATATTTTCTCTCACATATCCCCAAACAACCAAAAGAAAAGGATTATACCCACACACAAAAATAATAATAATAATAATAATTCTACCGAAGTTCAGGTTATTACTTTGTGTGTGTGTGTGTGGAGTTAAGCTGTAGCCCAGGGTTGGCAAACGGGTCAAACGGCTCGGATCGGGTCGAACTCGTCCGGATTTGTATCCAACTTGGATGGATTCGGGTCGGGTCGTTGGGTTAAACGGACCGGGTCGGTGATGTAAGTTTGCGACCCGCCCAATCCGTGAACCCTTTTGGGTCCAACCCGGGTCGGGTTAGGTCGGATCGCGGTTGGTCCGGCTAGAGTTATAAAAAAATTTTAAACTTAAAAAAAAGAAATTTTAATTTTAATAATAAACATAAAAAATTGTAATAATAATAATAATGTTGAAAGAGTGAAATTGCCAAAAAAAAAATGGTATATTATTCATATGAATTCAGCTCATATAAGTTTCACAATTTGTAATAAGAAATAAAGATTTTCTACAAATTTGTTTTATACAATAACAAATTTTTTATATACAATTTTAATTTACTTCAATTTTTATATTTTAAATAACAAGCAAAGATTTGATACAATTTTTTATCTATTTACAATTGTCTTCAATTTGATGGTCTTCAATTTATTGTTGTTGTCTTGTTATTGTTGGTCTTGAATTCTTCATTTTGATTGCTATTGTTGTTGTCGTTGTTGTTGTTGTTGTTATTGTTCCGGCGAGTTGCTCCCACTTGTGGACGTCGATAATGCTTTTTTTTGGGTCCTATCTTCAGCCTTTAGCCAGTCTTTTGTGCAGACAAGCATCTCTAACTATTGGGGTTTCAAGCGATTCTTGTAATCCGTTAGAACTCTGTCACTTGTAGAAAATGCACTTTCAGAAGCAACTGTAGAGACAGGAGGAGTTAGTAAATCTTTAGCTATATATTTAAGAATACAATAAGTGTGTTCATGGTCTTTCCACTATTGTAAAATATCTAGTGAAGAATTAAAAGACTCAGAATCATGTTGGTTATACCAATTTAATTCATTTGGTTGATTAGTCCTAGATTTTTTTGATTGAATTTGTGCAAGTAAATTAAATGTTCTATCATCAAATTTACTCTTACCCTTACCATTAGAAGTAGTAGAAGAAGAACTAACTAAAAAAGTTGTACTATTAGAAGCAAAACATCTATCATAATAATTATACAAGTTATTTAATGTCGATTCAAATTTAACTACAAAAAAAGCGCAATCAATTTCTTTATCATCATCCCCAAGTAAATTAAAAAATATTTCAATTAAACTCTTCGTACCTTCTAATTTGATACGAGGATCCATCACAGTAGCAACACAATAAACATAGGAGGAGGGTTAAAATACTTCAAAAATTTTGTGTATACAAGTTTTACAATATCACCAACTAAAGTATCATCGATTATTTCTTTAAAAGTTTGCATCATAGTAACTATTGAAATAAAAATGCTACTAGAAGTAGATTCATAAGATTTTGAAAACTTGAAAGTTGCGGTTTTAAAAGGTTGTGCAAATTTCAACAAAGATTCGGCATAATACTAATCGACGGGAGTCATTTCTAAATTGTGCATATTTTTTGCAATACAAAAATCATTTATACATTCTTTATATTCAGTAATAACATGTAGCAAATCAAAAGTAGAGTTCCATCGGTGTTTAACATCCTTTGAAAATTTTCTAAAAGTTACATTTTTAAGCCTACACCATGCTTTTCATTCTTGAAATATAGTACCACTTAATGCAATAAAATGTACACAATTTCTAATTTTAACTGTATATGGTTCGGCTATTTTACATGCATCTTGAACACATAAATTTAAAATATGACATGCACATCTAACATGAAAAATATTGTCATATGGAGGGTTTAATGCGGTTTTTAAAATACTAATTGATGCATTGTTGTTAGATGCATTATCAAAACTTATACACATAATTTTATCGCGAATATGAAAAACATCACAAATTTCTATAATACGGTTTGTAATTTTATTGCCACTATGGGGATATAGCAACACAGCAAGTAGGGATGGCAAATGGGCCGGGTCAACTGGTGACCCGACCAGCAACACGACGGGGTTGTAGGTGACATACAATTAGAAGAAGAAGAAGAACAACAACAACCAACCGAAACCACACAACCCCGTAGTAGTAGGAAAAGTAGAGGAGAAACTAGTGATTGGCATAAGTTTTACGATTATATCTCGGACGAACATACTCCGGGTATAGGTTTGAAAGTTTGTAAAATATGTGGTAAAACATACAAATTCAAGAGGGGTGACGGCACCGGTACAATTAGTAGACACATCCAACATAACCATAAAGACCTTCTTGCTGACCTACAAGGCCAACAAAAAATCAATCCTAGGACCGGTCTAATTGATAGTCATCCTTATGATCCCGATCTTGTTCGTCGGAAAATGGCCCGATTAGTTATAAAGGAAAAGTTACCATTTTCCTATCCCGAGAGTAGAGACTTGGAAAATTTTAACCAAACGGTCTTAAACCCTCATTTTAGAAGAATTCCGAGAAATACTTGCAAATCAGATTGTTTTAAAATGTACATCGAAATGAAGGACGCTTTGATTGCAATTTTATGGAGTTTAACTTGTAGAGTTAGTTTAACTTCGGATTGTTGGACGGGTGTCAACAATATTCCAACGATGGGAATAACCTATTATTGGATCGACAATGATTAGATTCTTCAAAAAAGAATCATATCACTTGCGGCGTTGCCGTATCCCCATAGTGACGCTGAAATAGCAAATCGTATTATAGAAATTTGTGATGTTTTTCATATTCACGATAAAATTATGTGTATTAGTTTTGATAATGCATCTAACAACAAAGTAGCAATTACTACTTTAAAATCCGTATTAAACCCTCCATCTGACAATATTTTTCATGTTAGATGTGCATGTCATATTATAAATTTATGTGTTCAAGATGCATTAAAAATAGCTGATCCATATATAATTATAATTAGAAATTGTGTACATTTCATTGCATTAAGTCCAAGCATATTACAAGAATGGAAAGCTTGATATAGACTTAAAAATGTACCTTTTAGAAGATTTCCAAAGGTTGTTAGACACCGATGGAATTCTACTTTTGATTTACTAAATATTGTTACCAAATATAAAGCAGTTGTAAATGATTTTTGTATCGCAAAAAATATGCACAATTTTGAAATTACTCCCACCGATTGGTTTTTTGCCGAATCTTTGTTAAAATTTTTAGAACCTTTTAAAACCACAACTTTAAAATTTTCAAAAACATATGAATCTACTTCTAGCAGCATTTTTATTTCATTAGTTAGCATGATGCAAATATTTAACGAAATGTTAAATGATATCAATGTTGGTGAGATTGTAAAACCTGCATACAAAGAAATTTTGAAGTATTATTTTTTTCCTCCTATGTTGATTTGTGTTGCTACCATTATGGATCCTCGTATCAAATTAGAAGGTACGAAGAGTTTGATTGAAATATTTTTTGTATTACTTGGGAAAAATGTAGAATTAGTAATTGATTGCGCTACTTTTTTAGTTCAGTTTGAATCTACATTAAATAACTTGTATGATTATTATGATAGACATTTTGGTTCTAGTAGTACAACTTCTGTTATTAGTTCTTCTTCTAGTACTTCTAAAGGTAAGGGTAAAAGTAAATTTGATGATAGAACATTTAATTTATTTGAGCAAATTCAATCAAAAAAACCTAGGACTAATCAACCAAATGAATTAAATTGGTATAACCAACAAGATTCTGAGCCTTCTACTTCTCCACTAAATATTTTACAATGGTGGAAAGATCATGAACACACTTTTAGTATTCTGTCATTTATGGCTAAAGATTTACTAACTCCTCATGTCTCTACAGTTGCTTCTGAGAGTGCATTTTCTTCAAGTGGCAGGGTTCTAACTGATTACAGGAATCGCTTGAAGCCGGATTCGTTAGAGATGCTCGTTTGCACAGAAGACTGGCCGAAGGCTGAAGATAGGATACAAGGGAAAGCACTATCAACATCCACAAGTGGGAGTAACTCGCCGGAAGAACAAAAACAACAACAACAACAATAGCTGCTTTGCTTGTAATATCAACTCGACCGATATGTTAGGAATTGTATTATATCTTTGCTTGTTATGTTAAATTAGAAAAATTTGAGTCAATTAAAATTGAATATAAGAAATATGTTATTTTATAAAACTTATTTGTGAATTGAATTCTTCATTTCATTAGAAATTGTGAAAATTGTATAACTTAAATTCATATGAATAATATTTCAAAATTGTTTGGCAATTTCACTTTTTCAATCTTATTATTATTATTACGATTTTTAATGTTTATTAGTATAATTAGTTACTTAGTATTATTATTATTATTATTATTTTAAGCTAAAAATATTATTAAAAAAAACCTACCTATCTAAACGGGCCAACCCGCGGGTTGACCCGACCCGACCCGGGTTGGACCCTAAAGGGTCACGGGTTGGGCTGGACCCTAAAGGGTCACGGGTTGGGCGGGTCGCCTAAATCAAGTTTGGGCCCGGCCCGGCTAAGTGGCCAAACCGGCCCGAGCCCGCCCAAGCCACGGGCCAACCCGGGCGGGTTCGGCCCGGCCCGTTCGACCCGTTTGCCATCCCTAGCAGCAAGTGATATGATTCTTTTTTGAAGAATCCAATCACTGTCGATCCAATGACAGGTTATTCTCATCATTGGAATATTGTTGCAATCCGTCCAACAATCAGAAGTTAAACTAACTCTACAAGTTAAACTCCATAAAATTACAATCAAAGCTCCCTCATTTCATTGTACATTTTAAAACAATTCGATTTGCAAGTATTCTTAGGAATCTCCTAAAGTGAGGGTTTAAGGCGGTTTGATTAAAATTTTCCAAGTCCCTACTCTCAGGATAGGAAAATGGTAACTCTTTCTTGATTACTAATCGGGCCATTTTCCGACGAATAAGTTCGGGATCATAAGGGTGGCTATCAACTAGACCGGTCCTATGGTGAATTTTTGTTGGCCGGGTAGGTCAACAAGAAGTTCTTTATGCACATTTAGGATGTGTCGCTTAATTGTACATGTGCCCTCACCCCTCTTCCATTTGTATGGCTTCGAACATGTTTTACACACTTTTAAACCTACACCCGGTACATTTTTTGTCCGGAATATAATCATAGAATTTGTGCCAATCACTACTTTCCCCTCTAGTTTTCCTACTAGTAGTCGGTTGTGTTGTTTCGGTGGCTTGTTGTTGTGGTTCTTCTTCTAATTCTATGTCTCCTACAAACTCATCGTGTGTGCCCCATTGTTGGGGAGGAGGATTAGGGTAGTCTTCCGCGGGTCATTTTGTGGAACAATTGGAGGCCTACGGGAAGTGTCGGTGGAATCTTGTCCACTTTGGCTACGTCCGCTACCGCGTGATCTAGACATGTTGATATCTAGTAGTGTATGTAAAAAATTTAAACACAATGTAGGCACGATAAGTTACAAAAAAATCTAGAAAATAAGAGAGTTGTGAAAAAGAATATAAAAAAACTAACAAATAAATATGATACAAAAAATTATAACTACAAAAAAAAAAATAGAAGAAGAGGGATATGAAATTTCGATACCGTTCACCGTGGATACTCGTATATAAAAAAAAACCCGTAAAATAAGAATAGAATTAGAAGTAGGAAGTCCGGGATTGAAGACTTGAAGAGAGCTTGGAGGAGAGTTGAAGACTTGATCACTTGGAGGAGAGTTGAAGACTTGAAGACGATCGGAATTTGTCGTTTGATCGTGTAGATGTCTTGCTACCTTGTTTGTTCAATTGTTTACAAAAATTGAAATGAATTGAGTAATAATAGTAGAGAAAGTAAGAGAGTAAGGTGTGAATTTTTAGTGTAGGTTTTAGGGGTATTTATAGGGAATTTTTTTTTTAAAAAAAATCAAAAAAAATAACGGCTAAAAAATCCGTTATTGCTCTCGATAAGGAATCAGCCCGTTGGACCCGTGGATCGAACGGTCGACCCGCACGGGCCAAACGTACGGTTTGCAACCCGCGGGTACGCGGGCAGGTCGAGCACTGTGCATCCGGGTTAACGGGTTGGGTTGATCGGGTTGTATTTGCCTATTTTATGACTCGGGTCGACCCGTTTTGTTAACGGGTTCGACCCGAACCCGAAATGGAATTTCGCTGGCCGGGTTAAACGGACGGGTCGCGGGTTGACCCGGCCCGTTTGCCATCCATCCTTACTGTAGCCCCACACTCAAATGCACATTTTACCCATAAACAAATATAATGATGTAAGCCAGTTTCAAGCTTCCTATCTCTCGCTCACGAGCAAACAAGTTGCACTTAGATTGTTTCATTTCTAGCAAATAATGGAGAAAAAGTAGGAGAAATAAGAGTCATTTTCTTTAACTAGTAAGTTCATTCACAACGGTTTTTTTCAAATATGGCAAAATGGCAAAATGAAAAGTAGCAAATAGCGAGTGTGCGTGCAACGGTTGTTTGATATAATTTGGATTAAAATTATGGAACGAAAGATGTATTTTTTTGTAATTTTTAGTAAAATTAAAATAGTGTTAGTTATTAAATAGTCTTTAGTTAACTAATTAGTAAATAAAATAATACTAAACTATTATTAAATTAAACAAAAAAGGTGATTAGTGCCTAAATTAATGGGTTAGGGATGTGGCTGATGGTGACATCCCTCAAACGTAGGGCTGTAAATCGGACCAGATGGGATCGGACAACCATATATTCAAGCTCGGAACCAAATTCTACTCGGACGGGCTTATGTCCGACTCGGTCTAGGTCGGACAAAATTTTTGTAGTCCGGACTCGGTTTGATAAAGCATCGGACCGCAATAATACTCGGACGGACTTATGTCCAGCTCGAGCTCGGTAAAGAATCGGACCTAATAATTTGTTCGGGTTCGGTTCGTATAACAGTTCGAACGGTCTACGGTCGGACTATTTCTCGAGCCGGACTCGGACGGTCTACGGTCGGACTATTTCTCGAGCCAGACTCGGACGGACGACGGACCGTCCTATTCATTTTACACCCCTACTCAAACGGGACATGTTGTTCCGTTTCTCACATGTTTGAGATTGAACGGGACAACATGTCCCGTCCGATCTTTTATATATATATATATATATATATATATATATATATATATATATATATATATATATATATATATATATATAACGGGACGAGATAACTTGTTTCGTCCGATCCTATTATAAAAAAAATTACTAGGAATGGAACAACAATTGAGAATGAGCAAAAAGTTTCTCAAATATGAGAGGTTCTGTAGCAACTTTGCCAAAAAATGGCAAAATAGCAAACTGATGTAGCTGTCAAAATGGCAGAAATAGCAAACCATTGTGGATGCTCTAACTAGTATACCATTGTGTACTATTATTGCACAAACTTATATAATATAATATAATATGTAGTATAACCCGTGCAATATTGTACATAGTTTTTTTTTAAAAATAAGAAACTAATAAAACTTTTTCTGAAAAAAAAAGCATCTAATAACATCTATATAATAATGTACGATTTTTAATGTTTTATTAAGGGATATGATTCTAATTCAAAATTTGTATGGAAAAATAGTGAGATGATTGCCTCCTACTTTTGGTCTCTTTTTTAGTTTATAAAGAAAAAAAGGAGAAAATTCTATGAACCAAAACTGGTTCAGCATAATATACTGTTAATCTATGCAGAAAGAAGAAAAATGAAAATAAAGTTATGCAAATTATTCGCAAACAAATTACTGGCCAGCAGTATGATCTGCTAAGTACATATCTAATTGTGCAAATTTTAAGGTAGGTAATTTTTTTTTTTGGGGGTGGGGGGAATTTCAAAGTAGACATTGTTTATAAGTTCCATATAATTGCAAAGTTGGTCCTCCAAATTTACTATATTAAAATTTCAGAATTACTTGGTTGCACTTTGTTATGTTCTTTTGGAACGGCAGGATAATGGGCTGTTGGCTTAAAAGAGCTGATCTCTTGTTTGCTTTTAGGCATTTCCTGTCTTAGGCTTTCCTGTATTATGTTGTTGGCTTTGAAGTGTGATAAGTAGCTCTGTGTTGTTCTTCTTGCTGAGCTTTGTTAGGGAGAATTTTGCTCCCCTATTTAAATATTTTTCGTCTTTGGTTCTCTGTGTCTCTTTCGAGTTAGCTGGACCCATTATTGAGTATGCTGTTATTCTTTTATTCTTACCTTGCTTTGTTTGGGATCCTTTGTTGTGGCTCGTTTACCAATGATGAGATATTTAGTTTGGGGGGGGGGGGGGGGGGGGGGGGGGGGGGGGGGAGGGATTGTATTTGTGTTTTGGTCTGGGCTTGGCTTCGAGGATCTTCCGAGATCGATCGTTGCGCCCAGCATGACCTCTCTTTGGCATGGTGCGATGCATCTTCTTCTGTGCTTCCGATGCTATTCCCTCCGTAGAGCCTGTTCGCAGTCTCGGCCGTCTTCGTCCATCTGTGTTGTTCTGTTCTGTTGCTTTCGTTTGTTTGTTGTTGTAATGCCTTCGGGTGTCTTCTGTTGTTCTTTCTCGCCTGTTAGACTTTGGTTTTACAACTTGTAAAACTATGTTTGTAATTATTTTGAGTAATATTATTGATTGTGTGGCTGGAGTCGCAAGGCTCTATCCGGTTCATCAAAAAAAAATCAGAATTACTGATAAATTATCTCAACTATTTCAAATACATGTTTAAATTAGACAAGCAAAGATATACATAAATGCAAAACTTGATGACTTCAGGACATCCTCATAAGACTGTTAAAGTGTAGTTTGTTATTCAAAAACAAAGTTGTATTTAGTTATATTAACTGCCAACAATTCATTTTTGTTTTCTGAAGAAAAACAATTCCAAGAACGAAAAAAATTCAACGAAATATCTTTTGAATAATAAGTCTCCTCTTCACATCTGGTCCTCCATATAATCCTGCAAAATCACATGCGTACCTCTTTCTTTTAGTAAAATATCATCATCATCATAAAAAACCTTAGATAACAGTGTTGGAAATATTTTTGGGATATTTTTTGGGCCGGATTCCGGTGCGCTCCGGCCAACGACGGCACCGAAAAGTAATTGGATTACGTTCCTCTCGTCGAGTACTATTCCGTAATGTACTCATTTTCCAAAAATGGTTTCCGTATGAATGAAAAATGTAGGTCCAAAGTTGGGTACTCGATATGTACTAACTTGAGAATTTGGAATAGATAGTCCCACATCGGAATATGGGAAAAATTTCTCTAGTATATAAGCTAAATAAATGGACTAAAGGACGTAGCCCTGGGGTTACCACTAACGTATAGTGGAGAGAGGGCCTAGCAAATATTACAAACACACACACGCGTGCGCGCTCGGCCTCGGCTTCGGCTTCAAGCTCAGTTTGGTCTGGCTTGGCTCTGGGTGCTGCTGAGTAATTTTTGTCTGCCTGATCGCTGATATCTCTAAAGCTAGGGTGCTGCTCTTCAGAGAAAGATAATACAGTTGTATCCTGTGAGGCAATTCGTCAACCACTGTTACACTACGAAGCGAATTCTGCTTTAAGGACAGAGATCTTAATATCGATTATGTATTGAAGTGTCTGGTTTGTTCTTTTATTTCCTGTAATTGTATTTCTTCACAAACATTGTTAGCAGTTTCCTATTTTATGAAATATAAGTTCTAACAATCTTAAAGCAAAAATTTTCCTCTATTCTAACAGTTTTTGTGAAAATTATTTACAGGTACTGTTATCATTTCGGAATAACAAACAACTAACAGTTCAATTTTAACTGTTTCAGAAAATGGAAAACAAATAAAATGAAAATGTCAGTGGACTTCTCAATGCACAAACACCAGTGACCCAAAATGTGACTGCACAATCGGTTGCAGCACAAACGATCCTTCTGCCCACACATATAACTGTGGGAGAAAAACCAGAAAAGTTCAATGGAACTGGATTCAAGAAGTGGCAAGGAAAGATGCAGTTCTACCTGACCACCTTGAACTTGGACAGGTTTCTCACTGAAACTGCCCTTATGCTGGCACATATGGTTGCACACTCCATTGTTGCGGTTGATGCATGGACTCAGGGTGATTATTGATGTAGAAATTACATCCTGAACGGCTTGGTAGACCCGCTGTACAATGTCTACTGTGTCTTTAAGACTTCCAAACTACTATGGGGGTCTTTGGAGAAGAAGTACAAAACAGAAGATGCCGGCTCCAAGAAACTTGTAGTTGGCAAATTTTTGAACTACAAGATGGTTGACTCCAACACAGTTGTAACTCAAATTCAGAAACTGCAGGTGATAATGCATGAAATCGCTGCAGAGAACATGATGCTGTGTGAACCATTCCAGGTGTTAGCGTTCATTGAGAAGCTTCCACCTGGATTGAAGGACTTCAAGAACTACCTCAAGCACAAGCGAAAGGAGATGTCTCTTGAGGACCTGATTGTCAAGTTGCGGATTGAAGAGGAGAATCGCGAGGCGGAAAAGTCCTGTGGAAATTAGTCCACAGAAAAGGCCAACATGGTGGAGTACGAACAGAAGGGCAAAAAGAGGAAGTTCTTTCCACAAGCCTCGAACAAAAACTTGCCGCAAAAAGGTTTGCTGGAAAATGCCACAAGTGTGGTAAGCTGGGGCACAAAATCTCTGACTGCCGCAGCAAGGATAACAACCGTGCTAGAACTGGACATGCAAAAGGGAATGACAAACCCCATGCGCACATTGCTGAGAACCTATCCACTGGTCTCTCTGACTTGGACCTCTGTGCTGTTGTATCGGAGATAAATCTGGTAGGGAGCAATCCTCGTGAGTGGTGGTACGATACTGGGGTCACCAAACACATCTGCTTGGACAAAGAGATGTTCACCTCATACCAGAAATGCAACAAGGATGAACGGTTGTTCGTGGGTAATTCTTCTACCTCCAAGATTGAAGGAACATGGAAGATAGTGCTGAAGATGACTTCAGGCAAGAAACTAATACTAACCAATGTGTTGAGCGTTCCAAATATTAGAAAGAACCTGGTCTCGGGATCTTTGCTTAGCATGAATTGATTTAGGGTCGTTCTTTCTTCTGATAATTTTGTACTTTCAAAGAATGGGGTGTACTTGGAAAAATGGTATGTGAAGGATGGACTGTTCAAATTCAATGTAATAACAGTCATCTTAAAATCTGTTGCCCTGTTGTTCCCAAAATTAATGAAATTAATCCTGTTGCTTATGTTGTTGAGTCTTTATCTGTTTGGCATGAAAGACTAGGCCATGTTAATTTCAATTCTCTGCGTAGATTAATTAATATGAATTTACTACCAAAATTTAAGGTAGACAACTGCGAAAAATGTGAAGTTTGCACAGAGGCCAAACTTACTAAAACTCCATCCCGTTCTGTAGAAAGAAATACTGAAACTCTAGGTCTAATTCACACGGATCTGTGTGATTTAAAATACGTGCACACCAGAGGTGGCAAAAAGTATTTCGTGACATTCATAGACGATTGCACAAAATTCTGTTATGTATACTTGTTACATAGCAAAAATGAGGCCTTGGATAAATTCAAGGAATATAAGCTTGAGGTTGAGAATCAACTTGGCAAAACGATTAAAATCGTAAGGAGTGATAGAGGAGGGAAATATGATGCACCACTTAATATGTTCTGCTCTGAACATGAAATAGTTCATCGGACAACTGCTCCTTACTCACCTGAATCAAACAGTACTGCCGAGCGCAAGAACCAAACTCTAAAGGAGATGACGAATGCCTTGTTGTTGAATTCTGGGTTACACCAAAACATGTGAGGGGAAGCGTTGCTGACTGCAAACTATATTCTCAATAAAATACCTCACAAGAAAACTGACAAGACACCATACGAACTATGGAAAGGTAATGTGCCTTCATATAAATACCTCAATGTGTGGGGGTGTCTAGAAAAAGTGGCAGTACCTAATCTAAAATAGGTCACAATAGGACCTAAAACCATTGATTGCATATTCATAGGCTATGCAGACAACAGTAGTGCATATCAGTTCTTGGTATATAAATCGAATATACCGGACATTCATGTGAATACAATAATGGAATCAAGGAATGATTCCTTCTTTGAACACGTATTTCCGTACAAGGATGCTACGTATCCCAAACATACACATGAGCAAGGGAACGCAAGCACTTCGTTTGATGAACCAGGACATGATAATGATTAACCTAGATGAAGTAAATGAGCTAGAACATCAAAGTCATTTGGTCCTGACTTTGTAACGGTCTTTCTGTTAGAGAATGAGCCCAGAACATTCAAGGAAGTCATGGCTACGCCTGATGCTCCTATGTAGAAGGAAGCAATCAAAAGTGAAATAGACTCGATCATGCAAAATCATACATGGGAGTTGGTCAATTTGCCTTTTGGGTGTAAAGCTCTAGGAAGCAAATGGATTTTCAAGTAGAAATTGAAACCAGATGGTTCAATAGAGAAACATAAGGCGAGACTTGTGGTACAAGGATTTAGACAAAGGAAGGTCTAGACTTCTTTGATACTTATTCTCCGGTCACAAGAATAACTTCCATCAGAATGTTGATAGCTATTGCAGCTCTACGTAACCTCGAAATACATCAAATGGATGTCAAAACTGCATTTCTAAATTGGAATTTAGAAGAAGAAATATACATGAAACAACACGGTGTGTAGGCTTGTAAAATTCTTGTATGGACTGAAATAAGCTCTAAATCAGTGGATATCGGACTCCAAGAACTCAAAATCCACAAGTGTTCTCAACTCAATTTAGAATCATAAGAAAATTTTTGCTAATTTAATTAAAGCTTGTTTCAGAATGTAGTAAATAGCGAAGAACACTTATCGAATCATTAATTAGCAAACATGAATTTAAAAAGTAAAAAATCGAAAAATCAAAAATCATTAATTAGCGAACATGAATTAAAAAGGTAAAAAATAAATAAAATAAATAAATAACCATTAAGTGGTACACATGAAAATAACAAGTAAAAGAAAATTTGTTGGTGCTAATTTCTCAACATTCAACTCACTTTAGAATCAAATAAAATTGTGCTCTTTGTACACATGACTATATTTTTATATATATTAATAAAATATGATAGGGGGGGGGGGGGGGACATAAAATCAATACCTCGAAAAATAAAGATTAACTTATTTTGCTTTATGACACCAAATACTCCATGTTTTTCATTAAGCATAGTGACAGCAATTCTTGCACTTACAAAAAAAAAATTCAAATCAATCACATCTCATATAAACTGATTTCTTCTTGTATTTTTAGAAGCAAAATCATCAATTATATGTTCAACCTCAATATTTTTTAACATATTTTTTTTCAATACTTAAAATTGCTAATCAATTTAACATATCTTGAGTCATAGTTGTTCGCAAATATGATTTAATAATTTTAATTTTGAAACGTTTCTTTTCGCAGCTGTCATAGCCACATTTACAGTCAATAAAATCTTATACGCAACCAAAATATTTAGAAACATATCAATTTTTTTGGGAAACATATCCATTTTTTTTAATGGAATGCCATGATTTATTTGTTTCATATGCTTCACTTGGTAGCATTTCTAGCAATATTTGTAATTTTGAAAGTAAAAAATTGGCATCAATATCAGACATGTCACCATGTTTCAAAGAAATTTCAAGTTGCATGCAACAATTTTTTATTTCATCTTCCAATGAAACTAATCGTGGATTCAAAAATTTGCATTTGTTTAAATCTACTCTTCAATTAAGAAAGAGTCATATCAAATAAAATAAGAAAATAACCAGTTCTAAAATTTTCCTGAGCAAATTGTCCTATTAGGAATCTCATCAAAAAATCTTTTTTCTAAAAGCACTACGTTTTAGAGGAAATCAAGACTCAAGTTCCATTTCAGATGCAATTTCCTAGCTTTAGTCATAACAGAGGTAAATCCATTTTCTTTATATTTTTCAGAAAAAGAAACCAACCCTTCTAAGTGTTAGTGTAGGTGCCCTAGAGGCAATACAATGATATTATGTAATCAGTATTATTGACATTATGTTCTATTTGATTATATTAATAATTTATTATGCTTCGTATTTACTGCGTTATAAATGTTAGCATGATAAATGTCCTTAGATTATTAATACGAACTATATGAACATGAGATTATATATAGTATAATAATCTTAAATGTCCCTAGTCGAGTATTATTATTATTAGGACAGTAATAATACATTGAGACTAGTATGTTGATTGATTGATGACCACCTCTCATGGGTCATTAGTATAGAGATACTAAAATCAATACATAGGTAAATGTAAGAGTACATTGTACTGGACAGACCCACTGTGAGATTCAATATGGAATAAATAAATAAGTGTCATAAGTAATCTCACTGTGATAATGGTGTAATGGTCCTCTGACCTGAAATCATTATATTTCTACACGAGAATTAATGTACTTTGATTCTATCAAAAGTTATCTTTAATCGGGTAATGATAAAAATAGTATTGGGTTCATTATGAATCGTGTGAGAAATGTGAATGATCTAGATGGAATTTAACCCTCCTAGTTTTAGGAGCGATATTATCGGCCTCTTGTTTGAGTGAGACTATGAAATGCATTGCCATGCTCAAATATTGATTTGTTTGAATAGTCTACTCATCGATCAAGAAAATAAAGATTAAATTATTAAGAGGATGACACGAACCATGCCTCTAGTTTAATCTATAATATCAAGGTTAAAAGGATTATATTACACGGAGACATTAGTCACGAAAGGTTTAATTGAATCACCAATTATTATTATTACTTGGGTAGCAATGATGTATTACTAGATGCCGCTCATTGTTTATAATTTTATTATTAGATAATAAAATTATTGCCAACGTAATAATAACCTAAAGGGTCACACACTTAGAACGTTTAAAAGGAGTTTTAATTTAAATTCGGAATTTAAATTGAATGATTATAAATTCGAAATTAGTTATTTAATTGAGTTGGACTTGATTAATTAAAGTATAATTCGAATTTAAATCATTAAACCAAATCAGTTTGATCTTAGCAGAAGCCCAAACCGATTATGGTTATGAGTATATCATTAAACCAAATCAGTTTGATCTTAGCAGAAGCCCAAACCGATTATGGTTATGCCCACCTCATTCTCTCTTATAAATACATAGAGATGTATTGGTTTAGGGATCATCTTTTGGCAAATTCGTTTTCCATAGAAAACCCTAGCCGCTCCAACTGTTGAGAGGCAAGAGAGAGAAAGAGATAGAGGCAAGCATCATTGGCTAGTACCGGCTCCCTTGATCGTTGGACGATCGGACGTTCGTGTGGACTGCTTTAGAGACGCGGATCTTGCTACAAGGGTTGCGTGGTGATTGTATAACAGGACCTCCATCTTTCAGCCTTCGTAAAGCTCTTAAAAGGTAAGATTTTGTTTCTCCATAATCAGCCATGTCTTGTACACGGATCCTAGGGTTAGGGTTTCGGATTTTTTTTTATGGTTTTACGACTGTTTTTTTCGCTGCGTTTGTGCCCCGAAACCCATCACTAAGTTTTTAATTACACCATCAAGCCCAAAATACTGCCTTGAATGTTTCCTCGCTGGGACCAGACGCAACCTTATCCCATTGGACATGAGTTCCTGGATTTGATGCTTGTAATACTGATAAAAGAGTAGGCAACTTTGTATATGCTTCCCCAAACCCTCCGGGCAACTTTTCAATAGCTTTATGTTTTGCAAGCTAAGCCTTCTTGTAAGAAATCTTATAATTGCATTGAAATGAGACTATCTCAATTATGGCCAGTATTACTCCTAAATGTGTTTTCACAGCATTCAAAATTAAATTTGAAACAAGCTTAGAATCAACTTTATTGTGGTCTTGATTCGATGTGGGATTAAGACATTTATGCAGCCCTTGCAATTTCTTCACCGTGAAATATGTCTGTCATTTTGGAATGATTGCATGAAATCTCCACAAACAACATGCCTCATCTACGACTTTGGGATTTGCTGCATTCTCCTCTTTTGCACGGTCCTTTGGTGCCAATTTACATTTTACGGAATATACACTTTTGGTTTATTTCACTATGACGAATTCTCGATGTTCATTAATGGAGAACATCTTCACCGCATGTTGGACATTATCTTTGGTTGAAATTTTTTGCCCAATTACAATTTACTTGCGTCGGATGAGTCACATGACTCCTGACCAAATTAATATACCCTCGCATTGTTAACCCAGTCAACCGATTTAAATTTAGGTACATGTTAGAATACAAGTACAATTTTCCTTAACCCTTCTACAACTTCGAAGTTTTAGCTTAGTGGCGGGGGTTTGCACATGGTATCAGAGCAACCCAGGTTCGAATCTCACCGGTTGCGCAATAGTCCCTGCCACTATACTAAAACTTTGAAGTTGTAGAAGGGTTAAGAGAAATTGCACTTGTATTCTAACACGTCCCCTCAGGTCGAGCGCCCATTTTTTTATGGGCCAAAGAAACAAGATAAATACCCAACAAATTGTGGGTTGAGACCTAGACAATATGCAACGGTATTTTTTTTAATCCGCATTTAAATTGCATAGCCAGTGGGATTCGAACCTGGGTTACTCTGATACCATGTGAAAGCCCCCGCCACTAAGCTAAAACTTCGAAGTTGTAGAAGGATTAAGGGAAATTGTACTTGTATTCTAACACGCCTCCTCAGGTCGAGCGCCCATTTTTTTTTATGGGCCAAAGAAAGAAGATAAATACCCAACAAATTGTGGGCCGAGATCTGGACAATACACAGCGGTATTTTTTTTAATCCGCATTTAAATTGCGTAGCCAGTGGAATTCGAACCTGGGTTGCTCTGATACCATGTGAAAGTCCCTGCCACTTCACAGTACAGTTGCACTCATGAATTGAGCTAGGGGGACCACATGTTGGACATCATGTTGTAAGTCATCAACATCATTAACGTTATCATCCAAATGCACATCTTCTTCATCTTCATCGTCATCTTCCACATCTTCTTCATCTTCTTCATCTTATAATAACTCATTGTTAACAGTAGCATGATTGAAAGATCGAATAATGTTTTCATTATCAACAAGAGCACGTATCAAACTAGAAGGACATGGTAACTCATTTTTCGTGGATTTTGGTTAAGTTGGAATTGTGAACATTTCTTCTTGTGGAGGCGAAAATCTTGCATGTGGTTCAGGAGGAGGAATGAAACTCATCTAAGGGGTTGACACTTCAAGTACAGGAAAATACAAATAACATGTGACCGGCCATTATGAATCCTGATTTGCTCAATATACAATGCAGTCCAACTAAAGTTCGGATCAAGTGATCTTGCAATCATAGCAATAAGAGTGTCATCATCAACTATAGGCACCACCATGAAATATTTTCATCCTTATTTTCCGTTGCATACTGAGCTAGGATTTTAATACTCTATTCACCTCTATCACAGTTAGTTACTTTGTAGACCTTCTCTACTAGTTCTTGCTTTGTGATATTACGATGAACCAAAACTATTTTCAGTTCAACATCTCTATAAAAAGCTTACAACTTTGGGTCACAAAATATTTCTCCCCATAATACAACCAAATAAGAACTTGTAATCCATACATATACATAAAGGGACAAATTTGCAGTTCATTATCCAATCACAAACATAACATAATTACACTAATCTTATTAACCAAATATGAAGTATGAAAACCTAGGCGAATTCTTATGAATCAATCATTCACAACACCTGAGCTTAAATTTCGTTTATATATATATATACTAGATTTGCCCGTGGGCAAGTGCCTACGGCACGTCTTCGGAACGATACAACACACGAAAAACTCTGTAAACAGTAAAACAACAATTATGTAGTTCAAGTTTGAATAGTATGATAATAATTAGTTGTAAATAAAAGTCCATGTTTCTATTAGTATATGTCGAAAAATAATCATAAATAAGGGTGTAAAATCCAACTTCTTAGAACTTTAAGTGTGGAAAATGATGAAATTTAACTGTTGAAGAGATATTTGCTATTTTCAATATAACATGTGCAATAAAAAAACATAAAAATTCTGAAAATTTTACAAACCTGAAATTTTAAAATCTAAATTTCTAAGTAAATAAAGGAAGAATGGGAGAGAGAGGGAGAGAGAGAAAGATAGAAATATGAAAAAGTGAAGAGAGAAGAAAGAGATACTAATAAAGTAATGAGTTTTTTAGCTTTGGGAGAAAAATTTTAATTTTGGGCAGGAAAATATGTTTTGTGAGAATCAATCTAGGCCATTGATTTTAGGGAAGATTAAATGAGTGCCACTTGATAGCTTTCTTTGTAATTTATTATTATAATAATAATAATTATTATATATATATATATATATATATATATATATATATATATATATATATATATTTTCAAATTAGCATAATAAACAAAATTTTCTAAGGAAACAAAAAATATAATTTAGGGTTTTATAAATACCTTGAAAAAATCATAAAATTTCATGGCGGCGATGATGTTGGAGATGATGATGGGCTTTGACGGAGTTGGAGGAGTCGGAGGAGTCGGAAGAGATTTGACGGAGTTTAAGGAATCGAATGAGTAGGAGGAATTTGGGATTAAAGTTTTGAGATTTGAATTTCGGAGTTGGATAGAGAGTTGGTAGATGTGAAGTGAATGGAAGAGAGAGGAGTTCATATATATTAACTGCAGGTCCCCTCTTGAGGCCACAGTTTACAACTCCGACCTACGTATCATCGGAGTTGCAATTGGGAATTGCGGCTTTAACTTTACTTAAAATTTTTCTATCTGAATCAGAGAACAAGTCAAAGAGTATTGAAGAAAGAAATTTGATTCGCAGAGAGGCCGCACTTCCAATTGCGGTTATTTTTAACATATTAAAATTTTTCTTCAACTTTTTACCACTTAGCTCCCCGTGTTTTGAGTATTTTTTATTTGTATTATCTATAACTATTATAATGGGAGAGATGGGTTCCAAACAAATAAACAATTTTTTATTGTTTTTTGTATGTTATTCAACACGTGCAGCGCACGTGTTGGTAGATTTTTTTTGTTTTTTTCCTTCTTCCTCCACGTGCATCGCACGTGCATGATACTAGTTGACATAGTTGGAAACTACGGTGATCTAAAATTAAATCGAAGAAAAGTCACGCTTGGGAACTGTGGCTGCAAAGAGCTGCAGTCACAGTTCCCATTTGCGACTCTAGCTGACGTAGTAGAAGATGCTCACCAGGTAAATAGTTTGGAAAGTGGCTGAGATCGTGGAATAGGTTCAAGAAGTGGCTTACTACGGGAAAAAGGATCATAAAACTAAGAATAAAAGAAAGACTTTTGCGTTGTTTCTTGCTCTGTTCTTGTCCCTTTCCTATCGTGTTTTTGGACTTTTTTCTCTATCCCCTCCATTCTCCTTCTATTTATCAAACCGATCTCATCCTCTATTCTTTGCTTAGACTCCCATATTGAGATTGTGAGATTGAGAGAGAGAGAGATGGGTAGTGAAGGGAAGAAGGGTGAGAAAGATGCGAGCTTTGATGCAGTGATGGTGGTGAGGGAATTGAGGCAGAGTTTCAATTTGGGGAAGACGAGGAGTTATGAATGGAGGGTGACCCAACTCAAATCCCTCTTGAAAATGATGGACGATAGGGAGAAAGATATCATGGATGCTATCTACTCTGATCTCGAAAAGCCCCAGTTGGAATCTTATATTCATGAGGTATATTCAAATTATTCTTTTAATTTATTTTTTAAAAAAATGGGGTCTGAATTGGATTTGAAGTGAACCCATTTGATGGGTTTCTGGTTTGGTTAATGGGTTTGTGTGTGTGTGTGTGTGTGTGTGTGTGTGTGTGTGGAAGAGAATGGAGTATAACCACGTGTTCATTAATCTGAGATTAGGAGATTGATGGGTTTTCTTAAAGGAGAGAGCTTGATGAATGAATGGGTGGAATTAGGTCAGAGTTTTAGGAGTTCTTAGATTAAGCCCAGTTGATGGGTTTGTTTGTTTTTGGATTAGGGGTCAAGGGCTATGGTGTTAGAGGATTATAGACTTAAAGAGTGTTATTGTGTTAATGACGTTGACTTTGTTTATGAGGTGATTTCCTCTGTGACCTTGTTGTAATAGCTTTTGTTGTTTGAGATATCAATCTCCATTTTGATTGATGATTTTGTTGATGGAGGTCTTTGTCATGATTATGGGGAAATCAAGTGGAGTATGATTTCTGGAATTTAAAATTTTGGATTAGAGATTTAGAAGATTTCTCTTTTTGTAAGAATTTAACTATTGACTGTATTCGATTCTGGTTTCCTTGTGTTGTCATTAAGCTACACTAGCATTCTGCACATGCAATGCACGCCCTAAGATTTTTTTTTAAGTAAAGACTGCGACGCAGACTGGCCTCAAATATGAGAACTCTTTTTACCTATCTCAAACTTTGACCATACTCTTTACAATTACATTAGTGGCACTAACTTTTATTTTATATGAGAGACATTTTTGTAAATAATTATATCGTAAATAAATTTGAACTTTGAGGGTATTATGGTAACTGACACCAATTGATTAAATGGACGTCTAATATTACTTCCACTTAAAAATGAGTGGTTGAGATTGTATGGTTAATTGTCTACAAATTACAATTTGTCTACAAATGACACGACCCCAACTATCTCATTATAATATTAGAGATATTGAGTTATTTTTTGTTATAGAAGATTGTTTTATTTGTTATCAGTGAATTAAATATCGGTGGAATTAAGGGGTTCAGAAACCCTGCATATTCTGAGTCCTAAAAAGAGTAAGGGTGAACTCTGAGAGACATTAAATCTGATACTAATTTTCTCTCCTTCTCATCAAGTTCATGCAATAACAGATGCAACTTTTGTTTATACAATTATGGGTTGTTTTAGTATTAGGGGAGTTTAGATGTTTATACTTCTATTGCTTCGAGTAATTGGTTACTTGAATATAACAATTAATCTTTAATAAAGTTTAGTTTGTTTTACAGTTGCTTGTTTCTGTCCTATTTGTTGCTCATAACTTCCATCTTTTGAGCAAATATACGTGAAGGACTTAACGTTATTAGTTTTTTAAATTACTTTAGTATTAATCAGCAAGTGTTTTAGAAATCCCTATGATATTTTTTCTAGTATTAGATTTGTCATATGAATTACGTTACGTTATTAGATCACAAACATTGTGGTTAATTACATCTAATTCTCACTACATCTTATCAAAAATTGAGATAAGGTTCTTGTCAAAAGTTTCCAGGGTGCTAAGAGTATTTGAGCGAAAAACAATAAATAAGCAACACCCCTTTTCAAACTACATTCTTATCTTCTTGTTCATTTTTTAATGCAGATTTCTTTGGTAAAATCTGCATGCACATTTACCCTAAAGAATCTGAAAAAGTGGATGAAACCGGAGAAGGTATAATCAGATAATCAATGTTAAGGAACAACTCAGTAAATGATATTCATGTATGAATATATTATTGGATAATTTTTACCGACTATTATTTTTTGAGTTATGTAAAGGTTGGAGCTCAACTTACAACATTTCCATCATCTGCAAGTATTGTTCCAGAACCCTTTGGTGTTGTGCTGATCATTTCAGCATGGAATTATCCCTTCAGTATGTATCTGATTTATCCTTTCACATCATACATAGTAATAATGTGCTCCATTCTTGGTAATTGTTCCATTCAATTCAATACTGATTTAGTTATACTATTAAGCTTAATTAAAGATAGAACAGTATGCTCATTACATAGATATCATAGTAACTTGTTGGACTTTCTAAACTTCTATTTTTATTAATTGAGCCTATGCTAGTTTTACAGAGTGACAACGAGTTTTAATCTTTTTATCAGCAATTTTGTTCAAGTATTTTGCTTATTTTTTCCTATTTTAAGTTCCATCCATCCATTTAGAATGTTAACCCTGTTTAAAAATTGGTTTTTTTTCTTTTTTTTTTCTTTTGCTTTTCCCAATGCTTTAATTCAGTACTTGTTGCTTAACTTCAATAATTACCCTTTTCCAGTGTTATCTCTTGAACCGGTGATCGGAGCTATTGCAGCCGGTAACACTGTTGTTCTAAAGCCATCGGAACTTGCTCCAGCAACGTCAACACTGTTTGCAAGACTGTTACCAGAGTTTGTAGATAACAGCTGTATAAAAGTTGTTGAGGGTTCTGTAGCCGAAACAACTGCACTATTGGAGCAACGGTGGGATAAAATATTATATACAGGTATTTTACTTGCTACCATCACCTTACAGTATGATCTTCAAAGAAAAAATGCGAACCTAATTTCATTTCCAATGACACTGCCACCATTCAGATCTTTTTTTTTCTGTTTTTGAGTTTCTTGCTATCTAGTGAAAAATAATTCTTTAAACTTATGTTCTTAAGTTAATTTTTCTGGTAGCACCGACTAATGCAGATAATACGAGTTTGTCATATTGTGTGATAACCTATTTTTTAAAATATCATTGGCATGGCTTTATTAGAAATTCTGTCCTCAATGACTAATGAGGATAATGCGAGTTTAACATAGTGTTCTTCTAACCTAAATTGATCATTGGCATGGCTTGATTAGAAATATCTGAAACTTGCTCTATATTGCTATCTAAATGTTTGAGCTGAATTTTTTTTTATTTTTTTTTATTTTTATTTTTTATTTTTTTAATTTTTTTTAAAGCAAGACTGAAAATGGAATTATAAACTTTTATAATTTTTCAGTGATGAGAGAAATGTGTGTGCACACCTATCCATACTCTTGTATCAATTTGGTCTGAAGGTTCATACATGGTACTGGTTTCATTTCATGCAGTGAAACGCCATAAAATATACACTGTTTACCCTATACAAACTTTTAGAGCTCAAAAGGTTTAAATTGTTATACCTGAAACGCCATAAAATATACACTGTTTACCCTATACAAACTTTTAGATCTCAAAAGGTTTAAATTGTTATACCTTAGTCAGAGATAATATTTTAAATTTAATTCATGTTATATTGGCTAATGAATTTCCAGTATGTCTAGGTATCGTCAATTGTATTGCGGTAATGATTTGAGAAAGGATCTTGATATCTTTATCAATCCTCTATGTAAGAGGAATATTCTCTTGGTTTTGTTGTAGTTTGAGCCAATGCAATCTCCCTTGATAGCCACTATATAATGTATAAATCTTAGCTGCATCTTTCACTATCACTTCCATATTTAAGCTTTGGCTGTTAGGTAAGGTTATATGTCTATCTTGGAAACTTATCACGAACTCCAGTTGCAGTTAGGGTGCTACATTCCTTTCTAGTTTGCATCCAGTTTAGAGGGAACTGCCCATTAATGTCTGGTATCGTTCAATTTGTATGAATCAAAAACGTTCTCACACCTAGATATCACACAAAAAGCAGGACACAGTATTTATGGTGTTCTGTTTCAAAAAATAAACAACATTTGAGGAGCTCGTCCTTGATGAATAATGAATCAATAAATATTCTAAATCTGCGTAATGGATGTTGTTGCACCTAGTTTCCACTATAACTCTGACCTCTGAAGCTGTCATGAGGGGATGAGGGTATTAATTTATAATCTAACCTCATGTTGAGTGCCGTTTTTTTTGTGAGTGAGACCTAGGTTCTTTTTTTTTTAATTCCTCATTTAATAGTCAGTTAAAATTTAACCTAGGTAGCTCTTATACCATGTTTCTTCCTTCTTTAGTAGCACGCAGTGAAAATTAACCTGGGTAGCTCTTATACAATGTGTGCTAAGTGAGGGTTGAGGGATTTATATATTTGTTCTACTATATCTGATAACCTTAAAAATCGTTCAGGAAATGGAAGAGTAGCTCGCATTGTTATGGCTGCAGCTGCAAAGCACTTAACACCTGTAATCTTAGAGCTTGGAGGAAAATCTCCTGTTGTCATTGATTCGAACTGCGACTTGAAAGTAACAATCTTTTCTTGTGATACTCAGCACAAATCACACGAGGGTGGTAATATGTCACATATAAAGCTGACATGAACTTGCAATTTTTTTCTTTTTCTTTCAAGGTTACAGCAAAAAGACTTTCGGTTGGCAAGTGGGGATCCAACAATGGACAGGCTTGCATAGCTCCGGATTATATCGTAACTACTAAATCATTTGCTCCCAAACTGGTAAGCATTCTGATATGGGATACAAATTTACTTTATATGTATTATATCGTCTAGTCTTATATGTACTGATTTCAACTTCTGACAGGTGGATGAGTTGAAAATTACGCTGGAGAAATTCTACGGGAAGGATCCATTGGAATCGAAAGATATATCTCGCATTGTGAATGCCAACCATTTTGCACGAATTTCGAAATACTTGGATGATGATTTGGTTTCTGATAAGATTGTACATGGAGGACAGCGAGATGAAAAACGCCTGTAAGCAAACCCTGAAACACCAATTATTTTCACTTAGACATGATTTTCTTCTCATCTTAATTCTTGTATAAATTATATGCACATATAAGAAACTAGTCAACATTATTTAAATGGTAAGTAATTCCGATTGTGTGTACAGGAAGATAGCTCCTACAATTTTGTTGGATGTTCCACAACATTCACTAGTTATGAAGGATGAGATATTTGGACCCATACTTCCAATTGTTACAGTGAGAACCTCTAATATCCCTCAGATTTAGTCATGATCTTTTTTTTAAAAAAAACATTCAGCAAACTTTAAAGTACTTTAATTAATGAAATGATGGTAATATCTGAACTTTGGTTTGTGAAGGTAGACAAGATTGAAGATAGTATCGATGTAATAAACTCAAGAACAAAGCCTCTTGCTGCTTATCTCTTCACCAAGGACAAGAAGCTAGAGAAGAAGTTTGTGGAAGGCATATCTGCTGGAGGAATGTGTGTCAACGACTGTATTTTGCATGTCAGTTTTCATTTAATACATTATCTATATACATATTGATCTGCATCTATTTTCTTTCTCTACTATTTATTTTAAGATCCCAAAAAATTGAAAATCAGCATAATTTGTACCAAATTAGAATGCATGACTATCCTTCGATATTAGCAACACTAGTTAACCGGATATGAGGAATTGCAGGTTTACAAATTTAAGATATCTTAGTGTACCTATATTTATCTGAAGAAAAACTTATTTAACCTGTTCAATGTAATTAATATTTGTTAGTTTCCTATTAAATATTCTTGGTTCTTTTTTTCTTCTTCTAGTTAAGGTTTAATTCGACAGAGTTTTCAGAATATTACAAAGCTCGTGTTTATATCACATTTAGATATTTGCCTCATAAGCCAGTGAAGTGATGTGGTTTGTGTTTCATTTGTACCGCAGGTGGCAAACCCTAATTTACCATTCGGTGGGGTGGGAGAAAGCGGGACTGGCTCATATCATGGGAAGTTCTCATTCGACGCATTTAGCCACAAGAAAGCTGTGTTGTCACGCAACTTTGGGGGTGAAGCCGGTGCAAGATACCCTCCATCCACTCCCCAAAAGACAAGAATTCTAAGGGCACTTCTCAACGGTAATATCCTAGCCCTGATTGTGGCTCTGTTTTGGCCAAGATCTTGATTGCTTCAAGAATCAAGATTCTATCTTGATCATGTTGGTATAAAAAATTTCACATCCACGTAAGAGAGACCGAAGGGAGAAACTCAACAATAATAATCCTGCTCTGATGTAATCCTTGTATTGTATGAATAAAATGTTTTTGTGTTGGAATTTTAAGGCTTTTGAACAATGGTTTGTATGTATAAATCAGGCATAAAATCAGCTCATCAAATTCGGTATATGAAACTTCTGACTTGGTTTCCGTAGAGTGAGAATTGTGTGAGGCCATGCTTTTTTGGTAGTTTGATTTGGTGAATTCATTTTGAAAGCAGCTTTTGAATTTGATGACCACACAACTAACTGGTCACTTCAGAATTGTAGGGAAGAAAAATATTGAGACTGTTTAATGCTCATATGGGAAAAATTGTAAGTGATCTCCACCGTTGATTCTGGCACGAATCACGAAGCATTCATTTGGGCTCAAGCTAAACAGATCCATGAGCTTTCCGCAAGCCTATTCGCACGCTCCGGTGAGTCGTCTGCCTTTCGAGCAGGAGCCGTCAGTTACGTCGTAACCGCACCTCCTAAAATTATGGAGCTAATCAATCACAAATTCGGGATCCAAGGGATTCCCCCCCCCCCCCCCTCTTTCCGAACCTATAACTACAGTGACTACTGTACAGCTAGAGGTAAGAACTCATTCTCCACAGAATCCCTACCATAAAATAGATGCTTTCTAACTTAAGTATCGGAGGGTTCGTCGACGAGAATACTCCCGATGTTCCAGGCTTTATTTTGCAGGTTTGTGGAGCGGCCAATTATCGTCCAACTGGTCCAATGTCCATCCAGGTCTGGAGCGAAGGATAGAATTATCGCGGTTTCTCAAAACTAAGAACTTACATTATCTGTTGGTCCCACACACTCAAGAAAAAAGACCATAACAAATTGGCGCCGTCTGTGGGAAACCGCAGATTAATCTCACCTCCGACCCAAGTATCAATCCAAAGCCACTCCCCCATGGCTCCCCGAACTAAGAAGCTCACTGCTGCGAGACCTTCAGTCCCTCCTCCCCCACGGGTCCGAAGCCCCTCCAACACCCAATGGTCGCAGAGACAGCGAGCTAAGAATCCCCAAAGACCTGCTCCGAGTGCATCCCACTCCACCAGAGGACCGGTCGATCAACTTGTGGTGGGCAACCTCTGGGACATCATCCTCAATCGGCCCGCCCCAGGGGACCTCCGAAATCGACTCAGTCGATCGAGGGGCGAAGCCGCGCCCTCGAACCTTGCTCCGAGTCGCAGTGTCCACCGGTCTCGAGGCCAAGGAGATAGTCGTTCCCCAAGGGATCGTCGACACCCCAATGACCACGACGAAAACGGTCACATCACCCGTGCCGAGTTCCAAGAGTTCTAGGCCGAGGTCCTGCGAGCACTCCGCGGAGGAGTCTGAGACGGACGACACCCAGGCGAAGACCAAGTTGAATACTCCGGAGAAGAAGAATCCCACAGTTCGACCAAATTCGAAAATCGGCAGGACGACGTCCGGAGACGGCTCCAAGAGATGGAGGACCGTCTTGCTCGGATAGGCGAGAATGGGGCATTGCTCAGTCAGGGTCACCAACCGTCCTGACCCCCCTTTTCCATCCGAATCCTCGAAGCCCCCCTCCCGAGAAACTTTAAACCTCCACAGTTCGAGACATACAACAGAGAGATAGATCCAGCTGATCACATAAAGGAGTTGACGAGAAACTTTAAACCTCCACAGTTCGAGACATACAACAGAGAGACAGATCCAGCTGATCACATAAAGGAGTTGAAGACCCTCATAATGATTCATAGCGCCTCGAATCCTCTCCTATGTCACGCCTTTCCTGCCACCCTGCGTGGCCCGGCTCGGGAATGGTATTCAAAACTCACCCCTGATTCAATTTTCTCTTTCGAACAGCTCGAAGAGAATTTTCTTGTACACTTCGTGACCAGTCAGAAGGCGGAGAAAACGAGCGCTTCTCTTCTGGACCTAAGAGCATCTCCAACCACGTTAGCTATTTTGGCTAACTATAATAGCCAAAATGGATAACAAATGAATAATTTGGCTAGCGAAAAAAGTCTTCACTCTAACCATGTTATCTATTTTGAATAACCATTAATAATTTAAAGTCCAAAATTAAATAAAATAAAAATATATAATAAAAGCCCATAATACAAAATAAAATTTCCAAGCCCAAAAATAAAATTTCGCAATTTTCGCGATTGATTTCCGCGATTCCTCTAACAATAGAAATATAAATGTCGCAATTTTGCAATTTTCCACAATTCTGCAATTTTCGCGATTGATTTTGCAATTTTCGCGATTGATTTTGCAATTTTTGCGATTGATTTTGCAATTTTTGCGATTGATTTCCGCAATTTCGCAATTTTGTGGTTTTGGGAAGAAGTTTAGCGAGCGGTACATACTCGCCAGATTTGGCGAGTGAATATTAGAAATATATTTTGGCGAGTGGTTTGGCTAGTCCCGTTGGAGCATATTTTTGTCTTTATGTTAGCTATTTTGGCTAAAATTGAAAGATGGCTAGCATGGTTGGAGATAGTCTAAGGCAGAAAGACGGGGAGCCTCTTCGGATCTTCGTCCAAAGATTAACAACCGAAGCTAGGTCAATTTCCTCCCTCAACGCCAGGGTCGCCTCAGCGGCATTTCGACATAATGTCCGCCATGAACAGCTGAAGGCCTCCCTCGCCAAGAAACCTTCCATTGACTTTCCCGACCTCCTCTGCAGGGTAGAAAAATATATCCGAGCAGAGGAAGCCCTATGTCCCCGTGAGTGGAAGGTGACTGCAACAAAAGGAAAAAGGAAAGTCGATGAATCCGAGTCCCCGAAAAAGTTGCAAAAGGACCCCATAGGTCATGGGCGTCCACCTCCAGTCCCACGGTTCGAGAGATTCACCTCATCCCGATAGCCGCGGTCTTTTCGGCGTCACCTCTCACTTCACCGGTAAGAAGGCAGAACCCTCCTCAAGACACGTCCTCAATAACCGACAGTAAAATAAGGACCTCGGTCACCGCATCGAGTTCAACCACTCCCAAAATGGGAGCAACCGTTCAGACCACCAGAGGAGCCATGATACCCCCCCCCCCCCCCCCCCCCCCCGAAGGCAGAAGGATGAGCGGAGTTTCTCTATAGTGAATCAGAATGCCTCAAGGGTTGACCGGGAAGACGGGGGGCCCTATAACCAGAGCCGAGTTCCAGGATTTTGGGAACGATGTCCTACAAGCCCTCCGCGGGGGATCCGGAAAGGACCATAGTTTGGATAACCCACACACTGGTCCAGTCGACAATGAGGAGTCATACAGGTCCACCTAATCCTTAGGACATGAAGATGCAGTCCTAAATCGCCTTCAGAAGATGGAGGACCGACTCACCCAAAAAGGGGAGGATGGGAGGCAACCAAACAGGGGGTACCGCTCGGTCCGACCTCCCTTCCCCCTTCCATTCTTGAAGCCCCCGTCCCGAGAGGTTTTAAGCCTCCGGCGTTCGAGACCTATAACGGTGAGTCCGATCCAGCTGATCACATCAAGAGTTTCAGACTTTCATGATGATTCACAATGCCTCCAACGCACTCCTCTGCAGAACATTCGCCTGCCACACTATGAGGTTCCCCAAGAAAGTGGTAATCTCAGCTCGCCCCCAGCTCCATCCACTTCTTTGACTAGCTCGAAGAGGGCTTCCTCATGCAATTCATAACTAGCTGCAAGGCTGAAAAACGAGTGTCTCCCTGCTATATTTGAAGCAGAAAGATGAAGAGTCGCTTCGGGACTTCGTCCAGAGGTTTACAGTGGAGGCCATGTCCATCCACTCCCTTGATGCCGAAATAGAGGCAACTACCTTCAAGCACAATGTCCGACACGACCTCTTGAAGACCTCTCTCGCTAAGAAGCAACCCTCAGATTTTTCCGACCTCCTCTTCCGAAGCGAGAAGTATATTCGAGCCGAGGAGGCCCTCCATCCTGGAAGAATAAGGAATCCTTGTCGAAGGGGAAAAGGAGACGGATAGTGTTGTGGCCCCCAAGAAGTCTCATAAGGATGACTCTGGTCATAAGCATCCTCTTCCTTGCCCTCGGTTCAAGAAATTCACCATGCTCAATGCCAGTGTCTTTGCCATACTCATGGAAGTGGAGGAAGAGGGGCATATCTGACACCCCCCTAGGATGAATACCCACAAAAAGAAGAAGGACAAAAGATTTTGGTGACGGTTCCACTGAGACCACGGTCACAAGATCAAATGACTATCAGACCTTGAAGGACGAGATCGAAGACTTAATCAGGGAAAGGTTCTCGTCCAAATTTACTCTGAAAGACCAGAGGTCCTCTCATCCTCCCCAAGGGCCTAATAAACATCCAGAGAAAGACCCCAAGCCTCAAGAGTCCGAAAGGATGGTCATCCTCCATTCCATACATGGAGGACCTATGGGGAGGGACTCTAACTCCTCCTGGAGGGTGTTCATCTAAGAGGTGAACTCTGTCCACTACAGCCCTCCCCCAAAAATCCAAGATTGCCCGTATCTTTCTCAGACGAAGATCTCGAAGGCATCCGCACTCTCCACTGCAGTGCATTGTTGATTAGTCTCGGCTTGGTGAACCACGAGGTTCGTTGCATCCTCTTCGACAATGGCAGTTCCGTCAATATCTTATTTGTAGCTACCTTTGAGGGATTGAAGATCTCCCAGGATTGGCGGAGGTCGACTAGCTACACTGTCCATGGTTTCTTTACGGTCCCGGTTCAGATCGAATGAATCATCACCCTTGACGTGACCGCGGGGAAGTCCCCCACAACCCATACTGAACCAATGGACTTCATGGTGATTAATATCAAAACTGCCTATAATGCCATTTTCGGATGCCCCGACATCACGTCCCTCCAGGTCGTTGGCTCGGCATATCATACGAAGATAAAATTCCCCACCAAGTCTGGGGTTGGAGTCGTCAAAGGTAGTCAAGAGGCGGCCCGTGCTTACTATACTGCCACAGTGGGAGGCTTCATCTATTGTAGAATCTGCCACAACTCGTAGTGCTAATAGCGGAACACACATACCACAAGCAACATAAGCTTTTCAAGAACTAGATGAACCAAGAACATGTCACCACAATAATCGCAAGATCTCACAAGAGCATAATAATATGTAGATATAACCAATACTTTTTATTCTCCAAAAAATACAAAGATTACAAAGAGATCACATCTCTCAGTCTCTATCTCTCACCTTTGAAACACTCCGCACTTACCCCTCTTGAAGTTGAACAATGATAACGGCTCACCAATCCTCTTTATTCTGATTAGATTTCTCAGATGGATTAACCCTAAAGTTCACATCTACTATTATATATATATAATCCCCAATTAAACCCTAAACGATAAACACAAATACAACTTATTGGACCCGAACCTGAAGCCCAAATGTAAACATACAGCACCGCTATCGGTCGATCGCACCCCCGCACCCCGTTGTGGTCGACCGCATTGAGTCACACCAACTGGACGGTCGACTACCCCACTTTCTGTTGGAATCATGTACTCTTGGATACCAGCAGCCTAGTTGTGGTCGGATGGTCGGGCGGGCGTGCGGTCGACTACAACCCAGGACAATCGACCGCAACTCCTCCAGCTGCCTTTCTTCCAGCTGTTGTTGCCTTCTCTTGCTGTCTTCGGCTTCTCCTCTTCTTCTCCAACATCAAGAATTTCCATGCCTACATGTATTTGAGGCCACAATCCTAACAATATCCCACTTGGACTAAATACACAACGCTTCACAGTTATTGAAATCTTACCTCACATTATCTCTGTCTGTCTCTCACTCTCATGAAAGAGCCAAGTACTTCTCAGTCTCATGAAGAGAACCTCCGCCACTCCACCACGTGGAGTGCACTAACAACCCCTCATAGGCACATGAAGGATGTGCCCCACCAATCGCATAGGGCATGAATAACGAAGAAACAACCCCCCATGTCGGATTTCGTGTTACAAGACTCCCCAACTAGCCGATACTCCATTAACACCGGACATAGTTCAAAGCCTCTCAATGCACCCACTGCACTAGAAGTCTCTGTGGACGACACCCCCACAAAATCCGCAGACTGTTCAACCCCTATAACCTCATTTCGGTTACTCTCATCGATATCACCCCGCATATCGATAACAGTGCTCTCTACCTTACAAGAGTAACTTGAAGCTTCTTCTGCCATATCACAAAGTACCATCACCGCAGCAACGTCTTACTCTCTAGGATTTCTCTATTTGGCCAACAGCTCCCACTAAATTAGTAACCTCCCTTCCACAACTGAAAGTCTGAAAGAACTCGGTTGCACCCCACACAACCTACTACTCAATTTTGGCTGAAAGTAAACTACATGAGAAACACCCCTCACGTCTCTATGCAAATACAGCGTTCCCTTATGCTTTCCTCTTGCTATCACCCATGAGCCTGCAGCTATACACCACTCCCCACTACCAACTGTAGTAGACAACTCCTCTTTGTCTAGCCTTCCAATCGAGATAAATTTTTTCTTCAAGTGTGGAACATGTCTTGTTTCCCACAAGACAATACTCTGATCATCATTGGCTTTCACGCGAAAAGTACCAACCCCTCGTACAAGACACCTCTGACTGTTCTCCACGACCATATCTCCAAAAGAACCCTCCTTGTAGTCATCAAACGCCTCTCCTCGGAGTGCAATTAAAAGAAACTCCTGAATCAATACACCACTCACGTGCCTAACTCCGCCCTAGCTGATAAGCATAACTCTTTAATAGACACCACACTGGCTTCCTCTGATTTGACTTCCTGCGGCTTTTCCTTGCTTCTTATTCATATTGGCCATACAACTGCACATCATGTGACCCCTCTTATGACAATACCAATACTCAGGTTCATGTCCCTTATCATTGTCATCAGACCAACTCTCAGATGAACTACTTTGATTCTTTCTTCTTCGACTGCTCTTAGATCTCCCACATCTCTTCTCAACTGACATAGCGAAATCCTTTGAAGATGATGATGAAAATCCTCCATTGCTCACCCTTCTCACCTCCTCGTTCAGAATGCTACTCACCACATCATGTAAAGTCATCAAATTTGTCATAGTGCATGTAGTAGTCTATTCCATCGTACCATAACTATCGGAAAAAGTAGATAGAACTAATAATAATTGTTCCCTCTTTGCAAACTTCAATCCTACAGCTTCTATCTGGTTGTAAACCATATAGTAATTGTTCACATGTTCTGCTACTGAACCCCTTTCCCTCAACTTCATATTAACCAATTTCTTAAAGTGAAGAATTTGATTAAATGTCGATGGTTTCTCATACATATCCGTGAGAATCTCCATAGCCTTATTTGTGGTCTTTGCCTTCGAGATATGAAATAATGCCTTCCTACTCAGTCCTAACTGAATCTGCTATAGCGCCTTCTGATCAAAATGATTCCAATCCGCCAAGACCTTCACATCCTTGTCTGCACATTTCGGCTTCTCATCAAACAACGAACCATTTAAATATTTCTGACGAAGATACGCTATCATCTGAATATTCCACATCAAAGTCACTCCAATCAAACTTCTCGATCTTCAACTTGCTATCGGCCATTCCAAACCATATGCTCTGATACCATTTATTGTAGAATCTGCCACAACTCGTAGTGCTAATAGCGGAACACATACACCATAAGCAACAGAAACTTTCCAAGAACTAGAGGAACCAAAAATAAGCCACCACAATAATCACAAGATCTCACAAGAACACAATAATATGCAGAGATAATCAATACTTCTAATTCTCCAAGAAATACAAAGATTACAAAGAGATTACAACTTTCAATCTCTCTCTCTCTCACACACACACACCTTTGAAACACTTGGCACTTACCCCTCTTGAAATTGAACAATGACAACGGCTCACCAATCATCTCTATTCTGATTAGATTTCTCAGATGGATTAACCCTAGAGTTCACATCTACTGCTATATATATATAGCCCCCAAATAAACCGTAAAAGATAAACACAAATACAGCATATTGAACCCGAACCCAATAACATACAACGTCGCTTGTAATTGACCGCACCCTATTGCGGTCGACTGCAATGAGTCACACTATCTGGATGGTCGATTGCACAGTCTAATGTCACACTCTCTGTTGAAACCTTGTACTCTCGAATACTAGTAGCCTAGTTGCGGTCGGGTGTGCGGTCGGGTGGTCGGTCGACCGAAACCTAGGACAGTCGACCGCAACTCCTCTATATGTATTTCTTCTAGCTGTTGTTGCCTTCTCTTGTTGTCTTCGTCTTCTCCTTTTCTTCTCCAACCTCAAGAACTCTCGTGCCTACGTGTATTTGAGGCCACAATCCTAACACCGTCCACCCCGTAGATGTAACGCCCCGAATCCCAAATTACTGAATTCGAGATGTTCTACAGGATCTTTTCACTTTCTTCACATACAATTTTACAAGGAAATTTAAAACTTTTCTTTTACATCAGAGTTCACAACACATTACATTTGAATTTACACAGCGGAAGCGAAATATACAATATTTACATAAATGAACAACAGCATAATGAACTCTTTATGCATCCATTCCTCTTACATGTAGTTATATCCTGCATAAAAACTGTGGGTACGTCAGTTTATTCAACCGACGATAATTATACATGGCCATCCTCTCTATGCCAGAAATAGTATAATGAGTCTCATTTCTTACAAATCACAAACTTGTTCAACATAAGCATGCAAATAAGGGGGAACTTTTAATGATGTCGTGTCGTGATTGTGCACTTAAATCCTTAATGCAATTTACTTAATTAATCATGACACTAATGCACACTTGTTCGAATTCTATGCATCCCATACTACATAGGTTCGAGTGCAAGCCCCTTAAACGATCTTCATTTTTGTAGGGTTCAATCCCCCGCCATGACTTATTCTACTTCTGTAATTCCAATGAGTATCCTAGATGAATCTATGAGTACAAGCATGTATCCTGGCCCCTGGAGTAGAATTTCGCGCCATGTCTTGACTCGTCAAGCATGCATTCTGCGACAATTCAGCCTCCTCCCTGAACACACTCCTCTTGCAGTCACCAAAACATCCCATAAGCGTGACTAGAGTCCGATCATTACTGAGTTGTGCCCGCGCCATGTCTTGACTCGTCAAGCATGCATTCTGCGGCTCACACACCCGCACCGTACCCTAGCTCTCATACTCATGTTTTTCTCTCATCTTCATCACCTCCACACTATGTATTAATTTAATTAGAATCATGAATGAAAATCAATCTCTAGAGTTAGCCTCTCCATCATCCGGACTTATCATTTCATTTCACTTGACCAACCTGGTCTAATTCTCAATATCATTTCATTCACTGCCGGGGAGACTTAGCTACTCTTCCGTTCAATTTCACATTCACAATATCCAATTGAGCATCATCAGCTCATCATTCATTTTTGAGTCTCACAGACTTTTCTCATCATGATTTCACATTTCATAATTTCATTTAATCTTCCATTTCTCATCTATGATTCATTTACACAATTCATGCAACCACAGGCAGAATCCATTGACTTTAATCATACAGTTCACAACTACCAACAGCAAAATAACATGAATTCAAATATGTCAATGTCCTTTCTGTACAGTCGACTTGGAAGAATGCCAGTCGACTTATACAGTCACATACAGGGTTATCAAAAGGGCTCGGGATAGTCGACTGTATACACTACCAGTCGCCTGTCCCGCAACTTTCAAGTTCACAATATTAGTCACACAACAGTCGACTGTTCACACTTCAGTCGTCTGTCTTAGCAATTTTATCAGCATAATTTTATGTCCAGATCAGTCGACTTGCTACACGCAATCGGTCGACTGGACAGATCTAATTTCAATAAATCATTTACAGTTCTTACGTGCATTTCATCATGATGTCAACTAACAGTACACAAAAGTTCATGTTTCACAGACAAGGTCTCTTATCATCAAATTACTACCATGTCCTTTCCGTTAAGGAAAAATACTTTAAACATGCATTCACATATGCCCATAATGTCTTAAAACAATAAAGATGTAAATCCCAAGTCATCAAACTGGGTCCACACGATGAAAATATATCAGTTTATGAAACTACCCAACAGTCACAGTCAGATTTGAGGTACCAGTCGACTTAACACACTATCAGTCGACTGCTTCGACAATTCAAAAATTATTAATTACCATGAGCTCTTTTTATTCATTTACCTTCCCTCCAGCATATGTGTCATAGGGAAACCATGCAAATAGTATTCATACCATCATGTTCATTTATACATACGTTTATCATTGCATTCATGCGAAATAATGTCTCGTACCAGTCGACTGGCTCACCTGGCAGCCGACTGTACCGACAGCCTCGTTTCAATATTAATAGCAAGTTCAAGCAATTTCTACTGCATTTAAATCACTTTTATAGCATAATATCAATCATAGCCATTGTAGCATTATTCCTACATTAGAAGTCCTGAGAAACACCCACCTTGTATGAAGAAATAAACCGAAATCCCGCAAAGTCCTTCAATAACACAGCACTTCTTGTTCCTTTGCTCCACACCGAAATCTCCAGCAATGCTGCTTGCTTCCACAGAAGAGCTCCCACACAACTCACAGATACTCTCTTTAAACTCAGGAAATTTTAAGTGTAAAAAAGATAGGGAAAGTAGGGGGGTATTTATACTAGAAGACCAATAAGATGAAGGATTGAGATCTATTAGGGAGTTGGAGGATTAAGGGCTGAGATTGATTTGGGGGTTACAAAAACTACCCACAACTCAGGGTAACTACCCATGATCTAGCCCACTCTCTCCCAAAACCGGCCAAAGAGTTGTGCCTAATACACGTGTACATTGAGTGCACGTGTACACACAACCACACCCTACAAATAGCATATTTAATACCCGGGATAGAAGAGCAAGAAAAATGTTACATTACAAGTTGTGGAAAATAATAAGAGAGTTTATAATCCATGGGCTTAAAACCAAATTGGGCCAAAATAAATTTTATTAAAAGAAAAAAATAGACAAATTAACATTGGGCTTTAAAGCAAGTAATTTATAGGGAAAAATATAATTTATACATCATGGAGTAATAGCCACGTGCTACACAAGCATACAAAAAAAAAAGAATTAATCTTTATATATATTAAGAAAATCGGGGTATTACATCACTCCCTCCTTAGAATAGTTCCGTCCCGGAACTACAGCCAAGAGCGAGAAAAGAAGACACAACAACAAGAGATACAAAAAAACACATAATACAAAATACAGGACAATCAAGCAAAAAGCTCAGGATAGTCCTTCAACATCTTCTCCTCAGATTCCCAAGTAGCCTCTTCAACCAAGTGGTTTCTCCAGACTACCTTGACCATCGGTATCGTCTTATTCCTCAAGACCTTCTCCCTACGGTCAACAATCTCAACAGGAGTCTCGATGTAATTCAGGTCTAACTGCAAACCTTCCGGCACTTCAGAAATGCGAAGTAAACCGCGCATCTCGATCAGACACAATAGTCGAAGGAACGCCATGAAGTCGGACAATCTCACCAACATACAACTCAGCCAACTTGTCCATCGAAGCAGTGAGTTTCATCGCCAAAAAGTGAGCGGACTTGGTAAGTCGATCGACTATAACCCAAATAGCATCATTGCCCTTAGAACTTAGGCAATCCCGTGATGAAATCCATACTGATGTTATCCCACTTCCATTCCGGAATAGGTAACGGCTGTAATAGACCTCCGGGTCTCTGATTTTCGGCTTTGACTTGCTGACAAACCTCACATCTCGCGACAAATTCGGCCACATCCCGCTTCAAACCTGACCACCAGAAATGCTGCTTGATGTCCTTATACATCTTAGTACTCCCAGGATGTACCGACAAAAGAGTAGCATGCGCCTCCTGAAGAATACTCTCTTTCAGGTCCGCCTGATCTGGAACACACAGCCTATCTCCGAACCACAGCACTCCATCCCTGATTTGAAATCCGGGTAACCTGCCAGCACTAACCTGCTCCTTCATCTCCAAGATATCAGCATCAACTTCCTGACTTGCAATGATCCTTGCATTCAAAGTAGGTTGAAGCTTCAACTGAGATAAAGATGCCCCCAATCCTTGCAAGACAACCTCAATACCTGCTCGGTCCAACTCCTCAATCAGATGCCTCCGAGTTGTAATCAAACTGGCCAAACTGCTCTTGCGACTAAGTGCATCAGCAACAACATTAGCCTTTCCAGGATGATACTTGATCTCAGGTCGCATATCCTCGAGCACTTCCAGCCATCTCCGCTGTCTAAGATTGAGATCCCTCTGCTGGTAGATATACTTCAAGCTCTTATGATCCGTGTACATGTTCAGCTTCTCACCATACACGTAGTGCCTCCACTGCTTCAAAGCAAAGATAATCGCAGCCAGCTCTAGATCATGAGTCGGATAATTCTTCTCATGCGGTCGTAGTTGCCTAGACCCATAAGCGATTACTTTACCCTCTTGCATTAAGACACAACCAAGCCCCCGATGTGAAGCATCGCTATAGACATCATACTCAACTCCTGCTCTAGGCAAAGCCAAAATAGGTGCAGTAGTCAGTCTATCCTTCAACTCCTGAAAACTCGCCTCACATTGCTCGGTCCACTTGAAGCTCACATTCTTCTTGGTCAACTCGGTAAGCGGCACCGCTATCTGAGCATAACCTTGAATGAATCTCCTGTAGTATCCAGTCATCCCAAGGAAACTTCTGACCTCCTTCACTGTAGTAGGCCTAGCCCAATCTCTCACTGCCTCTATCTTCTGAGGGTCAGTTGCCACTCCCTCCTTAGAAAGGATGTGACCTAGGAATGCCACTTCAGATTTCCAGAAATCACACTTGGATAACTTGCCATACAACCTCTGCTCTTCCAACTTCTGCAAAACTGCTGCCAGATGCTCGGTGTGCTCCGCTTCAGACTTGGAGTACACGAGAATATCGTCGATAAATACCACGACGAAAGAATCAATAAACGGCCTCAGAACTCTGTTCATCAAGTCCATGAAGATTGCGGGTGCATTCGTCACTCCGAATGGCATAACTAAGAATTCGTAATGCCCATGCCGAGTTCTAAATGCAGTTTTGTGCACATCTTCAGCTTTCACTCGCACTTGGTGATATCCTGATCGAAGATCTATTTTGGAGAATACAGCTGCTCCTTGTAGACGATCGAACAAGTCATCAATTCGAGGAATCGGATACTTATTCTGAACAGTGACCTTATTCAGCTCCCGGTAATCGATACACATCCTCATCGATCCATCCTTCTTCTTTACCAAAAGCACTGGTGCTCCCCAAGGTGACGCACTAGGTTGAATAAAGCCTTTTCCCAACAGTTCCTCAATCTGCCGTTTCACCTCATCCTGTTCCACTGGAGCCATCCTATAAGGTGCCTTAGAAATGGGCGCACTTCCCGGTTGAACAGTGATGCTGAACTCTACATCACGATGCGGAGGTAACCCAGGAAAATCTTCCAAGAACACAGTCGGATAGTCCCGAGCCACAGGAATCCCTTGCAATTCCACAGGAGTCTCTTCCTTGCGGATAGTTGCCACCAGCTTAGAACACTTCAACTTCCCTTGGAAAGTGACTTCAGGTCCACCTGGAGCCTTCACTGTGACGGTCTTGGCCTTACACTCGATGCTTGCACTGTACACCGACATCCAATCAATGCCAATGATAACATCGACTCCCAAGATAGTCAGCTCGATCAGATCAATGCCAAAGATTCGATCCCCAATCACTATCTCGCAATCAGCATAGTACCGATCAGTGGTCAAAGTCTCCCCTGATGGCGTAGCTACTGCTAAGATCTTGCCTGGAAAAATCTTTGGTTCAACTCCCAATACTTTAGCAAATCTAGGAGACACAAAAGTATGAGAGGATCCAGTATCAAACAACACCACAGCTCCCTTTCCATTAATATAGAGTTCTCCTGTTACATAACATATATCATTACATAACAATTTCACACTATGAGCGGGAAGAAGAAATGGAAAAGAAACCACACTAAACATCAGCCCTCGTACCAGAGATGACCTGATCCGCCTCCTCAGCATCAGCTTCTGTCAAAGCAAATACTCGCCCTGACTGGTACGGCCTCTTCCCAGTCTGCTGTATTGGCACATTGTGATTGCCAGCCCGTAGTTTGAGACATCGAGATTGGTAATGTCCTACTTCACCACAGTTAAAGCAAGTGACTGCAGAAGGTCTCCCTACATCGTTTCCAGGTCTCCCAGCTACACTGACAGCATTCGCCCCTGTCGGTTTGAACTTCTGTGCAGATGGTTGCCCCTTGAAACTCCCCGATGGCGCGGGCCTCTTCCCGGACTGCCAGTTGCTCTTCTGGTGCTGAGCAACATGGAACTGCCCCATATCCGCCTCCGTTGCTGCCGCCCTCTTCACCAGCTTATCGAATCTCCTGATACCAAGGGGTATCATACGAGATCTCAAGCTCGGCCTCAGACCATGCTCGAACTTGCGAGCCTTCTTCGCCTCATCCATCACCAGTTCTGGAGCATACCTGGAGAGCTGAGTAAACTTGGTCTCATACTCCCTTACTGACATGCTGCCTTGCTGAAGTGACAGAAACTCCATGGACTTTTTCTCCTAGACGTCGGAGGGGAAATAATGGCTGCGGAATTCTTCCAGAAATTCCTCCCAGCCAAGCAACAAGCCGCCCATAGTCCTCTTCACCGACTGCCACCAAACAGCCGCATCCTTCTCCAACTGCAAAGTCGCCAACTTGACCTTGCTGCCCTCCGGTGTTTCCAACACCTCGAAGATTGTCTCCACTTGCCGAATCCAGTTATCGGCCGCATCCGGGTCTGACTTCCCCTCCAACACTGGTGGTTTCATTCTCTTGAACGATTCCACTAGCTTGATTGCCTCGGGTACTGGATTCACCGGCCCCCTTCCTTGGTTTGCAGCCACTGCGTTCAGCGTCTGGTAAACCCTTGCAAACTCGGCCTCAAGGTCCAGACCTTCACCGTTCCTGGCTCCTCTTCTCGCCATATTCTGATGCAAAAGATCCATTAAACTCGAAGTATAAAACAAGAAATTAAACCAACTTTCATTTCATTGAATTTCAAAGTTTATACATTCGAATTTAAAAAAAAAACATTTTAAAATCAGAACAGAAGAAAGATAGAAACTAGGACAATCTAATCTCTACGGGTCCTCTTCGCTGCTCGAAGTTCATCCCGCAGTTCATCCACCTCATCCTTCAGCACATCAGTTAGGTTCTTTTTCTTCTCAAGTTCCCAAATCCGATGGCTGAGAACAGAATAGTCAGCATTCCGCTTCTCCATCTGAGCCTCCAAAACTCCAACTCTATACTTCAAGGTATCCACTTGCCTCTGCAGAGAAGCTACAGCGCTACCCAGAGCTGGTCCCTTTTCTTCATCGGAAGAAGAAGAATCATCAGGTGAGTTCGGCGGTGGGGTGATCTCTCGAGATTCAGGGTACTCCTCATCATCAGAATCAGCTTGCCCGGGGTGATACTCGTCCTCAGAATCAGCCTGTCCAGGATGGTATTCTTTCTCAATAATGTGCCAGTCGTCGCCTCCAGCAGGGTCGAAGTGATCAGCCATCTTAGAATAGAGAGGAAGAAGCATAAATCATAGAGCAACACAAATGTAAGTTACTTACATTTAAATCTCTAAACTCAAACGCACACTCTAATGTCCACATCTAGGGTGTCGTTCCTTATAAATTTGTACGAGTGTGAAAGCGTAGAAAGCGTGGCTCTGATACCACTCTGTAACGCCCCGAATCCCAAATTACTGAATTCGAGATGTTCTACAGGATCTTTTCACTTTCTTCACATACAATTTTACAAGGAAATTTAAAACTTTTCTTTTACATCAGAGTTCACAACACATTACATTTGAATTTACACAGCGGAAGCGAAATATACAATATTTACATAAATGAACAACAGCATAATGAACTCTTTATGCATCCATTCCTCTTACATGTAGTTATATCCTGCATAAAAACTGTGGGTACGTCAGTTTATTCAACCGACGATAATTATACATGGCCATCCTCTCTATGCCAGAAATAGTATAATGAGTCTCATTTCTTACAAATCACAAACTTGTTCAACATAAGCATGCAAATAAGGGGGAACTTTTAATGATGTCGTGTCGTGATTGTGCACTTAAATCCTTAATGCAATTTACTTAATTAATCATGACACTAATGCACACTTGTTCGAATTCTATGCATCCCATACTACATAGGTTCGAGTGCAAGCCCCTTAAACGATCTTCATTTTTGTAGGGTTCAATCCCCCGCCATGACTTATTCTACTTCTGTAATTCCAATGAGTATCCTAGATGAATCTATGAGTACAAGCATGTATCCTGGCCCCTGGAGTAGAATTTCGCGCCATGTCTTGACTCGTCAAGCATGCATTCTGCGACAATTCAGCCTCCTCCCTGAACACACTCCTCTTGCAGTCACCAAAACATCCCATAAGGGTGACTAGAGTCCGATCATTACTGAGTTGTGCCCGCGCCATGTCTTGACTCGTCAAGCATGCATTCTGCGGCTCACACACCCGCACCGTACCCTAGCTCTCATACTCATGTTTTTCTCTCATCTTCATCACCTCCACACTATGTATTAATTTAATTAGAATCATGAATGAAAATCAATCTCTAGAGTTAGCCTCTCCATCATCCGGACTTATCATTTCATTTCACTTGACCAACCTGGTCTAATTCTCAATATCATTTCATTCACTGCCGGGGAGACTTAGCTACTCTTCCGTTCAATTTCACATTCACAATATTCAATTGAGCATCATCAGCTCATCATTCATTTTTGAGTCTCACAGACTTTTCTCATCATGATTTCACATTTCATAATTTCATTTAATCTTCCATTTCTCATCTATGATTCATTTACACAATTCATGCAACCACAGGCAGAATCCATTGACTTTAATCATACAGTTCACAACTACCAACAGCAAAATAACATGAATTCAAATATGTCAATGTCCTTTCTGTACAGTCGACTTGGAAGAATGCCAGTCGACTTATACAGTCACATACAGGGTTATCAAAAGGGCTCGGGATAGTCGACTGTATACACTACCAGTCGCCTGTCCCGCAACTTTCAAGTTCACAATATTAGTCACACAACAGTCGACTGTTCACACTTCAGTCGTCTGTCTTAGCAATTTTATCAGCATAATTTTATGTCCAGATCAGTCGACTTGCTACACGCAATCGGTCGACTGGACAGATCTAATTTCAATAAATCATTTACAGTTCTTACGTGCATTTCATCATGATGTCAACTAACAGTACACAAAAGTTCATGTTTCACAGACAAGGTCTCTTATCATCAAATTACTACCATGTCCTTTCCGTTAAGGAAAAATACTTTAAACATGCATTCACATATGCCCATAATGTCTTAAAACAATAAAGATGTAAATCCCAAGTCATCAAACTGGGTCCACACGATGAAAATATATCAGTTTATGAAACTACCCAACAGTCACAGTCAGATTTGAGGTACCAGTCGACTTAACACACTATCAGTCGACTGCTTCGACAATTCAAAAATTATTAATTACCATGAGCTCTTTTTATTCATTTACCTTCCCTCCAGCATATGTGTCATAGGGAAACCATGCAAATAGTATTCATACCATCATGTTCATTTATACATACGTTTATCATTGCATTCATGCGAAATAATGTCTCGTACCAGTCGACTGGCTCACCTGGCAGCCGACTGTACCGACAGCCTCGTTTCAATATTAATAGCAAGTTCAAGCAATTTCTACTGCATTTAAATCACTTTTATAGCATAATATCAATCATAGCCATTGTAGCATTATTCCTACATTAGAAGTCCTGAGAAACACCCACCTTGTATGAAGAAATAAACCGAAATCCCGCAAAGTCCTTCAATAACACAGCACTTCTTGTTCCTTTGCTCCACACCGAAATCTCCAGCAATGCTGCTTGCTTCCACAGAAGAGCTCCCACACAACTCACAGATACTCTCTTTAAACTCAGGAAATTTTAAGTGTAAAAAAGATAGGGAAAGTAGGGGGGTATTTATACTAGAAGACCAATAAGATGAAGGGTTGAGATCTATTAGGGAGTTGGAGGATTAAGGGCTGAGATTGATTTGGGGGTTACAAAAACTACCCACAACTCAGGGTAACTACCCATGATCTAGCCCACTCTCTCCCAAAACCGGCCAAAGAGTTGTGCCTAATACACGTGTACATTGAGTGCACGTGTACACACAACCACACCCTACAAATAGCATATTTAATACCCGGGATAGAAGAGCAAGAAAAATGTTACATTACAAGATGTGGAAAATAATAAGAGAGTTTATAATCCATGGGCTTAAAACCAAATTGGGCCAAAATAAATTTTATTAAAAGAAAAAAATAGACAAATTAACATTGGGCTTTAAAGCAAGTAATTTATAGGGAAAAATATAATTTATACATCATGGAGTAATAGCCACGTGCTACACAAGCATACAAAAAAAAAAAGAATTAATCTTTATATATATTAAGAAAATCGGGGTATTACAGTAGATGCATCCGATTAAGCAAGGTTTTGCCTCTCGACCTCAAGGACAATATCATCGATTACATCCAAGGGAACCAAGATATGTTTGCCTGGACATCCTCAGACATGACAGGCATATCAGAGGAACTGACCATGCACAAACAAAGTTGCAATATAAATGCAAGACCAGTGCCACAGAAGTGCCGAAATTTTGCCCCTAACAGGCTGCAGGATGTGAAGAAAGAGCTCGATAAACTCCTCGCTCCATGTTTCATCCAGGAAGTCAACTAGCTGGAGTGGCTAGCAAATGTTGTAATGGTGAAGAAAGCGAGTGGCAAATGGAGGATATGCAAAGATTTTACAGACCTCAACAAGCATGTTTGAATGACCCATTAACACTTCCGAGCATTGACGCGCTCACAGATGCGACGTCTGGGCATGAACTTCTTAATTTTATGGACGTCTTTTTCGGGTATAACCAAATCTGGTTGTTCCCCCCGCACATCTCGAATACCTCATTTTGCAGCGACCAAGGACTCTAATGCTACAGGGTCATGTCATTCGGCCTAAAGAACGCAGGGGCTACTTACCAGAGGCTGGTAGACAATGTCTTCAAGGATCAAATAGGTAGCAATATGGAGGTCTTTGTCGACGACATACAATTTTCCCAGTACGTACATTTTAGAGCTCAAAAGGTTTAAATTGTTATACCTTAGTTAAAGATAATGCTTACCCTTTTCTATACTAATATTTTGTGAGACTGTTTAATGCTCATCTCTTTTTATTATTGTTGAAGACATTTTCTTATGGATATGAAGTCATCTCTATCAGAAAGTTCTTTAAATGGTGGGCTCGAAAGTGTTGAAGGAGTGGTGCATTTTATTATTTTTTTAAATAAAGAGCTAAATTATAGTCTATCTCGAACCGAAGAGCTCTCAGTCCTCTGGTTACCGCCCTGAGAGCATCCACAATGGGGTTTCTCATTCTTTAGAAAATGGCATCTACAGTAATAGAAAATAAGGATTTTGTTTGCAGTGGTTGTTTGCTAAAATTTTACTAAAATTTGAGAAAGACGAGACATGTTGTTTCGTCCAGTTTGTTTTAGTTTTTTTTACAGTTAATTAATTAATGATTAGATATTAAAATAGGTTAATTAAATAAATTAGATAATATAATGTAACCTAAAACCTATTTAACTCCCCACTAAACCTACTTTATACCTAATTATACCTAATTAAGTCCCCCCCCCCCTCCCCTTGCTGGACGGGACAAGTCCAAGCAAAAATTGCTTGAAACGGGACAATATGTCTTGTTTCAGCATTTTTTTAAATTTTTTTTCAGACTGATCATTAAAAAAAAAATGTCAGACGAAACAACATGTCTCATCTGATCCCATTAAAAAATTGAAAAAAAATAGGGACGAAAGAATATGTTTCGTCTCTTATAATTTGAGAATCGCAATTTCCTTTCTAAAAAATAAGAAGCGACTGTAGCGATTTTGTAGCAAACGACTGCAGCACCTACTTTCTCAAAAAAAAATTGAGAAATTGGCAAATATAGCAAACGATTGTGGATGCTCTAACTGAATTATAATCATTAAAAGAGGAAAAAAGTAAAAACTAAGGGGGGCATGTTAATTTTTTGCATCCTCTCGTACATTTTTTATCTAGTAGTCAAGGTTAAACATGCTTAAGAGTATTTGTGATGAGTGTTGAAATATAATAATTGTATATTTTGTTTCCTAATATATAGGAAACAGATTCCCCAAATCTCTCATCTCCCAAATCTTCTCTCAATCTCTTTTCTTCTTCTCCAAGAATGTAATTCATATATATATATATATATATATATATATATATATATATATATATATATATATATATATGTATGTATACAGTAAAGAAAAATAACAAGAAGAATAAGGATTATTTTCCCCCCAAAAAAATTATTTTCTTCATGGTATCAGAACCTAATCAGATCTAGGCCAAGTGAAGAAGAAGAGGAGGTGGCTGATCACCTCCATCTTGATCTGATCCCGTTGTTGATCCCGTCATCGATCATCGACTCTGATCCCGTCAGACCCCGTCGCCGTCACCGCTCTGCCCTCATCCACGATATCCGCCGCTGAAACCCACTGCTCCATCCTCTTCCGATCGTCAACAGCCACCCCGTCGACGCCCTCCTCAGTTGCAACCCTCCTCACAATCCCGTCGATCCACCATCGTTGTTGTCCTCTTTCCGATCGACGAGCTCAGCCGACAGTGCCCCCGCACCGCTGCCCTCCTCGCTGCGTCGTCATCCTACGGCGATCCCAGTCTCACAGCACCGCCCTCTGTTTTTCCCTTCTTATCGACCCAACACCCCAGATCGAAACCCTGTTGCTGCTCTTCCCTTCCCCGCTCGACCTCAGACCTCGCCGTCAATCTCCTGTCGACACCACCTCCTGCCATCCTCTGCGATGCCGACCACCGCCTTCAGCCCCTGTCGACGTCGACCCTGATCCGAACCCCCTTGCCCCTTGTTACTATGTTGCAATCTTTTTTACTGTTGTTTGTTGTTGGTGTTTGGAGATTCGCTGTGTTGCTGATTTGTGAAGTGGATTTGATTGGTGTTTGGTATTTTGTGAAGGAGGAATCTTGATCTTGTGTTTGGCATTTGGATCTTGTGTTTGGCGTTTGGCTCTCAGTGTTTGGTGTTTTGGTCCGCTGTGGAGTTGCTGTTTGGGTGTTGGATTGTTGCTGTTTTTTACTGTTTGTTGGAGACTTTGAGCTGTTCTTGGCCAAGTTGTGTCGTTTGCTATTGGCTGCTGAAGATCAGATCAGTTGTTTTCTTGTGCCGCTACCATGGGACAAACTGATGGAGCTAAGAAGAATATTGGACTCGCCTCTACATTAGTTACAGCTGCAGGTAATGATGGTAAGGTATTTAAAATTTCTGCTTCTGTTATGAATAGTGCATGGATAATTGATTCGGGTGCTCCCGACCATATGACTTTTGATTCTAGACAAGTTCAAAATTTTCAACCATCCACTAAATCAACTGCGTCCACTGCCAATGGTGATCCTGCTACTATTACTGGCAAGGGTACCATACACCTCACAAACAACGTAACCTTAGATACTGTCCTAGTTGTGCCATCCTTGAATTTCATCAACCTATTATCTGTTGCTCAAATAACCACTGCCTTACATAGTATTTTAGTTTTTTGGCCTTCACATTGTGTTTTAAGGATATTCGGACTCGCAAGACGATTGGTTATGGGGTTAGACACGGGAAGTTCTATTACCTGGATTTAGAATCTGAATGTTCGAGCAAGTTGACTCAAGCTCTAAGTGAGGAAGGATCCGAAGATGAGAAGAAGAAATCAGATATTTGGCTATGACATCGACATCTAGGACATGCTTCTTTTGGTTATTTGAAGAAATTATTTTCAAGTTTATTTTTGAAGTTGGATAGATCTGCCTTTCGGTGTAATGTGTGTGAACTCGCAAAAGATCATTGTGTCTCTTTTCCTCCAAGTCCAAGTAGAAGCTCCATTCCTTTTATGATTATTCATTCTGATGTTTGGGATCCATCCAAAACCATTACATTTGGACATTTGGAGGAGCCAAATGGTTTGTGACCTTTATTGATGACTGTACCCGTATGACCTGGATTTGTTTGATGAAGTCAAAAAGTGAAGTTAGTGGTTTGTTTCAGAAATTTCACAAGCATGTTATGATTCAGTATAAATCACAGATTCAAGTTCTTAGGAGTGATAATGGTGGAGAGTACCTGAGTTCAAATCTGCAACAATATTTGGTGGAACACGGAATTGTTCATCAGACTACATGCTCGTATACACCTCAACAGAATGGGATTGTAGAAAGGAAAAATAGACACTTGCTCGAAGTGGTCCGTGCTTCTCTCATCCATGGAAATATGCCACTCATTTATTAGGGAGAAGCCCTTGCTTCTGCTGCATACTTAATCAATCGAGTTCCCTCTAAAATCCTAAACTTCCTCACACCATTTCAAGCATTAACTGAAGTTGTGAATGCACCAAAAGTCATCAACTTGCCACCTCGTGTGTTTGGGTGTGTTGCATTTGTTCATCTTCATCACATGAACGCAATAAGTTAACTCCTCGAGCTGTCCGATGTGTTTTCGTGGAATATGCACAGAATAAGAAAGGGTATCGGTGCTTCACCCACCAACTCAAAAGATGTTTGTGACTATGGATGTTGTATTCCATGAAGATGAGATGCATTTTTTCTCTGATGTTGAACTTCATGGGGAGTACCGAAGTGAAGTTCAAACTCTTGCCTATGATGAAATGGTTACTATTCAAACTGAACAATCAGATATAAGGGGAGAAAATCAGGATGTAAGTAATGACGATCACTCGAATGAAGACTTGGTTGAGGAAGAAAATTTCCACGAAGATTTGCAGTCAGTGCCGAACCTCCATGAAGATGAGCAATCTCCACCACCAGCACCATCTGAACCATCTCCACCACCAGTACCATCAGATCTATCTCTACTCCCAGCAGAACCCCAAAACCAATCGTCATCGCTGTCCGAAGCTCCAAGAAGAGAACTCCCAAACCGTACTACTAGAGGTATCCCAAAACCCACTTACGAGCCTAATCCCACTAGTAAAGTCAAGTATCCCATGAGTCATTATGTGTCCACTCACCGATTGTCTGAATCAAATAAGTCATTTGTGAATCAATTATCTGTTGTATCTATTCCTAACAGTGTGCAGGAAGCCCTTACTGATCCAAGGTGGAAAGCAGCTATGGATGAGGAGATGAAATCCTTGAAAAAGAACGAGACTTGGGAGATAGTCGAGCTGCCAGCAGGAAAGAAGCCAGTAGGATGCAGATGGATTTATACAGTGAAGTATAAGTCTGATGGTTCAATAGAGCGATACAAAGCAAGGATGGTTGCCAAAGAGTACACTCAAATGTATGAAATTGATTATGAAGATACATTCGCACCAGTGGCAAAATTCAATACTGTTCGAGTCTTACTGACACTTGCTGCCAATCTTGACTGGTCGTTGGAGCAATTTGATGTGAAGAATGCATTTTTGCATGAGGAATTGACAGAAGAAGTCTATATGGATCTTCCACCAGGGTCGAACATACCAGTCCAACACAGCAACAAAGTATGTCGTCTGAAGAAAGCATTGTATGGACTGAAGCAATCACCAAGAGCCTGGTTTGGAAGATTTACAAAAGCAATGAGGACATTCGAATACTATCAGAATAATTCTGATCATGCTTTATTCCTAAAAAGGAAAGAAGGTAAAATTACTGCTCTCATTATTTATGTTGATGATATGATAGTAACTGGAGATGATCCTGAGGAGATGAAGGCATTAAAGAACTACTTGTCACAAGAGTTCGAAATGAAAGATCTTGGTCCTTTGAGATACTTCCTTGGTATTGAAGTTTCTCGCTCAAGAAAGGGAATATTTCTTTCTCAAAGAAAATATGCTCTGGATTTATTGAAGGAAAATGGAATGTCCACTTGTCAACCGATTAGTACACCATTGAAAGAAGGACTGAAACTATGCAACGAAGCTGATCAAGTGCCTTGTGATAAGGAAAGATATCAGAGATTGGTTGGACGACTAATGTATCTTGCACATACACGGCCAGATTTGTCATATGCTTTAAGTGTGGTAAGTCAGTTTATGCATACACCTCGGGAACAACATATGGACACGGTAATGAGAATTATGAGATACATTAAGTCAGCCCCAGGAAAAGGAGTCTTATTTGCGAAACATGGACACTTGAAGGTTAAGGCATATACTGATGCTGATTGGGCAGGATCTACAATCGATAAGTGCTCCACTTTAGGATATTTCACCTTTGTTGGAGAAAATTTAGTTACATGGAGGAGCAAGAAGCAAAATGTTATTGCACTCTCTAGTGCAGAGGCTGAGTATCGTGGAGTAGCTTTAAGTATAACAGAAGCTTTATGGCTGAAACTCCTGTTGCAGGACTTAGGCTATGGTCCAAAGGAACCTATGAAAGTGTATTGTGACAGTCAAGTGGCGTGTGATATTGTGGCTAATCCAGTTCAGCATGATAGGACGATACATGTGGAGGTGGACAGATTCTTCATCAAAGAAAAATTAGATGAGAAAGTTATTGAGATATCCAAAGTGAAGTCAGAAGATCAACTCGCAGATATCCTAACCAAGGCTGTTTCGACTCGGCTCTTCTGGAAATTTGTTGACAAGTTGGGCATGTTCGATATCTATGCACCAACTTGAGGGGGAGTGTTGAAATATAGTAATTGTATATTCTGTTTCCTAATATATAGAAAACAGATTCCCCAAATCTCTCATCTCCCCAATCTTCTCTCAATCTCTTTTCTTCTTCTCCAAGAATGTAATTCATATATATATATATATATATATATATATATATATATATATATATATATCCCCAAATCTCTCATCTCCCCAATCTTCTCTCAATCTCTTTTCTTCTTCTCCAAGAATGTAATTCTCCCCAATCTTCTCTCAATCTCTTTTCTTCTTCTCCAAGAATGTAATTCATATATATATATATATATATATATATATATATAGTAAAGAAAAATAACAAGAAGAATAAGAATTATTTTTCCCTAATTTTCTTCAATGAGGACATCAATTCTGTTTAGTTTAGTATTTTAGTTCAGTACCATATTTGTTTTTGATAATTATAGCCATATGTAATCTTTCTTTTATGCATTAGAATACTTCTGAGATTTTAGAATATTTTGATATTTGTATCAAGATTTGTTTTGAGTCTATATATAGGCCTTGAGATTAATAAGAAGTTATGTCATTCTTAATTTTTTTTAAAAATTATTGTGTTGAGTTTTGCTCTTCATCCCTTTTTTGTGTGATACATTGAGATCTAATTATTAGGGTTTGTGATAAATCCTATTAAAATTTTAGGGTTTGTAATAAACTCTAAAACTACCCCAAATCCAATACAAATTTCTAATCCCAATCCCCAAATTACTTAACCATAATCTAATCCTCTCCCTCTCCCTCTTCGTTGGACCCCAAACCCTTCACCCACCTCCGTCGACCGCTCCCCTCCTCCTCTTCGCCAGCCCGCAGCCCTCCTCCCCGCAACCCGCCGCAGCACCACATCGTCGACTCTGCTCTCATCTCATCACCTCACCATCCCGTCGATTCCCTGCCTTCACCATCCCGCACACCACCGTCTTCCTCTCCCCTCGCCTCCCGTGCGCGCAATCGAAACCTCAGCCCTGCCGCACCTCGACTGCGGCCGTCAACCATTACTTCCCACCGATCGCCCCTCTTACTGCTGCTGCATCGATTCCACAACTCAGCCACCGAAGCCACCTCCCTGGCCGCAACCACCCGGCCGTCAAGCACCCCTTTTTTGGCTGCCGACGACTACAACAACCACCTAGACTTGCTTCTTCTCCATTTTTCGCGACAGCTTGTTCATCGAAACTCCGATATACACTTCACTTTTCAAATATTTATGTTATACTGCCTTATCATCTCTATTATATTATTTGATTTATCTGTCATCTACAAATATTGAGAGAGCATTTTTACTTGCTAATTAGAGTACAAATCAATATTGAATCTTTTACTTACTAGAACGCTTTGGGTTATAATTATTGATTGTTAGAACTGAATTGTTAATTGGGCATGTTAAACTTAAAACAATTCTTAAAAATCCGTTGAACTGATTAACTGTTTTAATCTCTAACGTGGTCCGCATTACATGTTGGTAAAATTAATCATTTAAAATTCATGAAAATTCTCTATTTAGGATTACGTTTTACATCAATTTGCGGATAACAAAATGCATGTTACAGTATTTTACAAAATAACCGAAGTAAACTTTATGGTGTGTTCTGATAAATTAGCCGATATAGAACGTACTTGACATACAATATATTACAATTACAATATTTTTCATCTTTGGAACACTCAAGAATGTGATTAAAGACGCAGCCTCTTCAGTATGGATGGTATCAATGAGAATAACATTTAGTACATCTCCAAGAAACAAGTAGAAGATAAAAACCTCAGTTTCCAATCAGAGATGTTAAGATGGCCAAGACAGCAATGAATATGATGATATTAAGAAAATAGTTGGATTGGAGAGGCTTGTCTGGACTTCCTCCGACTGCTTGGTATTCTGCTCGTATCTTCTGTTTCATCGTCTCGGACAACTCTCTCTGCAAAAATTCAAAAACAATGCCCGATTTTCCTAAAAGTTGATATGTGTAACACCTGAGAGCAGAACTTTTATGATTTCACACTGTTGGAAGTAAAAAAGCTTCATTTTGTTTTATTAAAATGTGTAGCAGAACAAGAGCCAATTAGTTGCTTTTCATTTTTTTAAGCCTGGAAGTCATGAAACAAGCAGGCATGAATTTTTGTCTGATATGAGATTACTAGTTGATCCAATCATGAATGTCGCACGAAATCAGAATGCCAGCTCAAAAATCCTACCTTTCCCGAAGAGTACTTTGCAGCGACAAACTTCTCAGGTACGGGCGCATTATCTATGGAGACACCCTGATAAAGAATTTCAATGATCAAACTTAGTTCGAAATGATTTTAATTTTCCAACTTAACTAAATAGTAACAGTTGTGTCACAATCAAATGATAATATACCTCTGGAGGATCAAATTTGGCCCCTAGATTGCTGAGTTTGGCATGAGCTTCAGCATAGTCCTTAAAGAATGCGTCTTGATCCTCCGCATATTTCTCAGCATAGACCTGATAGAAGGTTAGTGTTATCAGAAATTAAAGCTCCTAATCATCAATTAGGACATTTGATATTTGTTTACCTTGAACGACGGATCTTCAAATAAGGCCGCATCAGTAGGCAAAACTAGCAGATCTTCATCCTTTTTCTCTTTGATATCCTAGTTGGATTTAAACATGTAAAATTTTAGTCGATTAAACTATGCATTTAGAGACAGTTGAATTAAATGAATATATTCTTACCTTGAAGTAACTGTTATCGAACTTAAGCCACTGCACTGTCCATGACTGTCCTCCAGGTGCCCCAGGGCCATCTTTCTGATACGTCAAAAACGAAATGCATAATTAATCTGCATGCTATAACTTAGTCAACTCATCCTAAGATGGAAAATATATAGGAGTTGATTGAGAAATTGACGGCCCTCTAGCACAGGGAAGTAATTGAATACCAGAAAGTCACCTCCAAAATGCAAAAAACAAAAAAAATAAAGTAAGATTCTTTTATTATTAATTCACTAAGAAAAACTTGCTATTGTGACCTCTTTGAGAAACTCTTCGCATTTTTTACCAGTATAAGATGAAGATCCATGAAGTAGGCAGGTGCATACAAGATCTAACAGTAGAACCACCAAAATTCAAACCCCTCTACTCTCCCATTGAATTGAACAAACCAACGGAAGACTAGAAGATAGGCTACCACAAGCTCTTAACAGTTAATTTCGTAAAAGCAAAGTCTAACATGGTGTAAAAATATGAAAATTTATATGCATATAGAGTTCTGTTGTGGTACTTGTTTTGTCTGGTTTCAAGGATAACACTAGTTACAACTCTGGGATGTGTCAAAGTTTACCTCCTTCGATAGATTTGGCAAGAATACGGAAGTAATTGTGAAAGTTGAAATGAATGAAAAACATTATAAATACATACAGTGTACTTTGTTTCGGGTTTGCCCCACCCACTGCGATCCGGTCTAGACCTTCCCAATGTATGTGCACCAGATAATGCAACTATTTCCTACAGTTCAAAAATCATACAGTTTATACGAAAGAAAAAGTAAATCCAGAACTAATTGAGTTTTGAAGAATAGGTATAGACCTGGTCATTAAGTCCCATTCTGTAGAATACCTCCCGTAAATGTTCTGCAGGGGAAGGTGGTCCAGCATCTAAACTCAAAAGCAAACAACAAATTATTGATCTGAAAAGAAGATTCAGAAATAGAGATTGAAAGGAGAGATGCTGCTTCGTTGATGAAAAAACAATTCATAAAGCTTCTCAATGTTCACAAACAAATGGCTAAAGACTATATATAAGGTACTTTGTGTGTGTTTGTTTGCGTATGTGAACGAGACTTATGTTAGTCTTAGAGAACAATATTGAACTATAAAAGACAAAATCGCAGGCAGGGTAACACTAGTAATGCTTCTGGAAGTGGTATTAGCTGACAGCCAAATAATTTCTCAGAATGCTGATTCCAGGAACTAAAAGAGATGTTTCTTGCGAACATGATAGACAAACTTCAGAGAAAGCTGTTTGAAATGCACAACTGCTGCAAACCTGCAAGCAACTGGAGGCATGCATGTCTAGGTCCTAACGAATTGCTTTGTTATGACTCAATATACTTCACTTAGGAAAACTCTTCTATGTCCATTCTGAATTTCTGAGCATTGTACAAGAACAAGCACGAAGAAGGAAAGCTTAGTTAGGATTGTTCCGACGCGTAAAGTATTGCACTTTGTGAGTGTTCAAGAAGGAGGAGTTTCCAAACATTTGGGCCTAAAATTTAAATACTTTTGCTATTTTATTTTTCCCTTTAGAGCTATGAAGGTAGAAACATGTCAGTACTTATATTAATTTAGTTGTTTTATTTATTGTTGCAGAATCTCAATATTCCCCTCCCCCCCCCCCCCCCCCCCCCCCCTCTCAATTCTTTACCTACTTACCATCTTTATTGAATCATCAAATTTAAAAAAATGTTAGGGAGAAAAATTCAAAGTCAGAAATGCAGAGAGATTAGTCTACCGATGGCAGTAAAGACTTACCAGGAAGTTTACCCTCTTCCGGGCACTGATCAGGTCCAGAAGCATCCACTCTTCCGTACTTCATCGGAATTTTGGGCCCTCCAGCCTCCTGTCAGGTGAAAAAGTGTTAGAAGTTGGTCGTGGTAAGATCAAGTAGAAGAGAAAGAAAAAGATAAAGAAAAAAAAAACATTGAACTAGAAAAGAACCTCCACAGCTGTAGCACTTGCTAACTGGAATAAGTCAGCATAAGAAACACCTGGGTACTTGTCCTTGATAGGTTGAATAAGCTTCACAGCATTCACTAGACCTGTTTCAATTTTTAAGAAACATCAATATTGTCAATGTACCACATTGTGTTTACCATGCTGAAGAGAACCTATATACCAGCATTGGCTGCATGTTTCAGTTCTACATCAAATCGCAAACTTCCATTAGCTCCCCCTCTCTGTGGCCACTCTTCAATGTTCTTGTCATATGTTCCAGCATCATGCCAACCAAGGCGAATCTGTCAGCAAAGAGCAAATAATATCCTTTCAGTTCTCTATAAATTAATAAACTTTTTCAATAAGATTCAAGAATCAAGTTCGCATACTACGATCAACTAACTGTTTGAGCGCCCAACACCATCACAAAGAAGGCTAAATTTTAAAAAACCACACTAAGTTTTGGGTCAGTTTAAAAAAACCGCACTAAGTTTTTTTTATTTTAAAAAAAGGACACAAAATTTCAAAAAACTCCATTGGGTTAGTTAGGGTTAGGGTTAGGGTAGGGTTTAAAAAACCACTTTCATCTTTCATTTGTGTTTAAAAAAAACACATTCATCTTTCATTTGTGTTTAAAAAAATATCACTTAACTAAACAGATGTATAACCCCCCCCCCCCCCCCCCCCCCCGCGACTAATCCTGATCCTAACTATCCCAGTGGAGTTTTTTGAAATTTTGTATCCTTTTTAAAAAAAATAAAACTCAATACAGTTTTTTTAAAACTGACCCAAAACTTAGTATGGTCTTTTTAAATTTAGCCTCACAAAGAAATAAAACTACAAATTGAAAGGGTATCAACTAATTGACCATTAACTTTTGATTTCCATTATAGGTTGACCAATAATTAAGCTCGTTCTACTTAAAACTGTATCGCGTAGTAAAGTTCACAACATTTTCCCGCTATGGAGAAAAATGCTCGACAATGTTATCAAAACTAGTCGACCAAATGCCTATATATTTGCTAGGTGAATTACCGAAGCATTGCAATCATCGAAGCATTGATAAAGTCACACAAGTATCAAAATTAATATAACCGTTGCCATTTATACTACAAGTGCTTGACACGCTAAACAAACTTGGTTATCACAAATATCTCATTCAATTATATGCTTGAAAATCGCTCATAAACAAACAAAGATCCAAACTATTATCAAAAGTTAATATTATTATTATTTTTTTTTAAATTGTAATTACCAAAATAGGATGGCAGAATTGGGTTCTGAGAAGTTCCTTAATATCCTCGCTTGCGCTCTTCAACTGGGTCCCATCCGCGCACGTGACGTACGCCGCCCCACGTGACTGACTCTGAGCTCGCCTCTTACTAACCTCGATGAATCCAGGAGAAAACCTATGGAACGTGGATGTAGAAAATGGGAGAGTGAGCTGGAGGCGGTGAGAATAAGAAGAAGGAAGGGATACGGTCACCGCCCGCTTCGATGCGGAAGGGACTAGGGAAGCGGCGATGGCAGTAGAGGCGATGGAGTAGGATAACCGCTCTGCCATTTGAGAATAAGCACGAAGCACGTGCTCTATGTGCGTTTGTTTCTATGGGGTTAGAAATGGTTTTTTATTTATATTTTATTCTGCGAGTTTTATAGGGTTGGGTATGTTCTTGGAACCCAATCTGAAGTGGCAAATGGGGCGGCACCACGTGTACATTTATAGCGGGTTTGGTTATATGGAAAATGTATATGGAGAAAGGTTCATAGGATCATCATATAGAGCAGTTGTGCTTTGGGTGGGTTTTAAGTGGGCACGCATCTTGAAGGTGGCAGAAGGTTTCAATATTCTTTAATCTTTACTTTCATCCGAGAAGAAAATTTAGGATTTTTTTTTCTTTCATTTTTACCATCTCTACTACAAAAATGGGAGAAGGTCTCAGTGTAATTTGTCTATCTATCAATTCGTGCAACTCACATACAATCAAAAAATCCAAGAAAAATCTATCACACACGTACACAACCCGTACGAATCTCTCTCTCTCAGAAAAAAAAAAAACAGAAATAATTCTTCTTCTCCCTCTTTCTCAAAAGAAAAAACGAAAACCCACTACGTTGCCATTGTTCCGCCCTCAACTCGCTCCGCCCTGCCGTCACTCGGCTCTGCCCTCGCTCCGCCCTGCCGCCTCATCTTCGCTTCGCCTTGCTGCACCATTGCCACGCCGAGCAGCCGTTACGTCGCCCACCATCGATTGCCCTGCCGCCCATTGTCGAATCGCCCCGTCGTGCCATCACTTCGCCATCCACCGTTGCGTCACCCCTACGCCCGCCGTTGCACCATTGACTGCGTTGCCGTTTCCGCCGCACCATTGCCACGCCGCGCCGTCGCTCCGCCACGTCTTCGCTTACGGTAACACTTAAAGCTATAATGCTTTCACCATGAAAAATTTTCATCTACCCATTTAAAACTTCGAATTTTTACTGGTGCAATCAGGTTCCCCAATTTTTAACTGTTAATGCACATAAATATGATTGAATGAAATAGCTATTTCATTGTGGATGATTCAAAGTTTATTATCCTGCCTAAAATTTAAAATACTAATTATCTTGCCCATAAATTTTAAATGAAATAACCGTTTCATTGTCAATGATTTGTTGGGAATTTAGAAATCTGCTCTTTTCGCTTGCCTTCATTGGTGCCTACGCCCAAACGGCCCTATCTTATTCATTTATTTTCTTTGCAAAAAATTTGGTATCAAGAGAGCAATGTCATCAGTCATTATCATCATCGCTTAGCTAATTTGTCACTTCTAAGTTGAGCCTCTACCTCGATAAACAATCCCATTTAAATGTGGGAAGGATCAACTTAAAAAAAAAAAAAGAATTGGTACAATGATGGGGAAACATTTAGATGATGATGATGATGATTTTATTTCGACATTTGTGCATAAATGACACTCTTATGTTTAGTCTCTACCTTCACTATTGCTCCCAACATATCTTTGAAGGAAATTTGAGTGATGGTGATTGTATATTCTTGAAACTTTATTGTCGATGATGATGATGATTTTATTTCGACATTCATGCATAAATGACACTCTTATGTTTACATTGTTTCTATCAAGTAAAATGGATAGTGAACTGTTGTGCAATCTAGATACCTAAATAAATAGATAAAACTAGACACAAATTAAAACCTCGCAAGTGCACGAATCGTTTGGAAAAGCGTAGTGACGAGCAAGGGTCGATCCCACAGAGATTGTAGATTCTAACTTACTAATCAATAAAATAGAAAACAGAATATTGAAGTGTCGTTCTAAAAGTCTAAAAGAAATGAAAAGATGAAAATCTAAATAAGTAGCATCACAAGTTGAGTCACAAATCTCTATTAAAGTAGTTGGGTTTTGATCTCCACCAATAGTCAGTAATGCTAAGTTATATACTACATCCATTACTCATGTTTGTTCTCTTCAAGGGCATGGTATCTACTCCTTAAAGTAATGTTTCCCTAAGCCAAGAATTAGGCATGGTATCTACTCTAATTCGTTTCTTTCATTAAGTATTTAGCATGGTATCTACTAAGTTGCACTTAAAGAAGGCATAAGAACAGTGGAAACGAACAAACACTCAAGGTCCTAGAAATTGGTATCAGATCTAGATCCCTTAAGTTGATTAAACCAAGAACCCCTAAGGACTCCCTTGTTACGAGTTATGAACACGAGATACGGGTCGTCTCAATATGCTCATCTAACAGATACAGATTTACACTGCACAAACTTATAATCCCAGATTCGGACCAGTCGACTGGCTGTCACTTCAGTCGACTGCCCTTAAGATTCTGAACTAGTTTGATTATTATAAATCTATTCCAATTCACTCAGGTTTAATCAATAAGAAAGAGAGTAGCAAGCATTACATAACTATGGTCTCAATCTACCCAACTATGAAAGTTAGTTCCACATAATAAAACTTTTATTGATTAATATAATAGAGTTCATGACTACAATAGAAATAAAAACTAAGAGAAAGAACAGAAGAACGCTGATTTGTATGATGTTGCGCTTTAGCCCAATCAGCAGTCGTCTAGTTCTCCTCCGTTGATGCTTGCTGTCGACGACTGGTTTTTGATGATGGATCCGGCCTTCTTCGAGAGATCTTTTCGCTTCTTTCTTGATTGGTATTTATAGAACAAGAGAAGAGAATTAGGATTTGTACTTTTTGCATAGAAGTCCTCTTCTTTTGTTATTTCTTTCCTTATCTTGATCAGCCTTTTATTTCTTTCTCTTTTTCTTCTTTCCTTCCTTATCTGCTCACCACGTGCTTCTTGCTTTGATTGTTTGAGAAGTTGTTATTCGCAGAAAACACCTGGGTTTGGATAACTTAATTTTGATTCGGTTTTGGATGAGGATGCATCTGTTCTTATCTTCTGACTCGCCCCGTACCAGTCAACTTGCTTGGGGAGTAGTCGACTGTGCCGAGCCTTATCAAACTCTCTGTCCAGTCGCCTGGTTGAAGAGTCAGTCGACTGATGCTCTGTAATATTCTGAGTTCATCCTCAAAGTCTGTGTTAGTCTGGAATCTGCTTCGTTTGGCTGTTTTAAGCTGTTTCTTATGGAAAAAGAGAAAAGAAGCGTAAATACCACATATAGAGCATTTAAATGTCTAATTGCCTTAAGATTATTGCTCCTAAAAGTGAATAATATTTGGTTCATCAAATACCCCCAAACTTAGCTTTTGCTTGTCCTCAAGCAAACTAAAATTATGAACAAGGGGAAAAATAATAGTATTCAACCACCAAGAATTTTTATTATGCAAGCATCAAAATAAACAATTGCAAATAAAGTAACAACAAGTATACCCACTTTCTCCAGTGCAATTGTTTAGTCATAATCCCCAACTCAATCATACTTGTCATGCAATTAATTATAGTTATAGTATGCAACTACTCAATCTGTGATTATCCTTTTTCTCTACTACAAACCGAGTAGCAAACTAGAGTTTTTTTTTTTTTTTTTTTTTTTTTTTTTTTTTTTTTTTTTTTATAAAGTCTCTTCTTTAAAGTTGTCACTTGCCTTTTTACGCGAATGCAAAACATTTGTGATGAATCCACCCGGTTACTCAGCAAGTCACAAACCCTTAAAGTGCTTTGCATACTCATATTTCAAGTTGCTGTTTGACGTAAAGGTAAACATTGGTGATGAATACCCCTAGTTACTAAGCACTCAAAACATTGGAGTAGATTGACTTTATTCAAATATATATATATATATATATATATATTATCACTCTATTTACTTAAACTCAATTTAGTACTAGATCTGAAGGGAATAATCACCAGAAAAAGTATCACATTTGTTTTTTATGTATAGTCGCATAACTCATATAATTTTGTAGGGAATTATGAAACTCAACAATTCTAAAGTAAATAAGTATTCTTAGTCTTACTTTATAAGAAATTGTTTATCTTAAAAAAAATAAAAATCAAAAGACTCCAAATAACTAAATACCCCTAAACTTAGATGGGACATTGTCCTCAATGTTCGCACAAAAATCTAAAATAGGCATGTGTTACCACCTAGTTTGAAGAAAATGAAATAAAGAAATAAAGAAATGACTAAAGAAACGAATAAAGGAAGAGAGTGTAAATACTCCCCTGAAAAATTGGGTTGCCTCCCAATAAGCGCTGTGTTTCTTGTCTTCAGCTAGACTTGATGAGTTGTGCAATGTATTGAATGGCTCGCAGCTCACAACTCATCTTCTTATAAGGTTTCCCCCCTCTGCCCATTCACCTTGAACGTTGAGCTTCTGCCAACGCTCCATGTGGGGAAAACCTGTGCAACAATTCATGGACCGTACCATCTTGACATTAGTTTATCAGCAATGGTCCATCTTAATGCACCATTGTGCTTTTGAAAGACTCCCTGCAGCCTCTCATCTTTCTTCATCCTAAAATTTCTAGCAACTGTCACAGGTAAAGTCTGTTCTCCCCCCAAAGATCCATACTGCTGGTGTTCATGCATTGGCTTCAGCTCCACGTCTAGGATCCTGGTAGCAGTCGGGACAGTCGACTTAGCCCGTCCATCAGTCGACTGGTCTGCAGAAACACAAGTTTTATCAGACTCAAAATTTTTAACTGCAGGTGCAAGCTTACCTGTATATGACTTTGGAGTTTCAAGGTGATGTACTGTCTCTGCAATCCTCCGATCATCATATTCCTGTTCAACATGAGATAATGTTAGAGGGTGTGTAGTTGTTTCTTGTGATGGATCAACACTATGTTCCTGCAATGTTTGGTCACAAATTTTCTGAACCACATCAACATTATAACATTCATGATCATCGTGTGGAATTTGTGGTGCATCAAACACTTTAAACTCAATCTCTTCCTCTAGTGTTGTCATTAATTGGAGCTGTTCTTGTCCTCTAGGGTTGGGTATGGTTTGTGATGGGAATTCTCCTGCCTTTCTCTCACTTAACTCCGTAGCGATTTGACCAATTTGAAATTCCAATTTTTGAATGGCCTGTCTTTGTTGATTGCTTGTTTGCTGTTGCTGTTGGAGTAACTGCAGAATGGTGGATTCGAAATCCAACTTCTTTTGTTCTTGTGTTGGCTCCTCATACCCATTCCCACCCTGGAATTGCTGCGTATCCCCTGGTGCAAATTGATTGTCTTGATGGCTTTGCCACCCTGGGTTATACGTGTTTGAAAAAAAATTCTTCTGGGGCGGGTACATTCCCTGTTCTACGTAGTTTGTGTGCTCCTGATCTGCGAAAGAAAACATGGGACATGAATTAGTTGTATGGTTAGATTGAAAACAATTTGCACAAATTTCTTTTGATTGGTTTTTTACGCCACCCAACATTGAATTTACAAGCATATCAATCTTTTTGTTCATGGTTTCCAATTCTAATTGCATGTTTTTATTATGAGAAATTTCGTAAACCCCCTGTTTTCTCAAAAGACCCCTCCTTGTGGAGAATTGTTGTGAGTTCTCGCTGAGTTCTTCAAATAACTCTATGGCCTCCTCAGCACTCTTCCTCATCAACATTCCATTGCAACCTGCATCTACAATTGCTTTGTTAGCGTCATTTAAACCCTCATAAAATGATTGTACCTGGTCATCCTTAGGTATGTTATGCGTAGGACACTTGAAAAGCTTGTTTTTAAAGTCCTTCCATGCCTCGAAAAACAAATCTCCATCTTTTTGTTGGAAAAGTAGAATCTCCCTTTTTAGTTGTCTGGTTTTCTGGGCTGGAAAGAACTCTTTCAAGAATTTTGTTGCCAATTGCTCCCATGAATTAATTGATCCTGGTTCCAAGGAATTATACCACAACTTAGCATTAAGTTTTAAGAAAAAAGGAAACAAGATTAACCTGATTTGTTCAGGGATAAGCCCGTGGACGCTTTGTGTCCTGCAAAGATCAAAGAAGTCTTGCAGATGTAGGTGCGGATCTTCATCTAGTCTGCCATTGAAGTGGGGAACCATACTGAGTAATTGAGGTGATAGATGCATATTTCCTGTGACTTTGGGTTGAAAAGCTATGCAAGACGGTTGCTCAATATTCTTTGGAATGAATTTGTCTTGCATTGGTACACGATTTGATATGTTTTCACCCATTGTTGCTTTTGGAATTCTTCGCTGTGCAGGCGACTGGTCCTTGGAGACAGTCGACTGGTCTGACCCTGTTTGTGCAGAAAGTAAACTAAAAGAAAATGTTAGAAAAGAAAAAGAAGAAATAAAATAAAATAAACAGAAAAAGATTTTTACTGATTTGTAAGTTAAAATACTAAACAATCCCCGGCAACGGCGCCAAAAACTTGTTGTGCAATCTAGATACCTAAATAAATAGATAAAACTAGATACAAATTAAAACCTCGCAAGTGCACGAATCGTTTGGAAAAACGTAGTGACGAGCAAGGGTCGATCCCACAGAAATTGTAGATTCTAACTTACTAATCAATAAAATAGAAAACAGAATATTGAAGTATCGTTCTAAAAGTCTAAAAGAAATGAAAAGATAAAAATCTAAATAAGTAGCATCACAAGTTGAGTCACAAATCTCTATTAAAGTAGTTGGGTTTTGATCTCCACCAATAGTCAGTAATGCTAAGTCATATACTACATCCATTACTCATGTTTGTTCTCTTCAAGGGCATGGTATCTACTCCTTAAAGTAATGTTTCCCTAAGCCAAGAATTAGGCATGGTATCTACTCTAATTCGTTTCTTTCATTAAGTATTTAGCATGGTATCTACTAAGTTGCACTTAAAGAAGGCATAAGAACAGTGGAAACGAATAAACACTCAAGGTCCTAGAAATTGGTATCAGATCTAGATCCCTTAAGTTGATTAAACCAAGAACCCCTAAGGACTCCCTTGTTACGAGTTATGAACACGAGATACGGGTCGTCTCAATATGCTCATCTAACAGATTCAGATTTACACTGCACAAACTTATAATCCCAGATTCGGACCAGTCGACTGGCTGTCACTTCAGTCGACTGCCCTTAAGATTCTGAACTAGTTTGATTATTATAAATCTATTCCAATTCACTCAGGTTTAATCAATAAGAAAGAGAGTAGCAAGCATTACATAACTATGGTCTCAATCTACCCAACTATGAAAGTTAGTTCCACATAATAAAACTTTTATTAATTAATATAATAGAGTTCATGACTACAATAGAAATAAAAACTAAGAGAAAGAACAGAAGAACGCTGATTTGTATGATGTTGCGCTTTAGCCCAATCAGCAGTCGTCTAGTTCTCCTCCTTTGATGCTTGCTGTCGACGACTGGTTTTTGATGATGGATCCGGCCTTCTTCGAGAGATCTTTTCGCTTCTTTCTTGATTGGTATTTATAGAACAAGAGAAGAGAATTAGGGTTTGTACTTTTTGCATAGAAGTCCTCTTCTTTTGTTATTTCTTTCCTTATCTTAATCAGCCTTTTATTTCTTTCTCTTTTTCTTCATTCCTTCCTTATCTGCTCACCACGTGCTTCTTGCTTTGATTGTTTGAGAAGTTGTTATTCGCAGAAAACACCTGGGTTTGGATAACTTAATTTTGATTCGGTTTTGGATGAGGATGCATCTGTTCTTATCTTCTGACTCGCCCCGTACCAGTCGACTTGCTTGGGGAGTAGTCGACTGTGCCGAGCCTTATCAAACTCTCTGTCCAGTCGCCTGGTTGAAGAGTCAGTTGACTGATGCTCTGTAATATTCTGAGTTCATCCTCAAAGTCTGTGTTAGTCTGGAATCTGCTTCGTTTGGCTGTTTTAAGCTGTTTCCTATGGAAAAAGAGAAAAGAAGCGTAAATACCACATATAGAGCATTTAAATGTCTAATTGCCTTAAGATTATTGCTCCTAAAAGTGAATAATATTTGGTTCATCATGAACAAACAGCAACACCTCAACTATCAGAGACTCAACAAGTTGATGAACGTAGAGAGAGACGTAGACAATACGAAGTAAACAGAAGAGTCAACATGACTGCAATACAGTTGGAAGAGTTTAGACGAAGAAAACGAGAATATGTTAAAAATCGACGATTATCGATGTCTGGAGATCAATTAGCTGAACAAAGAGAGAGGGATAGGCAATATAAAAGAAATCGGCGCCCCAATATGAATGCGCAACAATTGGTTGATGAAAGATCGAGAAATCAACAAAATATGCAGAGGTGAATATCAACAATGAACGAACAGCAAATAACTGAACGTAGGGAGAGATTTCGCAAATATCAAAGGGATTGAAGAGATAATGGGAACTATACATTAAACGAAGATAACAATTATCAAAGCATTTTTGATATTTTACTTAAGGTATTAATTCATATATGTCTTTACTTATAACTTTTTTTTCTCATGAAGTAGTACGAAGGGTTGTCAATAATGATTTGGATAGTGCCGCATTACAATTTACTAATACAGAGAACAATTTAAATAATTCTGTTATTAATGAAGGTATGATTTAACACCATACTTTGTGCCTCCACTGTTTGATTTCTTCATCGTAAAAATAATAAACATGCAACATTTCGACCGCTACTATAAATTTTCTGATCTTAATCATTGTATCAATACTGTTATTCAATTAGGTGTGTTTGTGGTTAATACAGACAACAATGAAGAAACATCTATTATGAATGAAGGTATGAATTAATACAGCATTTTATTTCACCGATACCGTTTTTAACTTCTTCTCAATTGTTGTCATATTTCTAAAAAATTACATAAGAACAACTGGAAATAATTAAGTGCCAAGAAGAGTTCGAACTGTTCAGAGGCGCTATAATTCGGCAAGAAATCATGCTGACTTATTTCTCTGTCAACAATTTCATCTACCACCTACAAGAAGATTCCCGCACTGTGCGGAAAATTGTTTTTTCATGAATCAGCTGATTTGTGTTGTCAAAAAGGCAAAGTATAATTGCCGAGAATAACAGTTCCTGCTGAATTGATGAGCATTTATCTTGATCAGTCCGAAGAAGGAAGAACTTTTAGACAACATATACGTACTTACAATCATATCTTTGCATTTACTTCCATCAGAGTAAACCTTACTTCCATCGGAGTAAACCTTGATGGCAAATTTTCGAATAATAGAATAGATGTTTACACTTTTCGTGCTCAGGGTGTCATATACCATAAGATTGGTAGTCTTATTCCACATAATAATTCTAGGCCTTGATATATGCAATTGTACATATATGATACTGAGCATGAACTTGATAATAGATTAATGGAAAGTGATTTGGTGAGTAGGCCAGTTGTGGAAAAGCTTCAGCAAATTCTTCATGTACATAATCCATATATCCATAATTTGCGGTGTCATTCACGACGCTCTGATCTCGAAAATTGAAAATTAATACTTAAGGAAATACCAAACCATGAAGGACAATATCATTTGCCTACTTCTTCACAAGTTGCTGCAGTGTGGGTTCCCGGGGATAATTCTTATGATTGCCATGAAAGAGAAATTGTTGTCAAAACTTATTCCAACCAACTTCACAGTGTTCCAGATACTGCTGGATATTATGATCCTCTTCAATATCCTCTTTTATTACCTTACGGGAGTCATGGTTGGGATATCTACATTCATAATAACGGACGAAGAGTGTCATGTAGAGAGTAGTATGCATTTCGACTTCAGGTATTGACTATAGCTGATTATTTTATTTTATATTTGTTCCTAATCATTAATCAACCTATCTATCTACAATAATGCTCTAATATATTTGTCGCTAGATTTGTGAAAATGACACATCTGTTTTTCTTCGTGGTGGGCGATTACTACAACAGTTTTTAGTAGACAATTATGTTAAAATTGCCACACAGAGATTGCGTTGGGTTCGCGATCATCAACATGAAATACATGCTGAAATGTACCAAGGGTTACAGGATGCACAAGATGTAGGTGAAACAATTGCAGGTAAATTATATATCCTTTGTATATAATTCGTACGCTATGAAAAATATTTTCTACGTAAACGCTTTAAATTTCTTTTATTTGTTATTTTTCAGGAAATGTGGATCGTAGAACTGTACTACCTACATCTTATGTCGGAAGTTCCCGATATATGTACCACAATTATCAAAATGCAATGGCTTTGGTGCAAAAATATGACAAACCTGACTTATTTATTACTATGACTTGCAATCCGACATGGATTGAAATTTCCAGTGAATTACTACCTGGACAGCTTCCACAGGATAGACAAGATTTAACAACAAGAATCTTTCATTTTAAACTTGAAGAGTTTAAGAAAGATATATTTGACAGAGGAGTACTTGGGAGAGTCATTACACGTACATGTCATTGAATTTCAGAAGCGCGGATTGCCTCATGCTCACATTTTTAAAGTCCATGTTTCCATATATATATATATATATATATATATATATATATATATATATATATATATATATATATAATAATAATAATTATAAAACACAAAGAAAGCTATCAAGTGTCTCTCATTCAATAGAGTTGAAATCAATGGTCCACATCTAACCTCACAAAATGTATTTTCCCGCCCAAAAGTTTCCCCCCAAAACTCAAATTCAAAATCCCCCAAAACAACTCATTCTCAACAGTTAAATTTCATCATCATTTTACACCCTCATTTATAATTATTTTTCAACATATACTAATGGAAACATGAACTTTTATTTACAACTAATTATTATTTTACTATTCAAACTTGAGCTACATAATTGTTCTTTTACTGTTTACAAGACTTTCATATGTTGTATTGTTTCGAAGAAGTGCCGTAGGCACGTGCCCACGGGCAAATCTAGTCTATATAATAAAACACAAAGAAAGCTATCAAATGGCTCTCCTTCAATCCCCCCAAAATCAAAGATCCAGATCTAATCTCACAACCCACCCCCCCCCCCCCCCCCCCCCCCCCCCCCAAACCAAAAAGATTACCCCCACAACTTAAATTCAAATTTCCCCCAAAACAACTATTTTATTTATTTAATTCTCTCTCTCTCTCTCTGTGTGTGTGTGTGTGGAAACATGGACTTTTATTTACAACTAATTATTGCCATACTATTCAAATTTGAGTTACATAATTATTGATTTATTGTTTACAAGGCTTTTCATATGCTGTATCGTTCTGAAGACGTGCCTCTGTGTGTGTGTGTGTGGAAACATGGACTTTTATTTACAACTAATTATTGTCATACTATTCAAATTTGAGTTACATAATTATTGATTTATTGTTTACAAGACTTTTCATATGCTGTATCGTTCTGAAGACGTGCCTTAGGCACGTGCTTACGGTCAAATCTAGTATGTAAATAATTTATGAAGCAGTCCATTTTTTTGTGTTGACTAGATTTTATTAGTATAGTAAATTGGCAGTTTGCGCTGACACTTTTGTGGCTCTAGTGGACGTGTTTAGCGTGAAAACTGACTAAATGAATAATCAAATGAAGTTAATTTTAAAAAGGACGGGAAAGAAGTTACTTCACAGCAAAAAGGAGAACGATGCAATAATAAGATAAGAGTAATGCTAGAGCCACTACCAATTTCACTACATTTCTCTTCACTACCTTATGTGGCACATTCCAATAGGTAGGAAATGAAAGAGTGGATGGGAATTAAGTACTGAAACTATTTAAATTTACTTTTTGCCTTTTTTTTAGATTGGAAGGTAAGAATGTGAGATGTTGGAGGCAACTAGGATGATTAACCATTCACAATTTAATTTCCCCCAGTCTGATGAGAATCTAGAAAACATTTAAAAATATAAACTAAGCAAATTTCTTCTAGTTATTTTCTTAAATTTATCAAAAATCATAAGTTCATGTGCAATTTCCAAAATTAAGAATTATAGGATTAAAGATTTTGTCATTTTGTATTTGCCCTAATCGGGTATAAGTTTATAATTGTTGTAATGGTAAGGAGTTAATCTATTGTAAATTCTCATGGCTAAACATTTATGGCCACATGGAGCTGAAAATTGGGTGGATATTGTGAAAATATTTGATCAGATGGTGAGTGCAGTCGCATGTCCATTTTAGTCTAATAATGATACTAGATTTAAGAAATTTTCATTTGACTCGGCATAATTTTGTGGAATGTTTTGATTATACCATTGTCAAATTACTATGAGGATGAATCAACAAAACCTATAATAATCTGTAAAGACAACAATAGCAGTTTGAGAGCAATTTATAGTGATACAGTGAAGTCACAATCCAAAATAGCAACCACGCCCTACGGCTCTTAGTGAGTTGCACTAACTAATTGGCTACCACCTTATTCCAAATATAAAAAAAAATGATTCTCCAAACTTATTGATTTCTTATTTTCAAAAAATGAAGTCTCTCTCTCCTACTTCATCGTTTCTTGAATTTTCTCCGCATGCTCTTCATCTTCTTGATTCCATTGAGTACTCTGTTCCTCGGGAACAAAACCCAAGATTTTGTAACCGCTTCGAGGTGCTACAGGAGCGTGATGAGGTGGCTTTGTCTTGGGAACAGAACCCAAGACAACTCGATGGTTTCAAGATGCTACTGGACAAAGGTGAAGCTATTGTTCCTTACAGTACCGCTTCGTATCCCTTTGATTTGAAACAGGAGAGTTGGGTGGATGTTTTCAAAAAGAACCTTGGTAAAAACTCTTTTACGAATAATCAGCTTCATATAAAACCCGAGATTTCGTTATCTATCTCAGATAAGAGATCGGCTAGGGTTTCTCATCATCCCTCTCCCTCTTCTTCTATCTCTGATCCTTCTCTTCGTTGTTTCAAGTGTTTTGAGAAATGTCACTTTAAAAGAGATTGTCGTAACATGATTATCTACCATTCTTGTGGGGATAAAGCTCATCACCAGAACGTTTGCCCCTCCCGCAAGTTTGGAGGCTCAAGAAGGAGATCTGGGGGAGGCAGATCGGGCTTTAATGGTGGTCGTTTCAACCAAGGTGGTGGTAGATCGGGTCTTGGAGGGGGGCTTGCTACCAAGAATGTCCATGGTCACTCTTCTGATTCTGATTCGACGGCTGTTAACCTTCCGGAGCAGAAAGTGGTTGAGACGGCTTCCCAAGTTGCTAGGGCCTGGGATAATAGGCACTCGGAGTCAGGTGATAGTCTATTGGGTCCTCCTCCTTCTTTTCCTCCTCTTTCTGGGGTTCCTTCGTTTTCTGGGGTTTCTCCTCCTTCTAAATCTGATCTTGTTAGTAATTCTAAGGTCGAAGTCTTTTGTGAATTCTCTCAGGAGATGAAAGATAGATGTTTTCTTTTGAATATTGAGGGGATTATTTCGGTTAAATCTGGTGCTCCGGATTTAGTTAACTTTCTTGATGCTCGTTTTTAAATTCCTGGTTGGGATTGGGGTCTATGGATGCTCTCTAATGGTGATTTTATTTGTAAATGTCCTAATATCAAATGCTTAGAAAACTTGAAAGGGCAGGACCTTCGTTTTGGGAGGGCCATTTTCTCTGTGAAAAATTGGCCCCAATTTGGTATCTCTAAGCGATCTCTTGATCTTGTGAAAACCAGAGCCATCCTATCTGGAATTCCTCCGTACTGTGAATCTTTCTCATCTTTCAGTCATGTTTCTAGATGCATTGGTAATTTTGTGGGTTTCTCTGCTAAAAATTGTCGGAGTAATAGTCATCTTGAAGTTATTGCTGATTTCCTCCGTTGCCCTTCTTCCCTTTTGATCTTTGATTACATTTTATGGGTAGGCACTCGTACTTTTAAGATTGTTGTTACCTATCCTGATATCTCCTCCCAAAATTTGAATCCCTCTTCTTCATCTCTTCATGTTCAATCTGATGCTGTTAAAGACAAGTGGGAATCTTGGGGTACTCCTAAAACTCAAGGTTTATCTTCGTCTTCCCAATTTCCCTCATTGCCTTCTAAGTCTGAGAATTATCAGAGGGGTAAAGGAAAACAGGTTTCTTCTATCTGGATTGAAAAAATGTCTCATGAAGAAGGGGAAATCTTGGATATGGCTGGGAACCTTGACTTAGTCAATCTTGAGATGGGCCCTGTTTTTGATCCAAACATGTTTCTTCCTAATTCTGAATCTGAGTCTTCCTTTTATCCTGAGAGGGAGTCTAGTGTTGGGAAAGAAATGGTGGTTTTCTCTGAGGATTGTTCTGAGATGTTTTCTACAGAGGTTCATCTGAGGTCCCTTCTGTCTCTTTGGAAAAATCTTCCTATTGGTGGGATTTGGAAAGATTTATTTTACTCCCTTGTGTATGGAAAGTTTCTCACATATTTTGTTGATGGTCTTTTTCATAACAACCTCTCATTTCCTGTTTCTCACCTTCTTGGGGTCAGGAGGGATGGCCTTACTGGTTCGGGCTTCAATGTTCTTTTTGACCTATCTAAGGTCATCTCTTTTGATCATGTCTCTGGCTCTGAGGATGTTCTTTATCCTAATAATTCTTTGTGTGAGTTTGTGACTGCTGATGATCCATATTCTCTGATAGTTGCCTCCAACATCTCACATTCTTGAAAAGACAGCTCTTATAGCATAGATCAGAAATCTGGAGATTCCTGCTCCTGTGATCCCCCCTACTTTGGAAGGTACCTATCTTGGCTCCATTTTTAAATATCATTTTGATTCCTTTTCATCTGATTATTTAGCCAATTTAGCTGCATGTTCTGGTTTGCATGAGATTTCTCCATATGATTTTAACAAAAATAAGGATCTTGAAATGATCAGGGGGTGTTAATTTGTTAAAATGATTATTTCAACCTGGAATATCAGAGGTTTAGGTAGTGAAGATAAAAGATTGGTTGTCTTTGATTTTATTAATTCGTGATATTATTGCTATTCAAGAATCTAAAATTCTTTCTCCCTCTCTCTCTCTCTTTAGATCTTTAGGTGGTTCCATTATTACAGAATGGGTCTCTTTAGACTCTATGGGTGCTTCTGGTGGTATGCTTATTGATTTTAAAAATAATATGTTTAAATGCACTAATGTTTTTAAAAAAAAGTTCTTTCTGGCTATGGGACTGGAATGTTTTTCCTTTAATTCTACCCTTCTTTTTATTTCTGTGTATGATCCATGTGTGCATTCCCTTAAAGATGATTTTTGGAATGAGTTTTTACAGTGGAATTCTTTCATTAATAGTTGGGTCACCTTTGGTGATGATTTTAATGTTGTTCGCTTTTATTCTGAGAGAAGTGGCTACTCTTACAATAGACATGACTCTGATAATTTCAATAATGTTATTAATAATCTCAGTCTTATTGATTATCCTATTTTAGGGAGACAATTCACTTGGTCTAATAAGAGATTGATCCCTGCTAAACTTGATAGATTTCTTGTTTCCAATGATTGGAATTCTGCTTTTCCTTTATCTTATGTTCAAGCTTCTTCTTATATTATCTCTAACCACGCTCCCTTTATTCTTTTTTCTACCTCTCATTCTTCTAAAGTTCTTAATTTTAAATTTAAAAAATTCTGGTTAGAAGACCCTCCCTTTCTTACGATGATCATTGATTGCATTTAGTCTGTCAATAACTTTCCCCAGGCTTGTCTCAGAAGACTTCTAGCTAAAATTAAATGCATTAAGAATGGTTGTAAGCTTTGGAACAAATGCACTGAATTCTAACACCCCCACTCAAACTCACGATGGTTCAAACAGTGTGAGTTTGCTTACTAAATATTGAAATCTCTGAACAGTATTGAATTTGGTGAAGAAGTCTGCAGTCTGCTAGGAAGAGGTAACAGAATGGAGAGAAATGGTCCCTGCCTCAAAGCACACAAACATAATAGTAATCAATCTCTATATGCTTCGTTCGCTCATGGAAGACCGGGTTGCTTGCAATGTGTAGTGCACTCCGGTTATCACAATAAAGAAGAGTAGGTTCTGAAAGAGTGACACCCATATCTGATAAAAGCTAGCGAACATGAACAATCTCTCTAGTAGTAGCTGCCATTGCTCTATACTCAGCTTCGGTCGAAGAACATGCAATAACTGCCTGTTTCTTACTTCGTCATGAGATCAGCGAATCACCAAGAAATAGATAGAAACCGGTGGTAGACCATCTGGTAGTAGGACCACCTGCCCAATCTGAATCAGAATATGCACTTAGCTCTAGTTTGGATTAGCAGGCATGATGAGCGAGTAATAGTACCCTGAAGATGTCTGAGAATCAAAAGAAGAGCACCGTAGTGAACTGACGTAGGAGTAGAAACAAACTGACTGACGACACTGACTACATGAGCAATATCGGGTTTGGTCATGCATAAGTAGACAAGCTGTCTAACAATCTGTCTGTATCTAGTAGGATCAGGAAGGAGCTCACCAATAGTGGGATGAAGCTTCACATGAAGCTCTAAGGGTGTATCGACTGATCGACTGTCAGAGAGACATGCAGTGGAAATAATATCTAATGTGTATTTCTGTTGAGAGATGAGTATCCCCCGAGATCCATGAGCAATCTCTAGACCCAAAAATAACGTAGTCTGCCAAGGTCTTTCATATGAAATTGCTCATGAAGGTATTTCTGGGTGGATGTAATGCCTGCAGAGTCATCCTCAGTACTGATCATATCATCAATATAAGGTAGTAGAAGTACCCTCCTCTACGGTGATGACCGCATAAACATAGAATGGTCCTGAGAACTCTGACTAAAACCAGCCTTGGTGATGACAAGGCGAAAACACTCAAACCAGACGCGAGGAGCCTGCTTCAAATCATATATAGCCCGACGCAGCCAGTAAACATGATGAGGAGGAGTAGGGAGGCCAGGAAGATGATCCATATAAACAACCTATGATAAGGTACCATGAAGAAAAGCATTCTTCACGTCCATCTGGTATAACGGCCATTGATGGATGGCTGCAACAGCAAGAAGAATGTGAACAGTAATCATCTGTGCAACAGAAGCAAATGTCTCATCATAATCAATACCATGCTCCTAAGTACATCCTCGGGCTACTATACGAGCCTTGTACTGCTCAATAGATCCATCAAGTTGATATTTAACCTTGAAGATCCACTTGCAGTAATAGGCTGAACGCCCTCTGGCAGAGGAACGACATCCCAAGTGCCAGTCAGATCAAATGCACTGAATTCCTCTACAATAGCTTTCCTCTACTCGGGATATTGAACTGCGTCCTGATAGGTTCTGGGCTCACGTGTAGAGTGTATAACAGTGAAATATGCATGAAACTGTGGTGAGTAGGAAGAGAAGGTGGCAAAACCAAACTGGTCAGAAGGACTAGTAGCATCACGTGTATAACGTGCCGGAGGAATACCAAAAGTGGAACGTATAGATTGATGAAGCGGTGGTGAACTGACAGGATGTGGGGGTGAGGACGGTGGAGTGGGTGCATGAGTTGGTGGGGAAGTAAGTGGGGTGGGTGCTGGCAACTGTGGGGATGCAAGTGGTGTTTCAGTAGGGGGGACAGTAGGATCAAGAACAATAGGAGATGTGAATGGAGCCAGAGGAGTGGGATTAAAAGTAATGTGGGAAGAGGTGGGTGGGGAGCTAGCAACAACTGGAGAATCGAGAAATCTAGCATCCTCAGGGGGAGTCAGGTAGTAAGGAGAGTCTTCCACAAAGGATACATGTCAAGAAATGTGAACACGACCCACCGATGGATCAAAACAACGATAACCTTCGTGTTCGGGACTGAGGCCTATGTGAACACACTTAGCAGCACGGCCGGAGAGCTTCGTGCGCTCAGTAGGAGGAAGAAGGACGTAACAGGTGCACCCAAAAGTACGAAGCATACTGTAGTCATAAGGGGATTGGTAAAGAGCCCCATAAGGCATCGTATCGGCTAAGGCAGATGAGGTAGTAATGTTAATGAGACTGACAGAGGTTATAACAGCTTCAGCCCATAAAGTACGAGGGGCGGAAGAGGAGAGTAAAAGAGTGCGAGCCGTCTCAAGGATGTGACGAAGCTTGCTCTCAGCTACACCATTCTTCTCATGAGTGTGAGGACATGATTGCTGAAAAAGGGTGTCGTGAGACTGAAGGATCGATCTCATGGTGGTCGAAGTGTACTCACGAGCATGATGAACCAAATATTATTCACTTTTAGGAGCAATAATCTTAAGGCAATTAGACATTTAAGTGCTCTATATGTGGTATTTATGCTTCTTTTCTCTTTTTCCATAGGAAACAACCAAAAGCAGCAAAACGAAGCAAATTCCAGACTAACACAGACTGAGAGGATGATATACAGGGAACAGCAGAAGATCAGTCGACTGACTCTTCAACCAGGCGACTGGGCAGAGAGTTTGACAAGGCGCGGCACAGTCGACTGCTCCCCAAGACAATCGACTGGTACGCGGCGAGTCAGAAGATAAAGAGCAGATGCATCCTCATCCAAATCCGAATCACAATTAAGTTATCCAAACCCAGGTGTTTTCTGCGAATAACAACTTCTCAAACAATCAAAGCAAGAAGCACGTGGTGAGCAGATAAGGAAGGAAAGAAGAAAAAGAGAAAGAAATAAACGGCTGATGAGGATAAGGAAAGAAATAACAATAGAAGAGGACTTCTCTGCAAAAAGTACAAACCCTAATTCTCTTCTCTTGTTCTATAAATACCAATCAAGAAAGAAGCGAAACGGGGGGGGCTTGTTGACTCTCTTCCGCACACACCATCATCCAAATCACAAGAGTTCCTGAACGATCAAGCCATCAACAAAGAGCAGCACGGCATCAACATAGAAGGAGAAGAAAGGAGATCAAGCAGTAAGAGAAGAACGGCCGGTCGACTGTGTGACAGCCAACCGACCTATTTGACCGAACTACATCAGTTTATTCCTTCTCTTTCCTATTCTTTTATGTTAACCATGTATTCAAACTTGTTGATTAATAAAGTATTATTATGTGGAACTAATTTCATAGTTGGGTAGATTGAAGCCGTAGTTATGTAATGCTATATTCTTCTGAAATCTTCTATTTTACTTATTGATTGAATTTGATTGAATTGATATAGATTTATGATAATCAAACTGGTTCTCGAAGTTCTGAGAGCAGTCGACTGAGGTGAGAGCCAGTCGATTGACGTACATAACTTGAGAATATCAAGTTTGCATTACCATCAATCTGAATCTGTTATATGAGCATATTGAGACGACCCGTATCTCGTGCCCATAACCTGTAACAAGGGAATCTTTAGGGGTTCTTGGTTCAATCAACTTAAGGGATCTAGATCTGATACTAATTTTTAGAACCTTGAGTGTTTGTTCGTTTCCACTGATCTTATGTTTTCTTTAAGTATAACTTAGTAGATACCATGCTAAACACTTAATGAAAGAAACGAATTAGAGTAGATACCATGCCTAATTCTTGGCTTAGGGAAACATTACTTTAAGGAGTAGATACCATGCCCTTGAAGAGAACAAACATGAGTAATAAGAAGAAGTTCAGAAGGTTAATTAGCATTATTGACTATTGGTGGATATCTAAACCCAGCTACTTCATACATACTTGTGATTCAACACTTCTTAATTTAGTTTTAATCTTTTTATTTCTTTTAGACTTTTAAAACAACTCTTTATGATTCTTAGTCTTTTTATTGATTAGTAAGTTAAAGTCTATAATCTCTGTGGGATCGACCCTTGCTATTGCTACGCTTTTCCAAACGATTCGTGCACTTGCGAGGTTTATAATTTGTGTCTAGTTTTGTCTATTTATTTAGGTAACTAGATTGCACAACAAGTTTTTGGCGCCGCTGCCGGGGATTGTCTAGTATTTTAACTTACAGATCAGTAGAAAGTTTTTATTTTTCTTTCTTTCTTTTTAATTTTATTATTAAGTATTTTTCTTTTAGGTTACAGAATTTTGGTGGATGCACGGAAGGAGATCACTTCGTCCAGAGCTACTACCTATTGACGCAGAAACAGAACGCACTTTGCACAGACTAGGTAAGCTGTTTGCAGCACACCAGTCGACTGTCACTACGAATCAGTCGACTGCACAGAGACCCAGTTCACATACAGCAATGGCTGAGGAAATGCCAAATCGAGTGCCAATGCAGGACAAATTCACGCCTAAGAATATCGAGTAACCTTTCTGCATTGCGTATCAACCTAATGTCACCGGGAACATGCATCTATCTCCTCAGTTACTGAGTATGGTTCCCCACTTTAGTGGCAAGCCAGATGAAGAGCCTTATCTCCATTTACAAGACTTTTTCGATCTTTGCAGGACACAAAGCGTCCAAGGGCTCACCCCTGAGCAAATCAGGTTAATCTTGTTTCCTTTTTCCTTAAAACTTAACGCTAAACTATGGTATAATTCTTTGGAACCAGGATCAATAAACTCATGGGAGCAATTGGCGACAAAATTCTTAAAAGAATTCTTTCCAGCCCAAAAGACCAAACAGCTAAAAAGGGAGATTCAACTCTTCCAACAAAAGGATGGAGACTTATTTTTCGAAGCATGGAAGGATTTCAAGAACAAACTTCTCAAGTGTCCTACGCACAACATGCCTAAAGATGATCAGGTACAAGCTTTTTATGAAGGTTTAAATGATACTAACAAGGCAATTGTGGATTCAGCTTGCAACGGGATCTTAATGAGGAAAAGCGGTGAAGAGGCCATAGAACTATTTGAAGAACTCAGCGAGAATTCACAACAATTCTCAACAAGGAGGGGCCCTTCGAAAAAACAGGGAGTTTACGAAATTTCTAATAGCAATAACCTTCAATTAGAAATGGTAAACATGAATAAGAAAATTGATATGCTTGTTAATGCAATGTCGATGATGGGTGGAGTTAAAAATCAAACAAATGAAATTTGTGCAATTTGTTCTCATGTAGATCATACCACTGATACATGTCCTATGTCTTCTTTCACAGATCAGGAGCATGCAAACTATGTTGGTCGAGGAGTGTTTCCACCAAAGAACAATCCATTCTCAAATACATACAACCCAGGGTGGAGGAACCATCCAAACTTCTCCTAGAGCAATAATCAGAATAATCAAGGGACTCAATTCACACAAGGACATGCACGGAACTTCCAAATGGGAAGTGGGATTGATAGGCCAGTTCAAGAACAGAAGAAGTTGGATTTTGAATCCACTGTTCTTCAATTGCTCCAACAACAACATCAAACAACCAACCAACAAGGGCAAGCAATTCAGAAATTGGAAACACAGATTGGCCAAATTGCTAAAGAATTAAGCGAACGAAAGGCAGGGGAACTTCCATCACAAACTATACCAAACCCTGGAGGTCAAGAACAACTCAAATCAGTAACAACTCTCAGAAGTGGTAAGATAATTGACAACAAAGTTGGAACACACACAGAAGAAGCAGAAACACAACCATCAAAAATTGTGGGATCCAACAAGGTAAGTGAAAAAGAAGGAACAAGTCTGCCACCATTCCCTCAAAGGTTAGTCAAGCAAAAGAAAGAACAACATTTATTTGACATCTTTGAAACTCTCAGGAAGGTAGAAATTAATATCCCCCTACTTGATGCTATTAAACAAATTCCTTCTTATGCTAAATTGTTGAAAGAATGTTGCACTCACAAAAGAACATTTCAGGTTAGGGAGGATGTGTCTTTGACAGAAGAAGTGAGCGCTGTCTTATTAAGAAAATTACCTCCCAAACTAAAAGACCCAAGTAGTTTTACCATTCCTTGCAGGTTTGGTGAGCACTTCTTTGAGAAAGCACTACTAGACTTGGGGGCAAGCATCAATCTCCTCCCATACACCGTCTATGAAAAGCTAGGATTGGGGGAACTCCAACCAACATCCATCACATTGCAGTTGGCGGATCGCAGTATCAAAAAACCGAGAGGTATTTTGGAAGATGTCCTAGTTCAGGTAAACGATTTCATTTTGCCTGCTGATTTTGTTGTGTTAGACATGGAGGACTCTTCAATGCCATCTTCTCTACCAATCATTTTAGGTAGGCCCTTTATGAGTACGGCTGATATAAAAATTTGTGTTAAAAAGGGTACTATAAGCATGAAAATAAACGGAGAGAAAGTTGAATTCAAAATGTTTGATACACTGAAATTACCACATGATGATCATGAATGCTATAATGTTGATGTGGTGCAAGATATTGTTGATCAAACATTTCAGGTACATAGCGTTGAACCACTACAAGCCACAATTACACAATCTCTCACTTTATCTAATGTTGAACAGGAGTACGATGAATGGGGGATTGCAGAGACAATACATCACCTTGACACTCCAAAGTCATACTCAGGTAAGTTTGCACCTGTGTTTGAAAAATTAGTGACTGATGACATTTTTGTTTCTGCAGACAAGTCGACTGGTGTACTATACAAGTCGACTGGTGGACCAGACAAGTCGACTGTAGGACAGGATGAGTCGACTGCACCGAGACTTCCAGACATAGAGCTTAAGCAGTTGCCCGACCATTTGAAGTATGCACACTTGGGCGAGAACCAGACGCTACCTGTGATAATTGCTGCGAACCTGAGTGCACAGGAAGAAAATAAGTTGCTGAGGGTATTATGAGAACACAAAAGCGCAATAGGATGGACCATAGCAGATATCAAGGGAATAAGTCCATCCAAATGCATGCATAGAATACTTCTTGAAGACAACGCAAAACCAAGCAGGGAAGCACAGAGAAGGCTTAATCCAAACATGAAGGAAGTGGTAAGAGCAGAGATTCTGAAGCTACTAGATGTTGGCATCATCTACCCTATCTCAGATAGCAAATGGGTAAGTCCTATACATGTAGTGCCTAAGAAAAGTGGAGTCACAGTGGTGACAAATGAAGAAAATGAACTTATCCCGACAAGAGTGACCACAGGATGGAGGGTGTGCATTGATTACAGAAAATTGAATAATGAAACCAGGAAAGATCACTTCCCTCTTCCTTTTATTGATCAAATGTTAGAAAGATTAGCAGGATATAGTCATTATTGTTTTTTAGATGGTTATAGTGGCTATAATCAAATTGCTATTGCTCCAGAAGATCAAGAAAAAACCACTTTTACATGTCCTTTTGGTACTTTTGCATACAGGAGGATGCCCTTTGGATTGTGCAATGCACCAGCAACATTTCAAAGATGCATGATGAGTATATTTTCAGACATGGTGGAAAGGTTCATCGAGGTATTTATGGATGACTTTAGTGTTTTTGGATCTTATTTTGATGAATGCCTTAACCATTTGCAGCTTGTACTTAAGAGATGTGAAGAATGCAATTTAGTGCTGAATTGGGAAAAGTGCCATTTCATGGTACAACAAGGTATTGTGTTGGGACATGTGGTGTCAAAAAGAGGCATAGAGGTAGACAAAGCAAAAATCGATATAATATCAAAACTACCCCCTCCCACTACAATTAAGGGTGTTAGGAGTTTTCTTGGACATGCAGGGTTCTATAGAAGATTTATAAAAGATTTCTCAAAAATCTCCAAACCCCTTTGTGACTTGTTGGCTAAGGATGTTGAGTTTGTATGGACAGAAGAGTGCACAAATGCCTTTAATACATTGAAAAATCTTCTCATTTCTGCACCTATTGTCATGGCACCAGATTGGAGCCATCCTTTCGAGCTCATGTGTGATGCAAGTGATTATGCCTTAGGAGCTGTTTTAGGTCAACGAATCAATAAGAAACCCCATGTTATTTACTATGCTTCTCGAACTCTAAATGATGCACAGCTAAATTATTCCACTGCTGAAAAAGAAATGTTAGCTGTTATTTTTGCTGTAGAGAAGTTTAGATCATATTTAATTGGTTCTAAAGTTATTGTTTTCACTGACCATGCTGCTTTGAGATATTTGTTTGCTAAAAAGGATGCTAAGCCTAGGTTAATTAGATGGGTGCTGTTGCTTCAAGAATTCGATCTTGAGATTAGAGATAAAAAAGGAAGCGACAATGTTGTTGCAGATCACATGTCCAGGCTACTGCAGGAGGAAGAAAGAATTGTGCCGCCACTTAATGAAAATTTCCCAGATGAACATCTATTTGAAATAAACATATCATCGGGACAGTCGACTGGTAACAGGACCAGTCGACTGGTATCTCACTGCTCAAAATTTTCATGGTTTGCTGACATTGTAAATTATCTCACTGCTCATGTTTTTCCTCCAGGTATGACAAGTCAGGAACGAAAGAGACTGGTGGCTATGTGCAAGAACTATTATTGGGATGATCCTTACTTGTTCAAATTTTGCCCTGATCAAATTATACGAAGATGTGTGGCAGAAGAAGAACAAATGAGCATTTTACAATATTGCCACCAATATGCATGTGGAGGACATTTTGGACCAAAAAGAACAACACTCAAGGTATTGCAATCTGGATTTTATTGGCCTAAAGTATTCAAAGATGCTTTTTCTTTTTGCAGGTCTTGTGACAAATGTCAAAGGACAGGCAACATCTCTTCTAGAAATCAAATGCCACTGCAAAACATCCAAGTGATCGAGCTTTTTGATGTTTTGGGAATCGACTTCATGGGTCCCTTTCCTAACTCATTTGGTTATTTATATATTCTTGTTGGTGTGGATTATGTGTCTAAATGGGTCGAGGCTGTCCCCTCAAAAACTAATGATCACAAAGTTGTTGTCAAGTTTTTGCAGGAGAACATTTTCACTAGGTTTGGTACACCACGAGCAATAATTAGTGATGGAGGGAGCCACTTCAATAACTTTCCGTTTGCTTCTTTGATGAAGAAATATGGTATCACACATAGAGTGGGCACCCCATACCATCCTCAAACTAGTGGACAGGTGGAGATTAGCAACAGAGAAATCAAGAGTATTTTGGAAAAGACAGTCAACACAAGGAGGAAGGATTGGTCGCTGCGCTTGAATGATGCATTATGGGCCTACCGAACAGCTTACAAAACACCCATCGGCATGACACCATACCGTTTGGTTTTTGGAAAAGCTTGTCATCTACCAGTGGAGTTGGAACACAAACCATATTGGGCCATCAAAAGGTTCAATTTTGATATGAAACAAGCAGGTGACAAAATAAGGTTGCAACTGAATGAGCTTGAAGAGTTGAGGCACGACGCATACGAAAATGCAAAATTGTACAAGGAAAGGACCAAGTTGTACCATGACAAACAACTAGCAAGGAAGGAGTTTTATGAAGGACAGAAAGTATTGATATACAACTCAAGATTGAGACTTTTTCCAGGCAAGCTTATGTCACGATGGTATGGGCCATACATTGTCACAAGAGTCTTTCCACATGGTGCATTGGAGGTTCATAGCCAAGAGAAGAATCAAACATTTAAGGTGAACGGGCATAGAGCGAAGCCATACATAGAGATGAGTCTAGAACCGCAAGAGGAAGATGTGAATCTTCAAACCATTCAATACATCGCATGAACTCATCATGTCTAGCTGAAGACAGAAAACACAGCGCTTATTGGGAGGCAACCCAATTTTTCAGGGGAGTATTTACACTTTCCCTTTATTTTCTTTTCGTTATTTATCTTTTATTATTTTTATTCTCTCCTTACTAGATGGTGACACATGCCTATTTTTCCATTTTCTTTCGAACATTGAGGACAATGTTCCATCTAAGTTTGGGGGTATTAGGGTTATTTAATTTTTGAGTCTTTTGAAATTTTTTTTGGATAAACAATTTCTTATAAAGTAAGAAGAAGGATACTTATTTACTCTAGGATTGTTGAGTTTCATAAATTCCTTACAAAATTATATGAGTCATGCAATTATACATAATAAACAAATGTGATACTTTTTCTGGTGATTATTCCCTTTAGATCTAGTCCTAAATTGAGTTTAAGTAAATAGAGTGATAAAATATATATATATATATATATTTGAATAAAGTCAATCTACTCCAATGTTTTGAGTGCTTAGTAACTAGGGGTATTCATCACCAATGTTTACCTTTATGTCAAACGGCAACTTGAAATATGAGTATGCAAAGCACTTTAGAGTTTGTGACTTGCTGAGTAACCGGGTGGATTCATCACCAATGTTTCGCATTCGCGTAAAAAGGCAAGTGACAACTTTAGAGAAGATTCTAAAAAAAAAAAAAAAAAAAAAAAAACTCTAGTTTGCTACTCGGTTTGTAATAGAGAAAAGGGATAATCACAGATTAAGTAATTACATACTATAGCTATAATTAATTGCATGACAAGTGTGGTTGAGTTTGGAGTTATGAATAAACAATTGCACTAGAGAAAGTGGGGATGTTTAATTTTACTTTATCTGAAATTGTTTATGCCTTTCTATGTTGATGATCACATAATAAGAATTCTTGGTGGTTGAGTCTATAGTTATTAGCATCCCCTTGTTCATAAATTCACTCTTTGCTTGAGGACAAGCAAAAGCTAAGTTTGGGGGTATTTGATGAACCAAATATTATTAACTTTTAGGAGCAATAATCTTAAGGCAATTAGACATTTAAATGCTCTATATGTGGTATTTATGCTTCTTTTCTCTTTTTCCATAGGAAACAACCAAAAGCATCAAAACGAAGCAGATTCCAGACTAACACAGACTGAGAGGATGATATACAGGGAACAGCAGAAGATCAGTCGACTGACTCTTCAACCAGGCGACTGGGCAGAGAGTTTGACAAGGCGCGGCACAGTCAACTGCTCCCCAAGACAGTCGACTGGTACGCGGCGAGTCAGAAGATAAAGAGCAGATGCATCCTCATCCAAATCCGAATCACAATTAAGTTATCCAAACCCAGGTGTTTTCTGCGAATAACAACTTCTCAAACAATCAAAGCAAGAAGCACGTGGTGAGCAGATAAGGAAGGAAAGAAGAAAAAGAGAAAGAAATAAACGGCTGATGAGGATAAGGAAAGAAATAACAATAGAAGAGGACTTCTCTGCAAAAAGTACAAACCCTAATTATCTTCTCTTATTCTATAAATACCAATCAAGAAAGAAGCGAAACGGGGGGGGGGGGGGGGGGGGGGGGGGGGGGGGGCTCGTTGACTCTCTTCCGCACACACCATCATCCAAATCACAAGAGTTCCTGAACGATCAAGCCATCAACAAAGAGCAGCACGGCATCAACATAGAAGGAGAAGAAAGGAGATCAAGCAGTAAAAGAAGAACGGCCGGTCGACTGTGTGACAGCCAGCCGACCTATTTGACCGAACTACATCAGTTTATTCCTTCTCTTTCCTATTCTTTTATGTTAACCATGTATTCAAACTTGTTGATTAATAAAAGTATTATTATGTGGAACTAATTTCATAGTTGGGTAGATTGAAGCCGTAGTTATGTAATGCTATATTCTTCTGAAATCTTCTATTTTACTTATTGATTGAATTTGATTGAATTGATATAGATTTATGATAATCAAACTGGTTCTCGAAGTTCGGAGAGCAGTCGACTGAGGTGAGAGCCAGTCGACTGACGTATAGAACTTGAGAATATCAAGTTTGCATTACCATCTATCTGAATCTGTTATATGAGCATATTGAGACGACCCGTATCTCGTGCCCATAACCTGTAACAAGGGAATCTTTAGGGGTTCTTGGTTCAATCAACTTAAGGGATCTAGATCTGATACTAATTTCTAGAACCTTGAGTGTTTGTTCGTTTCCACTGATCTTATGTTTTCTTTAAGTATAACTTAGTAGATACCATGCTAAACACTTAATGAAAGAAACGAATTAGAGTAGATACCATGCCTAATTCTTGGCTTAGGGAAACATTACTTTAAGGAGTAGATACCATGCCCTTGAAGAGAACAAACATGAGTAATAAGAAGAAGTTCAGAAGGTTAATTAGCATTATTGACTATTGGTGGATATCTAAACCCAGCTACTTCATACATACTTGTGATTCAACACTTCTTAATTTAGTTTTAATCTTTTTATTTCTTTTAGACTTTTAAAACAACTCTTTATGATTCTTAGTCTTTTTATTGATTAGTAAGTTAAAGTCTACAATCTCTGTGGGATCGACCCTTGCTATTGCTACGCTTTTCCAAACGATTCGTGCACTTGCGAAGTTTATAATTTGTGTCTATTTTTGTCTATTTATTTAGGTAACTAGATTGCACAACAGAGCACCGTCCGATCGGAAATTTTTAATGCTCACATCGAACTGAGTGTGAACCATAGTCATAAAGAACCGATAAATACCAAGTATCTCTAATCGCTGACGCATAAGAAAAATCTATGTATGTCTAGTGAAGTCATCGATGAATGCAACATAATAGAGATAACCTTTCCACGAAGGTATAGGAGAGGGTCCCCATATGTCAGAATGAACAATTTGAAAAGGATGGGTGGTTTGAGAAATACTTTTGTAACTAAAGGGTAGTGCGATATGTTTGGCCAAGTGACAATCCTGAAAATCAGATAAATGTTTAAAAGTAAGAGAAATAAGGGCACCACTACGAGCTAAAGTTTGGAGATGAGATGCACTAATATGACCTAATCGTCTGTGCCACAGATCAGCATCAGAAGAAATAATACCAGCAAAACTAGAAGCAGAGTGATGTGCACGAAGAAAATCTAGATAATATAGACGACCCTGACGAGTAACACGCCCAAACTCCTTACCGGTGCATGAATCAGTAATTGAACAACCGGAAGAGTCAAAAGTAACAACAAGACCACTATCGCACAACGCACTAATAGAAATAAGGTTTATGGATAAATGAGGAGCATAAAGAACATATGGTAATGTGAGAGTGGGAGAGCTAATTGCCCCTGAATGTGTAACGAGAAGTGGTAAGCCATCAGCTGTGTGTAGAGATGGAGAGAGAGGGAAGTGCAATGCAGGTGGTGAACAGTGTCTAATTACTCGTGAGATAATGTGATGCACCAGAATCTAAAATCCAGAACGAATTCATACCAGGAGTGGCAGAGAAGGCAGGAGCAGAAGAACCAGCATTGATAGACTGAGCCAAGAGCTATAGTTCCAGCTGAGTGAGGCGTTGCTGAAGAATAGCCCAATCAGCAAGAAACGGCAAGGCTGAAGTAACTGGCATGGCCGAGGATGTAAAGAAAGAAGCATTGCGAGGAGGAATGAGACTACTGCTGTTGTGACTGAGAGCACAATGAAGAGAAATATGATGTTGGTGTCTAGATCGGGGTAGGGGCAGGACAGTGCTACCGGTGTCGAAAGTAGAGGTGGAGTAGGGTGAGGAATGATGTTAGGAGAAGGTAGGAGGCCAGAGACAGACTGAAAGTGGCGCTGCTGCTGTTTGAATCTGGAGGAGGAACGTGAGCCGGTTGCATCGGGGAAGTCAGTGGAGGCAGAAATATATGGGAGAGACTGAGATTCCATCAAGTAGTAATATATAATATTAATAATAATAATAATAATAATAATAATAATGATAATAATAATAATAATAATATTTATTTGAATTTTTTTTTGAAAGAGGGGAGTACAATAACACTGTTAAAGAGGAAGAAAGGTTAGGGTTTTTTTCTTTTCAAGAGAGGGCAGGGAGGAGGTTGCCTCGGCAGGAACTCCGGCGTGGGAGGAGGCTGAAACGGCGGTGGCTACAGGACGGCGGAGCGACGGGATGCGGCGACTGGGTGGTCGCAGGCATCGAGCGGAACAGAGGTGCTAGGTCTGGCGTCGACGAAGGGGTCTGGGATCGAAACTGAGGAAGGAGGTCGGGGTTTGGTGGGGCGGCGGCAATAGGAGGGCAGCGACGACAGGAGGGGAAGTCGACCAGTAGGTTGCTGGCGTCGGCAAGGTGTGCACAAGGCGGCGAAAAGCAGGAGGGGAAGGCGACTAGGAGGTCGCTGGCGTCGGCGAGGTGTGTACACGAACAGGGGGTGGCCTGCGCGGCTAGTGCGATGGGGAGGAGGAGAGAGGCAAAGAGGATTTGGGGGATCTTCTTTTGGCGGTTGAAGAGGGATTTTTTTTTTTTTGGCTGTTGGAATTCTAGGATTTTGGAAAGAATGAAAATTTTGTATAACTTGGCTCTGATACCATATTAAGATAAATCAGATAGATGAAAACAATACTGAATATTGAATTGAGTTCAACCAAGTACAATACCACCTATATATAGGAGGAGAACAAATATCAAAACAACTATACAACCAATATGGGACTATAATAATATCTAACAGCCTGATAGGATGTTAAGATCTGATTTTCAAAAAAAATATCTTCATCTTCTGGCTATGGATAAGATCAAATGGTTTCAAAGAGCAAAAATTAAATGACTTACTATGAGGGATGGTAATACTAGATTTTTTTCATAATTATGCTTCTCATAGGAAAAGATTTAATCAGATTTTATCTCTTTAGACTGATAGGGGAGAGATTTCTGATGCTCATCTCATTCATCAAGAGTTCTTCAATTATTATAAGAATCTTATGGGTGACTCTAGTGATACCTTTTTGAATATCAATTGGAATTTGTTATACCCTCCTTCTAATAAAGTCAACCTGGATAGTTTAGAGGCTCCCTTTTCTGAAGAGGAAATCTTCCAAGCTATTTGTGACCGTCCTTTTGATGTTGCACATGGGCCTGATGGTATCCCTACTTTCTTTTATAAATTCTTTTGGAATGATTTTAAAGCTGACATTTTGGGAGTCTTTCAAGAATTATTTGATAACTCCCTTGACTTCTCTAGAATCAACTATGCTCATATTATTCTAATACCTAAAATTCCTGGTGCTAACAAAGTTTCTCAATTTATACCTATTAGTCTTCTTAATGTAATTTTTAAAATTATTATGAAAGTTTTAGCTAACAGACTGGATAAAGTTATTAGAAGTCTCGTGGGTTCTTCTCAGTCTGGTTTTATCAAAGATAAATTCATATTAGACAGTATTTCTGTTGTGCAAGAGATTATTCACTCTATTCACCAGGATCACTCTAAAGGTATTTTACTTAAACTTGATTTTGAAAAAGCTTATGACAGAGTTAATTGGGATTTTTTGAAAAATGTCTTTACAGCTAGAGGTTTTGGTCCTAAATGGATTGATTGGATCTTTAAAAGCCTCTACTCTGGCACTTCTTCAGTTATCATCAATAATACTGAAGGAAAAAAAATCTTATGTAAAAGGGGCCTTAGACATGGTGACCCTATTTCCCCTCTTCTCTTCGTCCTTGTGGCTAATGTTTTCAACTGTATGCTCTCTAATGCTTGGGATAATGGTTTTATTCAAGGTTTAGGTGACTTTCCTTCTTTCAAAGGAGTTACTAATTTACAATATACTGATGATACAATTCTTTTTTCTTCTTGTAATGGCTTAATGCTTAGAAACCTCAAATTACTTCTTTACTGTTTTGAATGTGTCTCTGGTATGAAAATAATTTTTTTTCAAATCTTCTTGCATTTGGATGGGTGGCGATGATAATAGACAAGAAAAGATTTCAGCTTTTTTCAATTGCCCCCAGGGTTCTTTTCCTTTGATATATTTGGGTATTCCTTTGAGGATTGACAATCTTCACAAATCTGATTGGTTTCCTGTGATTGATAAAGTTGAGAAAAGACTCAACAGTCGGTCTGGTAAATCTCTTTCTAGAGCTGGTAGATTAGTTCTTATTAATTCTATTATTTCCAGCATTCCTCTCTATCTTATGTCCTTTTTTTTATATCCCTGCTTGGGTGATTTAAAATATTGATCAACTTAGAAGGAAGTTCTTTTGGGTTGGTTCTTCTACTTTCTCTGATCAAGGTAAATGTCTTATGAATTGTTCTAGGGTGTGTAAAAATAAATCAAAAGGTGACTTAGTGGTTATTAACCTACGTCACCAAAATTTAGCTCTTCTAGGTAAATGGCTTTGGATCTGTTTGAACTCTGAGGACAAAGTTTGGATTAGGATTATTAAAAGGAAATATTTTCATAGAAGAAATTTTAATGATTTTCCCTCTCTTCCTCCCTCTGTTGGCTCTTCCTTTCGGGAGGGGATTTGGAGAGCTGCTGCTCCTTTTAAATGTGGTCTTCAGAAAATTTGTGGTGATGGTAGGAATGTTTGCTTTTGGATTGATATTTGGATTGGAAACTGTAGTCTATCTTCTTATTTTCCTGATCTTTGTAAGATTGCAAGTTTCCCAAATGCTATTGTTCTTTCTCTGTATTCTACTAATAGATATGGAAAAGTTTGGAATATTGGATTTAGAAAATCTCTTTCTCTTCAACAATCCCATGATCTCAGTGCTCTTCTTCATTTGTTGAACACTTATGATTGGAAACCCCACAATGAGGTTAAATGGAGATGGAATAGCTCTGGTATGTTTTCAATTAAATCATTTTATAATTTTCTTAATGCTGGTGGCCAAATCTGTCCTTTTTATAAATTCATTTGGCAAAATGTGGCTCCCCTCAAGGTTAAAATTTAGTTTGGCTCACTATTCATAATCGTTTACTTATTGTGGATAATCTGAATAAGGGAAATCTGGCTATTGGTCAAAAATGTGTCCTCTGTTCCTATTCTAATGAATCTGCCCTTCATCTTTTTCTTAAATATTCTATTGTGAAACAAATTTTGCTTATTCTTAAACTGTCTTTTCATTTTAGAAGTTTTCCTCCTTCTATTAAATCTTGGTAGGGTATTTGGAGAATCAAGATAATTCATAAAAATATTCATATTCAATGGGTTATGATCATGATGGCTTTGATTTGGGTTATTTAGAGGGAGAGGAACAATAGAATTTATCTTAAGAAATCTTTGGATATTGTTAACATTTTGGACTCCATTTGTTTCTTTGTTTCCTTTTGGACAGATATCCTGCCACCTTCTAAGAAAGCTAAGATTGACATGAGTAACTTCGTTGATGCTTGCAAGTCTTTTATTCCTCAAGTTCACAATACTGATGGTTTGGGTGCCTCTCTTCCTCTGGTGGTCTCTTCTTCTGAGGCTGATGTCTTACCGGATAACATTATTGTTATTGATGATGATGATGATGAGACTATTGACCTGCACTCCGCAGAGCAGTTCATTCCTTCGACCCTTCAAGATGCTACTTCTACTAATATGTTTGCTCCTGAGGTGGATCTTGCTCTTAGCCCCTTGGTTCAGGAGGCTGTTACTAACTCTGTTACTGGTGATGATCTACCTCCTCATTCTGATGCTGATGATTTGGTCTCCATTACTCTTTCATCAATTTCGGCGACGTCAGTCCATTATCAAGAGCTTATTATTGGCATCCTTCTGGTTCAGAATATGCAAGCTGCTCAAGAGGCTTCTCTTCCTGGCTCTGCTGATGATTTTTAGTCTGCACCGTGATTCTGTGGTTTCCTGCGTTACTTTGTTATTAGATTACTCTTCTCTATGCTTTCTTTTGGGTTTTGATCCTCTTTAGTGTTTGAGAATGTTTTGTTGCTCCTTCTATTTCTTTCCTTCTTGGTGTTTAGACCTGTATTAACTCTGTTATTTTGGCTTTAATGTTGTTTGGCTGAAGCCTATGGGCTTTATCCCTTTTACCCAAAAAAAAAAAAAAAAAAAAAAATAGCAACCACTCTCGTAGAAACAAGTTATGCATATGTAGTTGAAGTGATGTGAGCATTTGAAGTCATTAAATTGGGAAGTCCACAACAAAACAACAACATTCATTTCATTTGCAATACAATAAAATTGGTCTAATGGTTAAACCAAACTGTCTCTTCTGCACCTCATTCATAAAACCACTCTTATGTGTATTACATTAAGAGAAAGTACTACTGAAGCATGTTGCCAAACTTGGCATTTAATATTTGCAAGGTTTATAGAAACATGAGTTTATCATCCCTCCCTTTTTCGATGTTTTTATTTTATTTTAAAGGATGATCAGCGTAGAATTCAAGAAAAGGTTGACTCCATGTTTGCGAAAAGACAAGAAATTGATATTATTTTTTTTTTTTTTTTGATACGATGGATAGAGCCTTACGGCTCCAGCCCAAAAATATATTGCGATAAATAAGTGTAGCATACAAAAAAAATCAAATTTTACAAGGAGTAGAACTCGTGAGCTAAATAAAAGCAGCGGGGAATACAACAAATAGTAGCCCCAAGGAACAATAACAAGCCATTGCTGAATCTACAAAGTCTACGCCTACAGCGGCACCATAAGGAAACGCAAAAACAGCGCAAAACAAAGTAACAAGGCACCCAACCAACATCTCCAACGCCCAGAACTGAGAAAGGACAGGATTGGCTGGCTCAGCAGGCCGGTCACCGAATCCAATCAGCCAACACAAGGGGCTGATGAGTGCTGTACAAATCAATTACCAACAGCGCAGCTGCACACCGAACGAAACCAGCACCCCACCCTGCATGAAACACCGAAGCCCGCAACCAAACAAGCAACAAAAAAGCGCTAAAAACAATGTTGGGCCTAACCCCAAACTCAGAAAGCGCACAGAATAAATAGAATAGGAGCAAAATCCAGATAAAACCTGCACTGCATTGTAGTCACCTCCAAAGAAAAAGTAAAACAAAAGGTTCCCACCCACTGCAACGTAGTGACCACAAAAAAAAAGGGCATAACCCCCACACTTGCAACCAACAAGCAACCACAGTGCACAGTGCACAAACTGGGCCTAACCCCAAACTAAGCAAACAACACAGCACAAGCAACAAAGGAGCAACACAAAGAGCAGCCCCTCCACTGCAACGCAAACCAAACCCCAAAAAAGAAACAAAACGAACACATCCCTCACACTGCAGCTCAGAGATAACAACACAGACCAGGGACGACCAAGCGCCAATAGAACTTAGGGAGTTAGCCACAAAATGAGCATACACAGAGCATCACAAAGAGTTAAGACATAAAAAGTAAAGGCCTAAGATGCATCAAAACACATAGGCCCTTGAGGGGCAACACCCCATAATGGTAAAGCACCAGAACGCCAGAACAGAAAAAATCAAGGGACGGGTGGAACAACATCAAAACAAGCCCCCAGCATGCCAGGGAGCAGCCAACCCAAAAAAAAACAAAAAAAACCAACTGAAACAGCGAGAGTCTAAAGCCGAGTCTAGAGACTCGCTTCAAAATTGAAACAGCAGGCTCTCCAAACTGAAGTCTCCAATCCCAACACCACTACCTCAGGTCTGCAAAGAAAAGGGAACATGAATTAATTAAAGCTACCAAATAAAAGCACGATTAAGAAAAATTAGAGCGATAAAAGCTAAACGCCTCATCGAGACTACTTAAATGAACGTTAAACTAGAGGGCCAAAATTTGAAGTAGAAAATGAACTCATCGAGGATGCTATCAATCGAAGAAAGGGACTGCGAAAAAAAATGTTTGTTCCGTTCCAACCAAATAACCCAAATAATCGCCATAATAGATAGGAACCACGATTTACGGAATTCTTTCTTGATGGATTGATACATCCAGCAAGAAGAGAATTCGGAGGGAATACACGAAACTTGCCAGGCAGTTACAACGATACTCCAAAGAGGTTGAATAAAAGCACACTTGAGGAGATGGTGATTGGCGTCCTCATGATGGGTAGAGCACAAAACACACAACTGTCCTACCGCCAGGTTCATCTTATTAAGCACATCCACAGTAAGAAGCTTATTATTTAGTGCTAGCCAGGTCAGAATTTTAGATTTGAGCAGAGAAGAGCTGCTCCACAATGGCTTCGCACTCGAGGAGACAATCCCACCGAAATTGAGAAAGTTGTAGAAGGATTTAACTGAATAGTTACCAAAGCTAGTCCATCTCCATTTGAAATCTTCAAGTGGATGCCATGTATAAAGGTTAATACCATTAAAAAGCTGTTGAAGCTCAATCTCAAGAGGCGGAGAAAGAGTGTCCGAGAATGGAATAGACCAGAACTTTTGGTTATTGATAATAATAACATAATCAGACACCAAGGCATAGGGGTTGGTCGCCATCAGATAGAGGCTAGGAAACGCATAAGCGAGTTTGATGTTGCCAAACCATAAATCAGTCCAGAATCTAGTCTTAGTGCCATTGGCACACAGATGTACCAAACCACATTGAAATGGGCTGGCTACTTTCCGGACACCTCTCCAGAACGAAGAGGCTTTACGAGGAAGGGAGGGGGGAAAGCCCACAAATTTGTACGGGAATAACAATTGGAATAGATCATGTGCGTCCAAGGCAGCTGCTCACATTTTAGAAATCTCCATAATCATTTGCCTAAAAGGGCCAGATTTTGGTGTCTGAGATTAAGAACTCCTAAACCAAAAATTGCCTTAGAGGTGCAGATAAGTTTTCAGTTGCAAAGATGAGTACCGCTTTGTACGAATCCGACCCTGACCAGAAAAAGTTTCTTCTTATACGATCAATCCTCTTAATCACCCACTCCGGAAGGTAAAAAAAGGACATCATATATAAAGGGATAGAGGAGAGAACGGAGTTAACTAGGATGAGTCTACCCCCGCGAGATAGGTTTTAACTAGACCACCGGCTGAGTTTCGATTCCACCTTATCTATCATCGGCATCCAATCAGCTTTATTAAGCTTCCCCTGTCGCAAAGGGATACCATGTAAGTGATAGGAAAGGAGGCTGAAACACAATTAAAGAAGTGCACAATTTCCGTTTGCCGGTTAAGGTGACCCCCAAGCCAAAGAACAGCAGACTTTTGAAAGTTAATGGCCAATCCTGACGCACTTTCAAAGACATAGAGAAGTAACTTCAGGTTACGTAAAGTGCACCCGTTGGGTTTTGCAAAGATAATGGTTTCATCAGCGTATTGGAGATTCAACACACCATGGAAACTACGAGAACTACCAAGCCCTTCAATAACACCAGCTTCCCATGCATTACGAAGCAGCTTACTGAACACATCCGCAACAAGAGCGAATAACAGGGAGGAAATAGGGTCCCCTTAACGAAGACCACACTTACATTTGAACTTGTGGCCCTCTGTCCCATTGATAATAATGGACGAAGTTCCAGCAAAAAGACTGGATTTGACCCAAGCGTTCCATTTATGGCCAAAACCAAGGTGGATAAGAATTTCCAGAAGAAAGTCTCGGCTTACATTATCATAAGCTTTTTGAAAGTCTAATTTTATCAGGATACCTTCCGAGTTTGATCTGTGACATTCAGAAATGATTTCTTGGGCCGAGGCCACACTATCAAGGATGAACCGGTCTTTAATGAATCCTGATTGCATGGGATCAATCAAAGGGGAGATAATGGCACTAAGACGAGAAGAAAGCACTTTAGTGATGATCTTGAAGGTAGTGTTAAGGAGGCTAATAGGCCTAAAGTTAGAAACCAAGTTAGCACCCAAAAATTTGGGGACGCGGACGATATGCGCATAATTGATCCTATCGAAGGAAAAATTCCTTTGATGCAGATCCGAGAACATTTTAAAGAGCGGAAAGAAGCATGGATGTCGGAATCCGAAGATAGTTCATTGTCATTGTCCAGAATAGAAGAGATACGATTGCATCGTTGTCGGTGCGACGCAAAATTGTGGAAGAAAGAGATGTTACCATCACCATCCTTAAGCCAGCGAAACTTGGATCTCTAAGCCCATTTAATGTGTTCGTTGTGGAGAAAATCCGCATAGCTTCTTTTACAAGAAGCCCGCTCGGATCGAAGGGAATCAGAGATTGGGCTCATCTCCTCCAAACGATCAATGGATTCGATGGTCGACAGAAAAACCTTTTTAAGAAAAGAATTATTGGCCACTCTAGCTTTATGCCAAATTTTTCTACCATATTTGATGGCATGAAGCTTAATCAGAATGCGACCTAAACCCGAAGAGCCCGTTATAGCAGAAAGACATTCTGTGATGAGATTGACGAAAGTTTGGTCTTGCAACCAAAATTTTTCGAAGCGGAACTTGAACGATCTGGAGAAGTTATAGTTCGGCGAAAAAGAGATAGGGACGTGATCTGACGAAGGATTGGGCAAAGCCGAAGTGAAAGAGTTGTGGAAAAAATTGATCCAGTCGAGAGACACCAGAAAGCGATCGAGCTTAGCCATGATCGGAGGGAACTTCATATTTGAACAAGTGAACGATCTTCCATTTAGGGGCAGATCAGTTAATTGGAGGGAGCGGATGCTGTCATTAAAGCGAGCAGAGTCCAACAAGTAAGAGGAAGAAAACGATCTCTCGAAAGAGAATCTGGTAATATTAAAATCTCCACTAAAAACCAGAAACCATTGATATCGTGATGGAAGGAGTTAAGTTCGTTCCAGAAAGCATCGCGTCGATTCGCAGTAAACAGACCGTAAACTGACACAACAGTGAGAACATAATTGAATTCGAACTAGTGAAGACGAACCACTAGAAAGAAAGTTAAACGACAAGTCGAAATGAGTGAGAAACTAGATTCTTTGAAACCGAAGAGGATACCTCCTCTAGTGCTTGTGGCATCAAGAGAAATCCAATGGGAGATTAAGGATCCACGTATCGATCGTAGGAGGGTAGGAGGGAAGGCGAGGGGGATTCAAGTTTCGATTCTTGAATAGAGATCAAATCACAATGGGAGGAAGAAATAAGTTGAAATAACGCTTGTTGCTTCGCTGGACACCTAAGCCCCCGAATATTCCAAGAGATGCTAATCATTAAAACCATTAGCCTCAAAAGCTCTTGAAATTTCGCGACCGTGAATAGCATCAAAATCAGCAAAGTTATCCAAATCAACTAGGAATCCTATCTTCTTATTCATGACATGAATATCTAAATTGGAAAGAGAATCAAAGTGCACTTCGTATATGGAACCATAATGTTTCTTTCCAGATGAAAAAGCGGAGGGGGGAGCCGAATCGAAACTGCGGAACTGTGCCGCAAGGGGCGACTTAGAGTCTGCCATCAGATTCGATTCTCTACTGGCTCGAATACGAGCACTAGAACGAATGACAGAGACAAGTTTTTGTTTAACAACCTTTTTTTTCCTTTTGATTTGTTACAAAAAGAACATTTTTGCTCAGGACGGGACCCTGCTAGGGTGTCCACAGACGCCACTGAGGTTCCTACAGAGACAAGGGCGGTAGAGGTCATTTGGTTAGAAGGGCCCAAACAGTGGCCAGCTTGGGGAGGGAGATAGTCAGTCGATCCTCAAAAACTTATGGGAAAATAAGGATCCACAATCGGTTCAAGAGGAAACCAACCAGGCATGTGAAAGTGACTAAAAGTAGCGAAATCGGAATCGTGGTTGTAACTTGTCATAACAATCGAAAAAGGACTAATTTTAAAAACGAAAAAGTTGAAGTACTTCAAACAATAAGAAGATAGGAAGTGATAAACAACAGAAATAGAAGGAAAGAATACCTGCTTTTGTGAGTGAGAGTGATCCAGCTCTACCAACTCATCCGCTAAAAGATCAACTTTATCAACCCAAGCATCAGCCTTCAGAGAGGGAGCGGAAGAAACTTTAGTAGGCAAGGAGGAAGTAGTAGGACCAGAATTGTGGGTGCAATGAACTGCACTCATGAATTTTTCCCAGTCAGAAGATTAATGAGGATTTGCATCCCAAGCGGACCACTTGTCAGAAGCATGAGGTGGATTTTGCTTAGCAGGAAGAGGGAATGAGGGCACTGGAGGGACGGAGGGCCGAGGATCCAAGATGGCTAGCGCCATAGGGGGCTTAGGGATAGAATCAGTCGTCGCCCCCCTGATGAGAGGATATGTCTTTCCCCGTAGCCAAATCTGGATTAATCCAGACCAAATTGGGAGCTTTAGAATGAGAGATTTTGGGTTTGGGAGGTGCGATCACCGGTCTCTGCTGGAACGGAAGATTTTTTGGGGGGGGGATGCTCTTTGTGAGACCTCCTCCACTTGGATGAAGGAGTGGTTGACTAAGAAGAGGTACCGACTGAGAATGAGCTGGGAAAAGTAGAGGATTTCACTGAGGGATTGGATGCCGCAAAAAGGCGAGGGAGCTGTCGATGGGAGAACAACAGAGCCCGAGACAAGAAATGAAGTTTTATGGTCTCTTAAAGAGTATGATTCAATCCTTTCTTTAACCGAAGGACAAAAGAAAACAGCGTCGACTTGAAGACATCCAGAAGCTAACATAGTAGAGGAGGAGATGTGTTGTAACTCACCAATACATTTAGTAAAATCAGAAAAAATGCAATGTGACTCACAAAACGGAGGAAGACCGAGCAGTGTAACCTTAACAGGAGAGGGAATCAAAGGGGGCGGGGGGATACCACGATAGATCCATTTAAGAACGGATAAGTGGATTGCCCCAATGGAGAGAGAGTTTCTATCAACCAGGCCCTCCAGAATTTTAATGGAAGGACAATTAATAACCACCTCCCCGTTGGAACAACAGTTGAAAGCCCACACCCAATCTTGCACGTTACAAAAATTGCTAAGGAACGCATTTAAGGTAGAGCTAGAAACCAATCCTCCCTCAAAAGAAACAGCATTGTATTACTCAAAGAACTTCAATTTGTCTGAAAATTCAGAATCAGAGATAAACACCACATTGACCTGAGACTTGGATGTTTGCGATGAGAGGGCAGGATTCACAATAGGGCCGGCGGGCACTGCAGCAAATATGCACTGCGATACTGGGGGAGTAGGGAGGAGCGGAGATGAGGAGGAGAACTTGGGGTGCTTAGACTTTGGGGCTTGAAGATCCACAAGCTTCGATTGAAGAGAGGGAAAATCAAGCGCATCGATGACTTGGTCGGAGATGGGGACTCCCACAGAAAAACCCAAAATTTGTTGTAAAGAAAAACATCGATTTCGGGAATTACCCGACTTTAAATAAAACAGACATTTCATGTTGGCTGTACAGAACGCCCTAATATGCCCCCACTTGGAGACAGCGGAAGCAAATCAGAGGTTGGGGATAAGAGTGAGAGTACGATGAAGAAGGTCTGGAAAGAGAAGTATGGGATGAGGTGAAAGGGCAGTAAAAAGAAAGTGATCGATGCCCTAGAAACTTCTTTTGGGCAGGCCTACTAGAGAAAGAAGGTAGAGAAGAGGAGTTCCGCTGAGACAGTCCACCATACATTGGCGCCGAAGAATACTCACAGGAGCTAATAATTTCTAATTATTATTATTATTATTATTATTATTATTATTATTATTATTATTATTATTATTATTATTATTATTATTATTATTTTGACTACATCAATCCAAGATGAGCCCATTGCAGCCCAAGGCCCGGTCAACAACATAGAAGAAATGAAAGGAGGTAGAATAGCGAAGTAGAAAAGTCAACGAACCAATCTTGTAGCGATTCGGCTGAATCACCTAATTGCACCGAAAAAACTAGAGAAAATCTTTATAAAAAAAGAGGAAAAGTAAAAATAATCTTTTAACCAAGCTCCAATGGGACAACCAGTGGTCGAATAAGAACAACCGCAGGGAAGAGCAACCGGGAGAGAACGTGAGGTAAAGCCAATAAGAGCATCCACAAACAGAACAATGAAACTAAAAAACGCACATAAACGCTAGGAAGATCCTGGCTTGGCAGAACGTAACCCGGACTTAGCAAGGGGAGAAAATTAGAGATCTGAGAGGACCTCAAACTAAAAAATAAGCCACCAAACGCTCGGCGCCAACCGCAAACACCGCCATAAGGCAAGAAAATCGGTATAAAAAAAACTCACAGTGATAGGCGTGAATAATCACGAAGACCTGGCTAGTCGAAGCAACTGGGGCCCAAGAGCGGGAGCAGCACCCCTTACCAGGGTGCTGAGAAGCCAGAGGACAACCTACACTGCACCATGCTAACAATCCACCAAAGACGACGCAAGATCAGACTGAAAGCACACCCAGATCTACCCCAGAGACTCAATCTTGGGGATCCCCACAACTATTGAAGCTCAATGATGAAGCACGCCTGCGAGCAGACACCATAGGTGAAGGGGGAGAGACCCACAGAGAAAGCTGGAGACCAGGCTACAAAGAGGAAAGCCACGAAAGGGAGGGCGGAGAAGGAAGGGGGACGGCTACTGAAGCGAGGACACGAGGAAAACAGAGGAACTGGGTCGAGAGAGGAGAGCGAGCCCAACACAATTAATGAAAGGAGGAGGGATGGCGGACGAAGAGAGAGACCGGATCTGGGGGAGCAAGATCGGAGAAGGGAGCAAGATTTTTTTAAATGGTCACAGGCTTTAGTCTATATAATTATAATAACACTATATGCGTTCCGTAAGAATCTACTTACTATAATCGAGTTTTTATATTATTCTATTATTGAAGTCATTAATTTGCAACAACTTAATATATGTTCTGGGGACATCCAAACAACTTAATTAATATTTCATACTCAGGGCCGATCCTGAAATTTATAGGACCTTATGCAGACAGAAAAAAAAAGCTTTTTCCACATATTTCAATACTAATTTTACTATATTTTGGTTTCGATTATATATATATATATTAGATTTGCCCATGGGCACGTGCCTACGGCACATCTTCGGAACGATACATCATATGAAAGTCTTGTAAACAGTAAACAACAATTATGTAGCTCAAGTTTGAATAGTAAAACAATAATTAGTTGTAAATAAAAGTCCATGTTTCCATTAGTATACGTTGAAAAATAATTATAAATGGGGGTGTAAAATCCAACTTCTTAGAATTTTGAGTATGGAAAATGATGAAATTTAACTGTTGATGAGATATTTGCTATTTTCAATGTAACATGAGCATTAAAAAATGCATAAAAAATATGAAAATATAAATTTCTGAGTTAATAGAGAGAGAATGAGAGAGAGAGAGAGAGAGAGAGAGAGAGAAATAAATAAATAAAGGAATTGTTTTTGGGGATTTGAATTTGAGTTTTTGGGGAGGCTTTTGGGCGGGAAAATATGTTTTGTGATGTTAAATCTGGATCATTGATTTCAACCCTATTGAATGAGAGCCATTTGATAGCTTTCTTTGTGTTTTATTATTATTATTATTATTATTATTATTATTATTATTATTATATATATATATATATATATATATATATATATATATATATATATATATATATATATATATATATATATATATATTACGAACTCAATTGAAATATATGAGTAGCGTACATTCTATATCAATCAAAATTTTATATAAATTCATTTAAAAATACTTTTCAAAGTTGTAAAACCTTAGTATTTAAGTCTGTGTAGCATCTATAATACTCATGTATTTTTCTGTCACTATAAGCTATGAGTGGAATCTAGTATCTTTGTGGTACTACGATCATAAATCTGAACTACCTATCAAGTGTCTTTTTTTTTTCTTATGTGATACTTCGATCATAAATTACAAATGTTTTTTTTTGTTTTACTTCGATCATAAATCTGAACTACTTAGCAAATTTCACATGGAATATGAACTTCTCTTCTTAATGTAAAGAAATAAAATCTATTTATATGTAATTTTACAATGCAAATTACGTGTATTTTTGGCTGTAAACGACAAAATTCTTCTCGAAATAAGGGAAACCACATGAAATAGATAGATGAAAAAAGATTATTGACCCACATGGTTTTCTAGTGTTAATTATTTATTGATATATAGTAGGAGATCATTAATTAAAATAATAGATAAATTAAGAAAAACTAAAAAACTTGTATTATGTGAGAAATTTTGCATTGACATTTTCCTAGGGGCCCTCATCATTAGGGGGCACACAGGTTGCACAGGGCTAGGGCCGGGCCGGTTCATACTGAATCCCTTCGAATATAATTTATATCACTCTACATTATACACAGAATCACCTCTTATCAAAGTTTTCTCTTCTATAATAAAAATCGGTCATATATGTTACAAAATAGTATTTAACCTGGTAAATGTTAAAAATATATCTTGAATACTCGTGGTTCAGATTAGAAGAAGGTAAGATGAAACACGGAGGTCAAAGCATCGAAGAGAGTAGAAGAAAAAACAGCAGCAGTAAGGTGCTGGCAGTGTAACAAGTCGACCGTCCAAGGGTACGGTCGACCGCACTGCCGACCGTACACTCGACCGTAGTTGTACAGGTTTTGTCTGAGAGGAGAACGGTCGAACGGTCTTGTTGGACGGTCGACCACCTGCGGCACGGTGTATTTTCTGAGTCTCGATTTATTAGGTCGTTTCAGCCTAATCTTCAACTCCAAGTTAAATCGTACAGCTATTATTCAGTTAAAACTCCTACAGTTATATCAGATGACTAAGAATCAAGATTAAACCTAGGGTTCTGTCTATTCTTGTATATATATTGTAATCTCATCCAATATGAGGGTAACAACAAGTGTAGTACTTTATTGATATTTTCTCAATTGCAAATAGAGGCTTGAGAGAGAGACAGTTCTTGGTGAATTAGTTTAATTTCTTTTATTGAGTGAATCAATAACTCATTGTAATCTCTTCTAGTTGAATATCAAATCTCCCTATATTTTCCTCCGGATTAAGCGAAAACTAACCGGGATAAATCCTTGTTGTGTTTGTATTGGATTGGTGGATTTACTTGCTTGCTCAATTGATTCGCCTCATCTACTTCAACTCTCTCTCTCATTGCTCTATTTAATTCCGCTGCGACAACGGGTGTTTGTTGACGCACCCATCCCAACAGTAAACCTATTATTAAATATGAATCTTACGATTTTTTTATTATAAAAGATGACCCTCGTCATCGTTTCATTAATGATAATTAACGAAACAGAAAAGTACAAAATAACATCCTTAGTAGTAGCATATTGCTCCACTAAAGCAACAACCAAACATCATTACAACATGAAAATAACGAAATACATGAGAACAACCAAAAGTACATGAAAAGCCGAAGAGCATCCCCCAAATGTGATCAAAAGATCTATGCCACTACTCCACCTTGTCCAGCTTAAGCTTTTTCTTCGCACCTATGTAATCTGCCCAATCATGTATGAGAAGAAAAATTTTATGCATTGAGACAGTAAATCTATAACGAATATTTCGAAAACATAGGTCGTTCCGGTCTAGCCACAGACTCCATAAGGTTGCCGCTACTGCTATTTTCCATGCCTGTCCATCCTCTTTCCTGACTAGAACTTCCCTCTACTGACCCCAAACCTCCGAACTAGATCTAGGACTTTGTGTACACCCAAAACCCCTACAGAATATCTCCCAAGTGAGGGCAGCCCTAGGACACGTGAATAGTATGTGTGTGGTGTCTTCGTCCGCGTCTAAACATCTAGCGCATCCAACATCGATTTGCATATTTCTTTTCATGAGGTTAACTTTAGAGAGGATTGCGTCGTTGTGTACTAACCAGCTAAAAACTCTGACTTTGAGCAGAACCATTAAACCCCATATGATGTTCTCCTCTTTACATCTCAGCCCTCCGTCATTGAGCCATTTATACATTGACGATACTGAGAATGTTTTTGATGCGTCAATATTCCACCATCTTTCATCTGTACCGTTTGTGGTATGGTCCCCCTCTGCTTGCATCAGCCTATTTAGATCCTCAAACTGATAAATACTTTCAGGCGTCAGTCGATCTGAGACGACCAGCCTAAGTCTTCCATTCTTCCAAACGTCCGCCACCAGTGAATCTTTGTTTACAATTACTGCCGCTACTTGCGGGAAGAGGTTCTCTAGCGATCTGTTCCCGCACCACTTATCTCTCCAGAATCTAGTACTCATATCGTTCCCAATCTTGCACTTGGTATTAGTGTGGAAGATCTCTCCCTGTTTCGCTACTCCTTTTCAAATAAACGAAACTTTTCTGTATGAGCTTCTCCCTCCAAAATGGTATTTTTTCCTTTTACGGTACCGGTCGAAGGAATAACCCCACCAGCCTTTTCGTTGTTTATAGATCTTCCACTACCATTTACTAAGTAGCGCCCTATTCATGTCGTGTAAATTAAGGATTCCCAATCCTCTGAATTCTCTTCTCTTACATGTCTTGTAAATTAAGGATTACACAACTCTTAAAGAAAAGTTGTGCAATCCCTATTAGCGACCATCTAGATACATCCCTCAACACCATCACTACGAATTTTACGGTTGTTAGAAAGGTTTTGATGAGTTTTATTTTTCACCCTTCAAGACCTTTAAACCAAAATCCCTTGCTGAAGTTTAATAGAATCAGAACTGAACTTTTTTTTTAATTGGGGGGGGGGGGGGGGGGGGGGGGGGGGGGGGGGGGGGGGGGGGGGGGGGTTTAAATGTGACCGACCCCAAAT